>CM053771.1:41657440-41772357 GCA_028658325.1 Potorous gilbertii
CTTACTATACATACTATGCTCTCACTCTCTGTCTGCTCTTACCTTATGTTCAGGGCTTTGCAGTCTCCCACCCCATCCCCTACTGAAAAAATACACACACACACACACACACACACACACACACACACACACACACCACATATATATATATATATATATATATATATATATATATATATATATATATATATATATATATATACACCCTAAAAAATAAACCCTCCAAGTGAAAGCAGAAGAACAGATTTGCTGAGAGACTGCCATCGCCTGGACTGTCACATGAGAACTTGACTTGAGACCCCCGGAGCTGAACAGAGACCTTTGCCCTGCTCTGCCCACCCCCCAGTATGTCCAGCCCCAGTGTCGGTCTTCTGCTGTGTATGTCCCCACCCTCACTGTGACAGGTCCTCTCCTGCCTGTGTCCTTGTCCTGTCCCCACATTTCTGCCCCCTATTCCATGCTCTTCTTCTCAATTCTGACCAGGCCCATTCATCGCTTACTCAGGCCTGTGTGTTCCCCTCTGTCTTTCCCTTCTCTGTGTCCTTGAAGACACACAGTGCCCAGTGCCTGTCCAGGGCAGATCGAATTACGTAAAAATCACTTTAGGTAGAAATCTGAAGAATGGTCCCCTTATGTAAAGGGAGAACTGTCTATAATTATTAATCTGCATGTTGTAGAAGGATTTTTGAGTTTCCTACACCAATAACATCACAGAGGTGGATAAAAAGATATTAGCTTTTAAAAACTTTTTAAAAAGCATATTTAAATGTAAAAAACATTACTAACTCTTAATAATCATTTATATACAGTAGTGCCTTAAAGTTTGCAAAGTGTTTTACAAGTCTTGTTTCATTTTATCTTCACAATGACTCTGAGAAGTAGAGGCTAGTATTAGAATAATAACATATATAAAGTCTCTTTACAGATAAGGAAACTGAGGCAGACGGAAGTTAAGTGACTTGCTCAGGGTCACCAGCCATAAGTCTCTGAGGTAGAAATTAAACTCAGTTCTCCCTGACTCTAGGTCACTCTGACCACTGTACCACTTAGATGCCGTATCTGTTGATTTATTATCTGAAATAGAAAAATCTGTGACACAAAGCTTCTGAGTATAATGATGTATTTGTAAGGCTAGCAGATGTCAACAAATCAGGTCTACTGACTCTTCAGTAGGCAGAGACAACTGACAGATTTACAGAGCTCATTATCATAATAGAAAAAGAGGAATTACAAGTCACAGCAATCTTAAGAAATTTATTTTAAACATAATTCAATGGGACAAGATAGGGCATTTGACTTGGAGATAGGCTACGTATCTCCAGAAACAAATTGAGCATATTTTGGGTTTTGTTGTTCAGTAATTTCAGTCATGGCTGACTCTTCATGACCCATTAGGGGTTTTCTTGGTTAAGATACTAGAGTGGTTTGCCATTTCCTTCTCCAGCTCATTTTACAGATGAGGAAACTGGGATCACACAGCTAGGAAGTGTCTGAGGCTGTGTTTTAGTATAGCATTGTCAAAATTTGGAGTGTGTGTGTGTCAGGGGTGTAGCAGATGTGGAAAATATTAAATTTAGTATTTTCTACCAAATTGGGACCCATGTCTATCACCCTTCTTGTCAAAGTGAGATTGCCTTAGAAATCTTGTTCTGTAACCAGATGTTTGTGGTTAGGAGTACTTGTTATGATACATGTGGATTAACTAATATTCTTACAGCTACTGGAAAGAGGAACTTACTTCAGGGAGGTAAAGAAAAGAGGAACTTTTACAGTCAAACTAAATAAAAGGAACTTAGACTTTAGGGGAAAAGAATTATAAAATAAAATCTAACCATGCAGTGACTATTCCTACAAAGATATATGTGTGTTCTAAATTATCCACTAATAAGTAATAATTAATAAAAAAAACTTTATTAATTTCTTCATCTCAGTATAGACTCATAATGAGCTTGCAGTCCATTCATACCCCCAGCTCTCTTTCTCAAGAATTATTGTCTAGCATGCAGTGTGGAAAGAGTGCTGGGCCTGGAGTCAGGAAAACTCATCTTCCTAAGTTCAAATTCAGCTTCAAACACTTATTAGCTGTGTAACCCAGTGCTAGTCACTTCACCCTATTTGCCTCAGTTTCCTCAACTGTAAAACGAGCTGGAAATGAGGTCCTGAAGAGTTAGACATAACTGAAAATAACTGAACAACAACAAATCTTATCCACATTTTCTAGAAATAGCCCATTAAGAGAGACATTGGCAAACTAAGGCCTGACCAGATGATATTGCACATATATCAAATGGCTTACCATTTTAGGAAGAGAGGAGAGGAGAAGGAGAGGGAGAAAATTTAGAACTCAATTTTGTAAAAATGAATATAGTTGGAAAAAGATAAAAAAAACTATTTAAAACAAAAAAGAAATCATGATCTGAGAAAACTCAAAAGTTTGTTTGAAAGAAAAAAGGAAGGATGTTGTTAAAAAAGGAGGTGATTAGTCTAGATAAGAAAAGACTTGAGGAAAGGGTTTCCTTATCCCCAAGTCTTTAAAGAGTTATCACATGTAAAAGGATTAGATTTGTTCAGGTAGGTTTTGAGAAGGAAAATTAGGAGTATGGAAAGAAGTTCTTGGGACCCAGATTTTGACTGAAAGTCCCAATACTCAGGGCATTCCAAAAAATGGAATAGAGTGAGGTCCCCATCACTAGAAGTATTCAAGCAAACCCTGTCAGGAATGGTCCAGAGGGCATTTATTCAAGGGTCACGAAGTTAGAATAGATGTCATCTATAGTCCCTTCCAGCTCTATGATTCTAAATGAATTTATAGCAACAAGACTTAGGAAAGCCTTCTATGTTTCTATTCCCCACTGGCTGGCATCTTCCTCTCAGCCTCCTAACAGTTACTCAAACTTCAGCAAGCTTCAGAGCAGGACAGGACAGGGCTGAAGCCAATTGCCCCATTTCTGACTTTGTGTTGACTCCCACAGATCACCAGCCTCCAAAAGGGATACAATGATATGTTATGTCAGACCCTCACTGAGAGGAACGTGGAGATTGCAAATCTGAAAGCCGAAGGGGAGAATTTAAAGAAAGACAAAGCGTTGAGCTCAGGTAAATTCACTCTGAGGCCAAGGAGATGGGAGTAGGAGGATGAGGATAGAAAAGGCCAGACTGTGCCAATATGATGGCATGTCTCACCACCACAGTCATAGACTGAGAAGGGACAGAACTGTAACAAGGGTGAGGCAACTAGGCCTTTCTCCCAGGGCAATAAAATTTAAAGGGGACTGATAGTACTTTTACTCTAGAAGACCAAAACAACTGAGTATGGAACCCAGTTAGCAAGAAAAATTAGTTAAACTCGCAAAGTGCTAAATGATTCTTTCTTGTCGCACTCCCTGTAATTCACCCAAGTCAGGTTGACTCCCCTGCAGTTTGTTCCAGCTTTGCTCCCTTATCCCTTAGAGTTCTCTCCAGAAGGACATTATAGTCCAGTGTCCTAAAACTCACTGTATTCTACCCAGTCTAGAGACCCCACTCCACAGGGCCTTAAGTTCCACAGCTCAAGGTCTATCCCCTTCTCAAATTTGCCTTACAACATTGTGCAACTTTCCCTAGGCCTGCTTTTCAGTGATTGTTCCAGGCATGATTGGTAGTGACAGCTCTGCTGAACACATCCCAACGGGACCTCTCCTTGGTGCCTTGATGTTACTGGCTACAGTGAGAACTGGACAGGATCACTAGATTAGACAATAGGTGCAGGTGCTGTGTGTGTGATGGCAGCTGGTGAATGCATTTTAACTTTACACCAGCTGAAGGAAGTACACCTCCATCCATACAGGTTGCCAGTGCCAATAGCCCAATGGGCCCCAAATGTGAGAAATACAGTGAACCACCAACCCCTATAAATGATGAGAAATAGAAAATGAATCTGTGAGGCCCAGTCTCCCCCCACCACCCCCAATAAGGAATGTCTTCTTCCAGATATAGGTCCCTGGCATCTCCCACGTGGGTGTTTCCAAGTGGCATATAGTAGATGCTACGTAAATTCTAGCTATCAGCAGTCTTCAAACAGAAAACTCCCCAGGTAGCAGAGGTCATCTGTTGCCACAAACCCTGGAGGAGAAGATCTCATAAGCTAGAAAAATAGAGCTGGTAGGGGGACCCTTAAACTTGGGTTCATATTACTGGTCTAGATTGACAGGAGTATTTGATCCTGCAGCAATCAGTTAACTTTGAGGATACCCATACGTAGCCAGAATGGGCTATACCTTTAAAACTACCAGCCTGGAACAGTCTCTCTCTCTCTCTCTCTCTCTCTCTCTCTCTCTCTCTCTCTCTCTCCTCTCCTCTCCTCTCCTCTCCTCCCCTCTCCTCTCCTCTGTCTCCTCTCCTCACTCTCTGTCTCTCTGTCCTCTCTTCTCTTTGTCTTTCCTCTCCTCTCCTCTCCTCTTTGTTATCTGGGCATGCACCAAAGCTGTGTTATATATACATGAGCTCAGTGAGCCTTACAGCAGCCATGCTAAGTAGATAAGACAAATATCCCCATTTTAAGAATGAAGAAACAGATATTCAGAATAGTAAAGCAATTTGCCCATGTTTAAAAAGCTAGTGTCAGAAGTGTGATTTGAGCCCACGTCTTCCAGGGAAGTAATTTGCCAGGTCTCCTGACTCCTAAATTTTTCTCCTACCAAGTAAGCAAGGCTGCTTCTACTTTAAATTTTTAGGATTCATAGATTTCACCCTTTTCCTTTGGGGCTGGCCCTTCCCTACTACATAGCAGTTCAGATGAACATGGTCTTAGAAGAAGGAATCTCAGGTGTATATTTAATACACTGTTAGGTGTCCAAGCTGATTTCCAAGGTGTAAATGCTCACACTGAAAATTTAAAAATTGGCTCTCAAAAACCAGTAGGAGCTGGTTTCAGTACAGCACTGATAAAGGCTGTGTGAGTGGAGAGAAGGAAACAGATGGAAAAGATGTTGTGGAATCAACAACATTTGTCAACTTGCCATGTAACTTCATGCTTTTGGATATTCTTTCTTAAGTCTCCTGCAAAGTTTGGCCCAGTGACTTCTACATAGGCAGGTGGTTAAGAAATAATTGTTGAGTCAGCTGTTGAGTTCTTCCTCACCCAAGTGCCCTTGATCCTTTTCTGGCTAGGTTCCAGCCCACCCTTTGACTCTAGGTCAGAAAACCCCCCTTTCAAATACCCTGCTTCAGTAACACCTCCCTTGCCCCCTTATTTATACCAAACAAAAGGGAATTCTTTGTTCACCCTCTTCCCTGTCGCCTACTGACAGTCACTTGCTCAGCTCCCCTCAGCTGTCCTTGTGGCTTCAACTGTCTCACCACTTAAACTGCCTCTGCAGATCCAGGGTAAAAAAAAGAATTCTTATATTTTAACTGTTTCCATATTAGGTTACTGGGAGGCAAAGTGAAGAGAGCTCTAGGCTCACTAGTTCATTAGTTTCATGACCTGTTTGGAGTTTTCTTGGCAAAGATATTGCTATTTCCTTCTCCAACCTGATGAGGAACTGAGGCAGACAGAGTTAAATGACATGATCTGGGTCACACATATAGTAAGTGTCTGAGGCCAGATTTGAATTTAAGAAGAGGAGTCTTCCTGACTTCATGCTTGGTACATGTACATCCATTGTGCCACCTAACTATCCTCTGGAGTCATGAAAATGAGTTCAAATCCAGCTTCAGACACTTAACTAGCTGTAGGACCTTGGGCAAGTCACTTGGCCTCTGTTTGCCTCAATTTTCTTTTTCTTGTTTTATTTTTCTGGCTTTTTTTTATAATACGGTTTATATGGATTCCACACCTCAATTTTCTTAACTGTAAAATGGGGGTAATCATGTCACCTTCTTTATAGGATTGTTATAAGTATCAAATGAGATCTTAGCTAGTACCTGGCACATAGTAGGTACTACATTGAAGCTAGCTATGTAGCAGCAGCAGCCAACAGCAACAGTAGTAGTAGCCGTGTGGAGTGAGTTGTAGGAAAGAAAGAAAGAATCTGGGTTCAAATTGTAGCTCTCCACCCTATGTAACTTCTAGGAAAGTGTTTGATTTCCCTAAGCCTCAGTTTCCTTATCTATAAAATTGATGGGTTGGATTAAATGACCTCTCAGATCCTTCCAGGTGCTATGTCTATGTTCCTATGAAACACCACCCACCTATAACCTTAAACTGAGATGTGTCCAAAAAGGAAAAAAATAAAGATATGTTGAAAAATGATTATAAGCTACCTTGAGGGGTTTTTTTATACAAACCTAATTTGGGAAGAAAGTGAAATTTACATGCAAACCAATAGAACATCCCTTCAATTAAGGTATTTTTTGTTTATTTGTCTACAGCACTGCTCTCACCCCTACCCCCACTCCCTTTAGAGAGTCCCAGAGCAGCAGGGGAGCATAGTGGTAAAAGCACAGGATTTGGAGCAGGACAACCTCTCTCTTTTTCCTTTGTCCTGACCTATGACTTCATAAGTATAGGGACTTCCCAGCGAGGAAATTCCCTTTACCAAGGCAGAGCAGCATTTGCTCTGTAACTAATAGTCTTAGAGTGTTTCCTGGGATACTAAGAGGTTAAATGGCTTGCCAAGAGTGATTTAGCCAGTAAGTAGTAAAGGCAGAAATTGAACTCAGGTCTTCTTGACTCTGAGGCCAGCCTTTAATCCACTACACTTTAATGCCACCTCACTGAGTAATAATTAAAGAATTGAGTAAATCTCTTCCTTTCCCTGGGCCTCAGTTTCCTTTTATATTTCTCGGGGCCTCAGTTTCCTCCTGTGTAAAATGAGAGAATTGGTAAAAAAAAAAAAAAGATCTCTAAGATTCCCTCAAAGCCCTAAATCTATTTAGAATAATTAGAATTTACCAATAAAGGTTGTCTCTCTGCACCTGCCTTTCCCCCTTCTCTCTGCCCACCATCCATCTTTCTTCCTTTGTTCAATCATGTCTTGAACATTAATATCAGTAAATAAATCAGTAAGCACCTACTGCATCCCAGCACCGAGGTTACAATGACCAAAGTGAAACAGTCCTGCCCTCCAGGCACTTCCATTCTAATGGGAGGGATTACTTGGACACAGAGAAGTACACAAAGATTCTAGAACCACCAGTGATTTCATAAGGGAGCTCCCAAGGAGGAGAGTCCCTTTACCAATGCAGATTGGCACCTGTTCTGCAATTAATAATCCTAATGAAGTAGCCTGTGACACATAGAGGGATTATATGACTTGTCCAGAATCACTCGATGAGTCTGTATCAGAGGCAGGTCTCAAACCTAGGTCTTTCTGGATCCTCCATCCACTCTATTTCATTGTCTCTCAAATATTATATCATCTCACCTAATGAGATGATGTTTCCAAAATGTCTGGCATATAGTAGGTGCTTAATAAATACTTCTTTTCTGTCCCTTTCTATGGACCCCTTTGGAAGGCTAATGAAGTCTATGTATCCTTTCTTAACATCATGTTTTTTAAATACATAAAATAAAATATACAGGATTACAAAGGAAGTCAGTTATATTAAAATACAGTTATCAAAAAGTTTTAAAAGTTCACAGATGCCAGGTTAAGAATTGCTTAAGACTACCAGTTGTCAGACAGATAGCAAACTATATTAGTAAAAGGAGTTTCTCTACCAGAAGGCACAGGTCTGTAGGACCAGTCACTACAAAGTACTCAATATCACTGCAGGCCCTCTCCTGGGTTCTATTGCCCTCCATACTAAGAAACAAAATAAATAGGATGTATAGTCTTTGTATTACTAACTTAGTACCCACATGTACTGTATCTGAACATCTGGCCAGAGTAAACTTGTAGGGAGTAAGGTTTCAAATCTCCGAAACGGGACTTATTCTAGCCAGGCTAGGCTTGGAGGAGCTATTCTGGGCAGAGGTTCCTGAGGTTCTCCTCAGAGAATCCAAATCAGGCCCTAAAGAGCTTCTAAGTGGCCTTTGCCCCCCACCCCCAGTGTGGGAGGGACAGATGCTTGAAGTCCACACACCTCTCCCTGCCACACACACACACACACACACACACACACACACACACAGTCACTGACAGCCCCAGCCAATGCTCCAAAGGAACAACTCTGTGCCCTGGAGGATCATCCCAAAGCCTCCTGAGAAAGGAGGAGGAGGGGATGTCGTGGACAATATCACAGTCTCAACTTTGTTATTTCTGAGGCTAGAAAGAAACAAGGAAGCACCCAAACCCCCACCCAAGGGCAAATGATTCAGGCCTTCCGGTGTTGTAAAGAAACAAAGGAAGAATTCCCTTCTAGATCTTCAAGAGCTGAGAATCTGTGCCCTGAAAGGTAAAGGTAAGGATAGTAGCAACAGTAAACAATAATGAACGTTCATATACCACTCCCTGTGTGCCAGGCACTGTTCTAAGCCCTTTACAAATACTGTCTCATCTGATCTTCTTAACAACACTAGGAGGTAGATGCTGTTGTCATCCCCATTTCATAAAGGAGGAAACTGAGGCAGGTAGTGATTGAGTGACTTGCCAGGGGTCACACAGCTAATAAGGGTGAACTTGAAATCCAGTCTTCTAGACTCAAGGTCTGGCACTCGATCCATTCCACTGTATTGGTGTTAGGATCGGTCGTTCCACCAAAACCTATCTATAACTTGGTAGAGAATCACAAATCTAGACATAGAAGGGACCTCAGAGGTCTAATACCCTCATTTCATAAAGGAGGAAACTGAGGCATAGAGGGTGAAATGATCTGTCCAAGGTCACCCAGGGACTAACTGGCAGAGCCAGAATTTTCACTTCCCAGGTTGTAGAAGAAATCTGGAGCCCCTGAATGACTTTGACTGGAAAAGTCAAACTGTGCTCAAGGAACATGAGTATGGCAATGGTATGAAGGACTGGAGGTGGGCAGGCCTGTCAGGAGGCTATCATAAAGGTCTAGGAGGTAACTATGCAGGTCAGTCCTTAAAGGAGGATTTTAGGTACTAAGACTCGAGCAGAGGGCATTGAGGAGACATTGGCAGGGCAGACTCTCAGTAGCAACGCTCTGACCCCAACCACTCTCCTTCACAGAGCTGGTGGCCAATTTGCAAAAGGACATCGGATTAAAGGACAGCATGGTCCACAAGCTAAGGCAGGAGGTGAACAGACTGAAGAGTGAAAACCAAGAAAAGGATTATCAGCTTTCAGCCATCACTTCCAGGGTGAATGAATGAATGAGTGAATGAATGAATGAAGTCCTGTCATGGAAAAGGTGGCCTGAGCTTGCCAGAGGTAGAACCAGCTCGATCCTGTTTTGTTTTTGGTGGCAAAGCCCTCTCATAAACAGGGTATATAGAAATACGAGATCTGAGGAAGACTTTGAAACAGGAAATATCAGGACTGGGAGGAATTTTAACACACATGTCAGGGCTGGAGGGCCCTTAGAACTCAAAATGTCACAGCTTGGTGGTCCTTTAGAACACAAAATATCAGGGATGGGAGGGGCCCTAGAACACTCATTTAGTCCAAACCACTCATTTTGCAAAAAAGGAAACTAAGACCTCAGAAAGGGAAGGGGATGACCTGGGGCTAAACAGCCTATAAATGGAAGAAACAGGATTTGAATCTAGATTTTTCTGACTCTAAATCCCACAATCTTCCATTGGATCACATTGCCTCTTGGTCAATGAACAAAATCTGTTCAGATTTCAGCACTTAGTATGTGGCTTGTTCTTCCCATTACTGTTCTTTTCCACCCCTCCTTATCCTTTATCCCCTCCTGAAGTCCTACTCCCATGAGCCTGTGTGATGTGGACTTGACTTTGGGTCCTCTAAGCCTATACCAATGGAACATGAGCCTTACCAAGTTGGAACAGATTTGAGTATAGACCCAGTGACAGAATATGTATCTGTCCTCCAAGAATTAAACCATCATAGAACAGAAACGTGGCACTTGATGACTCACTTTGGTACTGGGACCTTGGTTCAAATTTTGGCTCTTCTACTTACTAGTTGTTTGACCCTGGGTAAGTCACTCAATTTGTGCCTCCCTCAGTTTCTCCATCTGTAAAATGAGGATGATACTGGCACCTGACTTCCAAAGTTGTTGTGAAGATCCAAAGAGAACATCTGTAAAATGTTTAGTACAGTATCTTGCACATAGTAAGTGCTTAACAAAAGCATGTGTTTGCTTCCTAAGTCACCTGATCTCTTCAGTCTTGGTTTCCTCATCTGAAAATGCGGATTTGGAACCAGATGACTACTAAGGTCCCTTCCAGCCCTAAGGTTGTGATACTGTGATCCCACAGGTGGTACACTTGTGAGCCATGACCACTTACACAGGTGGTTAAGGGAGACATGGAGAGGCCATTAGCTGCATATACCACCTATGAGATCACCAGTTCTTAAAATATTGAAGGATGACAGTATCGACCCTCCCATCTCTCCCCTCCCCCTGAGTTGGGCAGGATGTTTCATTTCCTTTAATCTAGACTTGGCCTTTCCCTGATGAATAAACTCTGGATGGAGCATGAGTCATGCTTTTACCCAGCACCATGGAGAGAGGAGTTGCTGCTCAGTCCTTTCACTCGTGTCTTACTCTTCGTGACCCCATTTGGGGTTTTCATGAAAGAGATACTAGAGTGGTTTGTCGTTTTTTTTCTCTAATGAATTTTGTAGATGAGGAAACTAAGGCAAACAGGATTAAGTGACTTGCCCAGGATCACACAGCTTATAAGTGCCTGAGGTCACATTCGAACTCAGGAAGATGAGTTTACCTGAATCCAGACCCAGCGCTCTGTGCACTATGAAGTCACTTAGCTACCTCAGGGAGAGGAGTATTCAGTCAATACAGCCTCTCCCTGCCAGCTCCCAGGCAGCCTGTCATAGAAAGCCCTGTGCTGCCCTTGTGCCCCAGGAAATATTACACCCAAGTGTAAACATGCAGAGAAAGCTTCCCTTTGTCTGAGATAGGAAGTTGGCTTCATGGAAGCTGACTTGTCATTGAGTCACAAGATTTACATCTGGAGAGAACTGTCAGAGGCTCACAAGAACACAGAGTCTGAGAATGGAAAGGAAGCTCAGCTGCCATACAGTCCAACCCCTATGCAAAAACAGTCCCCACTATAATATCCCTGACAAGTGGCCATCCAATCTCTGAATGAAGATATCCAAAGTGAATTACCCAAGGTCATGCAACTGGTAAGTTGGAGAGGCCACCACCTCTCCAAGCAGCCCATTTCATTCTGGGACAGCCCAGATTGTTAATTACCCTCTTTGAAACACCCTCCACTCCCACCCCTCATTGCACCTAGGTCGGCCCTTCAGGGGAAAACAGCAGAAATGGAACTCTTCTTCCACATGCCTGGAAAATACTATCATGTCCTCATGTGATCCAAAATCTGTACTGAGGGAGACTTTAGAAGCCAAACGACCCAATCCCTCATTTTATAGAGAAGGAAACAAAGGCCCAGAGAGGGGAGACTTTCCTAAGATCACATAGATAGTGAGTAAAAGGCTTGAAATTTGAACACAAGTCCTCAGAGTCCAAATCCAGTTCTCTTCTCCCCAGGTAGTAGTGCCTGAGACTAGATTCAAATCCAGGGACATAGCACACATAGTAGTAGAAATGGCAAGCATTTCTATAGTGCTCTATGGTTTATAGAACATTGTACTTATGTTAACTCATTTGACCCTCACTACAACTTTGGGAGGTCAGAGTTAATATTATTTTCATTTTATAGATGAGGAAACTGAGCCCTAGAGAAGTCAAATGGCTTTCCATGGATTAGTCAGCTAGTGAGTGTCTAAAGCAGAGATTGGATGCTCAGATCTGGACCTGTGCCTCCTAGCTGCCTTAGGAATATCCCCTGGATTTGGAGTCAGAGAAACTGAGTTCAAATCCTAACTCTACCGCAGATGAGCCACATGACTTTGGGGAAGCTATTTCACCTCTCTAGGCCTGTTTCCTTATCTGTGAAATAAGCAGACAGGACTAAATGATGTGGCACAGTAGAACTAGCTCTGGAATTTGAGGATCGGAGTTCACAGAATCATTCAGTTTTACAACATAAAGGGTCCTCAGAGATTGTCTAGTCTAATCCTCCACCCCTTTCCAAATCAGTAAACTGAGACCCAGAAAAATTAAGTGATTTGAGATCAAAAGTGTGCTGGTAAATATTGAGCAACCGGCTCTCAGGGTGGAGAAGTTAATATATTAGGACACATTTTTAAGCTTAATCTGCATTATTAACATTCTCCCCCTCACTTTCTTAAGTCTAGATAATTTTTTTAAAAGACAGCAATAAGTCAAGCTCTGATCTGTAGTATAAGCTAATTTCCAGGGTATCAACTTATGAGCCAGGAGGAGCTGACGCCATGTTTTAAATCATACAGTCACAGATTTAAGGCAGGAAGAAACCTTAGACATCATCTCCTCCAACCCACTTCATTTACAGATGAAGAAACTGAGGCACAGAGAGATGAAATAATTTGCCCAAAGTTACCCAGGAGCTAAATGGCAGACCTGGGTTTTGAACACAGCACAATTCCAGGGCTCTCACAGGTTATACCATTCCATCTATCTCCTGTCCCTGACACTTTCTCTGTCTGTGGCTGTGGTCAGGTCACTCCAAATCCAGGACTTCTACTCTGACAGAAGGAGAGGGACATCCAGAGTGTCTTTAGGATGGAGGGCAAGTCCTGATGCCTCAGAATCCACACAAGCAGATTATTTTTTCATATGTCTCAACTTTCTGGACTTGGGTAAAGAAAGTCAGATGACAAGAGACTGATGGCATTCATCCAAGTGGGACCAATCTGTCTCCTGCATCCAGAGCTGGGAGCAAAGGCTTGCAAGGATTCATCAGCTAAGCACAAGGGATCTTGAGCCCAGGAATCTCAGTTGGCAGCATTTGTTTGCTTGGGGAAATCCTTTCTGGGGTGAGAGGAGAGAGGAAAAGTGATGGCAAGATCTATAGCCCTAGAGGGCCTCTTTGGCCTGATACTTTCTTCCTTGTTTTCTCTTTGTCATAGTGTGCAAAACTGAAAGAAGAGCTGAAGAAAGATGAATTGGAAGCCAGAGAGAAAGAATTAATAGAATGCAAATCTGTGAGTTGACTCTCCCAGCCCTAGAGTTGACTTGTTGAGTAGTGATGGTACATCTGTCAGTCAGTCAATAAGCATTCACTAAGCACCTACTATGCACTAGTCACTGTGCTAGTCAATCAGTAAACTTTATTAAGTGACTACATGTCACTGTACTAGTTAATCACCAGACATTAAGCACCTACCATGTGCAGACATTGTGGTAGTCCATCAACAAACATTTATTAAGTGCCTGCTATGTTCCACTGCGCTAGTAAATCAATAGATATTTTTTAAACACCCACTATGTTCCAGGCACTGTGGTAAGAATTGGAGAATACAAAGAAAGACGAAAGACAGTCCTTGCCCCTAAGGAGCTCAGTCTAATGGAGGAGACAACTGTAACAGCAAGGACCCTGGCATACACGGAGGGGCGGTCTGTTGTACAGGTTCTAAGATCTGCTTTTCTAAAAGGAAAACAACTTTTGAGGGGTCAACAATCTACTTTAATCAAGCACATATATCATTCACTTAATTCAGAGGAAAACGTCAGCACCCTGAACTTCAGAGAAAATACAGAGAAATCAAAATCAACAGACAGGGCTTCCAACTGTCTGACTGTAAGCAATACCTATACTACAGATCAACAGACAGAAGCAGCTGTCTGATCATTGCATACATCCATACATAGTAACCGAGAGAGGAGCACCAGCATCAGGGTTTTCAAAGGTGGGAGGTGGCCCTTAACAGCTACCTAGAGTCTCCTCTGGTCAAACAAACACTTCCAATAAGTAAGCCCCAAAGTAAAACCTCACCTCTGAGTATTTATATACTTCCCAGAGTCATTACAATCCTTGAGAACCAGTGCATTAGAAACTAACAAAAGGTACCTGAAGTCTCTTAACGGGTGGGGAAGATCTAATTAACATTACAATAATATGCAAATAATTATGTACAAACAAATTATGTACAATGTAAATTGGAAGTGATTAACAGAGGTTTGGCACTAGAATGAAGAGGGATCAGGCAAGACTTCCTACAAAATAGAGGGATTTTAGTTGGGATTTGAAGGAAGCTAGGAGGTAAAACTCACAGGATTTAATGCAGTATGTGATCTCGAGAGCTATGTTCCTTGGGGGTTGGGGTAGGGGATGAAGCTAGCTTGTGACAAGATGGCTGAGTCTAGAATCAGAAAGATCTGGATTCAGATCTTGCCTTAGATACTGACTGTATCACCCTGGACAAGTCTCTTAACTTCTCTGGGTCTCAGTTTCCTTCTCTGTAAAGTAGGGATGATATGAGCATCTACTTCACAGCTGGAGAGTATCCAGAGAAAATCTACTTGTATGACAAAGAGCCTTAAAATCCTGCCCTCTGACTGCAGGGCTGTTGAGGGAAACGGTGAGATTATGTCTGTTAAACACTTGGCAAAGCCTTAAAGGGCCACATCAGGGGTGGAGAACCTGCTTGAACTTGAGGACACATGTGGCCCTCTAGATCCTCAACTGTGGCTCTTTGACTGAATCTAAACTTTAAAGGGTCACACTTGAGGAACTAGGCCACATGTGACCTTGAGGCCATATGTTCCCCACTCCTGAGCTAGATGAATGTCAGCAGCAATTATCATATACAAATCTGAATTAAGTAGGAATCTATGATTCATTTGGTATTTTGATTCATTTCCATAGTCATTCTTCCACTTGATTTAATTTAACAAATAATTATTAATACTTATTAGTATTAATAGCACCTGGGACTCTAGGGTCAGCTTAAGGGATACAGAAATTGAAGATGACCCTTCAGTTTTCTAAGCTTCAGTCAAGCCCTGCCATGGACCTCTGGGCTCTGGGCTAGGAGCTGGAAACAGATAATGAGACAAACCTGAATACGTATTCCAGATGGGTCTGACCTAAGGAGGCTCTGAAGAGGTTATCACTTCTTTATTCATGGAAGTCATGCCCTTCTCTCAAGGCAGTGCCCCAAGATCTTATCAGTTCAAAGTGCTAGAGTTCATGGACTTTTGTCTGTTTGTTTTTTAATTGATAATTGTCTTTCAACGTTGCTAGTTTTCTTTGTAATCCTACAGATTGTATTTTCTGCACTTAAAAATATGATTCTGAGAAGGGGTCTATAGGCTTTTTTAGGGGTCCAAGACTCAGTAACAATGTTAAGACCCTCTGAATCATTAGCTCTTTTTGACTTCTATATAATCTTTTTGCCTCACACTGAGACCCCCAGATCTCTTTCAGACAACCCACTGTAGAGCTAAACCTCCCACATCTCATATTTGCTAAGTCCATTTTGAGGGACCAAATATATGACTTTACAATTATCCTTATGATATTTCATCTGAATAGATTAAACCCAAGTTTATAGATTGGCAAAATTATTTTAGATCCTGACCCTGTCATCCAATGCAGTGACTCTCCCTCCCAGTTTTGTATGGTCTGTATGTTCAATAAGAATGCTTTCCATGCCTTTATCCAAGTCATTGAGGGATACTTATTGGCTATATAACTCTGGGCAGCATCTCAGTTTCCTCATCTGTAATATGAAGGCTTTAGGTATTGTAGTCTCTAAGATTACCTCTATGATCTAATCATCTGATATTAAATGGTGCTAGAGTAAGCATAACAACCTAAACTAGCCTCCAGAAACCACCTTCCATCATTAAATCATTAATGACTACTCTCCAAGTCCAGTCATTCATCCAGCTTCTGATCTGAATAACTGTACATTCACAAATTCACAACTCTGCATCTTGGGTAGGGGCAAGGGAAAGAGGGAGAGAAAGGAACAAGCATTTATTAAGTGTGTATTATGGACCAGGCATTGTATTAAGCAATTCACAAATATTATCTCCTTTGATCCTCACAATAATTCTGGGAAGTAGGTGGTATTTCCCTAGGTGGGAATTATCATTCCGCTTTACAGCTGAAGAAACTGAGACAGAGAGAAATTAAGTGAGTGTCATACAACTAGGAAGTGTCCAAAGTAGGACTTGAACTCAGGTCTTCCTTACTCTGGGCACAGCCTTCTATCCACTGTTTAGGATTAGGCTGTCCTTCAGCACCAGGATAGCAACAGAGACTGTAAAAATCCTGCCTTAGCTGATCCTCATATGACTTGGTCTCAAGTGCTCTCACTGTTCTGCTCACCCTCCTTTACACACTCAACAACTTAGCAATGACTCTTCTGAACTGTGATGTCCAGTATTCAACTCAGTATTCAGGATGTGATCTCACTAGGGCAGAAGAAAATGCAACTTTAACCCCCATGTTTTAGAAACCATACTTTTGTTCAATCAGTCCAAGACTCTGTTAAGGTCTCCTACATTATGCTATTGGCTCATCATATTGAGGTTATGGTCCACTAGATCCCCAGATCTTTTTCATGCAAACATCTATCTAGCCAGGTCTCTTCCATCTTGCACTTGAGAAATTGACTTTTTGAATTCAAGCATAAGACTTTACCTTTATTTCTATTAAATTCCATCTTATTTGACCGAGCTCATAATTCCATTCTCTAAAAAGCTTTTGGATCTCCATCCTCTTGAGTAAAATAACTATTCTTCCTAGCTTCTTGTCATGGCAGACTCAATTTCCTCATCCAAGTCACGGATTAAAATGTTGATGAGAACAGGTCCTGAGATGCCATCTGGGATGAATGCTCCTGTTTGCACTCCAGAAATCTGTTTGAGAGGCTGTTGCATCCAGTTGAAAGCACGATTCCTAAAGTTGCATAGTTTATTTTTCCCGTCATGAGGACATAAGCCAAAAGGGACAGGGGGAGAAATGTCTATGCATGAGCAGGCTAAAAAAAAACAAAATAACTCTCTTCTGTGCCTTAAAAAATTGAAAGGCAATGGACAGAGCTCTGAATCCAGCATTCCAGAGGATCTGAGTTCAAGTCTTTTTCAGACTCTTGAGCATATTAGGCAAATTACTTCATTTCTTTAAGCCTAAGTTTCCCTAACTATAAAATGAGGGGGACTAGACTAGATGATCTCTGAGGGCCTTTCCTCTCTGAATTTGGGATCCTGTGAGTTCATAGTTCATGGTAGTTTTCAGCCTCCAAGGAATAATTAAACTTATTAATCACAAGATCAATAGATTTTAGAATTGAAAGGTGGAAAGTATCAATCAGATTTAGAGGCAGATGATCAGGGTTGTCACCCTGGTTCTTCTATTTCTTGTCTATGTGATATTGGGCAAGACAATGCCCTGGGCCTCAGTTTCCTTATTTGTAAAATGGGGCTAACAGCCTCTGCCTCCTAGGGTTGGTGTAAGGCTCAAATGAGATAATTATTTTAAGTGCTTAGCACAGTGCTGGGCACACAGGAAGTACTATCAAATGTTTTGGTTTTCAGTATTTCAATTGCGTCTGACTCTTTGTGACCCTATTTGGGGTTTTCTTGGCAAAGATACTAGAGTGGCTTGCCACTTCCTTCTCTGTCCCATTTTACAGATGAGGAAACTGCAGGGTTAAGTGATATGATGATGATGATGAAGAAGAAATGAGTTACCCATGGGTCAGACCTAAGTGTCAGAACAGGAATTTGAAACCAAATCTTCCTGATTCCAGATCCAATGCCCATTTTACTATACTGAGCTTCCTTCTTTGCTTTGAATATTGCAAAAAATCAACCACTGTGAGATGATATTGCTATCCTCGTGACTTTGATAAAACTTTCGGTCTTGAAATGAGGTGATGCAGCAAGAATGGCTTTCTCCAGTTGTGTTAGAAGTTACAGGTTAGATGGTGGTGACAGGTGGTGACAGGTGACTGGTTAGATGGGCCCAGTCTATAAGATGCCTTTATGTTGTGTGGAGTCAAACCAGAGGACACTTTTGCATGGTATGGGGTCAAACTCAAAATGATTTGTTTGCTTAGGTCAATTCAACAAGTACTTCTTAAAGACTCACTAAGTATGCTAAGTGGTAAGGATACAAACACAAGCAGGAAGAAAGTCCCTGCTCTCAGTGAGCTTACATTCTAATGGAGGAAGACAACCCACAAAAGGAAGGTTAAGGGGAGGAGGAGAAATGGAGGAAACTCAAAGTGTTTTTGTATCAAATGATGTCAAACTGGAAGGTGATTTCATCTTTATGGGATCAAGTAGAAAGATATTTTCTTTGTTGCATCAGGTTAAACTTGAAGATTTTTTTGTGTGTTGTATGGGGCCAAACTGGAAGACAGAGATGCTTCCTTTTACTTCCCTATTTTCTTATCTCTTTCAGCACATCAAAGACCTAGAGCAGCAAATGAAAGTCCTGGGGGAGCAGCTCCGAAAGAGTTGTAATGAGCAAAGCCTCATCTCCAAGATGCTGAAAGAAAAGAGCAAGGTATCTCCCTTCTCCCCTCAGCCCATGGAAGCCAAGCTGCCCCCTCCTTCTCCCTCATGGGTCCAGAATGGAAGGGAGCAGGAGATACAGGTTCCAGCTCCAGCTCCATCGCTGACTCCCCCAGCAGCTATCTGGAAAAACCCTTGTCTCTCCTAGCCTGTCAGATGGAGCCCATGAAGATGGCCCCTGCCTGGCCTGCACTGGGGCAAAGTAGGAATGGAAATATCCAAGGCCAGGGGCTGGTTTGGAAACAGGGGATCTTTTTAGTCAGGAACAATTCCTGGCTTCAGTTCTTCCCCAAGCCCATGACTGCAGCCCTCTGGGTTGATCTCTTCTTAGCTTGGGATTGATTTCCTGTTTGGATCTGGACCCATCATTATGGGAAGACTCTTATGTCCTACTTCCATCATCTAGACCTCTTAGAAATTAATCCCCACAGCATAGTATGGCATGTTCTGAGTAGGGTTGGGCATGGTATGGTATGGTAATCTAATATAGTGTAGTATAGGATAGAATAGTACAGTACAGTATGGTATAGTATTAATATGATATATGGGCAGCTAGGTGGTGAAGGGGATAGAGTGCTAGACCTGGAGTCAGGAAATCTCCTCTTTGTGTGTTCAAATCTGGCCTCAGACACTTACTAGCTATGTGATCCTAGGCAAGTCTCTTCACCCTGTTTGCCTCAGTTTCCTCATCTGCAAAATAGGCTGAGAAAGAAAATGGCTAGTATCTTTGCCAAGAAAACCCCAAAGGGTAGCAAAGAGTCATGAGGAATCAGATATGACTGAAAACGAGTGAATAACGTATTATGATATAGTATGATACTGTATAGTACAGGATAGTTATGTTATCATATGTATGATATAGTATAGTATAGTATATGTGGTATGATATAGTACAATTTAATAGAATAACATACTTTAAACTTTCTCAGAAATTTCTCTTAAGAATCTCCTCAAACTTACTATGGATTAACGAGTCTTCACAATGTTTTCCACATAGACAGAAAAATATCATCCTTTATAGAAATTGAGGGTGTCTCTGCTTACTCTCTAGCACCTTCCCAGTTCTATGTTCTAAGTTTTCTCCTAGGTCAAATGTTCTATGTCTCAAATTCCCTCCCAGCTCAGACGTTCTATGTTCCAAAGCCCACCCAGCTCTGATATTGTGTCCTATAGCCCTCTTCTTCTGTTTTTCAAAATTCCTTCCAGCTTTAACCATCTATGTTCTAAGATCCTTCCCAGCTCTGACATCCTAGCCTATGTTTCAATGTTTTTTCTAGGTGTTATATCCTGCAAAGAGGGCAGAACCTGCAGTCAGAGGACCTGGGTTCAGTGCCCACCTCTGACTACCTGTCGGACCTTAGACAGGTCCCTTCATCTCCTTGAGCTGCATTTTCACATCTGTAAAATGAGGGACTTGGTTTCTGAAGTCCCTTTTTTAGCTCTTGTTTCTATAAGCCTCTGATCTTTCTTTCCAACTCTGACATTCTACATCCTAATGCTTCTGCCAGTTCTAACACTGTATTCTAAGTTCCTTTCAAGCACTAATGCTCTTTAAATCTGTGATTGAGTAATTTTGAGGTATATCCCATCCTTCTCCCCTTTCTGAGATCCAAAGAGATTCAACGAATTCTCAAAGAAAACCTTCAAAGATGGGTACCAAATTAAGAAAAACAAATCCTTATCTTTAGAGTAAGAAAGTGAGGTATGATGTATAAAAGTCATTACAGCAGGTGTCTTCTATCTAAGTTGAAAAATAGTAATAAAGTTAGCTGGGAAGCTCACGCTTTTTTCTGCTAAAGCTCAGTGAGACAGCTTGGCATAGTGGGTAGTCAAGTCAACCAGAGCAGATTAAGTACCTACTGTGTGTGTGCCAGGCACTGTGTAAGCACTGGAGATACAAAAAGAGGCAAAAGACAGTCTTGCTCTCCAGGAGCTTACAATCTAATGGGAGAGGTACCGTGCAAACAACCACATACAAATAAGATATATTAGAAATATAATCTCAGAGGAAAGGATAGGTGATCTCAGAGGGAAGGCACTGGAATTAAGGGGGACGAGAAAAGGCTTCTTATGGAAGCTAAGACTTGAGCTAAAGCTTATGAAAGGAAGCCAGGGAAACTTGAAGACTGAAGTGAAGAGGGATAAGGCATCTGGCCTCAGTCAAGACGTGAATTCATGTTATACTTTGGATGTATACTGGCTAGGTGACCCTGGGCGAATCACTTAACTTGCCAACGCCCCCAAAAAATCTCTAAGACTACAATAGTGATTTGCGTTAGAAGAGGGTGTTTCCTTATCAGAATTCCCCCATATCAGTGAAATCATAGTAGCAGGTGAAAATAAATGAATAAAATCCTCATAGGACTCAGATACTCAAATCTTTAATAAATAATTTATATAATATAGTCATTTAATTTACATAATAATTTATATAATTTAATTTGTATTTAATACATAAAAAAATAAATTCATGAATTTCAAAGATAATGAACCAGATTCTCACAGGGTAAAAGCTCAAGGAATAGCACAAGACTTGGGTTTTTACTCCAACTCTGTCACTGACTTGCTGTGGACAAGTTACTGAACCTCTCTGGGCCTCAGTTTCCCCACTTTTAAAATGAGAGGAGTTAAACAGATTGACCCCAGTGTGCTGTGATGGAAAGATCGCTTCATTTGAAATCAGAGGACTTGATCTTGGCAAAGTAATTTCCTTTCACAGGTCCCCTCTGTTTTCCTATACTTACTTAGAATGAGACTAGCAATTATTTACAGAATCTCAATTCTCTGATGGATGCCTTTCCTCTTGTGATTCCAAAGGTTTTATGGTAGTGTACAGTCCAGAAACAGCTGTGTATGACCAGCAGAGGGCAGCTTCGCACACTCCCATGGAACGCCATTAGCAAGAAACATTGGGAACCATTTATTTCAGATTAATGACAGGGCTAATCCAATCTGAACCTTTTTTGTGGCTCATGAGATGGAAGATATCTGAAAACCAAACATTTGAATGTTAAAAGCCTACCTTACTGTTTGAATTGTTTTACAAGCTGTATATTCTTAGGGATCTAAAAGGAAGTGGTTCAAATCCAAGCTTCATCTTTTCACAAGCTGGGGTGACCTTAAGTCACGTTACCTCTGTGGGCTTTAGTTGTTTCCCATGTAAAATGGAACGAACAATTATGCACCATCTGCCCCACGATGGCCTCCACTGGGAGAAAAGATCTCCTTAAACCATGATAGAAATAGAACCTGATAGAAACAAAACTTAGCCTACCCTGGTTTAGTAAGTGATCCTGAATGAAGGCATAGTTAATGATTACCCCAAAGAGCGAATGTTGGGAAGGGGAAGGGCAAGGTCCATTGCTTGGCCCTATTTCCAAAAGGTTGTGTGTATAGGAGAAGGAACCAATAGAGAAGGAGAGGTTGGGCAAATTGATGAAGTTCTCTGGGCCTCAGTGTCCTCATCTTTATAATGAGAGGGGGTCAAACTCAGTGATCCCCAGTGTAGTGAGATGGAAAGGGACCTGGGTTTGGAATCAGAGCCCTGGAGTCCATGAGTCAGTCTCTGGCACGTTCTTCCTGTGCGACATTGGGCAGATTGGTTCCTTTCTCGGGCCCTCAGTTTCCCCATATGTAAAATGGAGTGCAAGCATCATCACCAGAGAACCTAAGTATTAGAACATCCTTTCATCATTCCAGGCTGAAGAGAAACTGCAGGAGGATTCCAGGAAGAAATTAATTCAGCTTCAAGAGATGGGGTACAGAGAGCGCCTCATTAAAGACAATTTGGACAAAGCAGTGTGTCAGGTAGGGAGGTGCCGGGGAACCAGGCATTCACCTGGCACTGTTAAGTATTTACATTTTTCTGAATATAGATATGCTACAGAACAGCTGGTGAAAAACATTTGTGGGAGAAAGAACAGACTGAAATGAATCATAGATGAGTCACAGCTGAGTCATGGAATATAAGAATGAAAAGGTCCTCAGAACAAAGAATGTTAGACCTGGCATGGACCTCGGAACATGGAATATTAGAACCTGGAGGCAGCCTGGGACAAGTGCAAAAGAGTGTCGTATTGGGGAGCAGAGGGCTTGGGTTCAAATCTCTGTCCTGCCTGATCTTTGATTTCCCCATCTGTAAAATGAGGCAGTTGGATTGGACGGCATCTAATTAAAGTTGGTTCCAGCTCTATTAACAATGTCAGGACTGAGAGAAACTTAGAATACAGTATGTTAGAGTTGGGAGGGCCCTTAGAACACTGAGAGTCAGAGATGGGAGGGCCTTACAACATAGACTGCCAGAGCTAGGAGGGCCCTTAGAACACAGAATGTCAGAGCTGAAAGGGCCCTTAGAGCACAGGATGTCAGAGATGGGAGGGCCCTTAGAACACATAATGTCAGACCTGGGAGGGCCCTTAGAGCACAGGATGTCAGAGCTGGGAGGCCCTTAGAACACAGAATGTTAGAGCTGGGAGGGCCCTTAGAGCACAGAATGTCAGAGCTGGAAAAGTCCTATAAGAACAGAGTCCTAAGAGTTAGAATAAATGTTAGGGCATAGAATGTTAGGTTGTAAGGAACCTTAGAGATCGTGTAGTCTATCCTTGTTCCATTTTACCTGCAACTCATGGCTTAGTGTTTCTTTAAGATTTTGGCTTACAAAGATTGGGTCCAATCCTGATAACTAATTGAAAAGAGTGATTTTCTCTTTTGGTTTGTTACTCTCCCTTTGGAGTTACTCCTGAAAAATCTCCCAATATAGCTCATATCTTGATTTCCACATATGTAAATAAATAGAGTTCCCAGATCACATATAAGCACTCAAGATAACGAAAGCATATGGGTAGAGGACAATCTTTATTTCATCCTTCAGAGGGGAAAATTGTTAACAGTCCAAAGGACATAACCCAAAAATAGGTATAAAATAGGTGCTCACAAATAGTCCATAAGGGAATAGAACTTGGAGTCACCATGAGTGCAAACCCCAAAGATTTTCCCTTGTTCCTTTAGCGTCCCCCTTGATCTCTCCCAGATTCATCATGCTGCTACATGTGTTCGAGGGACCAGGAGTGGGGAAGTTGAGATTCCATGTGGTCTTCTAGGTCCTCAAGTGCAGCCTTTTGACTGAGCCCAAGTTTTACAGAACAAATCCTTTTATTAAGGGGATTTGTTCTATGGAGTTTGCATTCAGGCAAAGGTCTGCACTTGATGACCTAGAGGGCCACATGTGGCCTCAAGGTCACAGGTTCCCCACCCCTGGACTCTCTCCAGAGGATAAACATGCTTTGAAGCTGTTGAACAAGTAGCCTACACCCCATCCCTTTCTGGTAAAAGCAAGCAGTTTAGGCAAGTTTTGTATTCAGTGTCTTGAATGCTTTATAAGCCTTTCATTTCAGAAGAGGCCCTATTAAGTGCTCAGGTTCTGGGTGCTGAGGGCAGTAAATGGCCTGTTCCAAAAGAAACTCTAAGCCATCTTGAGTATCTAGGCCTTCAGGACACTAGCAGGAAATCTTCTCTGAAGGAACTACCAAGTTATCTTAACTCCTCTGCCTCAGCACCCCTATGACTGAGAAGGTATTGGCATTTCCAGAAACTAGAGGCTAGGTGATGATGCCACTTAGTGTGAGGCTTTTCCTGGCTATGTCTCACTCCCTGACATCAGATATGGTCATGCTCATAATAACCAACTTTAGGATAATGTCTGGTATGTGCGAGGCACTGTGATAGGTGCTTTGCAACGATTACCTCATTTAGTCCTCACAACAACCCTGGGAGGGAGGTGCTATTGTCATTCCCATTTACAGATGAGGAAACTGAGGGAAGCAGAAGTGAAGCGACCTGCCTAGGATCACACAGCTAGTAAGTAGCTGAGGTCAGATTAGAACTTGGGTCTTCTGACTCCAGGTCTTAGGATGAGGGTCCAGAATGGAAGAAAGTAGGAATTCAGCCAAATCTAAAGGGACCAACTTCTTCTCCAACCATGACCAAGGTCTTAGAATTATAAGAGGTCCAGTTCTCAAGAAACCAGATAAAAAGAAGTCCTCTAAGCTTCACCTGTAAGCTTCTGAGGAGCCAAGGCTGCCATGTGTGCTTGGATGGAGATTCTAAACCCTTTGGTGCTTTGATTGCTGGTTTTGAAGGGGACCATTTCAGATGCCAAGCTTCAGCACACAGAAGGAGGGACAGAAGGAGCAGTGAGGAACTTTGCTTCCAGGGTTCCAGAGGTCAGTAGCTGAGTGCTTGACCAGGTGTTGTCTCCTGAGGGTGCCTTATCTTCTACCATCTTGGGATGATATTTGAGAATGGTTGAGGAGCCTCTAATTCAGTCCCAAGGAACCTAATCACCCTAGGGTAGCCCTAGGCCACCAGAGTCAGGAACTTAGAAGATCTCAGTGCTCTTGGAGTCAGTGTCAATGATGGCCAACATTAACTTCTTGCTCAGTCATGAAGGTTGGGTGCCTCCCATCAACAACTCTTGAAAATCCTATGCTAGGCAAATACCCAGTTCTCATTCCTCTTATTCCAGTGCTGAGGTGAAGTTGCTCTCCCTCTCCTACCTTTTCTGGTCCTCTCATCCCTACCCACCTCAGTCTTACTTGTCCACAGTCCGATAACCCTCTAGAGACTCTCCTCCATTTTACTCCAACCCTTTGGACTCTTCACTCTACTTTTAATAAATTCCCTTTGGGTCCTAGATCTTGCCATTTCTCTCTTTTTCTAATTTCTTGAATGCTTTATAAGCCTTTCATTTCAGAAGAGGCCCTATTAAGTGCTCAGGTTCTGGGTGCTGAGGGCAGTAAATGGCTTGTTCCAAAAGAAACTCTAAGCCGTCTTGAGTATCTAGGCCTTCAGGACACTAGCAGGAAATCTTCTCTGAAAGAGAATAATATCAGATAAATAAATATTTATAAAATCCTTAGCATAGCACCTGTAATATAATAGATGCTTCATAAATACTTTTTTTTTTTGAAAATTAAAAAGGCATTGAATCCCTGACCATACTCTTAAGACCAAGCATTTCTTGTGTCATGGTCCCTAAAGCACTAGACCAGGGATTAGATAATGCTCCCTAAACTCTTCATCTATTTCCTCCACTGGTCCATATGGGCTGTAGCAGTAGTATCAGGCTCAGAAACAAATAGAGGCCACTAAACCATAGATAAGGAACCTTGTGAACTATATATTGACTTAGAAAACAACTTATCAACTTACCTATTTTTATTTATTTTGTTGAATATTTCCCAATTAAATTTTAATCTAGTTTGGTCAACACTTGGGAGTTTTGCAGCTCATATGCAGGTTATGTGTTTGCAGCTCATATGCAGGTTATGTGTTGGGCCCCTCTGGTAGGTAATATATTCCTATAGCAAGATAGCTTTTGTCAGTCAGATAGCATTTAAGGACTACCTATGTGCCAGACACCTCTCAGCACTAGGGATACAAAGAAAAACAAAAAACCAAAACAACAACAAAAAAACAACAGTCCCTGCTGTCAAGAAGCTCAGAATCAGGTGAGGCTAACAGTGTGCTGACAATTAATTATAAACAAGATCTATACAGGGTAAAACTAAGAGTAGTCTCAGATGGAAGGCACTAGGAATAAGGAAGACTGGGAAAGACTTGTTGCAGAAGGTGGGATTTGAGCTGAGACTGGAAGGAAACCTGGAGGTGGAGATGAGAAGGGAGAGGATCCCAGGCGTGGGGGACAGCCAGGGAAGCTACCTGGAGTCAGGAGATGCAAAGAATGGTAAAGAGGTCAGTGTCACTGGACCATCGTGTATATGGAAGGGAAGAAGGTGTAAAAAGACTGGAAAGGTTGGAAGGGGCTACGCTATGAGAGCTGGACCATCGTGTATATGGAAGAAGGTGTAAAAAGACTGGAAAGGTTGGAAGGGGCCACGCTATGAGAGCTTTAAAAGCCACCAGAGAATGTTTTATTTGATCACTATGGTAATAAGGAGTCCCTGAAGATTATTTAGTGGGAGGTAGAAGATCTGGACAGCATTTTTGTTACTGTTCAGTAATTTCAGTTGTTTCAGATTCTTCGTGACCCTTTTGGGATTTTTTTGGTATAGACACTGGAGTGGCTTCTCCAGCTCATTTTACAGGTGAGGAAACAGAAGTAAACAGGATGAAGTGACTTTCCCAGGGTCACATAACTAGTAAGTGTCTGAGACTACATTTGAACTCAGAACTTCCTGACTGCAGGCCTGGCACTCTATCCCCTTAAGATGTACATTTTAGTAAAATCAACTTGAAAAATGAATGGAGGATGAACTAGAGTGGGCAGACTTGAGGCAGGTGGACCCATTTGCAAGCTATTACAGTAGTCCAGCCATGAGGTGATATCTGCACCAGAGGGAGACAGTGTCAGAGAAGAGAAGGGGAGTATTCAAGAGATGTAGCAAAGGTGACGGCAATGGGCCTTGGCAACAGATCTTCTCGACCGTGCTTCCTAATCCTTGGCTACTAGATTTTCTCTCATGAATCTTACTATGCGTCTTACTATGCATGCAATTGCATTCTGTTCTCCCTGTCCACATATTTGCTTTTGCCTGTTCTTTTCTTTTTTTAGTCAAGTGGACATGACTGATATGACTCAACAACAACAAAAATGTCCTTCCAGAATAATATTCCACTCATGAGTTCCCTACCACCCACCACCAAGCCTAGATGATACCTAGCAAATCAGCTTTGCTCTTTGAATTAAGACTTTTAGCTCACCTTGTTAGTCATATTTGGTGCATTTATGGATGATATACATACATACACATGATACGCACACATCATATACATATATGTATGCATGTGATATATACATATATACTCCTATGTGCATGTGATATATACATGTATATACACATACATATGATATATACATATACATATATGTGCTATACACACATAAATACAGATTATATATGTATATTCAAAATATGTACATCATCGTGTGTATATGATATATACATGTACAATGCATGTGTGATATATGCACACATGTGTGTACATGTGATCTATACATGTACACAACACATATGACATATGCATACAATGTATACATGATATATACATGTATTGTATATAAATATACATATGATATATACCTATACATGCATATACACATATGATGATACATATACACATACACTATGTATATATATACACCCTCGGAGTGTTTTTCAATACTAACAGTTTCTCTTTCCCTCCCAGCGTGATTTGGCTATTTTTTTTTTCTTTTACTCATTAAAAAGGCCATTCCCTGATTACTTCTTAAAGAGGCCTCTTCACTCAATGAGCATTACTTCCCTCTAAGTGAGTACCTGAAAAGGCCAAGGTCTCCCTTTGCATCCTGGGCCATCTTTAGTCATCCTGATGAATATCTGGTCACCAGATCCAGATGACTCAGGAGGAGAAAGTGAGACTGGTGCCCATGCACAGCCCTCCCTCACTCAAAACAAAGTCAAGTGCAAGTCATGTCATCATTTCTCTGATGAACTTCTTTGAGAATGAAGGAGAAATACAACAAAAACACATATATACATAATATGATATATACGTATATATGCACACATATATTTGAGGCTGTGAATTTTATTACTGGTTCTTTTCTTTAATTTTCATTTCCTTTGCATTATTCTCTCCTGTTATTCTTCCTACATTCTACCTCTTTTTTATTAGGCAACCTTTCTTTTCAGCCTAAACCACTTTCGGTCACATTTATAAGACTCCAGGCATATCAATTTTTACCTACCCATCAGCCCACCAGTAATTCCTATTTATTAAATCACAATAAAGAAATTCGAATCCTGTCTTCAGGCGCCATTTTCTTTCACTCCAGTTCAGCAGCAGGGGAACCAGTTGGGTAGCTAAGAAGAGAGGTAGCGAGAGGAGAGCAGCAGAGCTCCTGAAAGGCCTCCCTTACTATAGCTAGTTTGGGACAGGAATCAGGCCAAGGGCTGCACATGTTGGTGGTGAGTTGCTTTGTTCATGAGTGAGTCACTTGTGCTTTTAAAGGCTTTTAAAGGTATAAACAGCAAAAACCAGACAAACGGGACAACTGTCTTAGGTTTCTTGTTACCACTCCTGTCTTAACTTGGTAGGTTATTTAAGCAAGACCTTTCCTGAAGAATCTGCCATGTGTCCGGCTGTAGTTCTCACTAGAGATAAAATGTTACAGGAAGAAACAGTACTACAGCTGGGGAAACTGAGGGTCAGCCTTGCCCAGGCTCACATAGCCAGTGAGTGTCAGAACTGGGATTCAGCCTCAGATCCCCTGATTTTGAGGCCAGATGGTGTCTCTCCATAAGATTCCTTTCAACTTCAAATCATGAGAACCCTTCTCCCCATTCCCACTCACATCCTAGCACAGGAGAATGCCTGGCAACTCACCCAAATGAGTGGCTCCAGGCTCCCATGCTCGTTGCATCGGCTCTGAACTTGCAAGATCCTGGGCACCTCCAGCGGGTAATTGACTAGAAGATTCATTCACAGTCATTGTTCCAGTCTTAGAACACGTCTGGCAGTCATGTGGGTCAATTAAGTCAGGCAGAAGGGCTTCCAGTCAATTAAGGCCAAATCTTCTATTTTTTTCTGTGCTCCCCGCCCTCGAACCGGGGACAGCCTAAGATTTTTTACGAGGGCGCTGCCCCAGGCTTATGCAAAGGGAGACAGCAGATTGTGGACAGCTCACTATCTCCCGCCTGATGGACACTCTTTCTGTTTCAGCTGGAACATTTCCGAAGTCAAATCATCGAAGCCATCTACGGCCGAGGGAAACTGCCCCAGGCCAGGATCGTCACCAATCAGCAGGTGAGTCCCAGTTTCTGACAGCAGGTCCCTCACTGTCTGTCAAGCATGAATGACTTCGTATCCCATCCCATATGAGAGCGTATGTCTCTGTGCGACTGGCACATCATTTTTTTCCTGTCACTACAACGGAAAGATTGGTTTTGATTTTATGGGATTTCTGGTTTTGAAGCAAAAGCCTGAATTCTCTCACAACATTTTCATAAAATACTCATCCAATTTCTTTGAGACCAGGTGTCAATCACATGTGATTCACCTAAGTAATTACCCCCCAAGGAGACTCCTTACTACAATACTTTTTGAAGGAGAGGGGAGGGAAGAGGGGAGGAAACCCCAGATCTTTTTTATTTCATTGGGATAGGAAATTTCCATTGTAGAAACTCCCTCCACTGATTCAGATGGGTATTTGAAACTTACAGTGTTTTCTTTTCATCTATTTTACTTTTCCCCAATTACATGTAAAATCAATTTTAACATTTGTTTTTAAATTTTTGAGTTCCAAATTCTTTCCTTCCCTCCTCACTCCCCTTAGTGAAAAGGCAAGCAACTCGATATAGGTTATACATGTGTAGTCACACAAAACCTACCTCCATATCAGTCATGTGAAATGTATCGTCTTGGTTCAGGGGTCCTTTACCCTTTCTGTAGACTCCTTGGCTAGTCTAGTGAAGCTGATGGACCCTTAGTCAGAATGTTCTCAGATTCTTAACATAAATCAATTAAACAGAAATAGTTATCAAATTTATTTTCAAGGTCATGTGTCCCAAGTTAAGAACCCCTGTTTTAGAGTTAACTGTCACAGAGGGGTTAGGTGACTTGTCTAAGGTCATGAAACTATCTCTATGTGACAGTCTGGGTTTGAACACTGTTTTCTTAACTGTGAGGCCTTCAAAAGGCTGCTGCATCTCCTGACAGAAGATGCTCCAGCCAGACCTGGTCTCCTCACTTATTTCATCGTTGGGATATGTGGTATGGCTGGCTGACCTTGACTCAGGCTGTTAGTTGTAAAAGCTGTTTGGGGGTCCAATTCTCCTGTGTCATCTCTGTAGGTTAATGGCATGACCTTCTCTCCTTAGAAGTTTAGGCAAGAAAATTTCCCACACTCAGCCCTTGTCCAGAGGATTGGGTGGTAGAACAGAGATACTATATTTCCCTATGCATGCATGGATTCCATTTGCTGGCCACTGATCAGACTGATACTCTATCCTGTCATTGAATTTTGTGTCTGAGACGAACAGCTTACTAACTCTGTGATGAGGCAAAGCCTTTAGAAGTCAAGTGTATGGCAATGAGCCTTCACCAGTCTAGAAATAGCCCAGTGTTATTGCAGGTACTTCTATGCTCCAACCAGACTTTTAGCCAGACATGCTCAATTTGGAGTCTGAGAATCTGGGTTCTGACTCAGACTTTCCACTTACTGTCTATGTGACTTTGGACAGGTCATTTATTATATCTGGGCCTCAGTTTCCTTCCCTGCAAAAATGAGGCAATTGAACTAGTCAGTCAGTCAAAGAGCATTTAAGCATGGCCTCCTATGTGCCATTGAGTTAGATCAGAGGACTCCAAAGACCCCTCAAGGCCCTAGATCTAGGATCCTATTAAATGCCACCTTTGGAATCTCCTCCAAAAGCCAAGCTTTATTGTCTGCCTCAGTTTCCTCATCTGTATAATGAGCTGGAGAAGGAAATGGCAAGCCACTCCAGTATCTTTATCAAGAAAACCCCAAAGGGGGTCATGAAGACAAAATTGAAAAGAGACTGTACCACCACAAGCAGTCTTCATTCCAAAGGACCAGTGGTGATCAGCATCTCCCTCCTCTTATTGGAGAGATGTTGGGTTACATGTAGCATTTGCAGAATGTTGCATATACTGTCTGATGTAATCATTTCTGATAGCCCCCCACCTCTGCACGGAGAGGAGGGAGATATTGATCATTAGGAGTCCTCTGAAACCAAGTTTAGTCTTGGCATCCAATCTCAGTTCTGGTGTCATTTCATGTGGCCTCCCCAGTAATAATTCCTGTCAGGATGGCTGATATGGATAAATCCTATTTCTGTGGTGTTTTAAATCTAGCAGTAGCCTCCTCACATTAACCCCATGAAGTATGTAGTAGGAGAATTATTCCCATTTTCTAGGTGAGAAAACAGGCTCGAAAGGATTATGAGATCATCTGGAAGGGACTTTCAAAACCCTCAAATTTAACTTCCTCACTTTACAGAGAAGGAAAAGAAGCTCATGCAATCCTAGATTTAGAACAGGAAGGGAACTTAGAGCCCATCTAAGCCAACTCCTTCATTTTACAGAAGAGGAAATTGAGGTCAAGGAAGGTAAAGTGACTCATCTGAGGTAACACGGTACCTCAGTATCAGAAGTAGTGGTCAAACACTGTGAAAGATTTAGAATGGGAAGGAACCTGCCCCACAATTTCACTGGAGACCATGTAAGTGATCCAGATTCACACAGTAAACAACAGTCAGGATTCGAACCTGAGTCTTCTGAACCCGCATCTAGAGCTCCTCCCACTACATACACTACTTTTCAACTCATAACTCATTTGGTATCTCTTTAAAGTTTACAAGACACTTTCACAACTAAGTTCCTAGGAGGGAGAGAGTGCAAATGCTACATTATCCCCATTTTACAGAGATAGAAACTAAGGCTTTGACAAGAAGACTTGCCCATGTCTACACAATTTAGTTAATCAGTATGAGAGCCCAGTCCATGATCATTCCAGTGATGGGTCATGTATCCAGGCCAAGTCTTGGGACTGAAGTCACCTTTCCCCCAGCATTGCCCAGTTTTCATGCCTGCCCTCATATCTCTATCAAAACTGCTCCAGCCTGATCCATTTTCGGTGGTTGTTTGTTCCTTCCCCGACCAGCTAGTGGAGACGATCTCCCATGTCATCAAGGACAACTTCAACTTGCAACAGAAAAAAGCCATCACGAATAAGAGCAGCTGTTTCAGCAAGGAGGAGTCCATGGCCCAAATGGACAAGCTGAAGGCCTTCTTGGAGGAATGCCAGGTCACTTGTGCCCTTTAGTAAATGCCAAGTTAGTTTAGATTTCACTCCTCTTGTTTTGAAAACCATTCTGCTCTGGAGTAAGAGGGGTTCATGGAACAGATGGGGAAGTTCTTATATTGCTTATTGTACATGAACACAAAATGTCAGAGCTGGGAGGGAGCTTAGAAAATAGGATATCAGGGAAAGGTAGGAAATAAGTATTTATAAAGCACCTACTATGTGTACACTATACTACATGCTTTTGCAAATATAATCTCATCAGCAACCCTGAAGGTAGGGGATGTTATCCTCATGTTAGAGTTGAAGAAATTGAGGGAAACGGGGGAAAAGTAACTTGCCCAGGGTCACGCAAGTCGGAGGCTGTATTTGAACTCAAGTCTTTCTGACTCCAGGTTCAGCTCTCTATTTGAAATAGAAATAATAGTGATGATAGCAACAAAACAGCTACTGATATTGACACAGCATTTTTCAGTGTGCAAAGGGTTTTGCGCAGATCATGTCATCTTCCCCAGCACCTTCCTTTCATAGAAAAGGAACCTGAAGCCCAGAGAGGGAAAGTTATTTCAAGGTCATAGAGATACAGAACCAATATTTATTTATGCCCGACCTTCTAACTCTCAGTCCAGTAGAACGATACCACATTGTATGTATTTGAGGTCAATTGCCCAAAGTCAGGCCTGACCTCTCCCTACTATATCAGTCTGTTCTGACCCCCAGCAGCTTCCATTTCTGCCCCCTCCACCCCCATCTCTCCTCCAAGTCCCATTCTTGCGAAAGCTACACGCACTCCCTTGAGCTCACTACCCCTAGTAATATGTCACTCAAACAGCTTTTTTTCTTCAAAAACAGTTACCAACATATTAAGCGAAGTGATAAGAGTAGAAAAGGAGAAGACTTGGAGTCAGGTTCACAGTCCTATGATGACGGTTTGTACCCTTAACTAGGCTTCTTCCTCTGTAAAGTGGTGGGGTTAGACCAAGTGATCAGTAAGGTGCCTTTCAACTCCTAAGTCCTAGGCTTGTATTCCCCAGCTTTCAGAGGTGGTCTGACCTTGGATGGTCACTGAGATCAAAAGTAACCCTGAGAGTCTGCTGTGTTATATGTATCTTCCCTCATCAGAGGAACTTGTCCGGAAAGAGAAAATGAAGGTGACTTCCAAAAATCTCAGATTCCTGTATTAAATGGATGTGTCTGTTGTACAGATGGACTGGTGCCATCTTGGCAGAGTTTTGATATCTTGCAGCAGTGAAGGGCAGCTTCTGAGTTCACTCTGAAAGCCCAAGTATGTGACTGGCAGAGTGGTAAAGGCACACTCTCATCCATCTTTGACTTTAAATTTCTGGCACATTTCCCTTAGTAGCATGTCTCAGAGGCAAAAATTTGAGTACTTTCCAAATATGCCAGTTTGGCATCATATTCTCAAGTCAGGGAACGTGGCTGAACTTTTGTCAACAGGCATTTTGATGTAGCAGCTAAGTAGACCATTGGATAGAGAACTGAACTTTGAGTTAGGATGATTTGAGTTTGAATGTTGCCTCCTTTGCCAACTAGCTTTGTACCCTTGGGAGAGTTACCTTAATCTCCCTTAGACCTCAGTGTCCTTATCTGTAGAATGGGAGAGAGGGCGAAGGAAGGAGAATAATCACTCTAACTCACAGGGTTAGTTGTGAGGACCAAATGAAGTGTCTTCAAAATGTCTTACCTCAACTTTAAGTTCATAAAACTATTAAAGGTAAACAGCAAAAACCTGGCAAAGCCTAAACTATCTATGTTAGTGATGTTGCCGCTACTGATGATGATGTACAGAAATGATCAAATTTGGTCCTAGTTTCTGAAACAAATCGTAATATGGAAATTGATGGTGGAAATCTATAACTTCCCTTAACCTCCCTGGACCTCACTTGGCTGATCTGTAAAATGAGGCAGATAGACAAGATGACCTCTGAGGCCCCTTTCATGTCTGGAGCTATAAGCCCATCAGCCTTCCATAAACTCTATGCTTCTGGGAACCTGGTCCCTTCTGCATGACTCAAACATTCACTCACTCTCTTAACTTAGCCCTCTCTCCCCTTTTTGCCCCAATATCTTTATTATATAATTTTTATAATATTATTATAAATTATTATAATAACTATATTTATTGATTCTGTGGTCATCATCATCACTATTATCCTTATTGAAATGATTATATTACACAGTGTTATTGCATCATTTGTTATATTAGAGCATATATAATAATATCATTATATGATATGTAGTATGTGGTATGTTAGAATACATTGTAATATTATTCTTTATAACAATGACCCAAATGTATGCAGTGCTTTACAAAGCACTTTACATATCTTAGCTGACTTTTGTTTCATATCAGTTCTCTGAAAAGGGCACTATAGGTATCCCTGCCCCCATTTTGCCAAGTGTTGAAGCTGAGGTTTAGAAAGGTTGAGTGATTGACCCATGATCACCCAACTAATAAATATTTGAGGTAAGGTTTGAATTAGATATTCCTATCTCCACATCCAATGCACTCCCTCCTCAAAAGGCTATTATTAAATGCCTACTGTATACACAGCCCTGAGATAGGCCCTTGTTTAGAGAAGATATAGTTCCAGGAATGATGGGTAGGGAGAGACTAGATTGGTGATTTCATTGGCATAGGGAAGCATGAGGGTGAGGGAGGGGGAGAGCTCCCTGCTACTGCAGATTGGCATCTTATAGCCCAAGAGGTTGCCTAACATGTCTGAGAAGCTAAATGACTCACCCACAGCCACAGAGCCAATATATGTCACAGGCTGACTTGCTTTGGGATTGGCTATCTGTTATACCATGCTGTATCAATAGTAACTGTTGCTGTTTCCCTCCCAGCCTGAGGTCTTTCTTTTTCTTGACCTAATTAAGGGGGCCATTCCCTGACTACTCCTTAAACAGGTCTATTCAATGAATGAGTGTTACCTCATCCTAAAATAGTACCTGCAAAGACCTTAGCCTAAAGGGCCCAAGGTCTCCCAGGGCATCCTGGGCCATCTCCAGTCATCCTGATGAATATCTGGTCACTGGATTCAGATGGCTCTGGAGGAGAAGTGAGGCTGGTGACCTGCACAGCCCTCTCGCACTCAAAATAAAGTCAAGTGCAAGTCATGTCATCATTTCTCTGGTGGCATGGTCTTCTTTGGCAACCAAGGACAACACAATTATACATGATAAATGCCCAGCAAATACACAAGGTAAATGTGCTAGGACTAACAAAATACTGCATGGGGTCTGATAGGGAATTCGTGCCTCCTTTTCTAGGAAGGAAGACATCCATGATTCCCCCTAATCATTTATAACATACAAGACTTTTTTTTATTCCTGTTGGCACACTTCTCTTAGGATGCTGGCTATTATTATAGCATTCCATGAGGACAGGGTCTGTTTCTTACCTAAACTAGGGATATCCCTTGTGTATATGGTAAACATTTAAGAAATGTTTTTTGTGTGAATAAATGTGAAAAAAAGTGAGGTCGCCTAATCTGATCATTCTAAGTCCAAACCACGATGTGAGGAAAGGAAGAGGAGTCATAGAGAAATCTAAAATAACTAGACCCAGAGATAGCCCTCCCTGCCCCCCAATCCAGACTGCTTATATGTCACAGTGAGAGGTAGAGGTGGAAGGGAAGGGAAGGGAGAGCAAAGTGGAGAGATCCATTCTCCTGGAATTCTTGGGGCCCCTTTGACTCCTGTCCTATCCGTAACTTCTGCTGTCCCTCATTGTCTCATCTTTTTCAGACTTGCTTGAGATTGTCTTGCTGTGGCAATGACTTGAGAAAGCAGCTCGCTGACCTTCAGAATCTCCCAGTGAACAGCTCCATGACATGGCTGCACAAAGCCATTGGGGAGATCCTGCAGATGGTGGTATGCTGGGTGGAGAAATTCGAGCAGCTCCTGGAGAATGTGGGCATCGAGCTGTCCCACTCCGACAAAGGTCCCGGGCCTGTTGGCTCTTCTTCCCTATCTTTAGTCTATCCTACGAGATGTAATCATAAGGAATCCCTGATGTGAACCAATCAATCACCAAGCATCTATTAGGCCCCTCCTGTGTGCCAAGTGCTGAGGCTATCAAGACAGAAATGAAACCACCCCAGGTCAAGGGGATCTAGGTTTGATCAAAGGATCATAGATTTAGAACTGAAAGACACCTTGGAAGCCTTTGTGCCCAGTCTCTTTATTTTTTGGGGGGAGGGAAGGGTATAGAAATATGTTTTACTCAGGAAAATAGTATAGGAAGGGGAGAAGGGAGATAGAGAAATTAAAAGGGGGAAAGTTAAGGGAGGGATTAGTCCTAAACAAAACAAACTCTAAAGATGAACAAAAGTATTTGTAGCTCTTTTTAAGGTTGCAAAAATAGGAATCTGAGAGAATGGATGAACAGCTTATGGTACATAAATGTGATGAAATGTGATAAGTGTGATGGAATACTATGGTGCTGAACTCTTCTCAGTATAATGACCAAGCAGGATTTCAGGGAACTAATGGTGAAACATGCCGCCCATTTGCTGACAGCAGGTAGACTCAATGCAGAATGAAACAAGGCCAATGTGGAATTTGCTTTGACTATTATATTTTTATAATGGTAGAAAAAAGGCTTATTATTAATATCAAATGATATAATACACATGAAGCATATCAATGCTAGCTAATGTTGTTACCACCATTACCATTGCCATAACAGCATTAAAGAGAGGCAGTGTGGCAAACTGGATAGAGAACTGGCCTCACAGGTGACCTCTTTCCCTTCAGAAGACACTTGGGAAAGAGAATGAGACTAGTGAAAAGTAAATTAGTTATGGGAGGAAACTGAGGCAGTCTTGAAGTTCAGCTCCTAGGGATATTAACATCAAAGAGCAAGGAGTCAGAAAGTGAGCAATAGGCAGTCTCCTTATTTGTATCAAGCATTTATTTTCTCCCTATTCCTATCTTCCCCTCTCCTGTTTCCCTCAAAAAAATCCTTGTAATAAATCAAGAAAAAATTTCCCCCATTGGCCATATCCAGAAATGTCTCATTCTGCATGGTTATCCCATCATCTCCAAGTCTGAAGAGTCAATTTTCTAAGGTTCCTTCTAGCTTCAATGTCTTGTGTTCTAAGGGCCCATTTATCACTGACATTCTCTTTTCTATGGGCCCTCCCAGTTCTGACATCCTGTGATCTAAGGACCCTCCCAACTCAAGCTTTCTGTGTCCTCAGGTCCCTCACAACTCTAACATTCTATGCTCGAAGATTAAAGCTGGAACATTCAATTATCAAAGACCACCTTCCAAGTCTAATGTACTATGTCCTAAGGTCTCTTCTGGTGCTAGTGATATCTTTGATCCCATGAAGTCTTATTGGGAAAGGAAAAACCTTGGAGGGATGTACTATACATTGCCTTTCTCTTATGTCACTTTGTTTCTATGTCTAGAATGGTTACTTTCCAGCCTGTGGTTTTCCTTCATACTCTAGGAAGTCTCAAATTATTGTACTAGTTAGAGTGAATTCTCCTGAGCTTCCCCAAAGAAACCTAGTTGGAACTGAATCAGTGTGAACGAATTCTGTGCCAACCACCCCAGTAAAGAAAAGAGAGTTGATGCAGTCTTAACATTAAAGCATTAGAATTCCAAGAGTGTCAGGGTTATGAGAAACTGTATTTTCTTATTATAATGGCTTAGCTCTTAGCCGTCATGAGAAAGAAGACCAAGGAGACAAGATATAACAGGCCAAGCTCAATGTTTCATTGCCCTCTATCCGCACGTTTCATCAGCCTGGAGAGAAGGAATGTTGATGCCCAAATAAGATTTCTTCCCCAGGATTGGAGAATATTATGCCCAAGCCCCAAACAAACTAGAAAAGATAAATAAGCCATACAGTGTCCTCTAGAATGACTTATAGTCCCTTTTGGCTCAAACAAGGAAAAACTTCCTGGTAACATTGAGCTGTTCCATAATGGAACAGGGTGCCTTGGGGAAGAGCAGGGGCCCCCTCACTGGAACCCTTCAAGTAAAGGCTGAATGACCCTGTGTCAGGGATATAGGAGGTGGGGGGGGGGGGGTTGGTTCTATTGTAAGTTAGACTAGATTACTAGAGCTCCTTACCTAGCCTCTAATTCTGCAGTCAACCCCTCCAGAAGTGGCCACTTCATCCTTGAATCTCAGGCAGCTCTGCTTAACCTTCCCCATGCACTGTAATGGAGTCATCAAAATCAAAAAATGTCAAAGCTGGGCAGGACCTGAAGAATCATTTAGTTCAACCCCCTCATTTTACAGATGAGAAAATTCAGGCTCAGAGAGAAGTGACTTTCTTAAGGTCACATGGTAAATGAGGGATACAACTCCTATCTCATGAATCCCAGGCCAGGCTTTCTCCCCTCTACTACTAACATCTCTTAGAGTTATTGTGATACGTATATGTGTGTGTGTGCATGTGTCTATGTCTGTCCATATCTGTGTCTGTGTGTGTATGTATATGTGTATATATGTACATATACACATAATATGGATATATGTGTGCATGTATACATATATATGTGCATGTTTGAATATCTATATGTATATACACATGTGTGAATAGTATTGTATGTGTGTGTACATGTGTACATGTATATGTATATACCAACACCTCCCCTGCAGTAGATTGGAAACTCCATGTGGGTAGGAGGGAGTGTCATTTTTTAATCTTTGTGTCCCCAACACCTCGTATATACACTTAGAGCTTACTGAGCTTATTTTGAATTAAACTGAATTGATCAGGGCTGACTCCTGTAATCGACTTCCTTTATAGAGAGGGGCAGCAGAGAAAGTCACCAGCACCAATAAACACTTATTGAGTATCTACTGTGTGGAAGACCTTGTCCCAGCGTCTGGGGACACAAAGATATACCAAAACCCATTCATAGGAAACGGATCCTGTAGACGCTTGGAGTAGACTCATGTAAAGTATTTATTTCCAACATAAAAATTTTTCAAGTAGCTGCTGGTCTCCCTTTTTAAAATTTATTTTCATTCAGAAAAAATCTATTTTTTTTCTCCTCCTGACCTTCCCCAACTGAAAAAGAAAACGCTGAAAACAAATAATCACCATAATCACAAAACAAATTCTATGTTGATCAAGTCCAAAAAATACACATCTGTAGACCTCTCATCAGGAGGTCTTTAGCATCCCCCTTTTTCAATGCCCAGTTAAGTCTCCTGATTCCCAAATGAGCCAGTGTTTGTAAAGGACTTCCATGGTGTCTGGTACATAGTAGGCACTTAATAAATGTTTTATTTCTTCCCATCATCCCCCATCAGGCTTTGAGCTGTCAGACACAGAGTCTGTCTGATTGTACGATCATGATATGCAGAACTGGAAGGGACCCTCAGAAGCCATTTAAGGCAGCTTCTCATTTTACAGATGGGGCAACTGAGGCCTAAAGAGGTTGAGTGATTTGCCCAAGGTCACATAAGCAATCAGGTGACAGAGTTGGGATTCAGGCCCAGGTCCTCTGATTCCAAATTCCAAAACTCATTCTAGTGTAGCGCAGGGCTGTCTCCGGTCCCCCATTTCGTATTTGAGAAAATTGAGACTTGTCAAGGGGAAGCAACTTGTCGCACCAAGGTCACCCTGAGAGCATTTGGCAATCTCCCTGTTTCTACAAGGAGAAAATCTTGGAGAGAAACTACTCCAGCTTTCCTACCTATTCATCCATCCCCTGTTGAACATGGCCCAAGGTCCCCTGCTGGGAGGCACCAGCAATGGCAGCAGCCAGTCAGAGAAGGAGAAAAGGACCACAGCAGAGACAAGTCTGCTGCAGGTAGGCTGCCCATCCACTTTCTGGAACTCTGAGTCCTGAAGATGACCCAGGGTCACTTGTGGAAGCTATGACCCCTGTCCTCCAGAAGCTTACGGGAGATAGGGCTTGCCCAAAGAAAAAGCCTATAGGTCAAGGGTTCTCCTTTGAGATATGGTAAAGCCTATGGACTTCTCATTAATTTTTAATTTAATTTTTAAATTTATGATTTTATATTTATACAAAATATAAAATTTTATATAAAATGTATAATTATATGTAAAACATATACTTTTATTTATTAATTGAAGGAAATAGTAAATTTCAGTTAGAAGTTAATGAAAATTAAAAGGTAATTTTAAAAAAATCAGTCAAGTTCATGGTTCCTTTGAAATCTGGTCTATGAACCTCAGGTTATGAATACCTGCTATAGGTGATATTTTCCCATTATGTCCTACAGAAGTCAAGATAATGGAGTTGGTGCTATGGGAGCAGGTCATCCTATGGGCAGAAGCCATGGGGAGGGAGATTTGGGCTCCAAATAAGAAAGAGTCTCCTAATAGTGCTAACAGTGGAAGGAGATACCTCAATAGGTGGTGAGCTCTCCATCACTGGAGGTGACTACCACTTGTCAGTAACCCTAAGTTGAGGACAAAGTGGCAGAGCCCTTCCTCTCCTTTATGTCCACTAAATAGATGTATCACCAAACCCCAAACACCCTTCCCTTCTCAAGCAGGTTTGGAAAGCCCAAAAGATCTCTGCCATTCAGTGGGCTAACTCTGTGACCCTAGAGCCTTCCCACCTCTGACATTCTGTGTTCTAAGAGCTTTCCCATCCCTGATATCCTGTGTTCTAAGGGCCCTCCCAGCCGTAACATTCTCTGTTCTAAGACCCTTCTCTGTCCCTCTCTGTTGTCATGGCATCTGACTTTATGAGACTAATTCCAAATCTAGAACAACAAGACATATCTTGATTTGTGGTCTGTCCATCAGCTCTGGACATTAGGTGCTGTCAACAGAGCTATCCGTTAGCTCTTTCAGGTTGGCAGGTTCAAGTTGGCATTTCCTTGTTCTCTTTTGAGACTCAAAACCACAGTGTCAACAGTAGGAACTATAGCATCAGCATATTCATTTTATAGAGGGGGAAACTGAGGCCCAGAGATGTCAAGAAACGTCTTGCCCACAGTCAGACAATCGGGAAGCAGCAAAGGTGGGATTTGGAACCAGTTCCCTCCGGCCTCTAAGGTTAGCATCCTTTCCTCTGCCCTGCCCCGCCTCTGTTGGGCCTTTACTCCATGAATTCTGCTAGTGAAGGTCCGGGCTGTGAAGGTTTTCTTGCTCAGTGTAGCTGTAATAATGGACAGTGCCCGGTGGCTAGAAGAGGGAGGCTTAGCATTGAGTTACGTGTCAATGCTAGATGCAGCCCAAGGCCTTCGTTGATGAACAAAGAATTTTTCCTTTATCATTTCAATTTATTCCCTTCAATAACTCATTTGTCACTGCCCTCTGACATAGATATTATTGCACAGACACTCGTGCCCAGCATCCAGCACAAATTGCTGCCTCTTCAGGGCAGAGGCTATTCTGCAGGATGACACAGCGTTGCCCAGACTGGATACGTGGCCTGCCGCTTCTGAGATTTCCTCATGTGTCCCAACCTCCCTTCCTCCGTGGCCAAACAGACCAGTCTCTGGCCCTGGACCCTTTCTATTGCCCACATTCTCTGTTCCTGCTCCCAGGTTCAAGTGTGGTTGAAGCGTGTGGCATGGTGGATAGCATCCTGGATCTGAAGTCAAGAAGACCTAAGTTCAAATCCTCCCTATCATGTCATTTCTTGCTGAATGAACTTAGGAAAGTCACTTCACCTCTCTGGGTCTCAGTTTCCTCATCTGTAGAATAAAAGTGTTGGACTAAGTGTCCTCTGAGGTCCCTTCCAGTTTTAAATCTATGACACATACAAGGTCCGAAGAGAGGAGATGCAGGCCCTTGCAGGGTGTATGAACATCAACTGCCTCTTCCTGCTACTTAGCAATGGAACTAGCCCCACAGGGGCCTTCCCTGATAACTGTAGGCCATGCTTAGATCTCTCTGTGAACTTGGCTTATTTATTTTCCTTTTATAAATTTTATTTATTTATCTGTTTATTTTTAGCATTCTTTTTTTTATATTTTGAGTTCCAAATTCTCTCCCTCCCTCCAGCCTCTCTCACCCATTTCATCATTCATGTTAAAGGCACTAAGGTGTAGTGAATTGAGGCAAGAAAGAACTGAGTTCAAGTCTGGTCTCTGATGTCTCCTGACTGTGTGATCCAGAGACAATCCCTTGATCCCTCAGTGCCCCCTACCCAAAAAAAAATCTGAGACAGGATTCTCAAAGAGGAGAAATCCCTGAACAAGGATTGCTCTGCTTTGCCAAAGGGAGGTTTTTCGGGGGGAGTTTTCTGTAATGACAAAGTTACAGGTCTATGCCAATAGTCAGCTGATGGGGTGGAGGAGATAGGATAATAACCATGAAGAGCCTACTACGTGCCAGGCTCTGTGTTAAGCACTGGAGATACAAAATAAGGCAAAATCTCTGCTCTCAAGGAGCTCACAATGAATCAATATAGGGCTTAATAAATGGTTTTCTTCTTTCATCCATGGTTTTGTCTAATTATTCAGGACATAGCAAATTTACTAAAATATATGATTTCCAGTACCTAGAGAGGAGCTTAGTGCTTTTTTGTTATTAACTATTTTATCCATTTTAAAAATTAAATTTTCCATTTAAAAGCATTTTTTGTCCCTCTCAATTACCCCTTCTCTACTAAACAAAACAAGAAAAAACGCTTGCAGTGGATATCCATGGTCAAGCAAAACAAATTTCGATGCTGGTCACATCCAAAACTTTAGGTCTCATTTTGTATCCTCAGTCTGTCAGCTCTCTGTCAGGAAGTGGTCTCCTTGAATCATGTGGATCATTGGATCAAACAGCAGCCTTGCCATTTGCCTTTACGATGTTATTTTGTAGACATTGTCCTGCTTACTTCACTCTGCATCCGTTTGTACAAGTCTTCCCAGGTTTCTGTGAAACTATCCCTTTCATCATTTCTCATGGTGCTATTCATTACAGTCACATACCATCATTTCTCCAGCCATTCCTCAAGCAATGAGCACCTCTTTTGTTTCCAGGTCTTTGCCAATACAAATATATACAATATATATTATATATATAATATATATGATTTACTATCAATAGTTTTACACAAACCATCACTCTTTCTGATTCACCCCCACTGCCTTCATAGTCAGATGAATGATATAGAAACTAAATGAAATGAAGGACTTTGTGGTGCAGGGGTCAAGGCTGAACTTGAGACCTGGTGACCTGAGTTGGAATAAATGTCAGATCTAGAATCATAACCTAGACCTGGAGGGGAAAGTGATGTCAGAAGTCATCTATTCTAACCTTCACTATCCCTCACCCCATTTTTTACTTGTGGAAATTGAGGCCAAGGGAGATGAAGTGATTTGACTTCCCTGGGTGGCTAAGAAAGAGTGACAGAGATGTTGCTGGAGACTCAGTCTTCTGATCTCTATTTCTGTGTTTGTTCCATTGGGCCATTGCCAAATAGTGGAGAGCACCCAGTTGGAGGTAGTATGGCCTATCTACCTGTGACTTACCTGTACTCAGTTTATAGGATACTTACATCTCATTTTCTTAAACTCAATAGTAAACTAACCCAATGGGGTCAAAATACCTCTCATAATTATGTCTCCTCAACAGGGGGATGTTCCAGAAATCTATGGTGATACTGAGGATGTAGACATGATAGTAATTCTCAAAGACTCTGCACTAGAGATACAAGCCCTAGCCTCCCCTGAAATTCATGGAGTGCAGCTCTGATATTTTGTGATTGAAGGGCCCTCCCATCTGTGACATTCAGTGTTCTAAGGGCTTTCCTAGATGTGATACTCTATGTTGTAAGGGCTCTCCTGTGTTCTAAGGTCCCTCCCAGCTCTGACATCCTGTGTTCTAAGGACCCTCCCAGCTCTGACACTTTGTGTTCTAAAGCTCCCTCAAGCTCTGGTGTTCTATAGTTTAAGGTCCTTCCCCACTGTGATATTTTCTGATCTGAGGACCCTCCTAGCTGTGACAGTCTATATATTCTACATTCTCTTCTAGAGCTAGTATATTCTCTGTTCTAAGGTCCCTTCTGTCTCCGGCATTGTCTAGGAAAGAGACCAAGCCTAGCTAAGTCCCCGGGAGCAGAATGCTTGAGAAGGCTCTGCAGTAGGTATAGAAGCTCTGGCCAGGTTCTACCTCCCCCGAAAGCCATTAAATGCAGCTCTGATATTTTGTGATCAAAGTGCCCTCCCAGCTGTCATATTTTATGTTCTAAAAGCAACTCTTGGAGACTACAAAATTCAGAGGGAGGTGCTGATCTTCACTAGTAGACAGATTTTCCTTTCATCTTGGAGTTCCCTAAGTCAATGAAACCAGACAAACAGACACACATACACACATGTAATGTTATTAGGCACTCTGTTGAGAAATCCCCTGAAAATCCATGATACTAATTATCTTTTTATGTCTTCTTTAAGGATTATCCTTGTACTTAAGTAAATTTCTGGAAAATCATGAGAAAATTGCGAAAAGGAACCAGGAACTCCAGGTAATGTTGCACTTTTGTTTCATTTTAATTAATTTTATTTTCATTTTAATTCATCTTGTATGGTACTTAGCATTGGTACAACCCTTTGGATGCTTGGAGCTTTTTGATGACTTAGCTAGTGAAGCTATCCCCTCCCATAAGGAATAGGAATTAAAAATGTCTCACTCTCTCTTCTCTCTGTCTCTCTCATACACATACTTTTTCTCTCCCTTCCTCTCCCCTTTTTTCCCCATTATTTTTCTCCCTTCTCTCTCACATACATGCATAGACACACACATGTACACATATACATACATTCTCTTTCACACACATTCTTTCATACACATACTCTGTCTCTCACACACACACACATATACTGTCTCTCACATGCACTCTCACATACTACATGCATACAAACATATACAGACAGACAGACATTCTCTCACACACATTCTCTGTCATACACATTCTCACACACTCTCTTTCTCTCACTCTCTCATACATACACACACACACACACAGACACACACACTCACTAACAAAGCCAGGAATCAGTCCCTCTGTGTTAGTTACACAGTGGGAACCTCAGCTTGACCCCTGCCACAATTTGCTTCATAGTCTGCCTGGGATGTAGTGGTCCTTCCACCACTGCCCATAACCTGTGCCAGTCTCATTCTCCTTCAGGCCAAGCTCGACAGCCTACAGGAGGCTCACCATTCCCTGCTGCAGAAGATGCAAGAACAAGCCTTGGAGCATAAGAGACAAATAAAGGAACAGATCAAGCAGCTGCAAGAGAAGCAAGAAGAGGAAAACCGGGTAAAGCCATTTCTTTATTATTTGTCTTACCCTTTTTGACCAGCTTGGCCGAGAGCTTTTCCTCTCTATAATCCCAGATACGTACTTAGATGAAAAATCTTTGGTGCACTTTGATCTGATGCTGTGGTCAGTGATGAGACTGAACTGGAAGGAGCTCCTTGGGGCGGGGGCTTCCTTTGCCTTTTTTTGTATTTTCTGCACTTAGCATGGTGCCTGGCACATGGTAGGCACTTAATCAATGTTAATTGATTGTGTTCAAGGGTTCCTAAACCATTTGGGGTTGAGAGCTGGGAGGAACCCTGGAGAACATAGAGTCCAGTCCCTTCACTTTACAGGGGAAGAAGCCAACGCCCAGAGAGGGAACTCTAATTGTCGAAGGGCAAACAGGCAACTAAGTGGTAGCGACAGATCAGATTCCAAGTCCAATGCTCTCTCTGTCTCCTAGCATAAGAAGTCAAGAAAAACAGGTGAAGGAAAAGGGTGATCCTGATGGCACTTGGGCAACTGAATCTCAAGAACAGAACTAGGCAGGACTTTAAAGTTCATCCAGTGCAGTCCTTCAATGGGTAGAGCACTGGGCCTGGAGTTAGAAAGGAGTTGAGTTGAAATCCAGCCTCAGGTACTTAATAGCTATGTGATCCTAAGCTGGTCACTTAACTTCTGTTTCCCTCAGTTTCCTCATCTGTAAAATGGGGGTGACAGCACTTACTTCACAGGGTTGTTGTATATTGTAAAGTACAAAGCACATTGTAAAGTACAGTGCTTGGCACACAGTAAAAGATCTAGAGGTATAGATAGATATAGATCTATGAATATATATTAGTTATTAATATTGTCACAGCACTTTACAAAACTCAGGCTTTGTATAAATGCTAGCTATCATTGTTATTTATTAATATTATAGTCACTGTTATTTTTATACATGAGGAAGCTACAATGTGGTAAAAGATCGTGGGATTTTGAGTTTAGGGTTCATCTGATCCCATTTCCTCAGTATCCTGAATAAGAAACTGAGGTCCATGGAAGTTAGAGCGTATCTTTGGAGCTGCACAGGTAGTAACAAAGTCAGGCGTCTAATTCAGGTCTTCTGATGAAAAATCCAAGTACATTTCAGTTTTATAATAATAATAGCTTTATAATTCTTATCTCACCTGACCCTCACAACACCCTGGGAGACAGGTGCTGGTATTATCCTGTTTTACAGATGAGGAAACTGAGGCAGACTGAGATGAAATGACTCAGCCAGGGTTATAGAGATAGTAAGTGCCTGAGGCAGGATTTGAACTCAGGTCTTCCTGACTCAGGTCCAGCGCTCTAAACACCGAGCCATCTAAGCTGCCCCATAATACCATTATATAGATCATGTGCAATAGGAATACCAAAATAGATTATACCCTTTGACCTGCTGATTCCACTTCTAGAAATTTATCCTTAAAAACAATCATGAATCTTTTTATACCTTCCTCCATTCCACATAGTCTGGGATCCAGTGACACTGGCTTCCTTGTTCTTCCACAATCTCTCAGTTCTGAGCATTTTTACTGGTGGCCTCCATGTCTGGAATTTTCTCCCTCCTCATCTCTGATTTCTGGCTTCTCCAAGTCCCTGCTAAAGTCTCACCTTCTGCATTGAGCATTTCCTGATCCTTCTCACTGCCCCCTCCCATTCATTATCGCCTATTTATCCAGTTGGTATCTTGTTTCTACATAGTTATTTGAATGTTATACTGTGAACTCCTGGAGGGCAGGCACATTTTTTTTGGCCTTTCTTTGTATCCACACTATGTGAACAATGCCCAGTGAACTGTAGGCATTTAATAAATGCTTCTTGACTTGATTACAAAAGAAGAAAAGCACCCATCTGTATGGAAACATTCGATTTCACTTTATGACAGCAAAAACAAAAACCTGGAAACATTTTATCAGGTGAAATAGTTCACTGGAAGAGTATTATCTCTGGAAATGGAGCATATATATCCCATTTCTGACACTTATTTGCTATATGACTGTGAGCAAGTTATCTAACCTCCATGGGTCTCAGTTTCTCCATGTTAAGGGAGGGAGTGGGACCACATGCTCTCTGAGGTCCCTTCAGTCCTTTGGTCCTATGATCCCATGTCCAGGAAGTGTTGGACAAACTACATAGTTGTCCGGCCTAATTGCAGTGGGCTACCAGGTCATCTTACCTACTCCAGGTCTTCGGTGATCAGCTGGATATACTTATGAGAGAAGAGACCACCAGAGTGAAGCAGAGGTGTAGGCTTTATTCCAGATACCAGCTACATGTCAGCATGCAGGACAAGTTCTCCCATGGAGCCCTCTCCTCCTTCTACCAGAGGAGAGAGGAACCCAACCCCCAGGCTTTCCTGGCCCCATTTAAGCTCTCCCAGCTGCATGGTTTGCTCGTGGACAATGTGCTCTCTACCCCTTAGCCAATTAACAGGTGTGCTCAGACCACGGACCAATCTCAAGGGTGGGATGCTCGCCCCAGCAAGTTTCCACTGAGAAGAGATGGAAAAACAAGATAGCTCATGTCTCACTCCTCAATTCCCAGCCGTTCTCTGGGGGGCCTCATGAGAGTCTAGCAGTTAAGCCCTCACCTTCACCTGACCAGAGACCATTAACATGAAAACTGAGCTTACACCCCAACACATAGTAATATGTAGTAATTATACATTCACATAGAATACAATAATTTATATTATAGCAATATAACAGAATTTTTGGTGCCATAATAATGAAGAATAATAGGAAATGTTTTTTAAAAAAACCTATAAAAAGTGATGTAGAGCCTAGGGATGGAAAAGTTCATAACCAAAGGACAGAGAGAATCACAGAAGAAGAAAATAAAAACAATTTTGAATGTTCTAATGTGGAAGGGAAAGAGTTAAGTGGGGGAGGGAGGAAGCTTTGCAGCAGCAAGAGTGATTCCCCCGTAAATAAATGATAAAATAATAAGAACAGGCAGTTCTCAAATGAAAAAAGTAATCAATGGCCATTTTAAAAAAAAATATATCTGAACCACTAATAGAAAAATGCATGTTAATACTCCTAGGTGACTGCTCATACACATCAGAATGGCAAAAATGACAGAGGGAAAGTGACAATCACTGGCAGGACTGTGGACAAATGGGTACAAGACACTGGTGGTGTCTTGGCCATTGGTGGTGGAATGGCCATTCTGGAAAGCATCTTGTAGCTATGTCCAAGAAATCACTAAATTGTGCATACCCTTTGACCCAGGGATGCCATTACTAACTCTATACTGCAAAGGGATCAAAGATGGAGGGAGTGTCTACTGATATATGCTGCCCTTTCACCACCTCAAAAATAAATTTTTTAAGAAAAAATATAGAGGGGCTAAGCCAAGATGGCAGACTAGAAAGACGGACTTGCTCTAGTTCTCCCCCTATATCCCATAAAATACCTGTAAAAAATGACTCCAAACAAATTCTAGAGCAGCAGAAGCCACAAAACGAGTGGCTTGAGTGAAAGAGATTTCCAGCCCAAGACAGCCTGGAAGGCTAACAGGAAAGGTCTGTCACACCAGCTTGGAGTGCAGCCCAGCCTTGGTCATGCTGCATGGCATGGACAGGACTGAAGCAGGCTTCAGGGCATGGAATCACAGGTAGCAGCTGTGGCTCCCAGATTTCTCAACCCACAAATGCCAAAGACAGCTTCAAAGTTCAGTGAGAAAGCTCTTTCACTTGGGTGACAGGTGTATGAGGTCTGGCCCCAGCCCCAGCCCAAGGGTGGCAGCAATCACTGTGGCAACAGCGTCCATTTTTAGAGCCCTCAGGCTTTGGGGGAATCAAGCAGCAGATCTGGGTCTCAGTCCTGAGTGGCATTCCTGGGGTGAGGAAGAGCACTGGCATGGTGGAACTGGCGGAGGCTCTGGAGAGGGAATTTTACTCACAGATCCTGGGCATAAGAGAGCTTGTAGTTGCTCACAGACCACAGCACAGGCCAGGAGGGAAGTTTAGCCTTGATTGTGCTACCTTGGAAGAACTGAGAACTTACAGGTCCCTAGAGTATATCCTCCGCTTGACAAAGGACTCAAAAGTCAAGTAACTAGCTGAGAAAATGCCCAAAAAAGGGGAAAAAATAAGACTTTAGAAGATCACTTTCTTGGTAAAAAGGTATTTTCTTCCATCCTTTTGAATGAGGAAGATCAAAGCATGCCATCAGAGGAAGATATAAAAGTCAAGGCTTCTACATCCAAAACTTCCAAAAAAAATATGCATTGATCTCAGACCATGGAAGAGCTCAAAAAGGATTTTGAAAATCAATTAAGAGAGGGTGGAGGAAAAATTGGGAAGAGAAATGAGAGCAATGCAAGAAAATCATAAAAAGTGAAATCAACAGCTTGCTAAAGGAGACACAAAAAGGATGCTAAAGAAAATAACACCTTTAAAATAGACTAACCCAAATGACAAAAGAGATCCAAAAAGTCAATGAGGAGAAGAATACTTTAAAAATCAGAATTAGCCAAATGGAAAAGGAGGTTCAAAAGCTCACTGAAGAGAATAATTTTTTAAAAATTAGAATGGAGCAGATGGAAGCTAATGGCTTTATGAGAAACCCAGAAAATATAAAACAAAACCAAAGAATGAAAAAATAGAAGACAATGTGAAATATCAACTGACCTGGAAAATAGATACAGGAGAGATAATTTAAAAATTATTGGTCTACCTGAAAACCATGATCAAAAAAAGAGCCTAGACATTATCTTTCAAGAAATTATCAAGGAAAACTGCCCTGATATTCTAGAACCAGAGGATGAAACAGAAATGGAAAGAACTCACCAATCACTTCCTGAAAGAGATCCCAAAAGGAAAACTCCTAGGAATGTTGTAGCCAAATTCCAGAGTTCCCAGGTGAAGGAGAAAATATTTTAAGCAGCCAAAAAGAAACGAGTCAAGTACTGTGGAAATACAATCAGGATAACACAGGATTTAGCAGCTTCTATACTAAGGAATCAAATGGCTTGGAATATGATATTCCAGAGGTCAAAGGAGATAGAATTAAAACCAAGAATCACCTACCCAGCAAAACTGAGTGTAATACTTCAGGGAAAAAAATGGGATTTCCATGAAACAGAGGACTTCCAAGCATTCTTGTTGAAAAGACCAGAGCTGAATAGAAAATTTGACTTTCAAATACTACAGTCAAGGGAAACATAAAAAGGTAAACAGGAAAGAGAAGGCTTAAGGAATTCTTTAAAGCTGAACTGTTTACATTCCTACATAGAAACATGTTATTTGTAATTCATGAGACCTTTTTAGGTATTTCAGTGTTAGGGTAGTTAGAGGGAATATATAAATACATATATTTTATATATATATATATATATATATACATATATATATATATATATATATATATATATATATGTAGGTGTGTATGGGTATGTATGTATGTATATATTATACATATGTAGGCATGTATATGTACATGTGTGTATATGCATATATATACATATATAGAGACAGAGGGCATAAGGTGAGCTGAATGTGAAGGGAGAATACCTAAAATAAAATAAAATTTACTGTTGAATGGAATGTACTACGAGCAAGAGAAAGGGAGAGGTAGAATGTAGCAAATCATCTCACATACAAGAGGGAAGAAAGAGCTTCTACAATGGAGCGGAAGAGGGAGGAGATGGCTTAAGGAGGGAATAACACATATTCCATTGGATATGGAAATCTATTTTACCCAGCAGGAAGGCAAGGGGAAAGGGGATAGGAGAAGGAAGATAATAGAAGGGACTGCAAATTGGGGAAAGGCATAGCAAACACTATTGTGGGAGGACAAGTCAAGGGAAAGAATGGAATAAATGAAGGGCAGGATAGGACAGAGGGAAATGTGGTTAGTCTTTTACAATATAACTATTATGGACGTGCTTTGCATTGTTACACATGTATGACCTATATTGAATTGCTTGTTTTCTCAATGAGGGTGGGTGGGGAGGGAGGGAAAGAATATGAAACTCAAAGCTTTAAGAATGAATGTTAAAAATTGTTTTAACATGCAACTGGAAATCAAGCTATATAGGCAATGGAGCATAGAAATTTATTTTACCCTGCAGGAAAATAGAGGGGAAGGGGGATGGAAGAAGGATGGGGAATAAATGGGAAGATAGACTGGAGGAAGGGGTGGATGGGGTGCATGCTGTCCTTGAGTGGGAGTGGGGAGAAAATTTAGAATTCAAATTCTTGTGGAAGTGAATGTTAAGAACTGAAAAATAAATAAATTATATATTAAAAAGAAGAAATGAAATGAAACTAGGGAATAAACACATTTCACTTCATTTTTTAAAAAGTGATAAAAAACAAGATCCTAGGCTGTATTGTATATGTAACAACTACAATTACATGCTTTTAAAAGAAAAGAAAAAAGAAAACTATTGAAAGTGTAGCTGTGGAACTCTAGCCCTCCTTGGAAAGGGAGATGGCCAAGGCATGGTTCCATGTATTCTGATTCACAGAACCATAAGATCATAGCTTTAGATCAGAAGGTGCCTTAGAAGCCATCGAATCTAACTTCATCTTTTTACAGATGAGAACTGTGAGTTCTAGAAAAGTTAAGTGACTTGCCTAGGGTCACACAAGTAGCTTCTCCTTTGCTCAAAGCAAAGGGCATTATATCAGATTTGGGGGGGGGGGCATATGTTTACTTCATTGTCCTTACTCAAAATACTTTAGTTTAGAATAAAATATTTAGGGGAAAAACAGCCACTGGTGTCTTTTTCAGATGAAATGCAGTCCTACCACATCTTCGCAATCTAAGCATCATTCTTTGTGACCCCATTTGGGATTAGCCATACCCTTCTCCAGATTATTTTACAGATAAGGGAACTGAAGCATATGGGGGTAAGTGACAGGGTCACACAACTAGTAAGTGTTGAAGGCTGGATTTGAACTCAGGTCTCCAGGGTTGGCCCTCTATCCACTATGGCGCCACCTAGTAGCCGCCTGGGAGAATCCCCATTCTCTTCCAACTCAAAATCTTCTAAGTGACCTAAGTCACTAAAAGGCTTTAAACATACCCCAAAGTCACAAAACCTTCTTTCTCCTTTAATTAAAGCTCTTTTTCTGTGAGCCTCAGCATTGCGGCCAGGAGTGGGGGGGGGGGGAATTTCAACTGTTCTTTATTCAACTTAATTGTATTTTTTGGTTCAATTTGGAGTAAAACTGCAGATTATTCACCCCAACGTACAGTATCTTAACCACATAATAGGTCCACTAGGCTTCTTGTGAGCTGGCCTGGGAAGCTAGCCACCATTTATAGCATTGTTTCAGTGGTTAAAAAAAAAAAAAGTGTTCTCAGAGCCAAACAATTCACATATTGACCAATTATAGAAACAAGAGCCAGGAATAAGTGAGATTGGCCTGGGATCACTTCCTCCCTCGCCTTGCAGTGAGTGAATGGAAACACCTTAACCGGTTTTCCCTGCTTGGTACCTACCTCCCACATTGGTAGACTCTCAAATTTTTTTCCTACTATTCACTGTGGTGATTCCCACATTTCAATGACTCTGTTAAGCAACTTGACCTGAGTACATTGACTGGCAAGTTGCCTTCTTAATTAGGAACGGTTCAGACAAGCATTTCCAGCATTCTTTTTCATAAACAAAGCTGGGCAGGCACCTGGGAGACTTTGTTCCCCTTTCTAAGAATAAGTATGATCCTGATTTAGGAAGCATTGTATTCCAGATAAAACCCTGTTCTGGAAGTCCAAAGATCCTGGGTTCTAGTCCTGTCTTGTCCTTTGTCTGTATGTGTTTTTGAGGTTGAGCAAGGATGCTGAATCTCCATGGGCCTCAGTGACTACCCTTTATCAAATGAGGGGCTGGGTCTGATGACCCCTGAGATCTCTTAAAATCTAACATTCAGTGTTCTAGCTCCTATGTTCTGATATTCATTAGACCTTTAAGGTTTTAAGGACCCTTCCAGCTTTATTATTCATTTTTTTTCAGTTTCTCCCAATTATGACATGCTAAGTTCTAAGGTCCCCTCACCACATTTACATCCTAATATTCTATGTCCCAAGGTCCGTATAATATTCTGTGTTCTAACATTTGGTGTTCTAAGTGGTGTTCCCCTCCCAGCTCTGCCATTCCCTGTTCTAAGGCCCTCCCAGCTCTGACGTCCTGGGTTCTAAGCCCTCCCAGCTCTCACAGTTATGACCGTCACTCACTTCCTCCCTATTACCCTCACCCCGCTTTCCCCTGGACATGTCCCACACAATAAAAGCTCCCGGCTGACTTTCAGGTTTGGAAGGACAATTTGACCCAAGAAAAAAACGAAGCACAAGCCGCTGTGGAAGAAGAGAAGAAAAAGGTCCAAGATCTCAAAAACCACTTAAGGAAACTACAAAAGGTGAGAGCCCGAGGGCGCGGGTGCGAAACCTGCAGTAGCCAGAAGCCTGCTGGAGCCACTCCAGGCCACCAGGTTCTGTGTGGGATAAAAGAGTGGGGCTTGGGCCGCAGGACGGACGGCTTCGCAGAGGGAGGACTAGCCTGGGTGTCGGGGCATTCAGGATTAGCTCTCTAAAGTGGAAGTGCTGTGTGACCTTGGAGTGGTCATTTAACCATCTGTAGGGTGTGAGGGATAGCATCTCAGCACCCGAGAGGTTGTTGTGATATTCCGCAAAGTGCTTTATAAACTTGAAAGCTGACGTGTGGCTCAGGTACGTTTACTTCTCCAGGCTTTGCTGATAGAGAGAGCATCCGGTTTCCCCTGTTACTGTAGATGGTATAAATAACTAATATATTTGTGCAGCACCCAAGGCAGCTAGGTGGAACCATAATACACAGAGCACAGGGTCTGGAATCAAGAAGCCCTGAGTTCAAATCCAACCTCAAACCTGCCTAGCTGTGTGACCCTTGCAAGTCATTTATTTAAATCACTTCTGTCTCAGTTTCCTCATCTATAAAATAGGGGCAATAATTGTAAAGCACTTAGCAGAGTGCCTGGCACATAGTAGGTACCACATAAATGCTAGCTGTTATATTTGTTATATATAAATGTTATGAGGCATTTTAGATAATAATAACTCACATTCACACAGCACTTTAAAGCTTACAAAGCATTTACGTAGTAATAACACCTAGCATTCATAGAGCATTTTAGGATTTGTTTTATGTGTATCATCAAACTTGATTCTTACAAAAATCTTGGGAGGTGCTACTATTTTGATTTTCTCCATTTTATAAATGAGGAAACTGAGTCTGAGCCAGGATAAGTGACATGTTGAAGGTCACCCAGCAAGTAAGCTTCCGGGGCAGGGTTTGAACGGAGGGAATCCTGACTCCAAGTCGAGCATGCTATCCACTGTGCTGTCCAGCTGCCTCAGTTTATAATCTTAGAGAGTTGCCTGGGTTACAAGAAGTTACAAGACTTGGCTTGGGTAGGACTTCCCAAGTTCAAGGCTCCTTCTCTAACCCCTTTAGTACTTTGCCTATAAGCAATTATTATTCTTAGTAATTAATTAATTATAACTTCTATTAGTTAATCATTCTGAGCTTTGTATAGGAGCAGGTAGTGTCGACAAGATAGGTGATCTTGTCCACCACAGTAGTAACAGTGTCTGAGTCAATCCTCTGTCAGAGTTCTTCACATTATTCAGGAGAACCTTTAATATCACCACCACCCCCCATAAAATAAAATCATTTACCAGAGGGCCAGCTTAGTCTGGAACTTTCCCGGGTACATCACAGAGGAAAGAAGGACAAATTATCCTTGCTCCCTAATGGCTTACAATCAACCACAGACACCCATCCCCCGCATTCCCTGCCCCTCCCCCAACCTTGATTTATGGAGCAGAGCCAAGGATATCACAAAGGAATAGGATGCACCAGAGGCAGTTTAGCAAAATGGATAGAGGTTCTGGCCTTCGAGTTGGGAAAAGTCAGGTTCAAGTCCTGCCACATACACTTGCTGGCTGTGTGACCTTAGGCAAGTCACTTACGTTCTTAGATTACCCAGGCAACTCTTGATAAGAGGCTGATCTCCCTCAATAGAGGGAGTTTTTATACTGGGAATCCCCTATCCCAGAGGTCGGTAGGTCTCAACACTTCCAAGTGAATCCTGAATCAGATCAAAATATAATTGGGAAACATTAAAAATAAATAAAAGTACAGTAAAACATTTTGTTGTTTTTGTTTAGTCATTTTCATGTCTGACTTTTCATGACCTTTTTTGGGATTTTCAGGGCAAAGATACTAGAGTGGTTTGCCATTTCCTTCTCCAGCTATTTTACAGATGAGGAAATTGAGGCAAACATAGTTAGCTGACTTGCCCAGGGTCACATAGCCAGCAAGTGTCTGAAGCCAGAATTGAACTGAGGTCTTCCTGACTCCAGGCCTAGCTCTCCCTCCACTTGTACCACTTAGCAGTAAAACATAATCATAACATATGGTTTTCTAAGCCAGTATCTAAGCCAGCCACAGAGATCCTTACATAGGGTTTAGCCATCCCATCTCTATCTGAGTCTGATGATACTGCCCAACACCAAGAGAATCATAGCACTTACTAAGTACCAGGCACTGTACTAAGCCCTTTACAAATCAACTCATTTGATCCTTTGAGGTGGGAGCTGTTATTATTTCCATTTTACAGATTAGGAAACTGAGACCAAGAGAGGTTAAGACTTGTCCAGAGTCACACAGTGTCTCAGGCTATATTTGAACTCAGGTCCTCCTGACTCCAAGTCCAGTGCTCCATCTACTGTGCCACTTAGCTTCCCCCCTTTCTTTTTGAATTGGTGAATCTGTCTCATCTCTCCACTGATACATTTTTATCTTCCTTAGTCCTTCTGCTCTCCAGTTCTTGTCCCTATCCTCCCTGGACAATCTGCTCAATGTTGTGGAGGGAGAACCTTCTCTGGTTCTTGTAATGCCCCATGAAAAGCAGTGGGGCCTTTGGCCTGCTGGTGTGCATCTAACATTTATTATGTTAGGAAATGTCTACGGCATTCCCTCAAATGTCAGTCAATTGTCCTTCAAATCCTTAATTTGCTCTAGATTCTTCTTTCCCTAGTTCTTTAGATCATTGGTAAAGATTCTGTTGTTTTGAGATTCTTATCCATGAAGCAGTCTAGAAGACGTGTTTAAAAGATGGCCATTTGCTGCAGGAAACAGTTTGGGAATGTTGGAAATACCACAGTTTCCCAAAGGGGTCTTTTAGTTCAAGTCCCTATTTATAGCCTACCTGAAAAGTTTCTACTTATCCCTTGACTCAATAGATTCCCCATCCAACTCCACACATTATAATCTGAACCAGTGGTGTCAAACTCAAACATAAAAGGGACCACTAAATTATACATTATATATACCCCTCTCCTGCTGTCTGCATAGTGACTTAGTTTTAAAATAGAATGTTATCTATGTTTTTATTGTATTTTCATTCATTTTGTCAAATATTTTCCAATTACATTTTAATCTGGTTAAAGTCAAACTCAGGAGTGTTGCACCAAGTGTTTGTCACCTCTGATCTGAACTATAAGCATTCTTTATCCACTTGGTTTTTCCTTTGTGGATGGTTCAGCCATTCTCCTTTGAGTGGCCATGGAGTTCATAGGTAACTTTCCATTATTTTTTTTCACTAACTGGGAACAACAACCTTCCTCTTCTTCATCCTCAGACTTTGTATGACCCACTGACATACTTGTATGGCTTTGAAACTGATCTACATAAAACCAAGATAGAGCTCAATATCACTTCTACAGAATTGGAAAAAACCAAATGTATTAGGTCTATGGTTCATTTGATGCTTATTTTCTCCTCTAGGAAGTGGAATCTAAATCCCAAGAGGTGGGAGTTTTAAGCTCTCACTTAAATGAGACACTGACCATGGTGGAAGAAAGCCAGCCGACAAATACCAAGGACCTAAAAGAAAAAGAATCCCTCACTCTGAGTTTGAGCAAAGCCTTGGCAGAACTCAGTGAAGCCAGAAAACAACAAGTAGGTTCAAATTTTGTTCTGGCTGCAGAAATTCTTCCTCAATGCTTTCTCTCACTATTCTTCTCCCACCTCTCCAACCCATCCTTTTTGGTATCCTTGGCTGGGTCTTCAAAGCATTCTCTTTCTAGTCACTGAGTCTCCACTCCTTACCTTTTTCAGCAAATGACATCCCACTTTCTGACTCCAAGCAAGATTATTTTAAGCAGTTATTTTTCTTATTATCCATTCATTCAGGACCAGTGATTTCATTGGTATAGAGAAAGAGTTCTTAAAGTGTGGTCTGAGGTCCCCTATGGGTCTCAGAGACCCCTTCAAAGGTGCAGTGAGCTCAAAGCTATTTTCATAATAACACCGAGAGTGCCCACAGTCAACTAGCTAAAAAATTGTAACTTATAGATGAGTTGCCAGTCTGATCTAGTGAAGGGATTCCACATGGGCAGCTCCCATCATCTTCATTATCAGTCATGAGCCTTATAATAATGAGCTTCTATGTAGCATTTGGGATACAAAGCATTTTATGAGTATTATCTTACTTGACCCTTACCACAACCCTGGGAGCTAGGTGCTACTACTATCCCCATTTTACAGATGAAAAAATGAGGCAGTCAGAGGTTTTAAATACCAGTCATAAGACTTAATAATAGCTAACATTTACACAGCACCAACTATGCTCCAGGCACTGTGCTGTATGCTTCATAATAATTATCTCATTTTATCTTCACAGCAAACCTGGGAGGTAAGAGCCGTTATTAAATCCATTTGACAGATGAGGAAAATGAGGCAGAGGTTCTAAATGACTTGCCTAGGGTCACACATCTACTAAGGATCTCATGCTGGATTTTAATTCAGGTCTTCTAGACTCTAGTCCATCACTCTATCCATTGTACCAACCTCACTAATGAAATGATAAGACTGGACAAAAAGAAAACAAAAATTCTGGTTAGATCCTACACTGAAAAGCCTCTGTCTAAGAAAAGTCGGTTAAGGACCTAATGATCTCCATGAAAGGATTCAAGTCCCACTAGTCACAGAATGTTAGGTAGAGAGTCAGAGTCCTTTTCATCTCACACCTTCATTTTTAGAGGGGAAACTGAGTCATGGTGGGATAAGTGAATTGTAAGCGCAGCACTGCCTTTCCACTGACCATCCTCCCTCTCCCCTTTCCCCCCTAGATCCTTCTAGGGGAACAACTTTTGAAGCAGCAGGAAGTCCTCAAGACAGTGGAGGAGGAGAAAAATCTGCAGAAGAGAAACCTAGAGATGGAGATTATTCAATATAAGGAGCAGGTCAAGCAGCATTCGCAGACCATCGTCACTCTGGAGGAGAGGCTACAGAAGGTGACCCAGCAGAACAAGGACGTTGAACAGAAGACTGTGAACCTCAAGGAAAATATACCAGGTAAGCTGTTCCCTTTAGCTGGAGAGGCTTTTATGAAGCACATGCTGTTCACCCAGGCACTGGGTGGCTCAGTGGATAGAATGCCAGGCCAGGAGTCAGGAAGGCCTGAGTTCAAATCTGGCCTCAGATCCTTGCTAGCTGTGTGACCTTGGCCAAGTCACTTAACCTCTATCAGCCTCAGTTTTCTCATCTATAAAATGAGGATGATAACGATACCTACCTCCTAGGGTTGTGGTAAGGGTCAAATGAGATGACGTTTGTAAAAGTGCTTAGCACAGGGCAGCTCGTTGGTGTGGTGGAGAGAACACTGGCCCAAATCAGAAGGATCTCAGTTCAAATGTGACCTCAGACTCTTACTAGTTGTGTGACCATGGTCAAGTCACTTAACCCCAGTTGTCTCCACAAACAACAAAAAAATGCTTAGCACGGTGCCTGGATATGCTAGCTATTTTTATTATTATACAGAAATGAAAAATCATACAGTCCTTGTTCTCAAGGAGCCTGTGTTCTGCTGGTCCTTGTCTATGTGCACAGAGAAGCAGGAGCCAAAGTAGAATGTGATTGGGTAGTTGGGGCAGGGAGGGAAGTTACTAGAGAGAGATCTAAACTAAGTGCTCTGGGAAAATTCGAAGAATTTACTGGGTGGTTGGAATTCCAGAAGGTTTCAGGACACACATGGCACCCTTGTCAAGACTCATGCATTACAAACTTTATGTCAACCTGTGTAAAGAATAGTTTGGAGAAGAGAGAGCCAGAAGGCAGGGAGAACTGATTAGAAGGCCATTGAAATAGCCCAAGTAAGAGGTCAGGAAGGCTTGAATCAACATGGTGGTCATTATGAGTAGAAAAAATGAGATGGGTGCAGGAAGGATTGATGAGATAGAATCAATGGAAATTAGATATTGTTTAGATAGGGGATGGGTTGAAAGAAGAATCAAAGATGATCCCAAGGGTTTCGGCCTCAGTTACAGCATCTCAGTCTTCAGCAGGGATAAGTTTGGAGAATGGGAAGGACTGGGGAGAAGATGTTGAGTAGAGTTGGGTATATGTTGAGTTTGAGGTGAGTGGGGGATTTCATGATGGAAGAGTCCAGAGGGTAGCTGGTACAGTTCAGGAGCAAGATTACAGATGGAAATAGATAGATAAGTGGATACTTAGATATAGATATATACGTGGGGAGAGAGAGAGAAATTCATCAGCAAGGAGATGATCATTGGACTGACAAGACCTGATGAGATCAACAAGAAAGAATATCAAAGAGGGCCCAAGACACTCATACTTATTATGTGGGAGACAGACGATACTCATTGGATTGTAGAGCTAGAGTTGGAAGAGACCTCAGAGGTCATTGATTCCAATCCCCTCATTTCACAGATGAGGAAACTAAAGCCCATAAAGAGGAAGTAATTTACTTCAGGTCACGCAGTTAGGAAGAGATCCAGCAAAGGAAACTAAGAAACAGTCACTAAGATAAGCAGAAAACCAGGAAAGTGGCATCATGGAAGCCAAGGGCAAAGGCACTTATCAGAGAGGAGGGGAGTGGTGGACAGTGTCCACAGTATCAGAAAGGTCAAGAAGGATGAGGCCTAAGAAGGAATCTAGAAACCCCTGCTAAAGCTGATGAAGTCTTGGGCCAGGAAATAAAGATCATAGGGTGATACTCTTGGTTAGAGATGCTAGATTAAAGCCCAGGGGAGAAATGCATAGGGAATTAAAAGGATGCCAGAAAAAAAATGTCATTATTGATGTGCTGTTGATTTTGTGCTCATCCATCAGAAAAAATCAATGTGCTGTTTTTTTCCCCTAAAGGAGATCTTTCTTGTGATAGCAGTTGTGTTCCAGTAGCACAACAATCTTAGGAGTTCTTTGTCACCACCATTTATGAAGAAAAATGTCCCTAATGATTCAGGACATCTTTTGTACGGAGCTGGAGAGCCGGAGAATAGACACAAAAGGAAGGAGCACTTTGGATGCTTGAAGAAACAGCATGAAGAGGAATTATCTTTTCTGCCAAACATTCTGAGCATGGTGGCTTTTCTCTGTTGTCAGCTGCCAGCTATTGTGGCAAATGCATTTTCAGAAACCAGCTGGAATTCATCCCTCTCTTGAAAAAAAAAAAAGAAGAAACTATGACTTAGGGAAGAATTCTTAGTGAAAGAAAGGTTAGAGGTGATCATGAAAGAAAAAGTGGATAATTTTGACAACGTTTTAAGAAAGGAAGGAAAGAAAACTTTTGCACAAACAAAATCAATGCAACAAAGAAATAAGCTGAAATGTCCGTTGAGGGGAGTATTTTCATCCATTATCTGATAAAAGTCTGCTATCTAAATATTTAGGGAATGGATGCAAATATATAAGACCAAGAGCTATCCCCCAAGTTGCCAAAGGATATGAATGAAAAATTTTCAAACAAATTGTAAATTATCAATAACCATTCAAAACATTGCTTCAAATCAGTAATATGAAAAAATGCAAATTGAAGCATTATCTCATTTGTACCCTGAAAATTGGCAAAAATGAGAGAAGACCAAACTAGTCAACGTTAGAAAGACAAGACATGTTGTTGGAGCCATGAACTGGTCCAGTTGTTCTAGAAATTTAATTCAGAATTAAATGAAAAATGACTAAATTGCTCATATACTTTGACCCAAAGAAATTCCACTACTGATCATGTACCCAAAGGAGGTCACATACAGACATACCCCTCCCCCTATGTTATATTCATACATTTATAGCAGCATCTTTGTGTAGCAAAACAACAACAACACTCTACACAAAGTACATGCCCATTGATCTGGGAGTGTCTGAATAAATTATGCTATATAAAGATCATGGCCATATGACATTCCAAGTAAAGAAATACAGGAATATTTATATAAATGGGTACAGAGCAAAATAAGCAGAACCAGGACAACAATATACATAGCTATAATCATGAAAATAAAAAGACCAGTCTTGGTGTCAGAAAGCAGATTTGGAAACAGCACTCTGCTTTTGGCATTGAGGTGTGGAGTTATGGGTAGGGGGTGCTGCATACATTAATGCAGTCACTGTGTTGGTTTTCCCTGTTTTTCTTTGTTACAGGAGAGGACTCACTGAATGTGTGGGATAGATCCAGAAATGTCTGTGATGTAAAAAAAAAAAAGTTATAAAATAATCTTTATTATTTCAGAAATAATAAAAATAAATAAAAACAAAATAGAAAGAATCTCAGATTTGGAGAACATCCAATGTGCCCAGGATTCATGTAGGCCATGCTAGTCTCATGTGAAGGCAGAGATCACTAGAGGTAGCTGGGAGAGGAATCAGGGTGTCAGGACCCTGGGACTAGGCTCCTCATTTTACCAGTGTTCAGTTGTTTAAGCAGAGCTAACACACAGTCTGTCACTTCCACTGTAATGACCAAGCATTAATGAGGATATGTCAAGCACTTATTTCTTTCCTACTTTATAGTGTTTTTTTAAGAGAGAAAGGCAAGGCAATTGGGATTAAGTGACTTGCCCAATGTCACACAGCTAGTAAGTGTCAAGTATCTGAGATCAAATTTGAACTCAGGTCCTCCTGACTCCAAGACTAGTGCTCTATTCATTGCACCACTTAGCTGCCACCTGTTTAATAGTGTTTTTTTTTCCAGTTACTTGCAAAGATAGTTTTCAACATTCACTTTTACAAGATTTTGAATTCCAACTTTTTCCTCCCTTCCCCAAGAAGGTATGCAATCTGATTTAGGCTATACATGTACAATCATATTAAACCTATTTCCACATTAGTCATTCAGCAAGCATTTATTAAGAACCTACTGGACTCCAAGTCCAACAGCTCTATCATTTACCAACAGGGTGACCTGGCAAGTAATTTCATTTCCGTGAGCCTCAGTTTCCTCATCTGTAAAAACAAATCATACCCTTTGCATTGACAACAGAGAAGGATAGTATGAATAAAATGCTTTGCACATTTAAACATTCTAGTAAAGGGAGACGCTATTATGCTCATAAGGGGCAGTGTGAAAGCCAGAAAGATCTGAGTTCAAGACCCATCTCTCATACACCTGGACAAGTTATTTAATTTGAGGCAGTTCAGTGGTGCAGTGACTAGAGCAGAGGGCATGGAGCCAGGAAGACCTGAGTTCAAATCTAGCCTCAGACATTTACTACTGTTATGATCCTGTTGGGCAAGTCACTTAACCTGTGTTTTCCTTATTTTCCTCATGTGTAAAATGGGGATAACAGCACCCACCTCTCAGAGTTGTTGTAAGGATCAAAAGAGATATTTGTAAAGTGCTTGGCATGGTGTCTAGCACATAGTAGGCACTACATAAATGCCAACTCTAATAATGAAAATGAAAATATAGCTCAGCTAGATGACTCAGCACTGGGATAGAGCACTGGGCTTAGCATCAGGAAGACTCTTCTTCATGAGTTCAAATCTGGCCTCAGACACCGACTAGCTATGTCACTTTGGGCAAGTGACTTAACCCTGCTTGCCTCAATCTCCTCATTTGTAAAATGAGCAGGAGAAGGAAATGTCAAATCATTCCAGCATCTTTGCCAAGAACCACCCCCGCCCCCAAGAAAAGATCACAGACACACCTGAAATGATTCAACAACAATAATTCTTTAAAATTGTGAGTCACTGAGATGGTGCCAACTTTCATTGCTTGAGGGAGTTTCCTCACCAGGAATTCCCGTATCAGTGAACATAGGTATAGTCTTTTTTGGGGGTGGGTGGGGACACAATTGGGGTTGAGTGTCTTACGTAAGATCACACAGCTAGTATAATCTCACTGATCCCCGCAACAACCTGAGGAGGTAAGAGCTGTTATTATCCCTATTTTGTGGAAGAGGAAACTGAGGTAGACTTGTCCAAACTCACACAACTGGGAAGGTAAAGTCTGAACTTGGTTCCTCCTGATTCTACATCCAGGGCTGTGTCCATGGTACCACAAAATGGGATCTTTCTCAAAGAGTTTAGCGGCTCATTCCTTGGCTTCTCCTGTACTTTCCTGTCCTTGAATTTGAGTTCTTCAACATCCATGTCGCTATCTCTCAAACACCCTGACCTTCAAGGGTCGCAGCCTCCTCAACCCTAGCTTTCACTTCAGCTACGCACAGTGACAATCACACTCTAGCTTCATGGCCCTGGGCAAATCACTTAAAGTGAGCAACCTCTGCCTGCCTCAGTTTCCTCATCTGTACAATGGGAATAATAAAGCACCTACCTCCCCAGATTGTTGTGAGGATACAAAGGAAATGATAACGAGGGAATATTTGAAAATATTTACCAACTTTAAAGTGATATGTAAACATCACCGTCATCATCATTATTAAACATAATAATATTGAGTTCAATCTACAGGTGTTCAAGAGCACCACCACCATTAAGATTCCTATGATTCTCTTATCTGGCAATCACCTGGCTATCTTCCCCCATGCCTCAGTGCCCCTAAACCTGTTCTTGGTCCTCAGCATGACCTTTGATCCTTCTACCCCCCCCCCCAACCAAGTTGTAACCTCTGCTCTGGCTTCCCTTTGGTTTATTCCCAATCTTGTGGTTTATCAGTTCAATGTTATACTGTCTTCTTTTCTTGAATTCCTTCCCCAATCCCTTCTCTCCTTGCTGCCCATGCCTCACTGAACCCCCAAGCTGGATCACTCCCATTTTTTATTCTAGTGCTAGAAAAATCATATGAAACAAAGATATAAAAAGAGTGGCCCTGGAGTCAGAGGACCTAGTTTCAAATTCCACCTTTGACTTTTACTACCTGTGTGGCTTTGGGCAAGTCATCTAACCTCCAGAGACCACAGTTTCCACATCTGTAAAATGAAGGGATTGGATTAGACGACCTCTGTGGTCCCTTCTAGCACTAGAGTTATGAGACAATTGGGTGATGTAGTAGATAGGGCACTGGACCTGGATTCAGGGAGACTTGAATTCAAATTCTGTTTCAGATACTTACTTAGCTATCTGACCCTGGGTAAGTGCCTAAACTTCTCTCTGCCTCAGTTTCCTCATCTGTAAAATAGGAATAGTAATAGCCCCTACCTCCCAGGGTTGTTGTGAGGATCAAATGAAATATTTCTAATGCTATATTTGTTGTTGAGTTGTTTCAATCATGTCTGACTGACTCTCCATGATCCCATTTGAGGTTTTCCTGGCAAAGGTACTGGGGTAGTTTGCCACTTCCTTCTCCAGCTCATTTTACAGATGAGGAAACTGAGGCACAGAATATTAAGTGACTTGCCCAGGGCCTCACAGCTAGTAATTGTTTGAAGCCAAGTTTGAACTCTGGTCTTCCTGAGTCCAGGACCAATGCTCTATGCACTATGGTGCCACCTAGATACTCCCTTTTCCTTCGCTCTTGTCTCTGACAAAATGACCCTTCTCACTAAGGCTAACTCCATTACTTATACCCTTAAATTTGTCTCCTCCTGTTTTCTCTAGGGGCTTGCCCTTAAAGTCATTCCCTGTCTTTTCTAACTGTCCATCCCTCCCTTTCTTTCTTCCACTCACTTCTCAACCCCTTGCAGTCTGGTTTCTCACCTCAATACTCAGCAGAAACTACTCCAGCCCTTTAATTGCCAAACTTCCATTCTAATCTTTCTGAACCTTTCTGTAGCATTTGACACTGCCAAGCACTCTCTTTTCCTGGATCCTCTCTCCTCTCTCAGTTTTCAGACAGTATTCTCACCTGGCTTGTCTTGCACCTATCTGACCTCTCCTTATTCTCTTGCCCCTAATTTGGGGGGTTTCCCAAGCTTCTGTCCTGGGTCCCTTTCTCTTCTCCTTAGGTATTCTTTCTTTTTGGTAATCTCATAAGTTTCCTCGAGTTTAATGAAGTATATGACTCCCAGATCTATATATACAGCCCCAGTTTTTCACCCAGGCTTCAACTCCACATTGCCAGTTGGTCATGTCAAACTGGATGTTCCAGAGACATCTTTTTTTCTTAACAGGATTTTTTTCCAATTGCACAGAAAGATCATTTTCAACTTCATTTTTGTAAAATTTTGAATTTCAAAATTTTCTCCCTCTCTCCCTTCCCTCCCTCCTCCCCAAGACAGCAAGCAAACAAATATAATCATGTTAAACATATTTCCACATTACTCATGTTGAGAAAGAAGAATCAGAACAAAAGGGGAAAAACCATGAGAAAGAAAAAACAAAAAACAGTGAAAATAGTATGCTTCAATCTGCATTCAGACTCCATATTTCTTTCTCTGGCTGTGGTTAGGATGTTCCATCACGAGTCTTTTGGAATTGTCTTTGATCTTTGCATTGCTGAAAAGAGCTAAATTTAATAAAGCTGATCGTTGCACAGTGTTGCTGTTACTGTGTACAATGTTGTCCTGGTTCTGCTCACTTCCCTCAGCATCAGTTCATGTAAGCGTTTCCAGGTTTTTCTGAAATCCACCTGTTCGTCATTTCTTATAGCACAATAGTGTTCCATTACATTCATATACCACAATTTGTTCAGTCATTCCCCAATTGATGAGTATCCCCTCAATTTTCAATTCTTGGCTACCGCAAAGAGATGCTATAAATATTTTTGTACATGTGGATCCTTTTCCCTTTTTATCATCTTTTTGGGATACAGCTCTAGTAGTGACATTGCTGGATCAAAGGGTGTGCACAGTTTGGTTGCCCTTTGAATCCTAGAGACATCTTAAACTCAATATGTCTAAAACTAAAATGCTGATCTTTTCCCCTAAAACCATTCCTTTTTCCATATGTCCTCATTTCTGTCAGAGGCTCCACCACCCTCCCAATCTCCCAAGTTCTTAACCATGGCACTTCTCATTTTCCTTCACCCCACATGTCCACATCAGTTGCCAGATCTTGCTTCTTCTACCTTTACAACATCCCTCACATCCACTCCCTTCTCTACCACATTAATTTAGGCCCTCATCACCTCTCACCAGCATTAGCAACAGCCTCCTAAATTGGACTCAGTGCCTCAGGTCTTTCCATGACAGTTCATCCTACACATTGCTACCAAAAGAATTTTTTTTCAACACAGAACTGATCATGCAGCACCCATATTCAATCAATTCTAGTGGTTTCCTGTTGCCTCTAGGATAAAACATAAGTTCTGTTTAGCTTTTATACAATGTGGCCTCAATCTAAATTACTACACTCATGGATATTATTTATCCTCCTACACTCTGTGATCCAGTCAAATTGGCCTAAGTTATATTCTTCATATGCATCTCCTTGCCTTTTCACTGGCCTTTCCCTCTTGCCTGGAATGCCCTCCCTCCTTACCTCTGCCTCACAGTCTCCCTCTTCCTTTACTATGCAGCTCCACTCTTTGGCATGAAGCCTCTCCTGATCTCCCCAATTGTCAGTGCCTGCCTTACCTTCAAGCTACCTTGTGTTTGACTACCCTATACACATGTAGTAATTAACTTTATGTTTCTGTACATTATATGTACTTTGTAGCATTTAAAAAGATTACAAAGACATAATTTCTGGGTAATTTAACCATTTTATTAATGCCAGCATGTTTATTCATAAAAGGATGGTCATTTAGTCATATCTCTTAGACCAAAGATCCCTCAAGGCAGTGGGCTCACAGTTTATATGCCCTTGGAAGAACAGCTGTTCCTGAAAGTGGCAATCAACTCTTATTGGTAAACAATTAATGAGGGAATTAATATTATAATGAGATGATGGGCTATATTACAACGAGGGTTCTGGTGTAAGTGACTTAGATCACTCAAATCTTGATCTAAGAGACTTATCGATTTCTAATCATTTGTCTGTCAAAAGGGAGGATCCACATTCTCCCAGAGCTGTCAGAGCAAATACAATGAGCCAAACTGCACCCATTAGCCCAAACTTAGAATTTCTTTTACTGTCTTTGATTAGATCTCAAGTCATCCTGGCTGGGTAAATCTATGAGAAAGATTTCCCATACTGTTTGACTTCTGGATGAGAAAGCAGAAAGGGGGGAGGGAGGGTTCTGATTCAGTAATGAGTTATTGACATGTGAGAAATAATCATTTCTTACACTTGTTGTTTCTCTCATTAGAATGTAAAGTCCTTATGAGAAGGGACTGCTTCATTCATTATACAGTGTTTGTAACCCAAGTGCCAGGCACCTAGTAGGTACTTGATAAACATCTAAGTGTCTTCTCTACAGGTCTCCCTATCCTTAAAATAAAAGCAAAAACCTTCATTTAGCTCTACCATTCTCTCAAGTTTTTATCTTATTTCTTTTCTCCCTTTCACAGTCAAACTAGAAAATAAGAATGATAGCTAGCATTTATATAGTGCTTTAAATTTGCAAAGTGCTTTACATATGTTATCTCATTAAAAGCCTTGGGCACTCATTTACTATCATCTTGTTAATTTCCCAGTCATCTGTAATCTGACTTGAAACATCAGTATTCAATTAAAACTACTCTCTCCAAAATGACCACTGATTCCTTAATCACCACACTGAATAGTCCTCATCCATCTCTACTTCCCTGAAACATTTGACAATGACAATCATCTTCTTGATTTGGAAGCTCTCTCTCCTCTATGGGTTTCCATGACTGCTCTCTCTCTTGCTTCTTCTCCTACCTGTCCAGCGGCTCCTTTCCCATCTTCTTTGCTGGGTGATTGCCCATATCCCAGCCCTTAACTATGCTTATAGCCTGGGGCTCTGTCCAAGGTGGTCATTTCTTCTCTTTCTATATACTCTTATTGATCTTGTCATTTCCCATGGGTTTATCATCTCAAAGTTTATGCTTGCCAGTTCTATAGTAAAATATAAATATATAAAATATAAATAAAATTAAAATATAAATAAATATATGTATGTATATGAGTGTGTGCATATAGTGATTGGTTCTAACCTCACTCTTCCAGGGTTTGACTAGCTACATGTCTGAATCTTTCTCTAATACTATTGACTTAAGTTCCTATTCTGGATATCTTCCTACACACACTATTAACCACCAATGACTAGCACACCAGCTCCATTTAATCAATTAACATTAATTAGCTTTTATAAAGAGATATTTACTTAGAAGATATAGCAATAATGAAAGTACAAACCTTCCCCCCTGCCCCTGTACTTGGGGGACACATTCTCTCCCATACAACTCAGTCTGTAGAAAGATTAGGCTCAGCCTTAATGGTTTCTATATAGCACTGGTCCCGTCTCACCCCCCCACCCCAAAAAGAGTTTAGATTCCAAATGTAGGCATTAATGCTAGGTGAGTCCCTATCTTAGTTCTTGATGAGCTATGTTCCAAATTCTATTTCTTCTTCCTCAGAGCATTAACGCTAAACTGACTGCAAGACTCAGTCTGAGATTTACTTCCAGAGCTCTTTCTCCTATCTCCTTCATCTAAAACAAAGGAACAAATTCTGAGGGCCACATTCAGCCTCAGATGGGAAGGACCCATGACCTCTCCCTTCCAATATTGACTCTTTTCTCTCACCAGAGCATTGCCAGGCAGAAATCAAATCAGATCAAGAGAAAAAAGAGGTTCTGATCCATTAATTGTTTTTGAATGTACCCCAAATTCCAGGTAGGAAGCTATTCAAAGGCACTCCAGACTGGAACCAATTAGAGATTATGCACACATGTTCCAAAGTCCACATAGGGACTGCATCAGGAAAGCATTCTGCACATGCTCATAAGGACTGACCTCATTGCCCAATCTCTCGTTACATATATAACCAGCCCTATTCTTTCCCCTGAAATCCAGTCTCACCCAAAGGACATTACTAACTGGCTGTCACATAGATATCTCAACTCAGCATGTCCAAATAGAATTCATTAACTCTCCCCTAATTATACCTCCCTGTTTGGTTTGAGAACACCACTACCCTCTCTGTTGCTCAGGTTTGCAAACACGGATACATCTTCAACTCTTCACACTCACTCACTTCCCATAGCCATTTGGTCGCCAAATCATGTCATTTTGTCCTGTCTCTTTCTCTCTACTCATGTAGCCCCAAATGTAGGGTGGGAGGGACTGGGACAATCCCTTATCACTCTCACCTGAATGTTGCAATCATCTTCCAACTTGCTTTCCTGCTCCAAGTCTCTCTCCCTCTGATTCATCCCCTGTACAGTTACCAAAGGGTAATTCCTAAATCACAGCTCTGACCATGTCATCTCCCAGCTCAAAAAGTTGGTTAGTCCCTGTTACTTCTCAGATAAATTCTATCAGTCGATATGGAAAGCCCTTCCCACTCTAATGCCTATCTACCTTTCCTAGTTTATTATACATTATTACATTCTAGCCAAACTGGTATTCTCACTGTTCCTCCCAAACAGCATTCCATCTGTCATCCCTGGCCTACATAGACATTGTCCCTCATGCCAGGAATGCACTCACTTCTCAGCATAGGACACTGGAAAGAGCTCTAGAGTCAAAGGACCTAGATTTATTTCTCTTTTCTGATTTTGTTGTTGTTTAGTTGTTACCATGGTGTCCAACTCTTTGTGATTCCTTTGGAGGAGGAGTGTTCTTGGCAATACTGGAGTGATTCACCATTTCCTTCCCCAGCTAATTTTACAGATGAGGAAACTGAGGCAGCTGAGTGGTATGATAGAGTGTTGAGCCTGGAGTCAGGAAGAGTCTTCTTTCTGAGTTCAAATCTGGTTTTAGACACTTACTAGCTGAGTAACCCTGGGGAAGTCACTTCACCCTATTTGCCTCAGTTTCCTCATATGTCAAGTGAACTGCAGAAGGAAATTGTAAACCAATCCAGTATCTTAGCCAAGCAACCCCAAAGTAGATGTTCATCATTTGGGGAATGACTAATCCAATGGTTTGATGTGATGAATGTAATGGAATATTATTGTGCTATAAAAAATGAAAAATATGATGACTACAGAGAAGACTGAAGTAGATCAGCACAACCTGATTCAGAAGGAACAAAATAATAACTACAATGACAGTAGCAATGGAAATGGAAAGAAGAAGCCCTAAATCATCAAAAGTGGATGTTGCAAAATGACAAAGAACAAGCGTGGTTCCAAACACTAGAAGGGGAAGCCTTCTCCACCCACACTCCTTTGCAGAGCCAAGAAGTCCACAGTTTGGGACATTGCACATTTTTTTCAGACTTTTTTAATATATTGATTAGTTTTTCTGCTTTCTCTTTTTTTCTTTAAAAAATATTATTTGTTATATGGACTGACTTTCTATGAGAGGGAAGGGAGAGAGTTAATGGGAGAAATTTTGTAAACTTATTTAAAATAATATATTCATTTAAATTAATATAATACTTTAAAATATAAAAATATAAATTAACTTAAATTTATTAAAAATTTATTTTTAAAAAAAGTCCCTACTTTCCTTCAGTCTTTTAGTTCAGCACTTCCTTCTCCATGAATTGCTAACAACTCCCTCTGTTATTATGAATATATTTTCTGTTTATTGTTTCTTTACAAGAGAATTTAAGCTCTCTGAGGGCAAGGATTGTTTTATTTTTGTCTCTATGTTCCTTCCTCGTAGCACAGTGCCTAACACACAGACGACCTTTGATAAATGCTTATTGTTAAACAGTCCTGGAAGGTGGGGAGTCTGTCCACTCCTACTCTGACTTATCAGTCTGTTGTTTATAACCTGGTGGGATTTGACCCTCAAGACACATTTATTTGCCCATAATTTTTCCCATTACCTGATCCTCACAGCCTGCTTCCACCAATCATTAGGCAACACTGCCAGAAGTAGCCCATGTGGAACCAGGAAAGGATCAGCTTCCTTCCAATATGGCAACCCCATTCTCAGTTCCACCTACAACGTGAATATGGTTGATAAAACTATGTCTTCCAGGAATAAGGAGACAACATTCCCTCTGTTCTCTTTCCTGGTCATAACACATCTTGAGAATTGTGATTGGTTCTAGGTACCACATCTTATTTGAGGAAGGATACTTCAGAAAAGGGTAAAGTAGGTGCAGAGAAGACTGGACACCATACCCTAAAAGGAAGAGTTAAAAACATTAGGATAATTTAGCCTGGAAAAGAAAAGATTTGAGGATGGGAAGAGGTAACTAATGAATGTCTTCAAATATTTGAAGAACTTTCATGTGGTTGAGGGATTAGATTTGTTCTGATGGAACCCAAAGGGAAAAACTGAGAACACTGGACCAAAATTGTAGAGAAGCAGATATTTGGGCTCAGTGTTAAGGAAAAACTTCCTACAAAAGGGAGTTGTCCAAAAGCCATTTGGGTTACAGTGGGACATAGTCATTTCCCCATCCTTAGAGATCATCAAGCAAAAGCTGGATGACCAATTATCAAAGATGTTATAGACAATTTAGATTTTCCTCTGGGTTAGCCTAGGTGACCTCAAGGGTACTTTAATTCCTTAATTTGTATGATGATTAAAATCATTGCACATTTCTTTAATAGTTGAAAAGGAAATACAGAAAGATCCTTTGCTAAAGACTCTTGCCACTGGAAAGTCATATGACTATCTAATGTAAGTATCCTTAGAAATATATTGCTTTTTTTTCTGTTACCTCAAGCTCCCCTTATGGGATGCAAAAATCCATTATAAGATTTACTAGCTTGTGAGAAATAGGTCAAGTTTTAGATTGCTAAATGTTTCATTTGGTAAACTTTTCTTAGATTTCAGTCAATTAAATATTTAAGCACTTCGTACTGTAGCATCAAGACATGGTGCTCCATTATAGCAACAGAAATCAGACACAGTCCCTACCTTCAAGGGCTGTATGCACTAAGAGAAGAAATTTAAAAAGATAAGATGGTCTCCCCCCACACTGGGTGCTAGAATTAATTCTAGGTTAAGAAAATTCCCAGTACATATGGAGAAAAGCTAGAGAACACTAGCAGAAAAGCATGCCTTCTAAAGCCTTCCCAGCTCTGACCTTCTGTGTTCTGCTGGCCCTCCCAGCACTGATATTCAGTGTTCTAAGATCTCTACCACCTCTGACATCCTGTGTTCTAAGGGCCTCCCAGCTCTGACATCCTGGGTTCTAAGGGCCCTCCCAGTTCTTCCATTCTGTGTTATTCTAGACCCTTCCCCACTATAACATTCCATGCTCTAAAGTCCATCCCACCTCTGCACTACATATTCTAAAGTCTCTTCTAACTGTAAATGATATGACCCTATACTGAGGGAGTCCATAGTAAAGGAAGAGATAATATGGTATGAGATTAGTCAGAAAGTTAAAAAATAAAATATGGCATGTTGGCACTGGCCAGTCTTCTTGTATGCTTGATTTTAGTACCAAATTTCATTCACTGAATAGACAGGTCAATCCTTGACTTTCAAAGGAGATGTCACTTTCTTCAGTCTACATCAGTTTTCCCATTTGTCTGCCTCAGGGCCCAGCTTTTCATTTTGCAGAATGTGTGGAATGATTTCTCATACAGACCCACTCCACTACAGATTAGCAGTCCAAATCATTAGTGCTAGATAGCAGTTATCTTCTCCCACACCTATTGTTACCTATACAAACAAACCTCAGCCCTAAGTTTACTGAAGTTTTAAGGACTAGGATCAACTGGTGTCAGTTTAGCCACTGATATCACCTCTCTGTGCCTCAGTTTCCCCTGTTATAAAATAGTGGGATTGGACTAGATAATCTCTAAAGCTCCATCTAAATCTGACACTCCATACCCTAAGATGCCTCCCAGCTATGGTCAGTATCCTATGTTCTATGACCATTCTGGTTCTAAAAATTGCTCCCAGTTCTAATACTTCAAATTCTAAACATCTCTTCCAGCTCTGACAGACTATGTCCCTACATTGCTACTTAACTCTGATGTTCGATGTTCCGGCCCCTTTTTAAGCTTTAATATTTTGTGTTCTAAGATCCCTTCCGACTGACATTCTCTGTCCCATGAGCTCTTTCTTTCCACAAAGGTAATCTGTTCCAATGATTACAAATGTTTTCCCAGTATGGTAAGCTATGATTTGCTCTATTTAGTAAGACATACATGCACGTATGCACGCACGTATGTACACACACACACACATACACACACACACACACACTAAAGTCTTCATCAAACTTTTAAAAAATCAGAGTTCTCACTGTAGTCTCCCAGACCTTGCCTTGAGACAGATTCTTTTCATGTGAAAGTACATGGGATTGGATCTGATCTAACCCTGTTTCATTGATTTCAGGGAAGAATTCCTGGTTGCCCAGAAACAACTCATCTCCCAGCATGAGGTCATCATTGCCCTGAAAACAGATCTTTCCAAAAGCCAAACCATGATTTCTACATTGAAAGGTATGTCCACACACTCAGTCATTCAGCTGAAGATCCCAAAATTCTATAAGGGGAGAAAAGTTAAAGTAGCTTTCTTTGTATCTGAAAACTCTCAAGCTATAAGTCATTGGTGAAATGCTTTCTTTTCTTTGTTTATATGATTTTGCTGAGAATTTAGCATACATAGCCTCGTGTAGAATTTTCTGTCTCTGAGACTGAGTGGCCTAAGGGAAAATCCTTCACAATGAATGTTTTCTCTATATCAGTACTCATACTGCAGAGGTTTGCTGATACTACTGGAGGAAGTGGATAATTGATGATCTTTTGCTTCCCCTTTCTGGGCCTCAGTTTATATACAAAATGTGAGTTGGTCCCTTTGAGACCTACGTTCCAAAGTCCTTTCCAGGTCTAATATTTTATGTTTTCCCTTCTAACTCTAAAAGACTGTGTTCTAAGGCCCCTCCCAGTCCTGACATCCTGTGTTCTAAGGTCCTCCCAGCCCTGACATCCTGTGTTCTAAGGTCCTCCCAGCTCTGACATTCTGTGTTCTAAGGGCCCTCTCAACTCTGACATTTTGTATTCTAAGGCCCTCTTAGCTCTGACATTCCAATCTATCAAGTCCCTCTTATAACAATTTCTACCCAATTTTAAATGCTAAGCTTTTCCTCTAGGTGCAAATTCTTGAAGAGATATTTTGAAACAGTCTCAGCTGGAGCTAGTTCTAGCAATCCCAGTATCTAGAATCTTAGTGCAGTGCAGAGAGAAGTCCTATGCCTTGTCCTCACTGATCTTTACGCTCGGATTCAGATAGGATGATTTTATTTGTTTGAAGATCCAGTCCTTTTGTTTGTTTGTTTAAAGGAAAGAGTCTGGGAAATGTACCTTCTGCTTTTAAGCAGACTGAAGGTCCAATATTTTGTGCCTTCTGGTTAAACCAGTTCTTGAACTTGAAGGGGTGAGGGTAAGCAAGGAGGATCAGGAAGGACAGAGCTCTCCCATTTCAGTGCTGATGCCAAAGGTTCTGGATCAGACCTTTCCCCCTCCCTCTCCCGCTCTGTGCCCCTCCACTCCTGGCTCTTCCATCTATTTCTCCTTCATATTCCTACTCCACCCCACCTTTTTTCTTTCAACCCTGACAAAGCTTCTCCTGTGGATAGGAGTGAGGGGACCCAGTCAGATTTAAGGAGCAGATTGTCATTTTTGGTGGAACGGGGTGGTGTCCAACCATTGTTTTATTTTTTTCCCTGTCTTCAACTTTGGGAGTTTCAAACATTCTCTGAGCTTTGGTCTCCTGAGTCAGGGTCTATATCTACAGAAAATTCCCCAAATCATTTTTGGCTGGACTCAACCAAGATGAGTGATTTTTACCCTTGGTTTTATGAAAGAAAACCAAATTTTCCAGATGCTTGATAAGTCACTTAACTCTCCTGGACCTCAGCTTCCACATCTGTAAAAAAGAGAGTTGAATTAAATGAGCTCTGAGGTCCTACAAATCTCTTCCTCATCTGTAAAAAGAGGAGATTGCAGTAGGTGACCTCTGGGGTCCCTTGTAGCTCCAGATTTAGGGTTCTATAATTCCCCGAATAACCTTTAGGATGTATCTCTGTCCATTCTATTATTGTGGACTGGGTAGATTTGGCCACACCATTCATCCACCAGTTCTCAGGGGTGGATCTTTCTGGCCTTTTCAGCTGAGTTTGATGAGCAGCTAAAAGCAGAGATGGGGCAGAATCTTTTCCTGGTCCAACAACAGAAGCATGAGTTGAGCGAACTGAAGGACAGACTGATTCAGATGTCCAACCTGGTGGAGAAGAAGAACAAAGAAATTGAAAGCTTAAAGGATTGTCTAAGGTACCTGCCCATAATAGAAGACACTGTGGAGTCCTGGGAACTTTAAGGAATGTCTCTTCTGGGCTCATCAACATGCCTGAGGGCACAGAGCAAGGGGTAGTTGGGAAGGGCTCTCCTGCTGTGGGCCAGGATCACAAATTCTAAACCAAACTGTTCCTGCCTCCAAGGAGCTAGGGTGTGGTTGGTATTCATCAAAGGGGTCTGGGATCCCCTGAACTTGATTCAGTTGCTCCATATTTGAAAGCCTCTCCAATTCCCTCCAACTGCAGAAACTCCATCTCTGAAGAAACTAAAAACATCTGCACCATGTGTGATGTGGGGATACAAGTGGATGGTACTCAGAATGACCTGTGCATCTTTAACCAAGATGTGAGTAGCCCCACTGCATGGCCTGCTGCTGGGGGGATCCACAAGCACAGAAAGTGGGGGCTTACTAACTGACATTCAATCTAATTCACCAAATATTTACAGAGTATCTATTGTGCAGAAGAAGTCCTCATTTTGTTCCTGATCCCCCAAGTCCAGAGGTGCTTACCCTTTTCTCTGTCACTGACCCCTTAGGCAGTCTGGTAAAGCCTACAGAGCCCTGCTCAGAATCATATTTAAATGCATAAAATAAAATACAGAATATTACAAAGAAAGCCAATTATATTGAAGTTCAGTTGTGTAGAGGTAGATAGAAAAAGGGATAAAGAGGTAGAGAGATGAAATACAGAAATGAAAATAGAGATATATAGTTATAGAAATAAGTATATAATTATATTGAAGTTCAGTTATCTAGAGGTAGATAGAAAAAGAGATAGAGATGAATTACAGAAATATAAAGAGATAGTTATAGAAATAGAGATAAATATATGTGTGTACATGTATGTACATATATAAGTTTACAGCCCCCAGATTAAGAATCTTCATCAATAGTGTCCTATCCCCCCCCAGCAATACTTTTAATATATTTTTTAATTATCTATTTCTGTACATGCTGTTTCCTCTCCAAGCCCCCATTAGAATTCAAGCATCTCAAGGACAGGATGCTTGAATCATCCTGGATCCAAGATGATCATAGATTTAGACCTGAAAGGAACATTAGAGACCACCTAGTTCAAACCCCCTTACCCCTACCCTGTTTCACAAAGGGAACTGACATCCAGAAAAGAATCAAGGATACTAGACTTAGACTATCTTGTAAAACTCCCTTATTTAACAGATGAAGAAATGGAAACCCAGAGATATGTCTTGCCCATGTGGCTGAGGGGAGATTCAAACCTAAGTCCTCTGAGTCCAAAGCTATTGATTTCCCCACTATACCACTGCTAACTTTTTTTTGCCATCATATTCCCTAGCACAGGGACTGACACAGAGAGGGTGCTTAATAAATTCTTGCTACGTTGATTATAAGGCATTGAGAATGCAAAGATGAGAAATGCCTTATGTTCAAGGAGCTTAAGGAGGAAAGGGAACGAGGGAGCGATGCCCAAAGATAAAGGCATTTATCATGGTAGTAACATTTGCAAGGGATGAGACATGTATATAAAGGGCTTTGGTACAATTCTTTGAATGATTAGATGCACGGGGTGGTCCACCAAGGTGCCCTAAAATATTTGAGGAGCAAAGGATCACTTCTAATTAAGGGAATACGGGCAGGTTTAATGGCAGAAAGGTGGCAGCTGAGCTGGTCCTTGAAGGAAGGGAAGATGGCAAAAGATAGAAGCAGGGTACTTGACTGGAAGCAAATGGGGAATTCATTCCAGTTATGAGTGAAACCTTGGCCAAAGGCAGAAGCGAAAGAGGAGGAAAGGAGAACAGAAGTTGGTGATTAGTGTAGTTTGTCTAGAGCACAGAAAACTTGGAAGTAGTCTTGTAGAATGGTCAGAAAGCTGGCCTCAAAGCCAGGAAGACCTGGATACTAGTCTGACCAGACTCATGTGCCTGGGCAAGTTATTTGACTTCCCAGTATTCTATGCAATTGTAAGTTACAGAGAAAATACTCATCTGAATTAGAAGAAGTGTCCCTACCCAGTACTATTGAACTCCCAGGACGAATTCCCTATCACCTATGGAGTATATTTAGTTCAGGATTGGAAAGAGAGGGAGTTGATACAATGGAAAGGTGGATTTGGAGTCAGAGGACCTGGTTCTCTATGTGATGTTGGGCCTTTTCCCTTCTGTGGGTCTCAGTTTCCCCTTCTGTATAATTTGTGTTCCATTATATCCAAATTCCTCCCAGTTCTGGAGCTATGATCCTAGGAAGCCTCTGAGATCCTTCCAACTTTGCTTCAGGAAAGGCGAGTAATGAGAGAAAGTCAGGAAAACAGTTTTGGAAAGAGGCTTCCCCATCGCAAGGAGACACACAGACCCCTATTGCAGGGCTTGCACTGCTAAAATTGTCCTTAATAAGATCATTGTAGGATGCAGTCCCACCCTTCTCTGCCATAGACAGGGCAGTTAAATGTTTATTTCCCAAACTGGTTAGATGGAAGATTTTATGGAAACGAAAATCAAGGTACCTAAAATAAAACCTTTTGAGTCAACATTCAGAAGCCAGACCAAACATCTCAGCCAGTTTTCTCCTTTTCTCCTTGGCATCTTTCCCCTGACCCCAACAGCAACCGCATGCAAGAAAGCCAGCTACAGCTGGGTTGCTTGGCTTGGGAGCTAGCACACAAAGCAATGCCTGACTTCGATCTCTCAAAGCTATCTTGAGATGGGGAAAGTACTTAAAATCCAGCCAGGGTCCTGAGGCTCAGCTCTAGCCACCTGATTGCCCTCACTCATGCTGTAGCTACAGGCAAATAGGGAGGTGGGGGAGGAGGAGGAGGAGGACAAGTGAGAGAGAGAGAAAGAAAGGAGAGGGAGGGAGAGGGAGAGAGGAAGGAATGGAAAACAAAAAAGAAATCTTTTCTAATTCTGTATTCTAAATTCACTCTCCTTCCTGATTTCAAAACAGTCTAAGCTAGGTGTAGGGAACCTAAGGCCTCGGGGTCATATGGGGCCCTTTAGGTCCTCAACTATGGCCCTTTGACTAAATCTAAACTTCACAGAAGAAATTTGTTCTGTAACACTTGGTTTCAGTCAAAAGGCCACACCCAAGGACCTAGAAGATCATATGTGGCTTCAATGCCTCTGGTTCCTCACTCCTGCTCTAGATCTTACTTTAGCTGTCCTGGTTCTGTCTACCCATGTTCTAGATCTGGCTTAGCTCTTCTAATTCTGACAACCCACATTCCAAACCTTGGCTTTCCACTTGACTCAGATCCATTGGTGCTGCCTTTACACCACTCCTTGGTTTAATCTCTGGACAGGTTCACAAGGAAGGACTGGCACCCCTTCTACTGTTGAGATAAATCTCTTCCACCTTCCAAGCGCCAGTAGAATAAATTCACTTGGCTAAAAGTTGGGCAACTATTTACACTAATTTATTGCCTAATAATGATATATATAATAAGACGAAGGGTCATCTATTGGGTTACAGGGGTCTTAGAGACCATCTAGTCTAACCTCCTTATTTTTGCAGATGAGGCCACTGAAACTCAGAGAGATGAGATAATTTGCCCAAGATCATACAGCTGATTAATGGTGGAGCCAGAATTTGTTTAAAAAGCTCCTCTCAGGTGGGAATTTAGTATGATTTTTCAAAGCAGTGAAGTAGAATCACAGCAAACAGAATCTCTGGAAAAGCTTAGGAGGAAGAAAAGGTAGAGAAAGACTTTATTTAAGACTAAGAGTGAAGAGAACTGTACTTTGGTGCCAATGCAAAAAGCTTAAAAACAGTTCTTTCCTTTTTTCCATCCTTCTCTTCTTCCTTCCTCCCTCCTTTCTTTCCTCTTCACCCAGTCTCTCCACCTGTGTTCTTTCTCCTTTCTCTCTTCTTATCCATGCCAAAATCAGAAGGTCACATGGGCAAGAGCCAGAAAGTCCAACTTGGTTCAGGGGGATGGATGGAGAACAACCCCCAGCCATTGCTTTTTCTCCATTTCCACCTTCAGGGAGTTTAAATATTCGTTGCTTTTTGGCCCCAGTCCCCTAGGTCAGGGCCTACTCCTTTAGAAGACCTGGAGTCATTTCAGGTCAGAATTACCCAACATGAATGATTTTTCCCTTTGGCTTAGTGAAAGGAAACCAAGTTTCCAGGATGCATGCTAAGTCACTTAACAGGCTAGTTTCTCCTCCGAATAGGGATTGGGTACAACTTCAACATGGGGTAGCCAGGTAGCTCAGTGGATAGAGCGCCAAGTCTGAGTCAGGAAAATGTAGCCTCAGACTCTCACTAGCTGTGTGACCGTGGGCAAGTCATTTAACTTCTGTTTGCCTTGAAGGCGATTACATGGCTCAGTGCATGGAACATTGAGCTCTAGTAAATCAAGTCTCACACAGAGGAGAAAATCAAAGTTTAGAAAGGGAAAAGAACTTGCTCAAGGTCACAGAGACAAGTCTGTATTTTAACCCAAGACCTCCTGACTCTCTAAGCAAGTGAAGGGTTTCATCTTTCATCCTCCAGCAAACTAAGTCGGGTAATGGGATGTGTGTTCATGAATCCATTTGGGGTTTTCTTAGATACTGAAGTGCTTTGCCATTTCCTTCTCCAATTCATTTTACAGATGAGAAAACTAAGGCAAGAAAGGTTAAGTGATTTGCCCAGGGTCATACCGTTAGTGTCTGATAAGTCTTCCTGACTCCAGGCCCAGCACTCTATCCACTCTGCCACTTACGTGCCTTAGGGAAGGAAATGAGTGACTGTGTTAAGAGCTTTACAAATACGATTTTATGTGAGCCTTACAACATCCCGAGGAGGTAGGTGCAAATATTATCCATTTTACAGATGAGGAAACTGAGGCAGACAGAAGTTAAATGACGTATCCAAAGTCATACTGAGAGTAAGGGCGCAGCATTCTAATCATTGTGCCACCTATTTGCCTGGGTGGCATAATGCTGGACTCAGAGTCAGTCAGTCCTGGGTTCCAATCCAGCCTCAGACACTTACTAGCTATGTGACTCTGACTTTTCTCTGTGTCTCAATTTTCTTATCTCTAAAATAAGAGATTATTAAAATAAGAGGATTGGACTTGATGGCCCCAAATGTCCATTCCATCTCTGAATCTGATTCTCCAAACCCAAAGCTTTTGTTCCTCTGCCCATACTGCCTTCCCCACAAGCCCTGGAGTGGCAGCACACAGCCTCCTTTGGGTGCCCAGGAAAGATGAAGTTCCTCTGCAATGATGCCCTACTGTCTCAGCTCAAGCCTTCCCCGCTTCCCTAAAGTGCCTGTGATGCTCTTTTCATGTGCTCAGGGACACTGTGTCTCTATGAAGTGGGACTGTTGTGACTTCTTGGAGAGTGAGATAATTCTCATCTGGCACAAAGTCGATCTCTTCATCATTCCAAAACACAGGTTTCATCCTTCGTTGAAGTAGGCACTAAATGCATAGGACTTCGACATGAGGAAACCATTCAACGCCAAAAGAAAGCCCTGTCTGAACTACGGCAGCAAATGAAGGAGCTGGAGAAGATCCCTGGCCCAAGTAAGTTTCCCTACATTTCCTCTCAGAGCCCTCCCAGTCATTCTCTCTCTGCCCTCATTCTCAAGGTTCAGATGCATTTCAGTGGAGCTGTGACCTCACCAACATGGGTGCCCCCTTCGCTGGTGCTGATCACACCAGCTAACTCTGCCATGTTTAGCCATGTTTTTTCATAAAGCCTCCCAGCCAGTGACTTCCTCTGAGTTTTTTTTAATAGACCATGCATACCATTCAAGGGCCGTGTTGGTCCTGAAGGACCAAACTAGGAGCAATGAGGAGAAAAGGCAGAGAGGCCAGTTTGGGCTTCATGTTGGGAAAAACTTCCTAACAAAAGAGCGATCCAGAAGTGACAAGTGTCTTGTTCCAAAAGGTTAACAGTAACATATATTTGTCAAGAGACTAATGTATCTCTTTGGTTATGGGGTTTGCTCTCCCCTGAGGTCTTTAAACAAAGGCTGTGTGACCATGTGTTAAGTATATTATAGCAAGGACATTTTAGGCCCTGCTGGGACCAGATGGTCACTGAAGTCTCTTCCCATTCTATTAATCTGTTAATCCTCATTTTTGTTTCTTAAAAAACCACTCCTCTTTTCTGATCATATGTTTTCCAGTCACACATATCCTTCATGATGTCTCCTGTCGCTCCTCAGGTACAAGGCTGTACAGTCCAGTGGCTAGAGTACTGACTTTGATGTCAGGAAGACCTGGGTTCTTACAAGCTGGATGACCAAGGATACATCACTTTTCTTGCCCTCAGTTTCCTCTTTTATAAAATGAGAGACTTGGACTCAATGACTTCTAATACCCCTTCCAACTCTAAAATTTATAGTCCAATTCAACACAAGCAACAGTCTGTAGTGTCGTTAGATGCCCACTGTGCATTCCTATGAACTTTTTCATCGTCTCCAATTTTGCTATTCCTAAGTCACTTGTGTAATCCTATACTCAGAGGAACTAAGTTAATGACTTCTCTTAAAGTATGCTCATTTGGATTGTTATCTAAAAATGCTGGGCTTTTATAATAAGAATGTGGTGGGACGGGAGTCAGAAAACCAGAAAATTTGAAGTCTAGAACCATCTCCATTACCAGATGATCTGGTCAAGTGCCTCTATTTTGCTTTAAGCAAAATGGATGTTAGGGCACCAACTTATCTTTGTCTTTCAGAAATATTGTCAAGTGAGATGAAATAACCAATGTGAATTATAGTTAATTCAATTGACAAGAGATGTGACCCATGCCCCCGTAGGGTTTACATAAAGCTCCACGTTGTTTCAGAATTGGATTAGTGGCGATGTCTAAATGTTCTGATTCCTCATCTTAAAATGGCGATGACCTTGAGTTCTTCTCTGAGGATCTGCTAATGGGGCCAGCAGCTAGTTGGTGCAGTGGATAGAGCACCAGTGCAGGAGACAGGAGGACCCGAGTTCAAATCTCACCTCAGACACTTGACACTCTCTAGCTGTCTGACCTTGGGCAAGTCACTTAACCCCAATTGCCTCTTCCTGAGTCATCTTCAGTCATCCTGATTAATATCTGGTCACTGCATTCAAATGGCTCTGGAGAAGAAGTGAGGCTGGTGACCTGCACAGCCCTCCCTCACTCAAAACAAAGTCAAGTGCAATTCATGTCATTATTTCTCTGATGGCATGGTCCTCTTCAGCAACAAAGGACAAACATACCCAATGGGGCACAGGTTCTTATGATACTTACCAAGCTGGAAAGGTAAATATAACAATAATTCAATTCAATAAACATTTATTGAATTCCTAGCATGTGCCAGACCCTATGGATACAAAAAGTATTGGGCATACAAAAAGAGGTGAAAGAAAAATCTCTGCTCTCACCCTTTCCCCCAAGATGGTGCTGAAGGCACAGAAGGAAGCCATTGCCCCTCCAAGACAGAAACCAAGTCCAAGGCCTTCAAGGCCAAGAAGGCGGTGTTGCAGGGTGTCCAGAGCCACAAAAAAGAAAAAGATCCGAACATCCCCTACCTTCCAGCAACACAAGACACTAAGACTTTGGAGGCAACCCAAATACCATCAGAAAAGTGCCCCTTGGAGAAACAAGCTTGATTACTATGCCATCATTAAGATTCCCTTGACCATTGAATCTACTATGAAGAAGACAGAAGACAACAACACCCTAGTCTTCATTGTGGATGTCAAGGCCAACATACAACATATCAAGCCAACAGAAAAGAAGCTGTATGACATCGACATGGCCAAGGCCAACACACTGATCTGGCCAGATAGAGAGAAGAAGGCCCACATCCCACTTGCTGAAGACTATGTATGATGCTTTAGATGTTGCCAACAAAATTGGAATCATCTAAACAGTATCCAGCTGTCCCACTCCACCTACAATATAGAGTTTTCTAGGAAAAAAAGAAAATCTCAGCTGTCAAGGCACTTACAATCTAATGACAATGATCGTAACGATGACAACGGCGACGATGATGATGATAACATTTTTATAGTTCTTGAAGGTTTACCAAGCACTTTACCCAGCTTATCTCTTAAATGGATCAGATGCCAGTCATCCAAAGACCAGGTGAATTAAATACAGAGAGATTCCTGCCAGAAGACTGGGGGCAGGGTGACAATCTTCAGCCACAGAAACTCGTGAAGACCCTCTGCTAAGGTGCATTTCAATTTATATGTAATCTGTGTCAATAAGTCAATTGTCAAGTCTTTTTATTGCTGTTGTTGAGACTGGGTCTCCCTATCTTGCTCTGACTAGAAAAGTAGTGACTGCTCATAGGCTTAATCCCAACTTTCATGAAAGTTTGGACCTGCTCCATTTTTCCAGCTGAGGTCAGTTCACACCCTGCCCTCTGCCTTTGGCAGCCTGATCTCTCACTTCATCTGGGGCCATCGCTAGTTGTCTTGATTTTTTTTGTCTTGTCACTGGACTCCAATAACACTGGAGGAGAGAGTGAGGCTGACAGCTTTACACAAGTCTGCCTCACTCAAATCCAATTCATTCACAAGTCAAGACATCCCCCTCATGATGCCACTGGTCTTTTTCCAGAATAAAGGATGAATAATGACATCCCTCTGCTCCCTGAGATTTATCATATTGGTACCAACATCCACCTGGTTTTAAGCCTACGGCCTACCTCTCAGGACTCTAGAGCTCAGTCAATCTCCCCAGCAGAGGATTATGGGTGTAAGCTCCCAGACTAGATCAATGGGCATTTATGAGGTCCTAGTATGTGCCAAAGATATAAATGTAACATACGCTGTCCTCAAAAATCTTACATTCCATCAGGGGCTCTTGTACATTGAGTAATATAAAGAGGATGCTCAGCATAGATGGATGGAACCCCCACCCAGGCAAAATCACAGATCCAAGATCATTAGAAAAATGCCTTTTCAGAGTAAGCATAGGGTAGAAGCCTCATGTGTGCTGGAATTGGAGTCAGAAGATCTGGGTTCAAATGCTGGCATTGCCACTTATCATCTGTATGACCCTGGGCAAGTTATTTCGTCTTCTGGGGTCTCACTTTTCTCCTCATTAGGTTAAGAGGGTTCGACTAGAAGATTTCCCAACTCTATATTATGGCTATGATTCTTGACCCAGGTCAGTAAGACAACTCACTCATCATCTCATGATCTCAACCTGCTTATTCGTTGTTCAATTATTTTAGTTATGTCTAGCTCTTTATGATCCCATTTGAGGTTTTCTTGGCAAAGATACCAGAGTGGTTTGCCATTTCCTTCTCCAGCTCATTTTACAGATGAGGAAACTGAGGCAAACAGGGTTGAGTGACTTGCCCAGGGTCACACAACTCGTAAGTATCTGAATCTGGATTTGAACTCAGGTCTTCCTGACTCTAGACCTAGAGCTCTATCCTCTGCACCATCTAGCTGCTCCCAACCTGCTTATTTCTTCTCTCATAACTATAGGGCTTGAAGCAGAAGCAGACAACCATGTATTGGTAATTCTTAGTGGAATACAGGCTGGACTGAATGGCCTCTCTGATCCCTTCTACCTCTGATGTTTATGTGAATGCTTTTAATCTTTCTAGAAAAAAATTCTTGAAAGATGTGTATCTTCACATTAAGAATGTATTCTGGAGCAAAGAGGAACAAGTAAAGAGTTGCTCTTTTCATTAAAATAAGATCTTATGTTAAGCTCTTGGCCCTGACTGTATTCTGTCTTTTCACAGATGCCAGAGATGCAGGGATGGAGCCACTTCTAGAATCTAAGAAGCCCAAATTGGGGAAAGATGCCAAAATGATGGAGAAGGAGCCAAGCTTAGCATGTCGGCCAAACATCAATCTCAGAGTGGGAAGCAAACCCCTTCACTCTTTGGTAGGCCTGGGAGTCATGGAAAAGGGGAACCCAAAAGGAGAGCATCAAACCTAGCTGAGGCCATGGGCCATAGGCCATAGGATCCTCTTTGCTCTGTAAGAGTTGAAGGAGCAGACAGAGTACTGGCTTTTGAGTCAACGGGCCTGGATAGGAAGCCCAGCTTTGCTACCTTTTAGCTGTGTGACCTTGAGAAAGTCATTTCTCATTAGCTCAATTTCCCTATCTCTAAAATGAAGGGTTAGACTAGTATATCTCTAAAGGCCCTTTTAGCCCTAAAGCCTAATCTGCCTTCCTTAATTATTAAAGGCACAAATGACCAATTTTTAGGTGATGACTAATATCCAAGAACAGACCCATTTCTCCTGGTAGTTTGTAAGTACTTGGATGGCAGATACTCTTTGATTTGTATCTTTTTTCCCCTAGCACCAGGCAGAGTATCCAGATGCACAGAAGCTTATGAAATGATCAGAGTTGAATCGATTTTTTTTCCAGTAGGCTGAGGGTCTGCACAATGTTCAGGAGGCAGCATAAACTAATATAGGATAATAGATTTTAAGCTGGAAAGGACCTTAGAGGTCATCTAGTCTAATGCTTTTATTTTGCAGAAGACAAGTGATTTGCCCAAGGCCACACAGGCAGAAAGTAGTAAACTCAGAATTATAGTACTGTAGATTTACAGCTAGAATGGGCATCAGAGATCATTTAGGCCAATACTTCCATTTTACAAATGAAGAAACTGAGGAACAGAGACATGAAGCAATTTGCCCAAGGTTGCCAAAGGTATTAAGTGGCAGAGCAGGAGTTTAAATTCATGTCTCTAGGAATCTCTGATTCCAAATGCTCTGCACCACAATGAAAACATTTTTGTTGTGTATTGTACCTTCACCCACAGAGATTACCTCCTTCTCTCCCCAATGCATATATTAATAGATGCTATCATCACACTTACTTGCCACCCTGGACAAGTCCACCTCTGTTTGCCTCAGCTTTCTCATCCGTAAAATGAGATAACAGCACCTACCTCCCAGGGTTGTTGAGATGGTCATTGTAAAGTGCTTGGCATAATTCCTGGCACATGGCAAACACTATAGAAGTGATAGCTGTTATTGTTATGAGTTGCCATGGCTAAAAAAAATTTCTCACCTGGTAACGGACTCTCCAAACTTACACAGCCTATGAATTTGTCCATAGGCAAGTCTGCTGTAATCTAGGTGGTACAGTGGGTAGAGTTCCAGGCCTGGAGTCAGAAAGACTTGAGTTTAAATCCATCATGTGTGACCCTGAGCAAGTCACTTTACCCTGTTTGCCTCAGTTTTCTTATCTGTAAAATGAGCTGGAGAAGGAAATGGCAAACCTGTCCAGTAGCTTTGCCAAGAAAACCCCAAATGGGGTCATGAAGAATTGGACATGACTTAGAAATGACTAAAATAAAATCTATGGCTGGGCAGGGGCCCAAAGATTGTGCTTCCTTGGCAAAATCTTTTGAGAATCCATGGGGTCCATCAGGCCAGGGTGACGCTCTGAAGGAGGATGCCCGTGGAGGAGAATCTGAAAACACCAGAGAAAATGTCCCTCTTTTGAGGTGAGAGAGATTTGGTTTGTCCAATAAATCAGTCAAGTCAATCCTGCAACTGAAGGTGCACACACTCACCTGCCACATGGGTGAATGTTTGGGCCTCTGGTAACACTGGTTATTTGAGCAATGGTGCTTCTAGCCTGTGTCTTTTATGGAATCCTAAATGGGTTCCTCCCCGAAGCTGCTAGTGGAGATTTGGGGCCATGCAAATGTTGTTGGGTGTTTTGTTTGGTTTGGTTTTTTGTAGGGGTCATATTCCTGTTTTGTCTTAAATATTCGTAACTGGGTCAGTTTCCCATCAAATAGATTCTCTAAATGGCCACCAAAATTTTGGAATGATTCTCGGGTGTTAGACAACTTTCCTGCAGAATGGGGATGCAAGAGGTGCCAATGAATGATGATATGGAAACACTTTGGTAATGCAGAAGGACAGGGAGAGGTTGTAAATATTTGTGCAATTCAATAACATGGTATTAGGGTATAGGCCTTAGGCCTGGGTCACAATTTCACCTCTGATACTTCCAGCTGTGTGACCCTGGGCAAGTCTCTTAAGCATTCTATGGTTATCTAGATAACCATGTAATTAAAATTATATGGTTACCTAAATAACCATATAATAAAAATTATATGATGATAACCATATAATAAAGAGTCAAAGATCTTTAGTGACAAGAGGGTTGGACTGAAATCAGGGATCCTGGGTTCAAATTCTAATTCTTTCACTTACTAGCTTTGTGATCTTGGACTAGTCCCTTCCCTCTCTGATTGACCTCTGAGCTCCAAGTCAGTGTGATCTTGTGACCCAGTGGCCTGTTAAACCATAGCTAGAGTTGGGAATTTGTGGCAGTGAAGGGAGATACCATACCAAGAGTTCTCCAAAACTACCCCTTCATCATTTATGTCTAGGTATGTATTGCCTTAGAGGAAGACAGTGCTACTTGAAGCAGAAGCAGAAGCAGTCAAGTATGTAGCTACAATTAAGGAGCAAATTGTGACATTGTTGACACAATGTAATCCCTTAATAAACCCTACGTTTGGGTTTCCTTCCCTGCTTCCCTCCCAAGGTTGTTGGGAGGAGGAACTAGCTTGTAAATAGTAAAAAGCCCAAGCAGGGTCTGCACTGGCTTTGTAACCTGCCAATTTTACCTGGGTGAGTTCTCCAATGAGATCATCTCTAAGCCTCCTTCCAGCTTTTCATCCTGAGATCCCAGACTTATATCAATGTAAACCACATCTGCTACACCATTTAATATTCATGGCCATCATTTTCCTTCATTTGGTCTTTTTGTAAAATGTCTCAGAGGGTGAAAATTTAGGCAAAGAAACATACTGAGTGTTAACATCACCCGTAGTGAATCCCTAAACCCAGACTTTGTTTGCAGAAGATTTAGCAGGGCAATTTGTGGTCATTAGGATTAGCCAATTAGTGGAATTTTCCATTCGGTCAGCTTTGGTTATTTGATGGGCAGATGCCAGGTTGTTTTAAAAAATCCCTCACTATGCCCCTGAGAAAACCGATTTGTCCTAGGAAATTCTGAGAATTTAAAGCTGAAAGTGACCTGGGTGATATACGACCCATCCAGCCTTTACAAAGGAGGGAACAGACCCAGACCCAGAGAAAAGAATGTTACAATGGGAAAAGTGCTGGATAAAGAATCAGAGGACTTGAGCTGGAGCATGGCCCGGCTCCATACCACATGGATAATCCACAGCAAGTCACTTTAACTTCTTAAGCCACACTATTCTTATCTGCAAAGTAGACAGGAGGCATGACCTCTGCAGGGCCATTCTAAAACGATAATCCTATGAATAATAAAAGCTAACATTTACGTTACACTTCAGGGCTTACAAAGCATTTACATGTAGAAGTTAATCTGATACGAGTCTCTTCACCATCCTGTGAAATAGATGTTGTTATCATACCCATTTTACAGATGAGAAAGCTGAGGCAGAGAGAAGTTCAGTGAATTGACCAGAGCCATAGTTAGCAAGTATCTGAGGTGGGATTTGAATTCAGATCTTCTAGACTCCAGGCTCAGCACTCTGTCTACCATGCTAAACTTAAGAGTCAGTCAGGATTCAAACCCCACATCTTTAAGTTCCAGAGACAAAGCACTCTCTGTCACAGATAGCATGCTGTCAGATTGACAGTCATGGTCATAGGTACTCCCTAATTTTTATGACTTCGTTAAACTCATTTGATATTATGCTTTTGCCATGAAGAAGTATAAGAATGCATTTTGAGAAATGACTACTTAAATTTGGTAATAAAAGAATGCATTATTTAGTAAGAAAATAGGGGCATGGGACCAAGTTCCAATGTTCTGGTAAACCCACGGTTCTAGGCCCTTTGATTATAGAAAATTCAAAGTCAATACCAAGATGGTTTTTTTTTAATTCTTCTCATTTCAGCCCTCAAATTGCCTTCCCAGTCCATCTGCAGAGAGGTCAGCAAAGCTGGATTTGACTGAGGCTCTAGACCTCAGTGAGAAGCTGGTATGTGGGGGAAAAAAATACATTAAACACTGGTTAGAACTATAGACTGCATGTGGGACATAGGACATCTTAACTTAAATTCCAAATTACTTAATTATTTGTCATGGAAGACAATGTTTTTTAAAAAAGCTTGAATTAGACTAGAGAGATTTGGGTGCAAATCCAGCTCCGCCATTTACCAATGTGAGCTTATACAAGTATCTTAAATTCTCTCCAAGCCTCAATTTTTTCATCTATAACATGGGGATGATGAGAATACTTGTACTACTTATTTAATTAGGTTGTTGTGAGTATCAGATAAGATCATGTGTGTAAAGCATATAGAAATAAAGGAAGACCTAAATTAGAGATACATTCAGTGCACTTGGATTGACCTTGCCAATAGGATACAACCAAAATTAATCTACAGATTTAGTGCTAAATCAATTAAATTACCAAGGGATACTACAGAACTAGGCAAAACAATAACAAAATTCATTTGGGAAAGAAAAAGAGAGACCTAGAAGCTCAAGAGAAATATATATGTAGCAACTAAGGGTACGTAGAATTACCCTGCCTCAACCTATATTGGTGAATAATTATTAAAACTATTTGGTACAGGTCAAAGAATTTTTTAAAAGAGATCAATGAAGAGACCAGAAGAACAAAAATGTTTGTTTAACCTAAGAATATAATTTACAGTTCTTTTTGAAAAGAACTAGTGGGAAAACTGGAAAGTGGCTTGGCAGAAATTATGTTTAGATTTGACACTTTATGCCATATAGCCCAATAAGCTCCAAATGGCTCCTCAACCTGCTTGTAAAAGGTCACATCAGTGAAAAAAGAAAAAAGAAGGCATACAAAAGAAAGTACCTTTTTACAACAATGATTAAAGGAAGAATTCTTTACTAAAGAATGAATAGAAGTGATCATAAAAGACAAAATAGACAATTTCGATTATGCAACAACAAAAAATATTAACTGTTGTAGAAACAAAATCAATCCAGATTAAATAAGAAGAGAAACCATAGAATGGGAGTGGAGGGGAAATTGCACCAACTATTGAGCAGAAAAGAATAGGGATTCCTTTAGTGTATGTATGTATTGGAGTATATGGCTACTGAGGTCCCTTCCAATTCTCAGATTCTGGGATCACTGATAAAAATCTTATATCCAAGACATGTAGGAAATTAACATGTGTGAGATCCTATAAATAAGTGGTCAAAAGATATGAACAATTTTCTTTTTTTTTTTTTTTAAGAGGCAGTCCTGGTTGAGTGACTTGCCCAGAGACACATAGCTAATAAGTATCTGAGGACAAATTTTAACTCAGGTCTCTTTGATTTCAGGGTCAGTGCTCTATCAACTGCTCTATGTAGTTGCCCCTGATATGAACAGTTTTCCAAAAAAAAAAAAATAGACACCATCCATCACCAATTATAAGAGAAATGCAAATTAAAATAAATCTGAGGTTTCACCTGACACCTGGAGAATTGGCAATGACAAAAAAAAAATGGAAATGGTTGATGCTGAAAGGGGCTATGGGAAAATAGGCCGAGTAATATTTTGTTTTGTTGGAGCTCTGAATTGGTAAGGGATTCGGAAAACAGCTAGACAATATGAGAAAACTGACTAAATTTAACACACTTCTTACTCAGTGATTCTATAACCAAGCAAATATACCCAGCTAAAGAGGTCAGAGTTCAAAATGTTCCAAGGATGTTTATAGCAATCAATTAGCAAGCAATTATTAAGTTTTGACTATTGCTAGATACTGTTCAGTCATTTGTTGACGCTGGGGATACAAAAAAAAAAGAAAAAATCCCTGCCACCAAGGAGCATATATTGTCTCATGGCTCCCCTTCTCAGTTGAGAACCTTGCTTCAATTTTACCAAAAAAAACCAAGTTATTTGCTATGAGCTCCCTCCTCTCCCCTCCTCCTCATCTCATATCACTCGGATGCCTTCTCTCGTTGTCTCCTCCTTCATTCTGTCTCACATGATGAGGTGCCCCTTCTCCTTGACAAGGCAAACCCCTCTACCTGCACAAGTGACCCTATTCCATCCTACCTACTCCAGCAGCCTGCCCCTTCTATCATCCCCTCTCTCATTTATCTTCAGTCTCTCCTTATCTACTGGTTGCTTTCCTCCTGTCTATAAACTTACCCATATCATCTCCTGCGTCCTCAAAAAACCTTCATTGATCCATCCATCCCCACTAGCTGTTGTTAACAGGATTTTACTGAGTCAATCTCTAACTTGAGAATAATGAAACAGCAAGTCAGAGACAAAGTGCCACTAATCAGGGAGCTATTTAATTAATTAGCTTCATCACGAAGAACAGATTTGAAAATTGGGAATTCACACTGTCATTCCATATCTCTATGGCTTTTTGTGGCTAATGTCCTTGAGAAGGCTGTTGACAGTAGCTACTTCCACTTTCTCTCCTTTCACTCTCTTCTTTACTTTCTGCATCCAATCCGGTTCCCAGTCTCATCATTCAAAGTCAATGGAAACTCCTCTCTACAAAGTTACCAATATTATCTTAATTGCCAAACCCAATGGTCTCTTCCCAATCCTCATTTTTTGTACCTCTTTGCCACTTCGCAACTCTTTTCTCCTTGTTACTCTTTTCTATCTAGGTTTTTTGACACTGTTCTCTCTTGGTTCTCTTATCTGTCTGACCATTCCTTCCATGTCTCTTTTGCTAGATTTTCCCCAAGGCTCTGTCCCAAGCCTTCTTCTTTTATTCCTCCATATTCTTTAGCTTGGGGAATCTCACCAGCTCCCATGGTTTCAATTATCATCTCTGTGCTGATGATTCTCTGATCTCAGACATATTTGTCCAGTTCTAACCTCTTTTCTGATTTCCGTTCTTACGTCTCTAACTTCTATTGGATATCTAGAAGTGGATGCCCAGTAGACACATTAAACTCAACATGTCCAAAGCTGAACTCATTTTCTTTTCCCCTAAACCCTCCCCTTCTTCTATTTCCTTATTACTGTCAAGGGTACCACCAATCTCTCAGTCACTCACAATGGCAAAATGTCATCTGTGACTCCTCGTTCTGTTTCATGCCCCCCCATATCCAAGTACTGGCAAAGACCTATCATTTTTGCCTTCATGACATAACTAATATATGTACCCTTCTCTAACTCTGATGCAACAACAATCCTGGTTGCCACCATCTTCATCAAAGCCATTATATCCACCATCTCTACCTCCATAACTTCCTCTGCTGCCACTACCACCATCATAACCACTTCTTCCACCAAGTTTCCACCATGGTCAAAGATTCCTTCACTACCTTCAAAGCTTCCTCCTTTGACCCATAAAATTGCCCAAGACACCCCCACAACTTCTTTGTGAGTAAGTAGCCTATATCTCTTGCTCCAAAAGTGCCTTTTTCACTTCACAGTTATGTCCATTAATGGCATATTTCTGAACAACAATTTTATCACATATGTCATGATCATCAAGTTAAAAAGCAAATTCTCTCTTCTTTCCACCTCTGTCGATCTTCAATAACTTCTATAGTTTTCAAAGTAGTCTCTTAAATTATATTCTTTTATAACTTCTTTAAATGCCACCAAAAAAGATGTTCTTCATGGTTAGATGTGCACCAGGTTTTACAGAATCTTCTCTCAAAATAGCTGTCTTTGGTTCTGCTCCACTACATGCACATCAACCTTATATGGCTGAGCACAACTTGCTACACTGATCTCTTTTACATAAGAATAAGTCACAAAGCCAAAGCCTCTGGAATGTTTATTTTGGAGATCTCTCATCACCACACAGTCTGTGAAAGTGTCCCATTTTTCAAAGTGTTCTATTAAACTTTCACCCATAGTTTCAATACTCAAACCACCAATAAGCAGTTTTCCCAACTGCTCTGGTTCCTTTGGATCATGACTGTTTTACCTCCATATTGAGACCAGACTCACTACCTCTAACTCGGGTTCAAGTGATTATTAGTGCCTACTAGAATTTCCCTGGCTGGCTATGCCCCACTCCCACACCCGCTATTCCTGGAATGCTTCCTTCCTTATCACCAATTCCTTGCTTACCCAGTTTTTTTAAAGTCTCATCTAAGTCCTACTTTCTGTAAGAATCTTTTCCCAATCCTCCTTAATTTTAGTACCTTCCTCCTAATATTGCCACTCTAATCTATTGTTTAAATTAATCTCTTGTTTAAACATAGTCCTTTGTAAGCTGTCTTCCCCAATCAGACTGTGAATTTCTTGAGATCAAGGACTGTTTTTTAAAGCCTTTCTCTGTATCTCTAGTGTTTAGCGCTTAGCCCTGTGCCAAGTGCTTAATAAATGCTAGCTGACTGACTTTCTGACCCTAGATGTCAAAGGGAGTCACTGAAATTTACTAAGCAGAGAAATGACGTCTTCAAACTATTGCTTTAGAATTATCACTCTGGCAGTTATGGATTAGAGAAAGGAGATCTTGAGGCAAGGCACAAGATTAGGAAAATATTGCAATAGTCCTGTGAAGAGGTGAACTAGGGTGGTGGCTGTACAGGTAGAGAGGAGACAAACTGCAAGAGGCATTGTGGAGGCAAGACTCAGCAAGACTTGGCAACTGGTCAGAAGTGAGAAAGTGAGGTTGGGTGAAGAGGTGAGGATGATTCCAAGGTTGGGAACCTAAATGACTAAAATGATGGTGGATCCTTCAACAGAAATATAAAAACTGGGAAGAGTGGTGGATTGGGGCACTAGGTTGGCACTAGGGCAGTAGGTTTGGGTGGGTAACAATACTTTTTGTGGTGGCAAAGAACTAGAAACAACCTGGTGCCCATCAAAAGGGAAATGATTAAACAAATTGTGCTATGTGAAAATAATGGAATTTTAATGTACCATAAGAAATTACTAATAAAAGAAATTCAGAAGATGAAGGGAAAATTTATATGAATTGGAATGGAGCAAAAAAAACAAAAGCCAAAAACTCCAAAAAATCAAGGAATCAATATGCATGCTACCTATGCCAATGTCAACCAAAAGGAGATCAAACTCTGGGTAACTGTCAGAACTAATGGTTGTCTTAGAGAACAGATAGTGATCATAGCACCCTCCTCTCCTCAAAGAACTGCCAGGGCAGAAAGTCAAATGTTTGTAAATCACAGTCACTGGGGCCTTTGTTTTTACTAAACTGTTTTCTTTGTTCTAAGAGAGGGTTTAGCTCTGGCAGGGAAGAAAAGGGGTCCAGAAGTGAATATTGTGAAAAGTGAGAACATAATGGCACTTATTTTTCAATGAGATAATGTCTATGGAGCATATTATCAGCTGAGAAGAGCTATGTCTATATTAGCTGCCTCTACAGGAATTATTTATAATGGCAAGGGGGGTAGAAATGGGTTTGGCTTCATCATTTGGCCCAAGTATTATGTGATACTGGATATTCTGAGTGAATGTTGTCACCTTACAGGATAGTGGAATGTCAGAGTAGGGCCCTTAGAACATGGAATGTCAGAGTTGAGGGTGCCCTTAGAATACAGAATATCAGGGCTAAAAAAGTCCTTAGAACATAAACTATGATTGACAGCTTAGAACAGATTGTCAGAGCTAAGAACATAGAATATAAGTATGTCAGAGAGAGACCTTTGAACATGAAATGTCAGCACTGGGAGGGGTCCGAGCATCCTCTATGTGGGATCCAGAGGGGACTGTGGAATATTAATTGTCAAAACTGGAAGAGACCTTAAAGGCTGTTTAGGCCAACAGTTTGAAATTGCAAAACTGAGGCCTAGAAAGACAAAATAACTTACCCACTGGGGGCCACACAGTGAGTTCATAGCCAAGCCAGGACAAGCACCCAGATCTACTAACTCCCAGGCTAGCCTTGTTTTCCCTACAACATAACTGATCTGTAAGTTTTCTGTTTGAGTTCTGGGGAATACTAACAATAATATAAGCAAACAAATGAATGAATGAATGAATGGATAAACGAATGAACAATGATAATACTGCTGAAGAATGATGGTGAATCTCCCCTTCTGTAGGACTTTAAAATTTGCTGCTTACTTGCCTCATATCAACCCTAAAAAGTAGGCAGTACAAGAATTACTACCCCCATTTTACTTGTGAGAAAGCTGAGGCTGAGAGAGGAGGGTAAGTGATTTGCCCTAAGTCACACAGATGAGTAATTTTGGAGCCAAGATACAAACCTAGGGCTCCTACTCCTGAATCCAGATGCTTTTCCACTTACTTGGTCCTACTTCTTTGGGACTAGGTCAGCTAGGTGGCACAGTGGATGGAACACTGGGTCTAGTGTCAGAAGACCTGAGCTCAAATCCAACCTCCAATACTTCCTAGCACATGAGCCTGGGCAAGTCACTTCATCCTGTTTGCCTCAGTATCCTCATCTATCAAATGAAATGGAGAAGGAAATGGCAAACCACTCCAGTATCTCTGCCAAGAAAATCCCAAATGGGGTCATGAAGAGTTGAACACAACTGAAACTACTAAACAAGACTAAGGAAGGATGAATCTAAAAGTATCACTGATTTGACAACTCAGCAGATGTTTAAAACTTCTCTTAAGTGCCAGGCACTGTGCCAGGTGACAGGGACATCAAAGCAAAACAGAAACATAAGAAGTTTGTGTTTCTAGCAACAGGAGGAAGGATAAAACTTACGTAAAAAGAAATATTCTCTAAGAGAACTTTAGGAAAATATGAATGCTACCAAATGGGAAATCAAGGTTGGATTCCTGGTGGAGGAGGCAGGTTTGTGGGACGTGAAGATAAGGACTGAGGAGCAGCAAATTTCCCATACTGGGAGCAGCTTGTGTAAAAGGGTAGAATATCAAGTCTGGGAAACAGTAAGCAGCCTAATTTGACTAGCATGTTGAATAATCTGAAATAAGGCTGAATTGGTCAATAAAAGCCCAATTTTGGAAGGCCTTAAATCCAAAGGTGAAGAGTTTGTATTTTATCCTATGGGTAACGGGAAGTCACTGAGACTAGAGCAAGGGAATAACCCAGCCAGGTCTATTCCTTAGGAAGATCATTTGGGTAACCATGATGATGACCGATGGCCCAGTCCCAGCATCTGTTTGCCCTATGCAATAGTAAAAAATGTGAGGCTCATCTAAATGCACCTAGTGTAGTCCCTGATATAAATGCTTCATAAATGTTTATTGACTGACTGGCAAATGAAAATTCTAGCAGTAGCATGTAAGCTCCTTGAAGGCAAGGTTTTTGTTTCTGTCTGTGTTCAGTCATGTCCAGCTCTTCATGATCCCATGGGCCATCACACACCAGGTGCTTTTATCCTTTCTATCTTTCGCCTCTGCATAATATTTAAGTGAGGTGACATTCCTTTTCCAATCTTACGCCAATCAGTTCACCTTATTTATTTAACTTATATGCAGAATGTCATGTGAAATGCAAGGTCGGACCAATCAAAAGCTGAAATTAAGTTTGCCAGGGGGAATATTAACAATCTTCGTATGCAGACAGTAAAGAAGAATGAGGAAGTCTCTTGGTGAGGTTGAAAGATGAGGGTATAAAAGCTGGCTTGAAGCTTAACATTAAAAAGCAAAAACAAATCAGCTAAGATCTTGGCAACTGGCCCCATCACTTCCTGGCAAATGGAGGGAGAACAAACAGAAATATTGTCAGATTTCAGATTCTTGGGCTCAAAGATCACTGCAGACAGGGAGTGTAATCATGAAATTGAAAGATGCTCCTTGGAAGGAAAGCTATGACCAATTTGGACAATGTACTAAAAAGCAGAGGCATAACCTTGCTGACAAAGGTCTGTAGAGTCAAGGCTGTGGTTTTTCTGGTAACAATGCATGAGAGTTGGATTATAAGGAAAACTGAGCGCCACAGACTCAGCACTTTCGAACTGTGGTGCTAGGGAAGACTTTTGACAGTCCCTTGGACCGCAAGGAAATCAAATCAGTCAATACTTAAATAAATTCAGACTATTCATCGGAAGGACAAATACTGATGCTGAAGTTAAATACTTTGGCCACATAATGAGAAGATGGGACTCATTGAAAAAGACCTTGATGATGGGTAAGATTGAAGGCAAAAGGAAAAGAGCTTGACAGAGATTGAGATGGATGGAAACAACGAACATGAACTTGGATAAACTTTGAGAGAAAGTGGAGGATAAAAGAGCCTAGTGTGTGATGCTCCATGGGGTCATGAAGAGTTGGATATGACTGAATAACTAAATGATAGTATTCAAATATTCCGATAGTTCTGCCATTTTGAGGGCACCAATATTTGTAGGTAACGATAATATGTAGCTAGTATTTACATAAGTGATTTCACAGTTTGCGTAGGGCTTTATGTATACGATCTCACTTGTTCCTCATAATAACCCTTCGAAGAAGGTATTATTTTCGTTTACAGAAGATAATAGCTAGCATGTATACAGTGCTTTAAAGTACACAATTCACTTTACATAGATCATCTCATTTCATTCTCACAACAACCCTGGGAGGTAGGTGCTCTAATTAACCTATTTACATATGAGGAAACTGAACCTGAGAGAAGTTATATGATTTTTTTCCAGGGCCACACAGCTCATGTGTGTGTGTCTAAGGCACAATTTGAACTCAGGTCTCCTGACTCCAATTTCGAACCCTATTCACCATGCCACCCAGATACACCATCATAGGTGCCCAGTGATTGTTTCTTGAATTGAACTGAATTGAAAATTGGGCTTGGTTTTTTTTTCCCAAAAAGTCATGGGCATTTCTCAGTCAAATCCTTAATCAACCAACTGCTTTCCTTTGTAGTATATAGATATGAGCAAAACCCTCAGCAGCCTAATGAATATCAAGGATATGTCGGGACACATAAACATGAAATACCTTTCCCAGAATGAACGGGAAAAGGTCAATCAGCTTCGGCAGAGGGACCTAGACCTGGTATTTACTAAGATCAGCCAACTGAAGAACCGGGTAAAGCGGAAGGAGGAGCTTCTTAGAGAATACGAAAGAGATAATGAGGCACTCAGGTACCCTGAATGTTTCTTACAAATTTCCCTGGAGTTATGACCCTTATCTTGGGGAAACACACACACACACACACACACACACACACACACACATACAGAGGCAATCGGGCCATCTAGGTGCTGAGTAAGGATAAGAGAAAACACTTGCAAGTGCTAAATGAATGCAGTGAGATGAATATTAATTTTGCTGTCTCCTGCAATGCCAGTTTGGATCCCATCTCTCCCTGAGGGAGGCATCCCCTTCACTGCCTAGCCGCAGTCTGTATTTCTCCTTGATCTATGCCCTACCTTAAAAATCCCATTTGAAAGATTGTTTTAAGTGACTTGAAAACAGGGACTATCTGACTTTCACCTTTACCCCCACACCGTTAACCCCACATAGCACAATCCCTAGCACACAGTAGGTACTTATTAAATGTGATCTGGTAAAGTAGGAGTTCATAACCTTTTTTGGATCATGGATCCCTCTGGCAATCTGGTAAAGTCTATGGACTCCTTCTCTTGATAACATTTTAAAATAATTAAAGGAAATGCTAAATAAATTTTTTTCTTCATCCAAGTTTACAAACTTTCTTAAATCTCTCAAAGCAGCCACCAAAAGGACCCTAACTTAAGAATACTTGAGATAAAGATCTAGTCAACAAGCTAGAGACTCATTCTGCCTCTTTATTTTTTTAATTAATTAATTTATTTTTAGTTTTAGACATTCATTTACACAAGATTTTGAGTTCCCGGTTTTCTCCCAATCTCTCCTCCATAGGGAGAGGCATTCTGATAGGGCATGCATTCTGATTTCCCCTTCTCCCAATCTGCCCTCCCTTTATCTCTCTCTCCATCCCCTTCCCCCTTACTTCCTTGTAGGGCACGATAGATTTCTATACCTCATTGCCTATATATCTTTTTTCCTAGTTGCATGTAAAAACAATTTTAACATTTGTTTTTAAGTCTTTGAATCCAAATTTTCTTCCTTCTTCCCTCCCCACCCACTCTCATTGAGAAGGCAAGCAACTCAATATAGATTATATATGTGTATGTATACATATAATATGCAAAACACTTCCATAACAGTCATTTTGTGAAAGACTAACCATATCTCCCTCCCGACCCTCACTAATTCTATTTTCACCTTTGACCCTGTCCCTTTTCAAAGATGTTTGCTTTTGTCTACCCCCTTCCCCAATGTGCCTTCCCTTCTACCATTTCCCCCACCCTTATCCTCTTACCTCTTTCTTTCCTGTAGGGTAAGATAGTCAACTGAATGTGTATGGTATTCCCTCCTTAAGCCAAATCCAATAATAGTAAGGTTCACTCATTCTCTCTCATCTCCCCCCTCATTCCTCCTCTTTACATAAATTAGGAAGACAGGCACAGTTCTAGAGTGGCCATCATTTACCAGCTCACCTCCTTTTCTAATCAGTCAATAGATATTTATTAAGTTTCTGCTATGTGCCAAGAACAGCTATAGACACTTTTGATAATTAGTTTCCTATACCAATTCTCATGCATAAGTCATACTTTGCAATCTACTTATACCCACCATGCATAAATATAATCTTCTATCCTCAACTCCCCAAAGACAGTTGCCCTCCTGTATAGACTTGAGAGCTCTTAGGAGAAAAAGTCCAAATTATCTTCAAAAGAAATTTGAATGTAATGTTCAGCACCACAAAGTTTAACCCTAAATGGGAGCCTGGGTAGCCCATCTTATCTCAGTGGGTCATAGGGTGAGAAAGCTCACAGTTTGAACATCTGTCAGAAGTCACAGGGAGGTCCTTCCAGTAAAGGATGGTGGACCTGCTGGAGGAACCTTCAAGCATCAAGGGCTGAAAAGGAGGATAGAACCAATACTATGAAAGCTGGGAGGGACCTCAAAGTATAGAACGTCAGAGCTGGGAGGAGAGCTTCTAGTAGAAAGTGGCAGAACCAAGACACCCATTAGAACTTAGAATGTGAGTGGTTGAAGGAAGCTTCGGACGTAGGAGAGCAGAATAGAAAGGGGCCCTAAAAAAGAAGTGGGAGAGAGCTGAGAACAAAAATATTTAAACCTAGGATTTCACTGGGAAAAAGAACTCCAGGACACACATCAGTCATTCTTCCATAATTCATAGTCTCTGTTGCCTGGGGCCCTGAGGCTTAGATGACTCATCCAGAGATCACAGTATCATCATCTAGGGAGGGGAGGGACCCTGGAATTCAACCTCTTCACTTGACATAGGAGGAAACTGAAGCCTAGAGAGGTGACTTGTCAAAGTCACACACGTTGTAAGTAATCATCATAACAACGTTTATACAATGCTTACTATGCACTGGTCCTCCCGACAACCCTAGGAGGTAGGTATGACTATTTCCTCTATTTGACAGATAGGAAAACTGAAGTAAATAGAGGTTAAGTGACTTGCCCAGAGTCATATAGAGTTAGTAATGGTCTGAGGCTGGTTTTGAAAACTCAGATCTTCCTGATTGCAGGCCCAGAGTGCTAAACACTGTATGTACTAAGTAGCAACCCCTTAATCATAGCCAGTTAATAGCAAGGATATGAACTTAGGTTCTAATTCCAGTGGTTTTACACACTGTTCCTCTCTACCTCCACATGATTCGTGCTCATCAGAGCTAAGACTCAAATCCTAGGTTTCCAGGCTCCAACTGTCAGTCTTTAGCTAAGTGGTTATTGCACTGATCTTAGAGTCAGGAAGATGTGAGTTCAAATCCAGCCTTGGATAGTTAGTAGTTGTGGGACCCCAGATGAACCACTTAACCTCTCTGTGCCTCAGTTTCCATTAACAGTACTTCCCTCCCCTGGGGTTTTTGTGAGGACTAGATGAGACAATAATTATAAAGCTCTTAGCATAGTGCCTGGAACATAGTAGGCATGCTATAAAGTCTTATTCCCTTCGACTCTGACTTGTCAAAGCATGGGATCCTGAGGTACCTTTTGGAATTTTTCTTGTTGTTGCCACAATAGTCCCCATTTATTATGAAACCATTCAGTTGGCCTTGTGCCACAACACAGAAGTCCTTCCTGGGAGGATCTTGGGGTCATGATGACTACAGGAGGGCAGAAGAAAGAGACCTTGTTTCTCTCTTTGGCCAGGCAGAGCAAAGTGCCCATGCGGGTGTACCAGGCACAGGTGAGTAAGCTAGAAGATGAAATCTACAGGGAGGCGGAAGAGAAAGCTCTACTGAAGGAAGCCCTGGAGAGGACTGAGCTGCAGCTCAGCCTGGAGAAGAAGATGAACCGCTCCATCAAGCAGCAGAAGGTCAGTGGCAAGTGCCCCGATCATACTTAGAAAGAGTCAGAGGAACTGGGTTCAAATCTCACCTCTGACACTTACTGCCCAGTGACTATAAACAAATCACATGAGTTTTGTGCTGTAAAATCATGAGCTTATACTAGATGGCATCTAAATTAACTTCCAACTCTACCAACGATCATGACTTGAGTTCAAATCCTGATTCTCCTACCTTTGAGGTCTTGGCCCAGACCTTTCCCCAGTTGGGATCTTTGTCTTCTCCTCTGTCAAATAAAGCTAGTGGATGGAAATTGATGCCTCAAATCCTCCTAGTTTTAAGCCTTATGTACTGTGTGACCTTGAGAAAGGTACCCCACCCCCACCCACCCTTCATCACTGAACCTCTGTTTCCTTCCAGCTCTGATGTTATCTGAACCTAAGAAGTAAAACCTCTAGCTGTACTCAGTGACCTTATGCTGTTTTCAGTAATTTAAGAATCAGGTTTAGGGTCATTAAAAGATGTTTACCCCACAGTTTGGGAGCTGGCTCATTTTCTGCCTTAAAGGGTATAGAGATATGTCCAAAAGATGCTCCTCCCATCTCCAGCCTCTTCCAGGTTGCTCAGTCATGTGTAAATTTCTAGTTTTTCAGGAGATAATTTCCTGAAGATGGGCAAACTTAGATCAGGGATAGATGTGAACATGATCACAAAAGTGGATGGAGAAAAATGTACATTGTTACTTTTGTTTACCTCTCACTGAAATGTAGCATTTCCTTCCATTATGAATGGAGCCACAAAACTTACCTAACCTTTAATCACTGAATGGGTGCTGCCTTAGATAGACTGAGATCTGGAAAAGACCCTAGCTTAAAAAGATCAGGGTCTCCTATTGCATCTGAGGACGTCACCAGTCATCCTCACCCATGTCTTGCTACTGGATTCCAATAACCCTGGAGGAGAGAGTGAGGCTGCTGACTTTGCACAGCCCTGCCTCACTTAAATCCAATTTACTTGCAAGTCAAGACATCAGCCTCCTGATATCATTGGTCCTCTTCCAGAATGAAGGCAAAACAATACATAACAAATGTAGGCAACCGCCCACAACTGTATAACCAGTCCCTGGGACTGTGTCACCAGTGGAAATCACAGCGATATCATATACTACAGTTGTGGTCAATATCTCAGCATATCATTGACACTCATCACTATCAAATTACTGTAATTATTAGACCTGCCATGAGATCTCACTTGATCAAAGTCTTCCTTCCTAAAGACTATACTTCAAAAAGACTTTCTATGCCTTTAAAAGCATGATTCTCAACTTCACCAGACACTGCCAGAGCGCTCCAGGAAACACAAACAAGGTAGAGAAACCCCAGCTCCAGCTAGATTCAATCAATCAGCAAGTATTTATTAAACGTCTGATTTGCACCAAAGTTAAAGAGTCAAAGATAAAAATTAAATGGTGATGCCCTTAGAGAGCTAACCATGAGAGGAGAGATGTACAACATAGGTATGTTATCAGACTGACTTGGGGGAAAGACACTAGCATCTCAGGGTCTCAGGAGATGCCCCATTCAGAAAGTGATCCTTGAACTGAACCTTGAAACAAAATAGGAACTGTGGGAGATGGAGATAAAAAGGGAGTGAACCTCGGGAACATATTGGGAGCATCTTATGCAAATGCATGATGTCAGGAGATGGAGTGTCTTGTAGGAGATACTCAGGCTGGTCTACAGTGTACATAGAGGGACAGCAAATGCAACAAGTCAGGAAAGGTAAATAGAGGCCAGGTAGTGAAGAATGTTAAATTCCACATAGAGTTGTTTCTATTTGATCTTAGAAGGAATAGGAAGCCACTGGAATTTATTAAAGAGAGTAGTGCCATAGAAAGGTTAGCTATTCTTATTAATAAGCTTGAAAGTGCTGAAGAATCAATCAATAAACATTCATTAAGGTTATGTGAAATGCTCTGATATCATTTAATAAGTTAGCATTTCTCTCATGTCAATTAATATTAATCAATTATTAATTAATTCATTAATATTATCAGCTTTTATAAATGGGTATTGATTGAGAAGGTGGTATGGTAACCAGGCCACAACAGCATCTCCCCAAAGAAGCCTGAGACACTCTCCCATGAGAATATACAAAGTATTAGAGCTAGAATTGTCCAAACTGGTTATGTTAGGGGTGGGAAGGACCTCAGGAAAGAAAGGGAAAAAGGAACATTTATTTAGCACATAGACTACTTTGTGCCAAGCCCTGTGCTAAATGCTTTAAAAATATCCCATTTGCTCCCCACAAAAACCCAGGAGGAAGGCCCTCATTTTAAAGTTGGGGAAAATGAGGCAAACTGAGGTGAAATGCCTTTCCCAGAGTCACACAGTTAGTAAGTGCCTGAGACTAGATTTGAACTTGTCTCCAGGGTGGACCCAAAACAAGACCTGGGAGGGATCTGAGCATTCCTCAGGAGCATCGCTTCCTCAAGAACATCTCTAAGGTCAGCCTGACCTCTGTAATAAGCCTTTGGGTTAGTCAGTTTCTAGCCATATCAAGTTAGGTTCAAACAATATTCATAAATAAGGTTTTCTGAACAATATATAAGAATCTATTTTCCTACATTCTGGTTCCCTTTCCTTCTTATCTGATAGCCACCCTGAGTAAAAGTGACTGCCAGAGTATCTGTTTGTTGTTTCATTGTTAACTTCTATGAATTCAGAATGATCTTCTCCTAATGCTATGTCAGAGGCTGGGATGGTGTCTGATCTATCTAGAGAGGTAGTGCTGTGGGATAGTGGATAGATAACTGCCCTTAGAGCCAGGAAGACTTGGGTTCAAATTTGACTTGTGACACCTACCACTTTAGGCTGGTAATGCTAATCCATTTATAAGCAGCTGGTGTCTGATCTGCATTGGTGGAGGGAATATTCACACTGGGAGTTCCCTATAGCACTGAAACCACAGATCCAGTAAAAATTGATGATGATGCTGCATCAAAAGGAACAACAGGAAACCCCAAATTTTGGTACAAAAGCCCAGAGTACCTTCTACTCAGAGATATACTAGAGCCAGTTCTTACCTGCTGGGAGCCTATTGTTAAATTTTCATTGTGATCATTTATACTTCAAGGTTTGATTGACTATTTGATTATGTTAGACTGCTTTAAGTGATGGATAAGATGCAGATTAACCTTAAAAGTAAGTCCTACATTTTCAGAAAGCCAGATGTTAAACATTTTTCAACATACTTCTGCCTCTATCTCACCACTGGGGAGACCTCTGGGGGAGAATATGTATCCTTAGGTAGATAAAAATAACGTGGGGTTGGGATGGTGGATATAAATGGGCAGATAGATGAGCCTGGTGACCACCAGGGCAAACCCTTCTCCAGAGTATCCCAAGATGTTCAGAGATATGTTGAGGGCAGGCACAGTTTGGAAAACACTGATCCACCTTTATTTTCACCCAGGAACGGTTAGAGGAGCAGGAGAAGAGGAGCCTAGAGGATATGCCCCCTTTCACTTGTGTACCAAAAGAGAGACATGAACGGGTAAGATGACTCAGAATGGATTCTAGATCAGATGGATTCTAGATCTAGATTCTAGATCCTAAAGGCCAACATCATACCTTTACAGGCTATTAGTTATACCAAGAAAAAAATCCAGTCTGCCCTCCTGAATAAAGGGAAGAGGGGGGAGAGGAAGACCTTCCTTGGGACTCAGGGTGAAAAGCAGTTCATAGGATCATAGATTTACAGTTTAAAGGGACCTTAGAAGTCATAGGACCTCAGTGCCCTCATTTTACAGTGGAGGAAACTGAGGCATAAAGAGGCTAAATGACCAGGGTCATTTAACTAGTGTCAAGTAGGATTTGTACTCAAGTCCTCCTGATTCCAAGTTCAGTCCTCTATTTCTACTATGCCACCTGAATTCAAATCAACTCAATACTTATTGAGCACTGGAAGGAACTGTGCTAACCTCCCAGGAAGCAAATACAACAGTCCTTGCCTTCAAAGAGGTTAATACAAAAGACAAACAAAGCGTGTAATCATTTCAGTTGTGTCCAGCTCTCTGTGACCCTTTCTGGGGTTTTCTTGGCAAAGTTACTAGAGTGGTTTGCCATTTCCTTCTCCAACTCATTTTACAGATGAGGAAACTGAGGCAAACAAGGTTAAGTGACTTATCCAGGGTCATATAACTACTAAGTATCTGAGGTTGAATTTGAACTCAGGTCTTCCTGACTCCAGACTCTGTACCACCTAACAAGTAATACAAAGCAAATTCAAGAGGAAACAGTGATAATAAACTCAGGAAAGGTCTCATGGATGAAGGGGCACCTAAGCTTAACCTGAAGAAGCTGTATGGAAAGACCACAAGCTGGAAATAAAGAAATAGGGCAGAGATCGGCTTTTGGATGGAAATGGCAATATTGTATGTGTTATTTTTGCTGGTGTTGCTGCTGCTGCCTTTATTATTTCTACAGTGGTTTATGAAGCTTTTCCCACATAATAACCCTATAAGGCAGGTGGTACCATTCTGCAGATGAGGACTGAGGTTCAGAGAGGTTCCTGGTCTCACCTTAGAATTGATACTTACGTATAAACATTTAGACAAACGAGTATCTGACAGAATATAAGGTCCTTAGGACTTTTTTTGCTTTTGTCTTTGTATCCCCTCTCCCTACACACACACACACACACACACACACACACACACACACACACACACACATTAATGATTTACTTGAACCTAGGACAATTGACTCTAAACCCAATGAATGTTTGCTTCTCCCAGAAATTAGAGGGAAGTAGGAGGAGTCATAGAATGAAAAGGGTTGCTGAGGACAGGCCAACAACTCTGAACCTTAGCCACCTTTGGCCCCAGAACAAAGGAAGGTGCTAGTTCTCCAACTCCTTCATCAAGGAGGGGCAGAGTTAGGCAGGGGGAATCTGTGAGAACTTCCTCTTCTTCATATAGCCCTTAGCCAGCAAGTCATTATGAGAGAAAATGACTTGGGATGACAAGGTCTTGGTCAACTATTACCTCCTCAATATGGCTGCTTGTAATACAATTCCTACTCAAACCCAATCGAAGATAGAAATTAGAACTAGAAGAATCTCTTTGTCCTTTTACTTTCTTAACTGGTAGTTGCCCCAAATGAAAGGATTGTATTGCCCCAAATGATTCATTCCAAAAACACTTTTTAATTTAAAAATCTGCATTCTGGAGTGGTAATAAAAGACAGGAGGGTACAAAGGAAAGATCACTAGCTGTGAATTCAGAAGCTCAGGGTTCAAAACCCACTTTGGATGCTTAGACCTGTGTGACCTTAAGTAAATCATTGAACCACTCTAAGCCTCGGTTTCTTCATAGACTCTGAGACCCTTCCAATTCTAGATCAGAATGTGAGCATACTTTTAGAAATAATCGAGCACATGCCTTCTGACTGTTAGTAGAATTGGGGAGCATTTTTTAGAATATCTGTGTCTTTTGAACCACCAACCGATTGCACTAGTACGAGATGGAGGAAATGACAGTTCATCTGCAAAAGATCCAGGGGTCTGGATAGATTGCAAGCACAATATGAGGCAACCCCAGAATATGGCAACTATGAAAGCCTTTGAGATCTTAGGAGACATTAAGGAAAGCATGGCTTCCTTGAATAGGAATATGATGGTCCCACTGTCTTCTACCTGGATCAGAATATTTCTGGAGAAGATTTAGAAACAACTTTGCTTAATGTGAGAATGGTAAAAAGAAGGCAAGAAAGATAATGAAGGGCCCTGAAATCAAACCATAAATGGATCAGTTGGAAGAATTGGGCATATGTATCTGGGAGAAGCAAAGCCTTAGGGGAGGTCTTTATGCATTCAAAGCAATTCTTCAGGTGGAAGAGAGAGTGAACTTGTTCTATTTGGCCCCAAAGGGCAGGACTAGCAGCAGAGCTGGAGATTTAGGTTTGGTATAAGGGGGAAATCTTCTTAATAAGTAGAGTTGCCCTGCATTGGGATGAACTGCCTCTGGAAGAGATGAGTTCCTCATCACTAGAGATCTTCAGGCACAGGCTAAGTGACTCCTTCTCAGGTGAGAGGCAGTAGAAATAGCTCTGAATGTAAAAGTTAGGGCATCTGAAGTCAAATTCCATCTCTGCCACTTACTACAGGCAGGTCTTTGGGCAAGGCTCTAAGCCTCAGATTTCCCCTCTGAAATGAGATGCTAAAAGAGTCTCTAAGGTGCCATCCTACGTGTGTGGTAGAAGGACTCCTTGTCCAGTTATTTGTTGGATCAGAAGCCACTGAGGGCCCTAGATCTAGCTCAGAGGCTCCAGGCTTGAAAAATACTTTTGCTGGAACCTGGGAGCAGCAACCTCACATCTAACTCAGAACTTTCCAGCCTGACCAGCTATCCCCCCAGATACTCTCCAAAATGGCATCAACTGCCAAGGCTCAGCTTATCTTGAAGGTCCTAAAGGAAGACGAGGTTCCCCAGAACATGATCACTGTTGTTGGGGTTGGTGCAGTTGGCATGGCATGTGCCATTAGTATCTTAACAAAGGAATTGGCTGATGAACTTGCCCTAGTCAATGTAATAGAAGGCAAACTAAAGGGAAAGATGATGGATCTCCAATATGGCAGCCTTTTCTTCAAAATGCCAAAGATTGCTTCTGGCAAAGACTACACCACAGTGTGACTGCAAACTCAAAACTGGTCATTGTTATGGCTGGGGCACATCAACAGGAAGGAGCAAGGCATCTTAATTTGGTCCAGTGTAATGTGAATATCTTTAAATTCATCATTCCCAATATTGTTAAATACAGCCCTAATTGCAAGCTGCTAATAGTTTCCAATCCAGTGGATATTTTGACATATGTGGCCTGGAAGCTAAGTGGCTTTCCTAAAAACTGTGTTATTGGAAGTGGTTGCAATCTGGATTCTGCCTCTTTCTGTTACCTAATGGGGGAGAGACTTGGTGTCCATTCTTCAAGTTTTCATGGATGGGTCCTTGGGGAACATGGAGACTCCAGTGTTCCTGTGTGGAGCAGTGTAAATGTTGCCAGTGTGTCTCTAAAGAACCTTCATCTTTCTTTGGGAACTGATGCTGATGCAGAGAATTGGAAAGATGTTCATAAACAGGTGGATGAAAGTGCTTATGATGTAATCAAACTGAAGGGCTACACTTCCTGGGTCATTGGTTTGTCTGTGGCAGATTTGGCAGAAAGCGTTATGAAGAATCTTAGGAGAGTGCATCCAATTTCCAGCATGATTAAGGGCCTATATGGCATTAATGAGGATGTCTTCCTTAGTGTCCCATGTGTTTTGGGGCAGAATGGCATTTCAGATGTGGTGAAGGTCAACCTGAATCTGGAGGAGAGCTGCTTAAAGAAGAGGGCAGATACTCTTTGGGGAATCTAGAAGGAACTGCAATTTTAAAACCTTTGAATGTTCTGCCATCGAGAGAACATGACAGGGGTTGAGGGGTTATGTATGATCCACTTTTTAAATAGGCCAAATCCTTCCTCTGATTAGTGACTAAACACCAGAAATGTAAAACAAAACCTGTGAACACACTCTAGTTTCTTCCTAAAGTTAGAAATGGAGAATAGAACCCTGTTGTAGTTATATTTAGCATATGATGCTGGATGACTTGTATAGTCTCAGTGGTTGGGGTTAAGCAGAGCCAGTGCCCCACAGGCATATAAACTACCTGCTTTGTATGTAGGTGCTACAGTTTCCCTTAAGTCCAGAAGACAACACTCTTGGATATAAAACACCATACAGTCATAATTCTTTATTGATGCAAACCTTTGTGCTCTCCTCCGTTAGGGTACTACAATATGGCCCCATGTATCACCTTTCCAGAGGACCTGATTTTTGTCTGCCTATACACACACACACACACACACACACACACACACACATGTTTACATAAATATGTCAATAGTTGTAAATTTCCATATTATATAAAAAGATCTGTATATGTAGAATAACACAACCAATTCCTTAAGTGTCATACTAAGACTAAATACTGAATAAACAACAAAAAACTGATTTAAAAAAAAAAAGAAAAATACTTCTGTTGTTCTTAGGACTGCCTCTAAAAAAGAAAAAGAGAAAAATGGTGGTTATTTGAGACAAATAGGAATATAATTCAATAATGGCTTGGTAAGCCTTGCTACTTCACTGGAAAGTGGTCAGAAGCAGCCTTCAATTAAGCCCAGACGCTGATAAAACTTTCCACCATATGGTTTTTTGGTGTTTGGGTTGTGTGTGTGTGTGTGTTTTCCTGGAAGACACTTTCTTTCCCATGACCAAAGTCCCATGAACTGTCTAAATTAGACTTGATAGAAGGAAACACTTCCTGCCAGGAAGAGCTGTCTAAGATGGGAATGGGCTGCCCCAGAAAGAAAGGAGGGAGGCACTCCCCACTCCTGGAGGTTGTCAAGAGAGGGCTGGCAATGCCTTGTTATGGCTCTTGCAGAAAGAAATCTTATTGATGTATGGCTTGGAGAAGATGGCTTCTAAGATCCCTTGCCCGTTGGACATTGAGTGACATGTTCCTATCCAGCAGCTGCAGGACCCAGAGAATTCTCTCCAGGGTTTCCACTCTCCAGGTAGCTGGCAACCAGGATAGGAGCAGCAGACATCCAACAGAAATGTTTGCAAAAATAGCAGGATCCTCCAAAATGAACTTTTAAAAAAAAGTTTTCATTTTATTTTTCAGTTTATTTTCTCTCTCCCACTCTTGCCATCTGAATTGTTTCTAAAATTTATTTTATTTTTAAGTTATGGAATAAAACAAGCATTTCCACAATATAATATAATAAAAAAGATGTTGCACATGAAACTCAAAATCTACTGTATACAACCAAGTTAACATGTTAATTTCTTTTTTTCCTTTTGTTCTTCTCTCCTACCCTACTCTACAGATGGCAACCATTTGATACAAACAGATTTTATTTATTTATTTATCTGTACATATGTATGTACATGTATGTGTGTATGTATGCTTATATGTATATACATGAGTGTATGTGATATATGTGTGTATACATAGACGTGTTTATATATATATATATATATGTATGTATATGTAAAATTTTATTTATGATCCCACCCTCAGCCTCCAAATCTTAAAAAAAGTAAATAAAACCCTTACTACGATGCCAGTCAAGAAAAAATGAGTCCCACATCAGTCACCTCTATCCTTCACCACCACCACTGAAAGAACTATTTCCTTTTAGGGACCTTAGGTCAGTGAAAGAAGAGCTTACTTTGCAAGCAGAGCAAATATTTGGGCCATTGGGAAAGCACCCAAAGTGAATATTTGCATTGTTTAGTCCAAAGTTGGAGATGCAGTCGCTGAGTTGGAGGAGCCCAGATGAAGTCTCCTGCCTGTGTTGACCCTGTGGCCAATCTTCATGGTCATGGCCCTCTCTGGAGCTTAGCATCTGGGCACCTCCAAACCCAGAGACGGGGAGCTGCTTGATACAGACAAGGCTGTGCTATGGGGCAATCAGGGTTGTTTCCCAAGAGGGCTCCGCTATGGCCTCTTCTGGGAAGGCAGGCAGAGACTCAGTAAGCAAGCAAAAGGAAGAAGAGGACGTGGTAGGGGGAGGGGAAAGAAGGAGATGGAGGAGGAGGGTCGGAAGGCACCTGCACTGTCTCTCCTTTTAGGGATCCTGCTGCTTGGGTCTGAGCAGATGGGCATTGCCCAAAGGCAGCTCCACACTCCCTGCTGGCTCCTCCCAGCCTGGAGCTGCCCCTGCTGAGAGACCCTGCAAGAGAACTTCCCTCTGATCCATTCAGGAATCTCTTTTTCAGACCTGTATTCACTTTCAGGGAATGACAAAGCTAAAATGGGCCTTAGAACAGAACGTCAGAACCAAAAGGGGTCTTAGAACAGAGACTGTCAAAGCTGGGAGGGCTCTTAGAACCTAGAATGTCAGAACTGAGAGACCTTTAGAACACAGAATGTCAGAGCCAAGAGACTCTGGGAACACAGAATGACAAAGCTGGGAGGGCCCTTAGAACACAGAATGTCAGAGCAGAGACCCTTAGAACACAGGATGTCAGAACTGGTAAGAATCTAGAATGTTAAAGCTAAAATGGGCCCGTAGAACAGAACGTCTGAGCCAGAAGGGGCTTTAGAACCCAGAATGTTAGAGCTGGGAGGGACATTAAAACATAAAGTTTGTTTTCAAATGTAGAACACAGAAGGTCAGAGCCAAGAGGAAGCTTACAATTACTGTGGTGCCTGAATGAAAAAGACCAGGTTGACAACAGTCTTTTTTTTTTCAATGCTTGGAGGATTTACAGAAATATCTCTGAATACAAACTCAACTAGATTTTCCTATATGTCTTATTTTATATAGACAATCAAACCAACAAAAAGGAAACAGTTATTCTGTTCTAATTGGCTGCTATTGACGTGGTGTTTTGTGATGAGACATTTTTACTTATGGGATACAGAAATGCCTGAAAGCAAATTACATTCTCATCATGGAGACACTTTTGTTTTGGAAAGATATAGTGATGTGTGATAAGAATAGTTAGAATGGAATACTGATAAAATATAGGATAATTAACCATGAAATTAAACATTAATAAGCAATTAACTGTGAAATGGGACACAGGGTGTTGGCCAATCTCCCTTAGGCATGCATTTGTTATGCTTTTCTTTTCCTCCTGTGACTTTTTAAAACCAAGATGGAGTCACTTTGGATCATAGTGGAACTCCATTTCAGAGCACAGAAGGTCAGAGCTGGGAGGGCCCTTAGAACACAGAATGGCAGAGCTGGGAGGGCCTTTAGAACATAGAATGTCAGACCTGGAGCATCCTTAGAACACTGAATGGCAGAGCTGGAAAGGGCTTTAAAACAAAAGGTTTGCATTCATATGGACTTTAATGACTTCCTTTAGAAAAACTTTAAAGGAAAATACATTTGAATGATCAGAGCCTTCAGCTGCAGCTTCTGTCAGTGAATGGCTTGCTGGCTAAGTGGCCATTCCAGGTACAGGAAGGCCTAGCTTAAGCCCTGCCTCTAACACCTAGTGACTGGGTGACAATGGTCGTTTCACCTCTCCATGACCTAGTCCAGTACTATCAAAGTCATTAAAAAACAAGGACCAATAAAAAGTACATAAGGATCCTTGCTGGTAACATATTGCCTTAGAAAAGCACATGTTACCTTCATTTATGTTTTATTGTATTTTTATTTATTTTGTTAAATATTTCCCAATTCCATTTTAATCTGGTTTGGGCTGCTCTCAGAACGTCATGTCTGACATCTCACTATCTCTCAGACTAGAAGCTGCAGCAGTATCCATCTGCATTGACAGAGAAGAATTCCTCATCCAGGGATTCCCTTCACTGTTAATTTGAAAAAAAAAATATTCCAGATCCCAGGTCTAAGTTTGACCTGTGTTCTTTCTGTTTTTCAGAAGCCGGTATATGCTGAAATATTGAGGAGTAAAGTTACTGATTCACCAGCTATGGTGAGTTAGAGATTGATCACAAATGAGGAAAAGGAGGGCACATCCCTGCCAACCCAACTAGCTGTTTGTAGACAGAGACAAGAGTGAGACAGCTCAAATTCCTAGAAGGCATTTTGCAGAAAAGTCTTTCTAACAGTTGCTAGGGCTCCCAAAGACCAAATATTAGGACTGGAAAACACTTGAGAGCTCATCTAATCCAATCATTTCATTTTGCACTTGAGGAAACGGATACCCAGAGAGTGAGGCCACATAGATAGTAAGAAGGGCAGAATTGGAAATCAGATCCTTGGATTCCATGCGGGTGCTCTCTCCCTTCCACTCCAGAAAGAAAGGGCTACCTTTCTTTGATAGAATCAAAGAACACTTGGAGGTAGGAACAAAGTTATGGACTCATTGCCTCTCCCTTACCTCATGTACTTTCTTTTATAAAAAGAAGAAACAAAAGTGATTTGTACAACTATAATCATAAAGGACCATGGGATCATAAATTTGGAGTTAGAAGCCATTGAATCCAATACCCTCATTTTACAGATGGGGAAACTGAGGCTCATGATGGTGAAGTGACTTTCCCAGGGTCTCACAGCTGCCCACTCCCTGCCCAGTGTCTAAAGGCAGGATATGAATTAAAATCTTCCAGATTCCAAGACTGGGAATCAGGGGAGGGAGGAGAAAGGAGTAAACATTTATATAGTATCTATTATGTTGCAGGCACTGTGCTAAGTGCTTTACAAATATTATCTCATTTTTAATGCCATGGATAGCTAAATGTTGCAGAGCCTAGAGCACCGGCCTGGAGTCAGAAAGACTCATCTTCCTGAGTTCAAGTCCAGTCTCAGTCACTTACAAGCTGTGTGACCCTGAGCAAGTCACTTAACCCAGTTTGCCTCCATTTTCTCAACTATAAAATGAGTTAGAGAAGGAAATGGCAAACCACTCCAACATCTTTCCCAAGAATACCCCTAATGGGGTCATGGAGTTATGTTCATATTACATCATGCCTGAGTTTAGGAGAAAATACTTGCCCCAACTCTCTCATTTTTACAGATGAGGAAGCTAGAGCCAGAAAAAAAAATGACTTGCTCAAGGTCTAAGAGGCTCTAAAAGTTAAAAATGGCATTTGAGCCACAGACACACAGGTCAGTGAGAGAGACGGGCTGAGAGGGGAGCAGGGTATCTCCGGGACTCGGACCCCCTGGGAGGCCACCACTGCAGCAGAGGCAGCTACGGGCAGAGCAGGCTGGAGCTCGACCGCAGCTCCAGGACAAAAGTTCTTGGTATAAACCCCCTGAGGGAACTGAACCTGAGAGGTGGCCCTGCCCCCACCTGAGAACCAGCAGATAAGTTCCCATTGAAGAGCAGTCAAGCCTGCCGCCAAAAGCCCTGAGGCTGGGGAGCAGCATTTGAATCTCAGACCCCAAGCACTAGCTCGGCGGATCTAAGCCAGGGGGGTGGAGA
>CM053771.1:41772857-41851956 GCA_028658325.1 Potorous gilbertii
GGCCACTGAAAATGAGTGGGAGGGTTGAAGGCTGTTTGAAGATTTTTGTGAGTAATGATGAATATGTCTTTGTCTATATGTTAAAGCTCAGGGCCAAAAAGGTCACCCTCAGGACAGACCTACAGGAGAAAGACCTACAGGACAAAGAGGCATCACATAAAACCATCCTGGAAATCATCTTCCCTGCAGCAAGTGACAGAAATTAGCAAAAGTGTGTGCCACTACGCTTTTCAAATCGCCAGTCCATTGAAGCCTTCTGTGGACAGTTGCCAAATGCTGCTCCCAGATCTCTGAAACTCACCTAGAATGGCTTCCCTCCTCCCCCCAAGACTTGTTTTTTGCACAAGACCAAGTTTCAAAGTGTGTGGAGGAAAGGAATGTGGGTGTGTGTGTGTGTTTGTATGTATGTAATACCTTCAGATGAATGTGTGAGGTCCCCAGAATCACAACAGATCAAAATCACAAATGCAGAATCCAGGGTCTTGAGTAGAGGGAGGATGCAATGCAGTGTTTGGATCATGACCAAGTGGAGACCCCTGTCCCTCCCCTCTCTTCTCCCAGCACATCCCTTAGTGGACCACAGAACAGAAAGTCCTGTGGTCCTGGCAACTCTTGTCTTGAGTGACAGAATGGGAGCGGGTGTTAGACTTTGAATTGTGAGTTCATTATAATAAATTTAGAAAAACTTAATTCAATTCTGTTGCTTAAACCAAGCCAGAATCTTTGGGGGACAAACTGAGTCCCCATGTGCTGAAAAAGTCAAGGGTGCCATTATCAGCTATATCCATTTTTGTTCTAAGAATACCCATTCTTTTCTCCCTTCTACTTCTCCCCTCATACAACTCTCTTTTCATTCCCTTTGTCATATCTCTCTTATAAATGTCTTTCAATTGATAACCTAAGTGGCTAAACCTAAGAGTGAGAATTCACTGTTGTCATTAACTTCAATAAATTATTTTTCAAGATTTTAGTAGTTCATGCCTTTATTATAGTATGTAATACCTGGGGATACCCACTCTCCACTCCCATGTGGGTTACCATAGACTAGGTACCCTAGGTTTGAGATACTCTGTACATTCACATCTATTCAGGAACCATAGCTTGTGAACCCCCACCAATGTGTTTACTTTTACGAGTCAATCAGAAAATATAATTAATTGAAAGCAAAGGTATTTAATGAAAAAGCATAGCAAGAAAATATGCAGTAGAAGATTCTTCCCATAAACTTAAGGTACATTTTTTCACAAATATGTACCCCACTAGTGGAAATGGTCTATACATGTAGAAAACAGGCAGAAGAGGCAGGCAGACACATATACAGGGAATATATGTGGCCAAAGACATATAGAGGCAACTCCTGTGATGTTTCAGAACTATCACTGTCTTTTGGTGATGTCATTATGCTGCTTCACTTGGTCTAGGGAGGCTGGGAGTTTCTACTAGCTATGTAGTCTTCAGGGTGTTACTTCCTGCTGGTCTCACCTGACTGCTGAGTCAGTGGCACTCTGCAGATACCATGATTAGCACCAGTCACCACCTGGTGCAGTTCCGATAAGTATGTCCTCCAGTTTCTGGCTTCCACTGCAGGCATCAGCTGATCATTAGAGAAGAGGAATGGAGTTTGCCATTTTTCCTTTAAATTAGAACCCAGAGACTTAAGCTTCAGTTTTTATAGATATACAAAGCTTTAAATCAGAAGGAAGGAGGCCCAGAAGTAACACTTCTTACACTGTGATGCTGCAAAGCAGCAATCAGAAAAATCATTTGGCACTAGACAAGAAATCAGTAGAACAAATTAAATGCATGATGTATAGAAGCAAACTAACCTAATAACCTATTTAACCCAAAGACCCCAAGTATTAAAGTATGGATTCATTTTTGACAAAAATTGCTGAAAACTACCAACAGTCTGGTAGAAATTAGGTTTAGACCAATCCTGGATGCCATATGCCAGTATAAGCTCTGAATGAATACTTATTTGTTGTTTTTCAGTTGTGTCAGACTCTTCATGACCTCATTTGGGGTTTTCTTGACAGAGATACTAGTGTGGTTTGCCATTTCCTTATCCAGCTCATTTGACAGATGAGGAAACTGAGGCAAACAGGGTTAAATGACTTGCCCAGGGTCACACAGCTAGTAAGGGGCTGAGGCCAGATTTGAACACAGGAAAATGAGTCTTTCTGACTGCGCGCTCGGAGATCTCTCCACTGCACACTTAGCCATCCTTATCAAAGTGATATCATAAACAAATTAGAGGTACAAGGTTCAAATTGCCTTTCAGTTCTTTGAGTAAGGAGGGAGTTTATGACCCAACAAGGAATAGAAAGGATCGCAGAAAATAAAAACAATTTTGATTATGTAAAATGTAAAAGGTTTGGCACACACACACACACACACACACACACACACACACACACACACACACACACACACTCCAGCACAGCTAAGATTAGAAGGGAAACAGTTAACTAGGAAAAATCTTCTCATCATCTTTCTGAGAGGTCTCATTTTTAAAATATATAAAGAAACGATTGAAATTGATTAGATTAGCACCCAATTCACCACAAATAAATGATCGAAGGACATGAATAAGCAATTCTCAAAGGAAGAAATCCAAGCTACCTATAGCCATATGAAAAATAAAATTCCAAATTGCTAATAAATAGAAAAATTCAAATTAAAGCAACTCTGAGAACCTCATAACTATAAGACTGAGAAAGGTGATAAAAAGGAAAATGATAAATGGAGAGGCTTTGGGAAATAAGGTACAATGTTGCACTGTTGATAGAACTGTGAATCAGAACAAAGAAACTGGGAACTATGTACCAAAATGTCACAAAGCTGTGCAAACCTTTGACCCAGATGCAATTACTAGTCCTATAAACCAAGGAGATAAAACAATGAGAAAAATGAACCTTATGTGCAAAAATAATTATAGTAATTCTTTTTGTAGTGGCGAAGGACTGGACATTAAAGGTGCGACCATCCATTGGGAAGTGACTGCAAAAATGATGACATATGAATAAGCAGAATACTGTTGTGCTAGAAGAAATGATGAGATGGTTTCAGAGAACCTTGAGAGGATTTGTCTGAATTTATGAAGAATGAAGTTAGCAGAACCAGGATAACAATGACATACTGTAAAAAGGAAGAATTTTGAAAGACTCAAAAGTCATGACCAACACGATGATTGCCCATGATTCACTGAGGATGAAAAATGCTGCCTACCTCCTAGCAGGAAGGAGGTGACTGAAATATACAGAATGAGACACAATTTTGGACATGGCTAATAGTGGAACTGGTTTTTCTTGGCTATGCATATTTGTTGTAAGAGTTAAGAAAGGGGGGGAGGAAGGAAGAAAGGAAGGAAGGAAAGAAGAATGGAGGGAGGGATGGAAGGAAGGAAGGAAGGGAGGGAGGGAGGGGAAAGACCCTAACAGACCCAGGATCTGAATAGGGAAAAATTCTTAGCTGTTTTTTTCTGTATAGGAGAGTTTCCCAGTCCTCAGCGCTTTGGCTATGATAAGCTTTTCCTTTCCAAAAGGAGAGCTTAACTCCAGGGCCAAGCTATTCTGGAATCTAGAATAGCCAGTCATCTAAGTATGACCCCAGGAATAAAGTTTATTTTTTCTAATTGCCACTTGTTACTTGCCAAAGTCAGTGTATCTGTTTTAAAATTCTTTCTGACTTATTGGAAAGTCTTTGCAAACTGCATCTTGTGCACCCAAAGTGCAGCCATTCAGCAGTGTTTTAAGGACCACCCTTCAAAAAACAACACCCATGGACCGTTTTGGTCAAAGGCCCCCCAATATTCTCATTCCTAAGATTCTTCTGATCTTTCACCAAATGAATTGGGGGGGGGGGTGCAAGGGGGAAGGCATAGGAATAAAAACTCCTAAATTGGAACTCCTTCAAGGTCTACTTCCAGCCTTACCTCAACCACGTCAGTCCCCTTTTCCAAATTCCCAACTTGATTGCATATAGGATGGCCTACAGCAGGAAGTCAATCCATAAACACTGAAAGCAAAACAAAAGACAGTCCCTGACCTCAAGGAGTTTATAGCCTAATGGGAGAGACAACATGCAAACAGCTATTCAGAAGCAAGCTCTATACAGGATAAATCAGAAGTTCTCAAAAGAGAGAAGGCATTAAAATGAAGGGCTGGCCAAGACTTCTTGTAGAAGATGAGACTTTAGTTGAAACTTGAAAGAAGCTAGTACCTGGTTTAGAGCTACCACCTGAAACTGAATAACTAGATGAATCTCCATCTCATTGGTGTGGGTACTAATCCCACTGGTACAGATGGCAAACCATCTATGCCTCCATCAATTCCTTGTCATCTTAAGGAATTCTTGTCCACATTCTCCCATAAATCCCCCTTGGAAGATAAACCTGGGGGCAGCTAGGTGGTAAAGTTTATAGAGGACCAAGCCTGGAGTCAGGAAGACCTAAGTTCAAATCTGGTCTCAGACATTTACTAGTCATGTGACCCTGGGGAATTTACTTCATCATGTTTGCCTCAGTTTTCTCATCTGTAAAATGAGCTGGAAAAGGAAATGGCAAATCACTCCAATGGGGTCATCAAAAGTAGGACCTGACTGAAATGACTGAACAATCACAATTTCTATTATATTAAATGTTTCGCAATTACATTATAATCTGGTTCAGGCTGCACTCCAGAGTGTTGCAACTCCAAGCTGCCTGAAATCCACATTAGACACCTCTGTATAGAGGATATTTTGGAGATTCAAGACAGAGAGGCCAGTTAGGAGGCTTCTGGAGTAGTCTAGAAGGAAGGTAATGAGGGATCTCTCCAGGGTGGTAATTTCTTGCATGAGTGAAGTATAGAGATGGCCAATGGAGGGCAGTGGGGATTTCTAACAATGTGCATATAGAGCCCTTCTTTGGAGAACAGGTTTTACTTGACCCATTTGACAAACCAGGACCAGGACCTGTAACTACTGAAACAAAGGCATGACATGTCTCAGAAAATGTATTGCTTCATCATCAAACTCTCTCAGTCTTCAGTTTCTACTTTTATTTTGTGCTGACTGACACAGTACAGTTAGCTTTGAAGAACAGGTATAACATTACATCTTCCCCTATTTCTTTGCAGAGGTGGGGGACTCTGGATGTGGAATACTTCAGACTTTTTCAGTGTGCTGGTTAATTTTGTTACTCTATTTTCTCCTTAAGTTTTATTCTTGGTGATAAAGGAAAACTCTGGGAAGGGAAGTTAGGATAGATACACAGGAAAATCTAAGTAAAGTCTTTTAAAAATACCTCTAAAATGTTATTTTCAAAGAAAAATAGTTATCATCTTTGGATCTGACTTCCCCAGCTTTCCTTCAAAGAGTCTACATGAGCTGAAAAAAATAAAGGCGCCTGTGAGCCTGAGGAAGATGTGAAATGGGTCCCAGGCACTGTGGAACAGCTCAGCCTATCAGTTTGGCCCCGTTTCCATCAAGATGTGCAGCTCATTTCCATCTGTGCCATGTCCTGAGTTATTTTGAGCCAGCGTGTGACCTCATGTGCCTCATGATTTGTTTTGAAGGTTTCCAAACCCTTCTGTTCCCCTGAGCATCTTTGCAGTGTCCCTTCCCTAAGATGGCATGGGCCAGGCTTTTTTTCCTGGACCCAGACTTCATTTCCTCCAGGGGGGCTTCTTTCATGCAAGCACTTAGAAAAATTCAAGGGCATAAGTCATATCCCCAGATGAGACTTTCACTAAGTGTTTGCCAGGCTCTGAGAGGTTCCTTGGACATATAAATTATATTTGCAGGGAAGTTTCTCATCTTGCCTGGTAATCATTAGAAAGTAAAATAGGACTGTTCCTCTCATCTCTCAGCCTCTGGTCCACAACCCTTCAGCAGGGGAGTGGTCATAAATATCCATTTGCCAGAATGTGGAAGCATTTAATCATTTCTGAAGCTCCACAGTCATTTTTAGGGGATGCACAGAACGGATCATCCATTAGATTCCCTCTTAAGCAAGTACTGTTAACTGAGAGGCACATGATGTCCACCATCACATGGTGTGGGGGAATAGAGCTTACCCTTGAGAATCTAAATGAGGGACAGAGCCAATCCTTAGGAAACCAAATGAGGGATAGAGCCTACTCTTGGGAATCCTAATGGGGGATAGAGTCTACCCTTGAGAATCCAAATAGCAGATAGAGCCTACCTTTGGAAATCAAAAGGTCTGGTATCCAGTACTTGATCTGTCATTTACTAGATATGTGACTGTGAACAACCAGTTGCTTACCTACCTCCCTGAGCCTCAGTGTACATATATGCAAAATGGGGACAACTTTATACTTTCACAACTGATCTCACGAGATTTTTGTGAAAAAAAAAAAAACTTTTTAAAAAGCCCTAGATTCAGTGTCAGGAGTCTAGGTTCAAGTTTTTGGGTCTCAGTTTCCTCACTTAAAAAATGAGGATGGGCTAAAGGGTCTCTAGCTATAAGACCCTCTACTGCTATAAAAATGCTATATAAAGGTGATTTTAAAATCATTCTTCTCCTCACTACTATTAGTATGGTTTGAATATGCTTTTCAACCAAAGAAATCTTTATAATATCTGGGTCTACTAAACTGTGAGACTCATTCCCAGTTATGATGACTCCTTACCACTATACACATTACCAGATATATATCAAACATAAATCTACTGTTTGGAGTTCAAAAGTCTTCATAACGTGGCCTCTTTCTACATTTTCAGTCTTTTTAAACCTTATCTCTATCCTTGTACCCCTGGGACAAATTGAAAAAACAAAGGTCTCTTCAATCCAGTGACTTAGATGTTGCGGGACTTAGGTGTGCCCCAATACTTTCATGTTAATGTAGCCCCAATTCCTATCAGATACTGTGACCAGTCTTGGCAAGAAGGGAGAAGACACTTAATATGGTTATTTTCTTGAGTTCTTATTAGCTTTTGGGTGGAGTCATGTGGCTCTGGAGGGTTGGAGGTGTCAAATTTGCAGTTTCCTAAGACTGCATAGGCTGGGGAAAAGGAGGTGTTCCTTAGAGTATGCAAGTGTGAAGGCAGGATTCTCAAGCATCTGCGAGTTATAGGATGAGAAAGACAGAGGGAAAACACTTATTGAGTTCCTATTCTGTCTTCTACAGAACACATTCCAGGGAGATGAGAAAATGACATGCTTATTAAACCCAGAGGGTACTGTTCAGTCAAGTCAAGTCAAATTAATAAGATTAATGAAGCACCTACTATGTATCAGGCACTATTACTAGTAAGTATCTACTGTGTATTGAGGCAGCTATATGGTTCTCTTGAATATGAACTGGGCCTAGAATCAGGAAGACCCAAGTTTAAGTCAGACCTCAGATACTTAGTAGCTGCATAACCCTGGATAAGTCACTTAACTTTTGTTTGCCTTAATCCACTAGAAAGGAAATGTCAAACCACTCCATTATCTTGCCAAAGAAAACTTCATGGACAGTATTAGTATGTTATAGTCCAAAAAGTGTTAGTCAGACATGACTGAAAGACTGACCAATGACAACAACTCTGTGATAAACATTCAGGACACAAGAAAAGTCAAAAGCAGTCTCCATCCTCAAGGAGCTCACAGTCCAATGGGGGAGACAACATGGAAACAACTTTGTGAGGAAAAGCTATAGACAGAGTAAATTGGGTCTAATCAATAAATAGAATGGGCTAGCATTAAGAGCAGGAAAGCCTTCTTGGAGAAGATGAGAAATTTGCTGGTACCTGAAGGTAGCCAGGAGGTAGAGATGAGGAAGAAGAGCACTCTGGGTATGGGGACAGTCAAGGAAGATGTCAAGAGTTGACACATGGAAAACCATATGCAAGAGACAGAAAGTAGACCATTGTCACTGTAATGAAGAGGCAAGGGAGGAGAGAAAGGAAGGATGGGAAGAGAGCTGGAGGTTCCTAGCTATGGGAACATGGTAGAGAAAGTCCAGAGAGTCAGCAGCACATCCGGAAAGGTATGAAGACACAGTTGACCCTCTTAAAATGGAGGAACCAGCCAATCAAGAGGAGTAGGACACTTCCTGTGTGTGAAGTACCAGGGGTAGAATGAGTTTCCAAGGTAAAGAAGCCTCCGTGGCATGGTAGACTAAGTCCAGAGAGTTGAGAGAGGGGAAAGGGGCAGCTTGTGACTGGGTATCACTGGGGATACAGCCTTGATTTAGTACATTTGATACATTCCAGGGTAGCCCATGCTGCTCTCACTGCTGATCTGTGGGTCTGAAACCTCTTGGTGAGGCTTTGCTAGCCAAGCAGTCAGGACAATTTCAATGTCTTTTAAGAAAAAATTACCCTGACTTTTGAAGAGTAGGGCCTGAGGAAAAGCTACCCACCACATGGCAGGGAGACTCTGGTAGACAGCATTTCATCCACTTCACATAATGTATAGCATCCTATATCTGGAGTCAGGTAAAACTGGCTTCAGATCATCTTGACTGTATGACCCTGGGCAAATTATTTAATGTCTCTGAACCTCTATTTCTTCATCTGCAAAAATGGTATAATAAGAGCACCTCTCTCAAAGGGTTGTTTTGAGGGTCAAATGAAAAAATGTTGGTAAAATGCTAAGAAAATTAAACTCTTCCTATTCTATAATTCACTACAATACTTACTTTCTGGAAGATTTTTAGATCATAAATTTAAAAATGGGAAAAATCTTACAAGTCCACCCTCCTTTCACTTTACAGATGAGGAAACTGAGGTAAAGTCATTTATCAGCAGTGAGTGGCAGCATAGGGATGGGAACTCACTTCTATTTGTGAATCTATCATTCTTAGCTGGATTCTTTGCAAGCCTGTTGGTGCTAGCCCACCAGCAGAGGACGGAGCCTCTTTAACGGTATTATCACCTCATCTCCACACTTTTGGGTGTGTGATAACCACCCCCAGAGCAAAGAAGTGACTAGCCTTTGACATTTTCATCTATAAAGTGATACCACCCCCCTGTTCAGCACTTATTGAATGCTAAAACATGGTCTACTTTTCCAGTTCAAGCCATAACTTGAAGAAATTAATTTGAAAGGGGATAAGCTTCATTTTCAAAAAGAGTTGTCTTGGTATCCAAGACAACCATCAAGAGCATTTCTGTAGATAGATTTTGCTACTGTTGACCTCCACCGAGGTGTACGCCTGTTTTACGTGGCTCTTGATCTCCCCCCATTTGAGTCTCTGGTGGGAACTATGCATCATTGCTTTCTCCTCCTCCCAATCTGCCAATGCTCTACTGGGCATCAGGGCTCCAGAAATCCACCAAGGCTGGAATCCCAACCTGAGATGTATCTCTGATCCTCAGGATCCCTTTCTTCCTTTCACTAAGTCCTCCTTAATCTGCCTTACCTGGGGCTTCCCAAAGACTGAAATTAGTGTTGATGATGATTAATTAGTAAGTTAGTGTTTGCAAAGTGCTAAGTGAAGTGCTAAATTTTATTAGCAAATAGCTCCTTCACTGCCTTCCTAGTCCCAGCTTAGTTATAAAACCATAGAATCTAGAATGGGAAACGAATACACAGCCCAGGACCTTAGAGGCCAACAGATCATAAACCCAGAGCTGGAAGGGACCTATTCCCATGTCCTCATTTTACAAATGAGGAAACTGGAAACTGAGGCCCTGAGAAGTTAAGTGGCTTGCTCCATTTCATAAGGCTAGAGAAAGGAGTAAACATTTATGTAGCCCCTACTAACTGCTGGGCACTGTGCCAAGCACTTTACAAATATCTGCTTCTCACAACATCCATGACATCTAGGTACTATAACTGTCCCCATTTAACAGTTGAAGAAAATTGAGGCCAAGTGATTTTCTCAGGGTCACACTGCTAGTAAGTAACTGAGGCTAGCCTAGAACTCAAGTCTGTCTGACTCCAGACCAGGATTCTATCAGCTTTGCCACCTGACCGACTTTTCCTAGCTGGTGTCCAAGGTGGGATCTGAACCCAAGTCTTCATGCCTTTGGGTCTAGTACCCTACCACTGGCCTCAGAAGCCAACTTACCCATTCCCTACTTGAGCAGGAATCCCTCCCAACAATATTACCAACAAGAAGTCATCTGGCCTCTGCACCAAGACTTCCCCTAATGAGTAACAATACCTATTTCTATGAGAAGAGACCACCCAACTAATTCACACTCTGGATTCCTACCTAAAAGTTTATTTTTGCTTTTTTCCTTCTTCTTTCCAACCCAGTGAGGACATAACAGGGACATGGGAAATGTTTTTTAAGTATTTGGAGAGACTGCCATATGGAGGGCGATTTTCATGACACCACTCTTTCTGGTTCTCCTCTCTCTGATCAACCCTTCTCTCTCTCCCTGCCTGAGTCATCATCAGTATCAGACCCCATAATTAAGTGTTACTCAAGGCTCCATTCTGGACTCCCTTCTCTCCTCTTTCATAACTGTTTCTTTTGGTGACCTCCTCAGCTCCCATAGGTCTAATGATCATCTCTATGGTAGCTGACTCACAGTTCTATACACCCAACCCCAGGCTGTCTTGGCACTGAACTAGAGGAACAGGTGAAACTGAAGAAGGGACAGTATAGGTCAGATGTCAGAGGGAAAAAAGTTTACTAATGCTCAAAGCTGTCCAAAGGTATAAGGGGTTGATAGCTCAGCAGGTTTTCAAGCAAAGGCTAGACTGATCCCTTATTGGGTATGATGTGGAGGATTCAGGTACGGATTGGACGAGTCAGGTCATGAGAGCTCTTCCAAGTTTTGTACATTCACTGTTGTTCTTAGCATGACTTCATCCTCTTCTCCCAAAACAGCTATTCGAGACGAGTGGATGTGGGAGGACAAGGAACATAAGTCAGTGATGACTAAGTCTGCCTAGCTCCATTGCTGGAAGGTTCTCACAACTGGTGCTTGGCTCACACCTGTCTTTGTGAAAACTCCCTTCCGTGTGTGTGTGTGTGTGTGTGTGTGTGTGTGTGTGTGTGTGTGTGTGTGTGTGATTGTGGCTCTTTGTTTTCCTGGAAGGCAGTTTCCTTCATAATGCTTCAACAATCTAAATCACTTGCTTCCACTTGAAGCCAGGCTTTAAGGCTCAGAATTCTGAGGTTAATTTCCTTTTCTGATTCCACTAGGTGCTAAAGTTTCCCCTCCCCCACCCCCTCACCCCACCCCCAAATTTCCTTGTGTCTATTTTGTCTATATGCATATGCCCACAGCTAGATTGTAACCTCCTCCAGTTCGGAGGCGTTTTACTTCTGTCTTTGTATACCCAGGACCTACCATAGTGCCTGGCACACAGTAGGCAACTAATAAATATATGTTGATGTATTGATTGAGCACTTGAGGAGATTCCCTAATATAGTTATTTCCTGATTGATATTTCCTAGACATCCCATGATCCCTCAGTGTCTGTCAGTTACTCTTCGTGCTGCTCTCTTTTCTTAGCCTTATTCTGGACAGGTTCACAGTCAGCTCTGAATTCAGATCTTTGCCCCAGCACTTACTTACTGTGTGTGCCTTTAGGTAAGTTATTGACCCTTCAAGACTCAGTTTCCTCAACTGTAAAACGAGGAAAATATTATCCTTCCCACAGCATCCACCTATTGTGAGGATCCAGTGAGATAATGCATGTGAAAGACCTGACCACATCCTTCATGGCAGTGTCCAAGAAGCTCCAGTGGCTTAAGTATATCCTTTATGGTCCAGCACCTCAAGCCCTTTAAAGGGACTTTAGAGCAGCCAGTGAACAAAGAGCTTGGACCTGGAGTCAGGAAAACCTGAGTTCAAATATGGCTTCAGATTCTTGCTAGCTATGTGATCCTGGGCAAGTCATTTCACCTCTTCTGCCTCAGTTTCCTCATCTGTAACCTCCCAGGGTTGTTAGAAAGATAAAATGGGATAATATTTATAGTGTTTTGCAAACCTTAAATCACTATGTAAATGCTAGCAATAATTATTGCTTTACAATCTAATTATAACTTGTTTTCCAAGCTGATAGTACATTACCTCCCCACCCCCACCCCACACCCCACACACGTCACTTCAAACTGGCTTACTTGATTTTCTCTAGGCACAACATTCCATTTCCCACCTCCAAACCTTAGTATAAGTTGTCCTTGAGCTCTGGAATATTCTCCCTCCTGACAGCCATCCATTTAGCTTACTTCAAAGCTAAGCTCAATGGCTACCTCCTATGAGACTTTTTTCCTGATTCCTCTAGTTTAGGAAGCTACCACTCCCTCCAAAATTACTTCCTATTTATTTGTATTACTTTATGTTTACTGGGATTCTTTCATTTTTTTTCCTAACAGCCCTGAGATCACAGAGCTACATAGGACCTTAGATACCATCCAGTCTAGCGCTCTTATTTTACAGATAAGGGAACTGAGGCCCAGAGAGGTTGTGACTTGCCTGAGATCCCACAGACTAACTGGCAAAGTTGAGATCTTATAACTCCAAATTCAAAGCTCTTTTCATTGTGATACTCTAGTTAATTAATGCTTGATGAATTGAATTGAAAGGGCTTTGTAACTGTAAAAGCCTCTGGAAATGAGAGTTCTTATCATTCCTCTCTTTCTATTTAATTTGTGACACTGCAGCAGTGATATGTTGATAAATATTTAACAACCAGCTCTGCAGGGGGATAACACATACCCATGACCTAATTTAAAGTGTTATCCACATTCTCAACAATTTCTTTACCACTTCCTTAATTCTAGAAAAATGACAAAATAATCGAATTAAGTCCTGGTTTGTAGATTTGTAGATATCTGAGGTTGTTTAATTTCATTTGTGTCCAACTCTCCATGATCTCATTTGCAGTTTTCTTGGCAAAGATACTAGATTGTTTTGCCATTTCCTTCTCCAGCTCATTTTACAGATGAGGAAACTGAGGCAAACAAGGTCAAGTGACTTGCCTAGGGTCATATTTTAGTTCAGGAAAATGAGTCTTCCTGACTCCAGGCCTGGTACTCTATTTAGTCTAACTCCCTTCGTCCCCACTCCAGCAACCTGATTTCTGAAGTGAAAATGCTCATATTGAACATTTAATTATCAGCTTTCAGCCATTCCTTAAGTTGATCAATGCTCCCAAGAAGTTGGAGTTCAAATAAAATGTTGTATAACCAACATCCTATGTCAATGTGGAGTGGGAATAGTGTAGACCAGGATTTATTCTGTGAAGCTTGAACTCAGTCAGAGAGCCACACTTGAGGACCTGGAGAGTCACAGATGACCTCAAGGACATAGGTTCCCCACCCCTGCTATAGACACAGCAGAGGTCCTAAGCCCATAGCCACTAGCATGGATCACACAAACTCTCCCACATCCTAGCTGCAGGGGCTCAAACATCTAACAGGTGCGTAGTGGTCCAGGACATTCACATGAGCTCCTCAAGGAGCTGCTGTAGTGGGAAAGAATCTTCTGAGTTGAATCTGGCTTTCCCTATGCCAGTTCTCCAGAGTCCTCAATGGAGTTTTTGTCTCCCCTTGGCCAAGTCCTATCTGGCACTTTGTGTGGACGACCTGGCTCATGTCCCTATGGATATATTTCTGCCAAAGGGCTTTAGAAGTTCCTGTTTAAACACTTGAATCTCTATAAATGACCCTATGAAAGAAGTACCATGAAAGAAGCCCTGGATTTAAAGCCAGAAGCCCTGAATTCAAATCCCAGCTCAGGTACCATCAGTACATCCTTTAACCTCATTGGGTCTCACCTCTCTTATCTGTAAAATGAAAGGGTAAGACTCAGTGGCCTGTAGGGTCTCTTCTAGCTTTAGATCTGGGATTCTATTATGGGTGCTATTTGCTGAGCACATTTTTGAAGGCATTATACAGGTGTCACCGTCTCCAGGAAGTCTTCTTTGATCTCCTGAATTAGAAGACAGTCCTTCCCTTTTGAGTTCTTCCTGTGTATTTCTCATATTCTAACTTTGAATCACAGTTTTTGGGGTGAGCATTTTATCCTCCCTAAGTCTGTAAATTCCTTGAGATTAGGGGCTGTCACTTTTCATCTCAGTGATCCCAGCACCTAACACGATGCTCTGCACACACTAGGTACTTGATCATACAGTACTGGAACTGGAAGCAATCTTAGACTATACATCAACTGAGTGGACCTTTTGCATTTTAGATGTGAAAACTGAGGCCAAGGCAAGTGAAATAAGTGCTCCAAAATTACTTGGGAAGAGAAGGAAACTTATGAGGGGAATGGGGGGGAGAAAAATGGAGAGAGGAGAGAGAGAGAGAGAGAGAGAGAGAGAGAGAGAGAGAGGAGAGAGGGAGAGAAAGAGGTGAGGGGGGGAAGGAAGAGGGAGGGAGAGGGGAAGAGAAAAAGTGAGAGAAGGGGAGAGAGAATGAGTATCACAATAAGCCAGACCATAGTAGAGGAATATTCTTTCCATCCCCTCCCTCCATTCCTGGTTGAAATTACTTTGTATTTCAGAAAGATAGCTAAATAGATAGATAGATAGATAGATAGATAGATAGATAGATAGAGATAGACGGACATATATAGTTATATAGTATTTCATTATCCATGCATATGTTGTTTCCTTCTCTGAGAATGGAAGCTCCATGAGGGGGTGCATTTATATAGCTAGCACCAAGTACAGGACCTGACACATAGTAGATGCCTAGTAAATGCTGGTTGAAGTGAAATGAACATGCAGAATATACATATATATATATATATATATATATATATATATATATATATATATGTATATGACAATGTAGTCCTACCCACTCAGTGCTCAATAATAGCTGACATATAGGTTTTTAAAGTTTGACAAAGAGATATACATCAATTGCCTCATTCCATCCTTGCAAGGACCCTTTGCTGAAATATCCATGTGAAATTTTTAAAGAATTCATAATGCCATTTTTCAGATGAGGAAATTGACTCCAAGATTTTAAGTGGTTTACCCCAGAGGATGGGAGAATCTTGAATGGTAAATATTTATATTAGTTGGCAAATACCTACATTATTCCATTAAAATACATTGAAAATAGTCATGTTAATGAAATTTGTGAATTGAAGAGAAAATATTGAGACGACCAAGATGGAATGGAAAGAGAAGGAAGCATTATAATGCATTTGAAAAATCTGAAACAGACTGTCTTACCAAGACCCAAAAATGACATTTGGATACTAAACACTGTCATTCTGAACTGGAAAAAAAAAAATAAGTGAGAACAACTCAGTGAAAGATAAGCTAAGTGGTCTCCAAAAATATCCAGAAATTCTGAGTTGATTTTTTGATCAATGAAGCTACAGAATTTTCAGTGTGCCTTTGAGAAGCATTGTCTCATTCAAACTAACAGTGCTCACAAGTTTTAATTCCAGTTATAAAAACTAATCTCTGTGAATCCAGATTCTCAATTCCAGTCTCAATCAAATTCAGAGCTAGAGACGTCTACAGCCTGGATGTTATCTATGAGCATCTCTTTCAAAAACTATACCAAGAATAAAACTATTGATTGACAAGAAACAAAATCCAAGATTTCGGTAATTCTGACAAATATTGAACAATTGTATGACACTAAAATTTTTGTTATGTACTGAATAAAGTTTTCTTCCTGAAAAAATGCATTTCTGTACTATTTCTCCTGCACATGTGCATGGTACACTATAGAGTTTCTTTCATGTTGATTAAGGGGTATGGGAAGGTTTACTGAAAGTTAGGGCTTAGAGTCCCTGAAAAGGTTTGGGATGCCCTTATCTAGACACTGACTACAGAGGTCACACCCTCCCAGAATCCTTCAAGTCCTCATTCAGCATCCTAGTCTCATCTCAAGCAGCCCTGTAACATTTCACGTTCAAGAAAGTCTTATTGCTTATAGGCTCATTGTCTGCCAGATAATTGGCTGAGATAAGTGGAGGGTCACTGGATTATTGAAGGTATAATTCCTGTTCATTAGCTCCATTCCAAACTTCTGGTTGCTGCTAAGGGTAGAAAGATAATCTAGTCCTTCAAAAACTGTCTGGGTTTGTTGCTTGGATTTTTCCAAGCTTCAGTTTTTATACCCTGCTGTGTCTTTCACAGTTGTTTAATCAACAAATAGTGGAAAACACAGTACTTCTAGCTAGGTTTTGAATGAATACTTGTAAGGTTTTTTTTTACATCTTATCTTTTTCCTCTTGGCCCTTTGGATCATTAAAGCTCCAAAGATCATGCCCACCAAGTTTTGGAGCTCATGCCAAAGGGCTCGAGATGTTCCAGTCATTGAGTGCAAATATATAGCCCAAGTGTATCCAGCTGCTTCCAGACCACCATGCCAAGCTTTCAGGGTTCCACTCCAACTAGTTTCCTGACATCTATTCTGCAGCTGAGGGCATGCTCCTTCCTATCTCTCCAATCTCTTACTCTGAAAACTATGATCAAATAAATATTCTTCCTGCTTCTGGAAAAGACATACCAACCAACTTCCCAATGACTCCACTAAACCAACCAAACTGAAACACCCCTCACTGGTATGTAGTATTTTCCCCTTATTAAAAAATAAAGGGAGCACATCGGTAGCACTATAGTGCACAGTGCCAGGCCTGTAGTCAGGAAGACTCACCTTCCTAAGTTCAAATCCAGCCTTAGATTTACTAGCTGTGTGATCCTGGGCAAGCCACTTAACCCTGTTTGCCTCAGTTTTCTCATCTGCAAAATGAGCTGGAGAAAGAAGTGGCAAACCACTCCAGGATCTTTGCCAAGAAAACCCCAAATGGGGTCGTGAAGAATCAGAAGCACCTGAAATGACTCAGTAACAGAATTAGAATATAAGTTTTTCAAGGGCATGAATTGTCATCTCTCTTTAATGTTTTACCCAAGCACTTAAAACTGTGCATATGGTAAGGTTTAATAATTGCTTTTCATTCATTTGTAAATGAACCTAACCAAACTGCCCAAGTGCTGGACCCAGAACTTTTCACCAAAAAAAATAAGGAATATTTTTACTGATTTTGCAAACAAGTTCAAATACTCAAGAGTACCTAGGAGCTCAAGTATTCCCTTCAATGACACATTCCATGTCTGCCCCTCCAGTACAACCCTAGTCCTCCTTCTACTACACGATGCAGACAGCCTTTCTCAAGGAGTTTACTTTGCATTTGTTAAGGCTCAGGAGAAGAAATCTATCCATCTGCAAATGGGCCAGCCCATATGCAAACTGGCTCAATGGGCCTGCCTAAATGCAAATAAAAGTTTGATTCAGTATTTTAAAGATTCTTTAAGCTTTTGCAAGTGAAAAACAGAATGTTATCACATGTCACATAAGTTTGCTACAGGTACTGGGGTGGGGAGGTCCTGAGATCACAAAGGTACCATTGGAACACACTGGCTATTGCTGGGTTATCAGTCCATTCCTCTTTTTCTTCCAATCTTATTTTCTTTGATTATATCTTCACTCTATTTCTCCTGTGTAATAACAGTGATGTGTTACTACTGTCTGCTCATACCCACCAAGGATCTCTCCATTCCCCTCTGAGACAATATTTATAAAGCGCTGAGCACAGTACTTGGTACAATTTCGTTGTTGTTCAATCCTGTCTGACTCTCTGGGACCTCATTTGGGGCTTTCTTGGCAAAGATACTTGAGTGCTTTACCATTTCCTTCTCCAGTTCATTTTACAGATGAAGAAACAGAATTAAGTGACTTGCCCAAAGTCACACAGCCGCTAAGTGTTGGAAGCCATATTTGAACTCAGGGATACATCTTCCTGATTTCCTGCCCAGTGCTCCAACCACTGTGCCTGCTCACTGCTTTACTACCTATATTTAACCTTCAGGCCTCAGTTTCCTCATCTGTAAAATAAAGGAATTCTATTCAATGACCTTTAAGGTCCTTTCAAGCTATAAATCTGTCATTTATATTCCTAGGAGTCATAGTAATTGTCTATTGCCCCATATTACTTGACAAGAATGACTTCCCAGCCAATAGAGAACATGCAGTTGAAATCATCTGCATGCTTGGACCTCAAACTCGGAGAACTCTTGTGTGTCTCCAATACACATCATGTGTTCAATATGTGTCCATCGTGCCAAGTTTTTTTCAGCTTTTTGTTCTTGTTCTCTGCTTTGTTTTGGCTTTTTTCTAGTTTGATGTAATTAAGAGGAAATTTTCGTAGTTAGGAGAGACAAAGACAGATTTGGAGAAAATTCCTCATTCCTCTTCCAACCTCCTGTGGGACAAGGTTTGGGCAATCAGGGATCTTGAATGAGGGGAGAGGGGAGGACAGGTAAGAGAAGTCTGAAAGAGGGCAAGTGATTGACTTGACAGGTTTCTGGGTCCTTCAGAGCAGGAGACGTTTGGGGTTTTTTTATATCCACAGGGTCTAGGACGGTATTTTACACATTGATAGCTATCTGGTGCTTAGCAAATGTTACTATCAGGTACATGAGATGGTATAGGCAAGAGCACAGCATACCTCTACCTCTGAGTGTCATGGTCACACTAAAACAGAAAATATTCTTTCCATGGAGCTTGGAGCTTGCCAGGGCTGGCTCCTTTCTGAGAAAACTAACTTAAGGATCACATGGCTAGGGAACTGAATCTCAATTCCAGCAACAACTGTCCCTAACAATATGGGGGAAATCACTTTCATTTTTAGGGTCATGAATTTTAGAAGCCTGGATTCAATTTGGCAAATAACAGGATGCTTTGGAGACAAAATAATGGGTGTGTGCCTGCATCAGTTGTTATAACACCATCTGCCCCACCAGAACATTCTTCACCCTGTTCTTCATGAAGCATATAACACATAAAATGAAAAGGAAGTAACCCAGCATCTGTCTTCAAGGATTTGAAGATTTATTCTTCTGGGTCCCAGAAGGCTGGGAGTATTGGGTGGAAGCTAGAGGGATGTAGATTTAAGTTCTACGTAATAAATGGGTTATTGGGAGTTAATGGATTTCTCTTCATTGAGGTGTTCAGACAAAGGCAGCATCGACGACAGCGGGTGTTGTGAGGAGGGGCGGGGAGGAGGGGTTCTTGTTCAGACTTTGATTGGAATACATGACCTCTGAAGTTCCTTGCAAGTTCTAGTGGGTGTCCTCATTGTACACCTCTTCACCTAGACCCGGGGGGCTGAAAGGGATAACGGGAGTACACTCACTAAACCCTCCGCCACCCACCTCTCACTGCCCAGCAAGCAATTAAGTCTCCTAAGCCATCCATCTGTTGGCTGTGGTCCTTGGGACAGATCTGGTTGCTTCCCCATTCCCATCACCTTTCACCCCTATACTGTTATGTTTCATTTTGGAGAGGATGCCAATTTCTGCCTCCAGTCCACCCCTCCCAGCTGTTCTTCCATCTTGACCCTCTTGGGAGAAGCCAAAAGCTCCCGCTGTGTGTGAGTCCGGTTTCCTGCCTCTGGGTCCATCTCTTCCACCACCTCTCCCGCCTCCCGCCTCCCTCACCCCACTCTTCCCGGATCCTGCAGTGAGAACCGCCTGACCAGTTGACATCAAGTCGTCTCCATGGCAACGGACCGAAGTCACAAACATAGGATGATGACTTCACTGCAGGGGATCCCGGGGAAGGAAGGAGGGAGTAAGGGGGAGATAATTGAGGTCCAATCCCTCGATCCAGTACTCCTCCTTCTGGGAGACTGCTCGGGAGAATAGGGGTGGAGACTGCGGAGGGGGAGTCTTATTCCTCTCCCCCATTCCCCTCACTACCCTAAGTCCAACTGTCCAGTTCAGCAGACTCAACTTGGATAGTGTCTCCAATTTGCCTTGGGGGATGGGAGGGATTTGGAGAAGGGAGGTTTGGAACCCAAAACCTGGCTCCCAAAGACACCTTCGTAAAGCCCTGGCAGGGAGGTCAGCGCCCTCGAAACCTCAGCCCGGCCATGGAATAAATAAATAATAGCTATTTAAATACAGAAAGCATCCCTCCTAGCGACTCTCCCGAGCAGCCACCTCGGTGGGGCGGGGAAGAGGGAGGAATGGGGCGGGGGGCGCCGGCTAGCTGCGCAGCCCCAAGTCCCACCTTAAGAGGCGGTGCTTGGCTCCGAGGATAGTCAGGAAGAGGAAGAGGCTAGGGAGCGGAGCGGGAGTCGGAGTGAACGAGCGGGAGAGCCTGCGAGCTAGCGAGCGAGCCAGCGGCGGAGCGGCCAGTCCGGCAGCGCGGCAGAGAGAGCAGCTCCGCGCCGCGCAGCAGCCGCCCGCGCAGCTGTGCCCAGCGCAGCAGCCGCAGCGCCAGCCAGCCGTGCCCAGCCCAGCCGTGCCCAGCCCAGCAGCGTAGCGCGGTGCGTCGCGGCCAGACCCCCGGCCACAATGGCCACCGACGAGCTGGCCACCAAGCTGAACCGGCGGCTGCAGATCGAGGACGGCGGCGAGGGCTCTGATCACGAGCCGGGACAGGAGCAGCTGCCGCAGCCCGGGCTCAATGGGGCCGCGGCCGGGGCAGGGCCCGGGGCGCCCGACGAGCTCGGGGATCCGCTGGCCAGCGCGGACTGCGAGCTCAGCGCCAAGCTACAGCGGCGCGCGGACCTCAACCAGGGCATCGGCGAGCCCATGTCCCCCAGCCGGAGGGTCTTCAACCCCTACACCGAGTTTAAGGAGTTCTCCAGGAAGCAGATCAAGGACATGGAGAAGATGTTTAAGCAGTGAGTGTGTCCCTTGGCCCCACTACCCCTCTCCCCCAACTCACGCACTGGGGTCAGGTGCCTTCTCGCCCCATCCCCCAGGCCTTCTTAGGATTATAGGATTCAAAACTTGAAGCCCCCTTAGGGTCATCTAGTCCAGGCCTTTTCTTTTACAAATAGAGAAACTGAGACACAGGCTTACTCAAGGTCCTCAATTCCCTTCTCATCCCCCCCCCAAAACGGTGCCTTCAAACTCCGCAGTTCTGTGTCCATTCTATATGTGCCGCACCCTCCCTCCCACCCCCCATTTCCAGGCACATCTATCCCTGCAGTTCTAAAACACAGAAACCTTCCTCCTGGGCCCTGGAATGAACTGGCCCCATTCTCCAGTTTAAACCCTCGTTAGGATTTGATTCCTCAGTCCTGTCTCCAAATCCTAGTCCTTGCTTTTTAGGTGAGGAAAACACCCAAGACTCCTCTCTCTGGATAGTAAAGGCTGAGACCCCTTCGGCTCAGATCTCTTGCCCTGGCTCTATCCCATCCCCTTAACTAGCTTTCTCCTACGCTCCCCTATCCCTTATTCAGGCCTTGGCTATTGAGACTTCTAGAAAAACAGGCTAAAGCCAAAGAAAGTTCCCAGGGAATAGTAAAGCCTGCTGGAGGAGGTCCTGACTGGAGGCTGTCCCAATAGGGCCTGGGGATGAGAAGGGCAAATGGCTTCCAGGAACATTGGCTCCAAATGATGGAATGGCTCCGATGTCTGAACTGTGGCCCAGAAATCTTGGGGTGGAGTGGGGGGAGAGATCTCAGAAAGGGGAGGGGGTGTTAGAGAGGAATTTGAGTAACCCGGAGGCTAAAAGCCTCCAATCTAGGCTCTGAGTATAGTCAGCTCAACGAAGTGCTGCAGTGAGGTTGGCACTGTCTCTGTGCCAGGAGCGGGATGGGGGCAGCCCATCTGAGAGACTGTCTCTGTCCGTTAGCAGCCAGCCCGGTCAGAAATCCAGACTCACAGTAACAGCAGGACTGGATTCTGTTCTGGTTCTGCAAAGATTCTTCCTCCAGCTCTCCCGCCCCCACTCCCCAATTTTGTAACTTGTCTCTTCTGCTTTTCTCTCCTGATACTGAAACTGCGACTCCGTGATGAGACTGTGTGGTGCAGTAGGAGCACCGGAGACCTCAGAACCCTGGCTCTGCCAATACCTAGCTCATGGGTGGGGAACGTGTCATCTCAAAGCTATATGTGGCCCAACTGGTTGACCTTGGGCAGTTTATCTTTCCTGGGGGACCTACATTCAAATCCCAGCCCCACCTTTGACTAAGCTAGTGCTTTGTGACCTTGGGCAAGTCATTGGCTTTCTGGTAGGACACTGTAAAGTGAGAAGGTCTGATACAGATGATTGCTAATATCCCCTTTCAGCTCTAAATCCTATGATCCCAGGATTCAGCCCCAGACTAGAAGGAAAGAGTTTGATCTCATTCCAGCCTTTGGAATCTCTCTAGGATAGGTTTCCTCCTCTTCTCCCCCCTAGTCTCAGAAGAGAGTTACAAGGTAAACTAAGACCTAGAGGACCTTCAGGAGCTATTTTATTGGGCCCAGCTTTCCCTATCCTTAAGGTTCCATGGTGTCAGGAAAGATGAGTGTATGTGTATGTTTTCCATTGGGTGAATTTGGGGATTAGGAGTCAGGGAGGGGACTGATGAGAGCTTTTCAGTCATGTCTGACTCTTTGTGACCCCATTTGGAGTTTTCTTGGCAAAGATATAGGAATGGTATGCCATTTACTTCTCCATCTCACTTTACAAAGAAAAAACTGAGGCAAATAGGGTAAAATGACTTGCTAATAAGTATTGAGGCCAGATTTGAACTAAGGAAAATACAATCTTCCTGACTCCAGGTCTAATATTCTTATCTACTGTGCCACCTAGCTGCCCACCAGGGGAATGATTCCCAAACTTTTTCTGCCCAGACTCCTATCAGAATATATAGAATCTATGGCTACCCCTTCTCTCAGGTTCCTCTGAGAGCTCAGGAAACATTTCCCAGGAGTCTACAGACCTTTGGTTGTCTGATTCCATGTCCCTAAATAGTGCCCTGGCTTTAGAATTGTCAAAGGACCTGAGTCATACGGTGTTGCCCACATTGACCTTGGACAAGTCTCTGGATCTCAGCCTTCTCTGTAAGATGAGGGGGTTCTAGATGAACTCCAAGGTCCTCTTTCCACTCTAAATGCTATGCTCCCATGATTCCTTATAGCTTCACAGCTAATTTGCCCCATTTCATGTCCTACAACCAATGCCACAAAGCCCTGCCCTAAATCTTTCCAAAGTTCCTCCCTTTCTGCCCTTTCTTTCCTGTTCTGACCCTAAAGGACACCGCCCCACCCCCACCCCCAGGAAACTTCCAACTTTTATATCTCCATCTAGAAAGCCGCCATCTACAGGACATAATTGCATAGAATGGAAACTTCCCCAGTCCCCAGCTGGGTGGAATTGACAGGCCCTGCAGGGTCCCCAGTTGGGGGAGGAAATGTTTGGAGCTGGGGCCTTCTAGGGAATCAGCCACAGACTCATCTTGGGCTCTGGCACAAGCAGGTTTAGTATTCAAGGGAACAAGGCTCTACTGTGCCAGCCCCAGACCAGCCGTCCCCAGGCTGTTGAGCAGCAACCAACCAGATCCTGCTAAAGACAAAACCCCATTCTGCTCCTGACACTGAGGCCCAAGCTGCTGTGCCAGGGGGCCCAGTAAGCTCCTGGGACCCAACTCGAATACTCTCCAATTCTTCCCACTGACTCCACCCAGGATGGAAAAGATCCAGCCCCCTCAACCTGCACCACACCCTCAGCTCCCTAATTTGAGGGAATGAGAACAAGTTTTAGAAGTAGGAAATGTAAGTCTACTACCCTCTGGGGCTCAGTCTCATCTTTTCAATAAGGAAGTAAGACTGAGCTCCCTCCCAGCTCTGACAGTCTCTGTTCTACATGTCCCCTAGCCCCTTCTTCCCTAGCTCAGACATTCTCTTTTTTAAGGACCTCTCAGTTCTATCTCTTCTGATCCATAGGGGCCTTTCCCCAGGCAGATCTGCCTTGTGATTTCAGGGTAGACAAATCAAGAGAGCTGTCTTCTTTTGGAAAATTTTCCTCCTCCCCTGGGCCAGGCCAGACAGTCACCTGATTTTTCCTGAGGTGATCAATTTCACCAGACCATAATGGGATGGAAAGAGCTTTTGGAAACCTCTTGGCTTCTGTATTTCATCACAAAATCACTTTCTGCCATCTTCCAACCCTGTTTGTGAATTATCCAGGTTTTCCCTTATAACTCTTTGCTGATAAGAGAAATGAGCTTGACCTAGAAGAAGGAAAAAGTGGAATCTGGAGGCTCAACACCTGTCCCCTAGAGTGTCTGAGGTCCCTCAACCCATTCAGGTAGTGCTCTGAGTGGTGTAAAATGAGACCAGCAGTGGCAAGTGTGTAATTCTGCCCCTGGACATTCAATCAGAGGCCAGTGTCCCACTTTCTTATCTCAACCCAACCCTACATCTGTCCCTGGCCCTTTGGTGGCCAACTTGTCTCCTCTACACATTGCCCTTTTCTCTAGCCAAGCCTTCTTTCCTTTCACCAAGCTCTTGAGGTACCTGCCGTCACTCAGAAGATGACCAGCCCAGTTGTAGCTGCCCCTTTCAGGTAGCTTCCTCAGTGCCATGCCACCTCTTATTATGAATAGTTCCCATTCTATAGTGCTACTTTGGGGTTTTGCAGCTGGTTTTAAGTCCAGTGTACCCCTATGGGCTAGGAAATGCAAGTATCATTGTCTCTGAGGAAACTGAGGCCCTGAGTCATCTAGCTAGTCAATGTAAATATTAGAGTTGGGATCTGAACCCAAGCATGTCCCATAGGATGGCTTCATCCCATTGTCCTGTGCTCCTCCTTCCCCCATTCTTCCCCTTCTGCCCAGCACCTTCTAGTCTTCAAACTTCTCCATATTTTCCCAGGGGCCAGGTTTTTTTCTCTACCCAACCAAGGTCTTCCTTGAGAAAGCAGTGGGATATAATGGACATTCCCTGCATGTGTCTCTCCCTCCATTGGAGCAGTCAATGCTGCATGGGCCCCCAACCATCCCAAGGGGATTGAAGACAGCAATAACTCTTCCGGGAGTTATGTAGAAGGTTAACAGCAGAACTTGTCTAGGAGAGCATCATCAGAGGCAAGAGGAAGGGTCAGAGTTCCTAAGGCCACACTAGTTCAGCACCCCTCGGATAGTATCAGCCATCTCCCATCACCACCTCCACAAATGCCTTCTGTGGCCCATGGCCCAAAATCAGGAGCACCTTTGTGTGGAGCAGATAATGAATTAAATCCTGCTGGAGTATCTGTAGAAGGTGTGTGTGTGTGTGTGTGTGTGTGTGTGTGTGTGTGTGTGTGTGTGACTGAGTGCTTCCAACCCAGGTGGGCTCTAAGAAAGGAAGGTCTTTCCTCATCTCTCCAGGGGATGCAGAAGATTTTCTCCTGTTCTCAGTGCATTCACATCTTTTGACCTCTGCCTCTGCCATATCCACCTTTATTTGACTTCAGCCTTGTCTCCTGGCCCAGGCAGACCTGTGGTTCTGGCCGTGTTTTCTACCTTCCTCATTTCCTTCCTGCTTATTTCTTGTGGCCTTGTCCTCTTCTCCATTTTTTGTTATATAACAAATACCATCGTGGGAGGCCAGAACTGAAAGAGCCTCAGACCATAGTATGTCAGTTCCTGGAAGGGCCCTTAGGACGCAGAATGTCAGAGCTGGGAAGTCCTCAAAACACAGGATATCAGAGCTGGGAAGGCCCTTAGAACACAGAATGTCAGAGCAGAGAGACCTTTAGAAAACAGAGTGTCAGAGCTGGGAGGGCCCTTAGAACACAGGATGTCAGAGCTGAGAGGGCCTTAGAACACAGAATGTCAGAGCTGGGAAGGCCCTTAGAACACAGACTAGCAGAGCTGGAAGAACCTAAAAATGTAAAAAAGTCAGAGCTAGAAGGAAGCTTAGTACAGACTATGCCAGAACTGTAAGAGACCTTAGAACACAGACTATAAGAACTGGACTGAAGTTGATAGGGTAATCCGAACTGGGGAACACCTTAGAGATCATCTAGTCCAATTCTCATTTTATAGTTGAGGCAACTGAGGCCCAGGATTGTGGAATGATTGCTCTTAGATCCCATAGTAAAAACAAGTCTCCTTCCCCTCCCCCTCTGCTAGTCCCAAGGCCTTACAGGGCAGGGTCCAGCAAGTCTGGGCCTGAATTTCTAAAGCCACAACTCTCCTGCAGCAGAGGAAGAGGAAGTGGTTTCTTGGGGGCCTGCCCCAGCTCAAGGAAGTCAGGCCATATGACCGTTTGCTTGCTCAGCACAGGTCAGCCCCTCTCTGCACCAGGAGCTCATCAAATGAGATAACAGACAGTTCCCCAACATCTAGGCACAACCAGATATCTCTGAGCCCTCATTGAACTGTGCACTTGGACCTATCCCTGACGTTTAACCCTCAATGTTGGCAGCTAGCGGGCACTGGTCCTGGAGTCAGAAAGAACCAAGTTCAAATTTAGTCTCAGATATTTCCTAGCTGTGTGATCCTGGACAAGTTACTTGACTTCTTTTAGCCTTATCTGTAAAATGAAGGGGGTTGGCCTAGGTGACTTCTGAGGCCCCTTCGAGTTCTAGCTGCAGATCTAGAGAGTGATGTAGAAAACCAAGACTGGGAGAGAAGCTAAGCGACTTTGCCCAGCGTCACACATGTGATCTGGAAACCATAAAAAGTAGGATCCAACTCCAAGGCCATCTTTCTGTTTACTGGCTTTATTTCAGGGCCTGACCAGAGCATTATATAGAGCTTCCTTGTCACTTTCTTAAGTTACCTCCAACACAATGATGGAGGCTCAGAAATCATCCTCACACAACACACGTTACTCATTTGTTTTTCTTGAAGACGATCAGGGTTAAGGGACTTGGCCAGGATCACACACCTAGTGTCAGAGGCCATATTTGAACTCAGGTCTTCCTGATTCAAGGGCTGGTGCTCTATCCACTGTGTCACCTAGACATCCTCTCTCACACATATTTTAAAAGGCTTCAGCTAACCTTACCCCCAGTGCTTACTCATGCCTGTGGCCACCCTGAACAGACCTTTGTCTCAGCCCTGACCTATCCTTGTGACCATAGCCACAAAAGAAGGGAGAAGAATCTGGGAGAAGAAAATTGAAGGGGCTGCTAGAGAAAGATGTTGTTCTCTCCCCAAACACACCCACATATATCAGTGAGTGAGAGGGCTAAGCCAGAGCTAAATCTAAGAACCCTGGCCCTGACCCTGAACTTGGCCTGTTGACTGACATCCCTGCCTGGGCCACTGATCCCTCTCCTGCTTATCTGAATCACCACTAACATCAGACTCCATCAATAGGGAGACAAAGTGTACAGAACACAGAGGGTGAGATGTCTGCTCTTCTTCCTTTCTCAGACCACGTAATAAGTATCATGTAGTTCCAGATGTCACATTGTAGTAGTGATGTTGATAAACTGGAGCACATTCAGAGAAAGGTGAGCAGGATGGTGAAGGGCCTTGAGGTTCTGTCCTACAAGCATTAAGTGAAGGAACTGGGGATATTGAGCCTGGAAAAGAAAACAATACTTGGAGAAGGACCGGACAGGTCTCTTCAAATATTTGATGAACTGTCTAGTGGACAAGGAATCAGATTTTTGTCTCTTGGTCCCAAAGGGTAGATTTAGGAGTGCTGGGGCATAAGAGGAAAGATGAGGGAAGGATGCAGAAAAGCAGATTTAAGTTTCACATAAGGAAAAACTACAGAAACTTCCTGATAATAAGGGCTGTCCAAAGTGGAATGAACTGCTTTTGAAGGTGATTTGTTTCCCTCTCTGTGGAGGCATTCAATCAAAGATGGAATGGACTTATTTCAGGTATCATAGGCTGATACCTCTAAAGCTATGAAGGGACCAACCTCCCTCATTTTACAGGAAATTGAAGCAGAGGTTAAGTGACCTGTACCAGATCACACAGATAGTGAGTATCTGTATTTGAAACCAGGTCTTCATGATTCCAGAGCAAGTGCCCTTTGTAGAGGGGATTATTATACAGGTAGAGATTAGAATAAGTATGCCCTTAAATCCCTTTGAGTACTGAGACTGAGTCTGTGACTCACCAGTATGTCCCCAGGAAATTATAAAAACTTTCCCCCACCCTGCCCTGACTGATTCAGTGACAGATCTGATGTCAAAATTCATCCTATGTAGCTGAGTTAGAGGAACTGGTGGGTGATGGGGCAATCCCCACATGAGTCCTGCTGTGGGTGTGGGGGAGTAGGAATAGTAGATATGTTCACTGCTGGGGAATCTTTCTGCCCCTGGATGCTAGTCCTTAAGGCCAGGGACTGTTTCTTTTTAGTCTTTATATCTATAGCACCCAGCACTATGCTTGAAACATAGTAGGACCTTAATAAATTCCTGTTGAGTGAATGAATGAATGAATGAATGAATGGTGGGAAGAATTCTAGACCCAACTCTGACTTTTGACTATTCCATACTTTTATCTTTCCAGTTATGATGTTATATTAAGGGCCAGACTTTCCCGTAGCCATATTCACCACGGGGCCTCAGTTTTCTCCATCTGGAAAGTGGTATGGAAGAACCATGAGTTTTGCAAGGGCATTACTAGCTGTAAGGTGAACCTAGTCTTGGGCTGGGGTGGAGGGAGAGGGAAGGCTCCAAGTCACGGGATGTGAATGAGTCACAAACTCTGGGGCCCAACCCCAATGGAGAGAATGGTTATAGCAGGTGGGAAATAAACCTTATCTCCTTGCTAAAGGCATCAGCGTTCTATAGCCAAGGAGCCCTGGGCCCCTCACCACATACTTGTGCCTCTGCCTGGGACCTCAGTGCAAACAGCATGTATGGGGCCATAGCTTTCCCTAGGGCTTGGAGAAGTTGTGAGGGAGGAGGAGGGGACTTCCGCTGAATGGAAAGGATACATGTGCCATGTGTGAGCAGTTCCAACAGGGGCTGGGGGGAAGGGATTGATTTTGTCAGTGGGCATCCGGGCCTCTGCAGCTGCTGAGTCTTTCCCTGGATGAGCTATTCAAAGAGAGTCAGGCAGGAATCTAGGCATGATGCCAGGGTCTCCAGGCTCTTAGCAATTGATAAAGGTGCTGAGCCTCAATCCCGGATGTTCTGTTGCCAAGCAGGGCCAGGGATGGATTGGCCCATCTAACAGGCAGTGTGGAGGGCCCCCATGTCTCCGCCTTTCCCCTCTCTGCAAATGAATGAGCCTCCAATCCCTTCACTGGAGCAGGAGGGGGATGGGAAGAAAGAACCAGGAGAAATGAGAAAACCCTGCCAGAGGTTTCTGTGTATGACGTTGGAAAGGTCATTTCCTTATGCTGGGCATCAGTTTCCTCATCTTGAAAATGAAAGGGTTTGCCTAGGTCCCTTCCAACCTGAAAATTCTGTGTTCTAAGGGTCCTTGCAGCTCTGACATTCCTTGTTCTAAAGGCCCTCCTAGCTCTGACATTCTGTGCTCTAAGCACTCTCCTGGCTCTGAGATTCTCAGATATTCAACCTCCAGTCACATGAAGGAAGTTACGGAGCCACATATGACCAAGTCACCCACCTCTCTGGAGAGATGGGAACAGAATGGAATGAAACCATCTCTGAAACTAATCAAATACAGTGCCTTAAACTACCTTAGGAAGGCTTATCATTGGCATTTCCACTCCTCCTTCCCCCCCCCCAAATCTGCCCCCAGTTCCCCAGATATCCCAGCTCCCTTTTCCCTCCCTCTTACTGGGAAGGTACAGGATTGGCTGGAGTCAGAGGCAGAACATGGGGCTGAAAAAGAACTTGCTGCTTCTCCCAGATGAGCAAGTGTTTGAAATGGCTTGTCGAATAGCCAGCTGTGTTCCTGCCTTCAGAATTGCTCCCTGCTGACGTTTGGGCTGGCAGAAGTCATCCTGCTGAGCAGAGACTCAAGAGGACTTGGAGGGAGAGCTTGATTATCCCCCACAGGCACTAGCTTGGACTGAGGGAAAGGAAATGAGAGCCTAAGGAGTCCAGAGAAAAAAGGAGTCAGTGGCCACTGGGACCTCTGACTCATCACAGGCCAGATCTTAGGGTAGAGGGTCCATAGATTCAGACCTACTGCCCTTCTCTCCCTTTACCTGAGATGGATCCAAGTCTCCTTGGTGCTACCCTGGGCATAGACCCCACAGATCTCAGGGGCAGTCCAGCCCTAGTTCAGCCATGGACTCATAGCATACCAATTACTGTTTTTCAGTTGTGTCCAACTCTTTGTAACCTCATTTGGGGTTTTCTTGGCAGAGATACTGGAGCAGTTTGCCATTTCCTTCTCTAGCTCATTTTGTACATGAGGAAACTGAGACAAAGAGGGTGAAGTGACTTGCCCTAGGGTCACACAGTCTGAGGCTGGATTTGAACTCAGGAGAATGAGGCTTCCTAACTCCAGACTCAGCTCTCTGTGCAGTAGTGCGCCACTTAGCTGCCCTGGGGCTGATGAGAACAGACAGTCTCTTCGGGTGATGAACAACTCACAGCTCACATTTCTCTAGTGGTAAAAGTTACGCAGCCATTCTAGTTCATTCAACAGATATAAGCACCTACTGGGGCCAAGCATTGTAGGCACTGAGCATGTAAAGATAAAAATGAAACAATTGCTTTCTGAAAAGAGTTGATACTCTGTTGTCTGTTACAATCATCCTATGAGTTAGAAAGTATCATCCCCATTTTACAGATAAGAGACTTAAGTCTGTAACTTAAGAGTTACATAGCTAATGTTAGATTCAAGACCCAACAAGGTTCCAGCTGTATGATCCACATGATAGGATCATGGCTTTTAAAGTCAGAAGGGACCTTAAATCACCTAATTGATCCTCCCTGTTTTACTGATGAAATAAGTACCAGAGCGGGTTGTGTGGAGGATCTCAGCCTGCGTCCTCTGACTCCTGCTCATTCTTCACTGCCTTCGCAGTCAAAGTTCTCTGGCTGCTTCCAGCTCCATTCAGTTCTCCAAACAATTCTTGAATACCTACTAAGTACAAAGCACTGAGATATAAACACGGGATACTAAGACAAGCTGTTGCCTTCTGACATTGACTGGTTATAAAAACCGGCGGCACCTTTAGCTCTGCTGGGCTTTAAGGAGCCAGCCTCCCACCCCATCTCCTGGTTTTCAGGCACATAAAAAATCGATTTGCTGGCAGCCCCTGCTGTTGGCATCGCTGGCCCATCTGTGGCCTGCTCCAAGATTTTCTGTTTTCTAATCATGTCTGTCAGGCCGTTCACCCTGTGGGCAGGGCCCTTGGGGACCTAGAGTGAAACCACAGAACAATTGATTAGAAGCTTATTGACTCTGAGCTGCTTACGGCCTGCTCTGGCAGGAGACTGCTGCAGAGATTCCAGTGATCCAAGTGGCCTGTATTCCCTCCTCTGGGCCCTGCTCCAGAGCAGCTAATGAAATGGTGTTTGTATGGTCCCAGAGTCACAAAATCACACAACATTCATATAGAGATAATAGTTGTAAAATGCTTAGTGGCACATAGTAGGCACTATGTAAATGCTTATTTTCTCCCCCCTCCAATTAGTACTTAAAGTGAACATGGAACACAGGATGTCAGAGCTGGGAGGGCCCTTAGAACACAGAATGTCAGAACTGAGAGGGGCCTTACTTAGAACACAGAATGTCAGGGCTGGGAGGGCCCTTAGGACACAGAATGTCAGAGCTGGGAGGGGCCTTAGAATTCAGAATGTCAGGGCTGGGAGGGAACTAAAACAAAGAATTCTAGGACCAGACGAGACTGTAGAAATGAGAATATCAGCTTCGGTTTAGAGATCATCTGGTCTCACCCCCCTGTTTTGTCTTGCCTGCCCTGAGAGTATTTAAGGACAAGAGAAATAGACAGTGGACTGGGTGAGTTCAGAATTGTCCTTCGCTGAGGCAGAGAAATGGCCTGGAAGAGATCTTTAAGCCCATTGAATATAGAATTAGAAGGGATATGGCACATAATCTAGTCTGGTCCCCTCGTTTTACAGATGAAGAAACTGAGACTCTAAGAAGTCTTATGATTTGCCCAAGGTTGCCCATCTCTGCCAGTTTCATTCTTACCAGATTGCCTCCCCCCGTAGTTTAGTTATTTCTGGCATTTCCTCTTCTAAACATAGGCTTCTGGAGAGACTGAGAGGCTGATGAGGAATAGACCCTCAGAACTTCTGGTTTTCTGACCAACTTAAGTCTTAGTACCTTCCAACACCCTTTACCACATCCTCTCTCCCATCCCTCCAGCATATCTGCTCATAGAGATGTGTTCACATTTTGCTTCCTCAGCAGCTCCTATCACCCCTGTAGGAACCCCTTCTCTGTCTCCTCTCTCTGTCTCTCTCCTCTTCAAATATCTAAGGCCTTGGTGATGTACCCCTGCTTCAGTGACGAATTCCGTGCCCTTTTCCAAGGCCTCTTCAGATGATTGATTGAGAGGTGATATTGACTTTGTAGAAACCTTGCCCCTGCCCTTCCACTTGAGATTACAGCACTTGTTGCTGAAGGGGACTTTAAAGGTTAGGAAACACATCCAGAGTGGGATGGCAAGAAGCAGAAGATTCAAACTCAGGTCCTTGGCTCCAAGTCCATGTTCTTTCTCTTACACCCACTTACTGATGGACAGAAGTATCTACACAAGCTTGCTCTGTCTGCCAAATGGAGGCACAGTTAGAGAGTTCAAGGGAGTGGCCCCTGATTTACAGCAGACTGGCCCCGTGCCCACATTCCTGCCCATCTCTCTCCAAATAGCTCACCCAGGAAATCGCTCAGCAGCAAGAGCAGAGCGCTGGATGTCCAGGAATAAAATCAGCTGCTCCTTGGGTCAGTTCCTTCAGGCTCCATGAACCTCAGATTCCTACTCTGTACTATGATGGGATTTGGTCTAGTTGGTCTCTTAGGGCACTCCGAGCCCTGACATTTTGTGTGCTAAGGGCCCTCTCAGCTCTGACATCCTATGTCCTTCATTCTATAATTGTTGGGCTACTCCAACTGCCAGCATCCTATCTATGGCAGCAAGTATACAAAGTGTCCTATCTCCCCATGCCTGGAAGTTCCCCTTGCTGAAGCCCCCAAGCTTTTCCAGAATAGCAGCTGTTATCAATTGCCCAGCCCTAGCCCTGGGAGGGGTTTGCCTGCCTGATAAGCAAGAGGCCTGTGTACATCTTAACCAGCCAGTGTCCCCTCCCACTATGTAATGTGCCCTTGTTGGCCCCTTCTCATAACCCCAGCACAGCTGCAGGGAAGGGTAGTGGAAACCAGAGAAGTTGGCCTCTTGTGAGCAGTGTCTGTTTCCCAAATGCCTTTTGGGAGATCACCAGCTGAGAGTGCCCTAAATATGCCTTCCCTTCCAGAGCAGAGTGTCAGGGACTAGCTTCTGTGGAGCAGCTGTGGTACCGAATGGAAGAGGAGGGAGTTAGTCTGCAGAAAGAATTACTTTTCAGCGGAAAAGAATTAATCTGCCCAACACTGGCAATGGTCACATTAATTCAGCAGTCTTCTAGATTCTTTTATTGTACCCCTACTATGTGCCAAGTGCCAGGCTGGAGACTAGGGATACAAAGACAGAAACAGAACATCTCCTGCTTCAAGGATCTTCATTCTGCAAGAGAGATACAGCATCTTTCTGGTGGGATCATTCTATCAGCAGAGGCGAGAAAGTAGAGCCCTGTACAGGTATGGGGATTATACTGGAAATGGGCCAGGTAAGGCAATTGCTGAGAATCCTGGAAAAGGAGATGGAGACTGGGTGTGTGCCCAGGACTCCAGGATCATTATCCCTCCTCCTCATAAACTGCCCCTCCCCTCTTATCTTCAAGTTCAGTTCTCTTGTCTCCTTACCTTAGAGGCTGTGGACTGTCATGGAAGATGGGCTGACTTCAGAATACCTTGGTTGTTGACCTCAGGAATACTTCTCAAGTACCTGAATTCTGTTTACTTGTCTGTACAATGAGGAGATTGGATCTGATGATCTCCAAGTTCCTCCCAGCTCTGACACTCTTATGTTCCCAATTCTGTATTCTCGGAACTTTTTAAGTTCTAATATTCTTGATTGTTCTAAGGCACTTTCTAGATCTGGTATTCCATGTTCTAAAGTCCCTCCCAGCTCTATTATTCTATGTTCTAATGTTTTGACAGTTTTGACATCCTATTCTATGATTCCTCTCTGCTGTGACATCGTATTCTCCTTCTGACATCCTGTATTCTATGAGCCCTTTCAGCTCTGACATCCTGTGTTCCAAGGGCCCTCCCAGCTCTGACATTCTGTGTTCGAAGGGCCCTCCCAGCTCTCAGCTCATGTTACTCGTGTAGTATTTTTGATAAGTAATTGTTCAGGGTGGACATTGTCTCCAGTGTTTTCCCTAATCCACAGAGGTCCTATGATTAGCTGACCAGCACCTGGTAAGAGCATTAGCCAATGGAGTTGTTCTCACTCCCCCTCTGCTGTTCTCATCCCCAGGTATGACGCTGGCCGAGATGGCTTCATTGACCTGATGGAACTGAAGCTGATGATGGAGAAGCTCGAAGCCCCTCAGACACATCTGGGTCTAAAAAACATGATTAAAGAAGTAGATGAAGATCTTGACAACAAGCTGAGCTTCCGGGAGGTGGGTGCGCAGGCAGTTGTGTCTGCGGGAGAGCAGAGCCCTCTTTCAAAGTCAGGACATAGGGACCTCCCAGTGCCTGGGCCTCTGCCCTCATAGCATAACTATGGCTAGCCTTGGTTCACCAGAAGCAGGGATCACATAATGAAGCTGTGGGAGAAGGCACCCTGACCCTTGGCTTCAGCTTACTCACCAATAAAATGGACTGATAACTTAGCTGACTCTGTAGGCTCCATAGAGCTTGAGAAACATCTTGTTTTAGGTTCCTTGATTAGATTATAAGCTTCCTAGTGGATGGTAAGTTTGTCATGGACTGGGTGATCTGTTAAATCATAATTTTAATATTCTCCCTCTATACAGAATGCAGTGTCCAGACATAAGCAGTTAGGTGTTTTATTTATTCATTCATTGAACAAGTATTTACTGAGTACCTACTATGTATGTGCCCAACCCTGGGTACTGTGGGAGAATACAACGATATGTAAAATACCATCCCTGACCTCATGTTTCTTATAGTCTATTTGGGAAGACAAGGCTCAGATACATGAGAATAATTCCTTCTCTTAAAATAAACAAACACTTACTAAGTACCTACTGTTTGTAGGGAGGTTTGTGCCAGGTCTATAAAAACAAAGAGTGAGAAGTAGAGTAGAGATATATTGTATATAAATAAGAGTGGCATCATGGGACAGTGGAAAGCCCTGGCTAAGGAGTCTCAGGACCTGCATTCAATTCTAGCCTCAGTCATTTACTAGCAATGTGACCTTCGAAAATCCCTATACTTCCCTGGGACTGTTTCCTTATCTACAAAGTGATAGGGTTACACTAAATGATGACCAAGTATCTGTAGTAAATACAGTGCTAAAAGTGGAGAAGACTTGGGTTCAAGTCCCATCTCACATACTTAGTCATGTGACCCTTTGGAGAATAAACTAGTTAACTTCTCTGGGCCTCAGAGTTCTGTTGTGTCAAATGAGGACTTTGGGTTAGATGACTTCTAAGGTGTCTTCTAGCTTTAGATCTATGACCCTATGAACCTGGAATTCAGAGCTGGAAAGTCCTCTAGAATAGGGAATGTCAGAGCTGGGAGGACTCTTAGAACGACAGAGCTGAGAAGGCCCTTGGAAAAAAGAATGTCAGAGCTGAGAGGGCCCTTAGAACAGGAAATATCAACACTAGGAGGGACCTTAGAACATACTGTATGAGAGTTGAGAGGGACCTTAGGAAAGAGAATGTCAGACATTTTACAAGTGTGGTAACTCTCATTTGATGAGTGTGGAAACTGAGATCTGGATATCAGTGACATGTTCATAGTCACATAGGTAAGTTAGTGACTCAGCAGGGCCCAGGCCCCAGGTCCATAGAGGTCTTTGTAGGGAGCCATCCTTCTCCCCTGAGGGAGATTCACAGGCTCCAGGGAGTTCCACCTTTAGACATGATGGTTTTTCCCTGTTTGAGGATCCCTGAGCTACAGAGGGTGGGCTGGTGGGTGTGGGACTGCAGCCCCAGGACCTGAGACTTCCTTACAGCCTGAGCTTTCTTCTTTCCTTACAGTTTCTCCTGATTTTCCGGAAGTCAGCAGCAGGGGAGCTGCAGGAAGACAGTGGACTTCACGTTCTCGCCCAGCGCTCTGAAATTGATGTCTCAACAGAAGGAGTTAAAGGAGCCAAGAACTTTTTTGAGGCCAAAGTAAGGAAAACAGAAGGGTTTTCGAAGCTTGATGCTCCCAGCAGAGCTGTGGCAGCTTCCTTCATGGAGCTATGGTCTCTGGAGTTTTCTCTCCTGGATTTGCTGCCTCCTTCCCCAGTGAAGCATCAGAAACTCTGCCATGAGACAGAGGCCACTGAAAGTCCCTAATTTTAGGCTCACCATGCCAAGCCATCTACCCTCTCTGTCATCTCTTCCCTCTCTTCTCCCTTGGCTTCCATCACCTCTTGCTGACTCCCTCACTGCAAACACTCACATAAACATATTTTGTCCCCCCTCCATAAGTCCCACTCATTGTCATGGAAAGAGGACTTTCTTTGGAATCAGGGTCCCTGAGTCCTAATCAAAGTTCTGTGATTTGCTACTTTTATGACCTTTAAAAATTCATGTTCCCTCAAAGCTCAGTTTCCTTCTCTCTAAAATGAGGGGCCCCTTCCAGGGGTGATAAGTAGGATAGAAGGCAGTGTGGTCTGGTGGAGAGAGCATTGGACTCTAGAGTCAGAAGCCCAGGATTGGATTTCCAGCTCTGATTCTTATGAGCTGTGGGACCCTAGTCAAGTCATTTCATTTCTAAACTTCAGGTTTCCCCATTTATAAATAAGTGTGATAATAGTATTTCATTACCTATCTTCCAGGGCTGTGATGAGGAAAGTGTTTCACAGACTAAGTTAGGAACCTACAAGGGACTATTCACAACCCTATCCTCCCAATCCAGACACCAAGGGGGAACATAGGTGGGAAGGTTTAAACTTTGTTGTCTTGAATGACCCAATGCTAAAAGAAGTCTATACCAAGCCTCAGGGCTCCAAACCCAATGGGAGGCAGAGTAACAGTACCAGGAAAAAAAAAGCAAGCATCCACCCTACTCTCATTGATGAAGCCTTCCAAAAGAGTTGATGGGAGAGAGGTGAGAGCAAACTCTTAGCTGATGCTTGCCATCATATGCCCAGAGGGCATCTACATAAGGTTTATAAAGCCCTTTCCTTACAACAGCCCAGTGACAGGCAGTGTAAGTCCATCAGTCAGTAAGCACCTACTATGTACTTACAAAGAAAAGCAAAAGACAGCTCCTGCCCTCAAGGAACTTACAATGGAATGGAGGAAAACGAGAAATTAATAGAAAATAATTAAAAGTGGGAAGGTAACGAAAGAGGGGTTGAGAAAGGCTTCTTCTAGAAGATAGGCATTGAGCTGGGACTTGAAGGAAGCCAGGGAACCTGGGAGGCAGAGATAAGGAGGGAGAGCATTTCAGGCATGGGGGAGAGCCAAGGAAAGGGCCTGAGCCAAGCAAGAGAATGTCTTGTTTGAAGAAGAGCGGAGAGGCCAGTGTCACTGGGTCTCAGAGCGTAGATTGGGGAGTAAGGTGTAAGAAGACTGGAATGGTAGGAGGCTCCTAGATTAGAAAACGCTTTAAAGGTCAAACAGTATTTTTTATTTGCTCCTGAAGGTGATAGGAAGTCATTACAGAGTGAGACCTGGATAGTAGTGTTACCATTTTACAGATGGGGAAACCAAGCCCAGAAAAGTAAAGTCACTCTCCCAGGGTCACACAGTTAGCTAAATGTCAGAGCTGGGGTTTGAACCCAGATCTCTTCTGATTCCAAATCTAGTGTTCTTTCCTCTGTATGTGATAGAAACTGTCCAGTGATGCATATGTAGATAGTAGACATATGGACAGAGAGGTGGATAATTAGATTCACAGGCAGTAAGATAAGTAGAAAGATGGATACATCGATAAGTACATAGATGAATGGATAAACTAGGTAGACAGACAGACAGATAGATAGATAGATGAATAGATAAACTGGATGGATGGATGATGGATGGATGGACTGATGAACTAGATAGGCAGAAGGATGAATGGAGAGAGAGTCAGGCAGAAGGTTAGACAGATAAAGACAGAGTTAGATGAATAGGGCTTGTTATGTTTGGCGCTGTGCTAAATACTAAATGCAAACAAACAAGACAATCTGCTTTCGGAATTATATTCTAATACAACCCATAAGAGGAACTGGAAAACAGGAAGGAGGACAGAGATAAAAGGAGCAAAGAGGAAGGGGAATGTGGAGGGTGGGAAGGCTACAGGTTCATCCCCACAAACCTTCCCTTCCTTTTCTCCTAGTGGCCAAAACCTTGACTCCCTGATCACCTGGTTCTCTTCTAGGTCCAAGCAATCAATGTCTCGAGCAAGTTCGAGGAAGAGATTAAAGCTGAGCAGGAGGAACGGAAACGACAGGCAGAGGAGCAGAAGCAGAGAAAAGCAGCCTTCAAGGAGCTGCAGTCAGCTTTCAAGCAGTGAGCCCAGAGGGGGCAGGGTGGGGCTTGGCCACCCCTTCCATGCCACTGCCACGCTGGAGGCTCCAAGGAATGCTCTCAAGGATAGGCCAAGTAGCTCATGGTTGAATGGACCAGATCTAAGAGCTGTTGCCTGTGAATGATGAGCCCAACTGGGCCTCAACCCAACCTCCCAAGTCCTGCCTGTTAGCTCTTCCCATGATCCCCTAGCAGATACAGCCATTACCACCGGCATCCTCACCTCTGAGCTCTGCCCACTCCAGGAAACCCCCTTGGGATGCTAGTCCTGCCTTCCAGTCTCCTAGGCCCTCAGGACTCCCCTGCAGCTCCCAGTGCATGGGCTTTACCAGCCAGGGAACAGTCCCTTAAGAACACACCCTTTTAGACCAGGTGTGGGCACAGACCTCCCCTCCTTTCTCTTTTCTCCCACCCCCTTTCTTCCTCCTTTACCCTCATTTTGCTATTCCTTCTCCAACTCTGCCAGCCCCACATGGGACTCTCAGGGTTCAAAAAGATCATCAGCCCCCTGCTCTGGAGCCAGTTACCATCTCTTATAATGTAGGAGGGAAAAAGACTTAGCAATCATTCACCAAGAAATCAGAGAGCAGAGAAGGCAGACTAGATAGGTGAAACATAAGATCAATGCTCCAAAGCTGGAAGGGACTTCACAGGGCATCCAGTTAGACACACAACCACCACCCCCTCCTCCATTTACAGATGGGGAAACTGAAGCCCAGGGAAAGCTGTCACTTGCCAAAGGTCTCCCCAGGATTTCTTGAAAAGGCTCCATTCTTTACCCCCAGATCTGAAAAAACAGCTTTGAAGCTCCATGGTGGTGGTTTAAACCAAGTTACAGACACCGAGCATCCCAGGCCCTTGTATCCAGCCTGGGTTGAGGAAGGTAGGAGAATAGCTGTACCAGGCTACCTCACTGGGTCCACTTTCTACCAGGAAGCCATCTTACGGGATGTCTAAGGGCACAGGTGGGCACAGTGGGGCAGAAACACCCAGCTCCCAAGGGTCTCAGGGGGGCACAAGAATTCTGGAAGGCTTAATAAACAAACCAGGGGAAGTATGGGCTGGGGTGAGGGAAATGGGTGGGGGAAGGGGATTGAGATCAGGAGGAATGGACCAGTCCCCAAAGAAGGGAGAGAAAATATATCCCAATTCTCCAGGCAGCATCCAAAAAGTGCTTTTAGGTGTATTTGCATGCACTGTGACATTGATGAGCCAAAGGGTCGGCTTTAGCCCCTGGGTTCTGCCCTTTCTCCTTTCACAGTTCAGACCCCTCCACCTGTTCATTCATCTGTCCCTCCATTCACACAAATGTGTGGTGCCGTGTCCAACTGGACATTATATTCACTGTCTTGCCAGCAGGTTGATTTTAGTGATTGAGACAAGCCTCATTGTGTACACCAGGCTAGGGAAGCATGAGAACCCCTGGCCTGATTCCTCTGTGATTGCCCCCAAACCTCATGGCCTGAGCGACAACCAGTGGTGGCCTTGCTTCCTGAATGTTGTTGTGTTTTCTGTCAATGTGATTTCTTAATGCTGTGACCAGTCGTCAGTCGCCTAGCCGAAACAGACCAACCAGCCCACTACTACGCCACTGACATTATGCAACCTCTCTGTGTCTCTCGTGACGATGTCACTGCTTTCTACACTCAATACCCTTTATTTTAGTAACTCTCAGAAGATCATACAAAGCTCACTGTTGAACTTTCAGAGGTTTTATTTTGGTATAAATAATTTGCAGAAATCAGAGATACTAATGAAGCAGGAACCGGAGATCCCGGTGGTGTTTCCTTAGCGGAAGTCTTTGTACAGATGACTATAATTTTTTTTTTTTTTGCTTTTGGATTTGTTTTTCCCCTTTAAAAAAAAACTACTTCATTCAGTGGAACAGTTATTTTTTTTAACTAAAATACGATAAAAACCATTCTATATTTTTATGTGTGTGGTGTCCTTGGTGCTTGGGGGCTGTACTGTAGAATAGGGGACCAAGGGTTCCCAGAGACAAGACATTTATTAGTGTTGGAAAAAGAGTTGGAGTCGCAAAGGGAGGGTGGTCAGAGTCCCCTACCTAGCCTCCTGTAGCCAGTCTATAGTGTGTGGATTCAGAGAAATAAAATCTTAAAATGAGAATGTCGGAGCTGAGAGGACACTTAGAAAATATATCAGAACAGTTAGGGACTTTAGGACATACAAAATTTTAGAATGAGAATGTCAGTGCTGAGAGGGAGCTTAGGAAATATGTCAGAATAGTTAGGAACTTTAGACTATCAAATGGAAAACCTGGGAGAGTTCTGAGAACACAATGTCAGAGCTGCAGGAACCTTATATTAGATCATCTAACTCGGCCATCCTCCAAGTTTTTGGTCTCAGGGTCTTCATTACACATTACAAGTCTGACCCTTCATGATCTCCTGGGGGGGGTTTTCTTGGCAGAGATACTGGAGTGGTTTGCCATTTCCTTCTCCAGCTCATTTTACAGGTAAGGAAACTGAGGCAAATAGGGTTAAGTGACTTGCCCAGGGTCACACAGCTAGTAAGTGACTGAGGCCAGATCTGAACTCAGGAAGATGAGTCTTGCTGACTACAGGCCCAGTGCTCTATCCACTGCACCTTCTAACCAGCCTTAAAATGAGGCTGGTGACTTTGCACAGCTCTCCCTCACTCAGATCCAGTTCATTTGCAAGTCATGTCATCTCCCTGATGTCATCATGTTCTGACACTATTAAGAATTGCTGAGGACACCAAAGAGCTTTTGTTTATGTGGGCTACATGTAGTGAGGTTACCGTATTCGAGGTTAAAACATTTAAAAATCATCTAAAAAAGAAACCCACTACATGTTAAATAACTTTTTAAAAAATTAAAAATAACTTCCAAAGCAAAAAACCTTGCCCAGATCAAGAGTCTAGCAAAGGTCAACTTTGAAAATTACTAAATTAATTCAATCCCCTTATTACGCAAATGAGGAAACAAAATCAAAGATATAAAATCACCATTGTTTTTATGAGATACACACTATTTCATTTCCTGGATGGTCAGAAATGCTAAGGAAATGTACAGTGGGCTGGGGGGCAATTTCAGAAAGCTGCTTGGAAGGGGTTAATCTTGATCCAGAGCAGAGAAGAGTCAGAGAGAGGCATCTAGGCCTGGGCAAAACCACAAAAAATGGCCCAGGACAAGTCATATACAGAGATAAGTATGTTTCACTTCCAAAGACCAAACCCTGCCTGGCTTTCAGTACCCTACAAAAGTCTTTCTTTGACCCAATCCCTCCCTATCAGTGCTCATGGATCCTTAATTGACTCCCCTCAAAAGCACTCCTCCCCTAAGCCTCCACAAGTTGAGTATTAAAAAGGACCACCTTGAGCTCCTTGACTAGCACAGGAAATGGCCCCGTGAAGGGAAGACTGGGTCTAGCAAAGACCCTGGCATTTAACTGGGCACTGCTGCCACCGGGTGGAAAGACATAGAACAACAACCAGGCAGCTGCACCAGGCTAGTCCAGTAGTTCCACCCTCCATCCAGGTCCCACACTGCATTAATAATAATCCCTAGCATTTATAAGTACACTAAGGTTCTCCAACCACTTTACATCCATCATCTCATTTCAAGTAATACTTATTAAGGGCCCACTGTATGCCAGGCACTGTGCTAAGCCCTGGAGATACAAAAAGCAGCAAAAGACAGTCTCTGCCCTGAAAGAGTTTACAATATCCCTGGAAGGTGGGAGCTCTCTTCATTCTCATTTTACAGATGAGGAAACAGGCCAAGATAGGGTAAGTGACTTGACAAGGTCACACAGTAGGACTGAGGTAGGATTCAAACACGAGTCTTCCTGACTCCCATGTCCATCACTCTATGCACCTAGCTGCCTCAACAAAAGCGGGGCAAATTATGACCAATATGGAGCCTCGAGGGACCTTTACCCCAGGATCTCTCTCTCCTCTGTAGGCTTAATGGAAGCCTGGAAGGTGGAAGGGTCGAAAGGCCTGTGTTTGAGACCTGTTTCTGACTGAGTGACCAATCTCTTCGCACCTCAATTTCATTATCAGTAAAAAGATGACCACATCTGCAGGGATACCTCCCAAATGCTGTAGAATATGAAAATCTTAAAGCATTAGAGTCATACGAGCTATTCAATAAACACATATTAAGTACCTATTGTATGCACTAAGGATACCAAGACAAAAACAAAATAGTTCCTGCCTTCAGGGCGCTAATAATTTCCAAGGGCCTACAATTTGAACACAGATAGACAAGTACTTAGAATATTCAAAATAAATACAGATTAAATAACAATAAATGTCAAGGCGAGAGCCCTAACCATTGGCAGGGAGGGGAAAGGGATCTCAGGAAAGGGAATCAGATTTCCCTTAAACTGTGCTATAAGAGAAGGAAAAATTTTATGATGGGAAGACAGAAAGATAGTGTGCATTCCAGGCATAATAATGCAACATCACAGAGTCAAGAGATGGAACGTTGGGTACAGCCATTATATACAAGAAACAAGTAGAAGGCTCCTTTGGCTGATGGAGTTGAGAGAGGGGGTCTAGTGGTGATAACTGGGAGCCAGATCATAGGGGGCTTTTGAATACTAGACCAAGGGTCATCATCATTGCTGACATTTATATGGTACCTACTGTGGTACCAGGGACTATGCTAGGCACTCTACAAATGTGATCTCAATTGATCCTCACAACAACCCTAGGAGGTAGGTCCTATTTTCACCCCATTTTACAGATAAGGAAACAGAGGCAAACAGTTTAAATTACTTTCCAAGGATCATATAACTGATAAATATCTGAGACTGAATTTGAACTCAGGTCTTCCTGACAGCCAGGTTCAGCCCCCTAGCCACTATATCATCTGTCTGTCCTTTGTTAACACATTCCTGTAGATAGCCCTCATTTTAAGCAAACTCAGGCCTAAAAGAATCACTTGACTTTTCCAATAATATACAGGATGGATCAGAACTGATAGTTTACTAGGTACGAGGCACTGGTGGATGAAAGACCAGAAACTAAATAGCCCCTGCCTTCAAGGAGCTCACGTTTACTGGTGGGGGGCGCAATCCAGTAAATACGGAACAACTGGGGAAGAAAAAGAGCACCCCTCATTTTTTCGTTATTCCTACAGATAAAATTCTACTACTAGAGATTTAGAAATTGGTTCCCTTGTGTTGAACATTTCTCTCCCCAAGATCTTTTTATTTTTTTTTAAGAAAATGCTCCTAGGCGGAGTAGCACACAGTAAACGACAGAATTTAGAATTTCATCTAGTCTTACCCCCTTTATTTTACAAATAAGGAAACTGAGGCCCCAAAACGGGAAATGACTTCTCCATAGTCACATTGTCAGCAAATGGAAGAGTCTAGAATAGAACTCAGGTTTTCATAACTCTTAAGACCAGTGCTCTTCCTTTGTGACATGCTCTCTGTCCCAAAAACCAGAGGTTTTTCTACTGACAGGTTGGCCTTGGATATCTGAGGGAGGGGGTACAAAGAGGGGGAAGGAGGGGATGATCAGGACAGACTTGGTCCTCTGTTCTGATCCTGCCCAAAGATGCTGACTGAGCAATTCTTGGGTGTGTGGGATGCTCCTGGGCCCCTAGAGATAAGTGGTGATGTGAGGAGGCCCAGGTGCTGCTGTTCATCTTGAGTGTGAGAATCTGGCACCTGCCCCTCGTTCTCATGCACATGTTGCCTGAGAATCTGGCACCTGCCCCTCATTCTCATGCACATCTTGCCTGAGAATCTGGCACCTGCCTCTCCTTCCCCACCTACATCATACCTGCCAAGAAGATCTGACAAGGCTGGGAAAAGGGCAATGGAGGGAAAGAAAAGGGAGGGAGTGGCAAAGGGAATCCCAGCAGGGTGAGGAGGTGAAGTTCAGTTGAAGGAGGTGAGTTCAATGCTGCAAACATTTACAAAGTGCCTACTGTGTATACTTCTGCTCACCTGTTCCTCAAATGCCCTCCCCCCTCACTTCTGCCTCAAAGAAACCCTCCTTTCTTCCAATAAGGTTCAGTCATCTCCTTCAAGATCTTGCTGATTCTGTAAGCGTTGCTTAGTACTTGAGTGACCTTGGTCAAGTCACTTCAGCTCTCTAAGATGAGGGACTTGGATTAACGACCTCTGAGGTTCTATAAACTGTTCATACTCTCCTTCCCTAACTTCTTCAAGTGAAAGCTGGATGAACACTTATTAGTCATGGTGCAGAACGAAATTCTTGGTCATGTACAGGCTAGAGTAGATGATATTTCTTTTTTTTTTTTAATGTTCTACAATCACTTCCTTAAAATTAAGATTTTATCCCCCCACACCTCCCCACTACCTCCCTCCCTCCCCAAGACAGCATACAATTCTGTATAGGTTCTACATATACTTTCCTATTGAGCACATTTTCACTCTAGTCATGCTATGTAGTCGCACTAAAATAAATGGAAGAAATCATATAACAAATCAAAACGTAATACACTAAAACACACACACACACAAACATGATCTGCTACATTCTGTGAATGACTTCCATATTTCTTTCTCTGAGTGTGAAAGGCATTTTGCCTTAGAAAACCATCAATGGGATTTTTTTTTCAGTGAGTGTGTTATTACGAAGTTCCAAGTCTACCAGAAAAAATTCTCACACACTGTGATCGTTGCTGTGCATAAAGTTCTCCTGGTTCTGCTCCTTTCGCTCAGCATCAGATCATATAAGTACTTCCAGGCCTCCCTGAAGTCTTCTTGTTCATCATTTCTTATGGCTCAATAGTATTCCATTATATTCATATGCCAATAATTTATTCAGCCATTCCCCAATTGATGGGCATCCTCTTGATTTCTAGTTCTTGGTAACCAGAAAGAGTGCTGCTATAAATATTTTTGTACATGTGAGACCCTTTCCCATTTTTATAATCTCTTGGGGATACAGTCCTAGTAGCAATATTGCTGGGTCAAAGGGTATGCACATTTTTGTAGTCCATAGGTGATATTTCTAAACATAATCTAAACCTGATCACCTTTCCAATAGCATCTTTGTTTGTATTTGTGTCCAAGTACCTAACACATTTGGTTTAGTCATTTTTCAGTTGTGTCTGACTCTTTGTAAGTTTTATTGGCTGAGGTACTACAGTGGTTTGCCATCTCCTTGTCCAGCTCATTTTACAGATGAGGAAACTGAGGCAAACAGGATGAAGTGACTTGCCCAGGGTCACACAGCTAGCAAGAATGTGAGGGAGGATTTGAACTCAGGAAGATGAGTCTTCCTGACTCCGATTCTGATGTTATCCACTGTACCACCTGGCTACCCTAGGAGATACTTTATAAATGCTTTTTAACTGATGAAATAATTACAGCTATATAGCTAGAAAGGACCTCAGGTCATCTGGTCCAACCACTTGTTTTACCAAGAATGAATTTAAGGTCTAAGGATATGATTTGACCAAGGTCACACAAGTGCTAACCATTAGAGTTAGAATTTGAACCCACGACCTCTACCTCCAGTTAGCACTCTTTCCACTCTACTATATTAGATCAGATTATGTTTCTTATTGATTCAATATCTTCAGTGTCTCCCTATTCTCCTAAGTTGAGCTTAAACTCTTATGGCTGATGTTCAAGGTGCCCTGCAATCTAGCACAACCCTAACTTTTTAGCCACATTTCATATGACTCCCTTCCTCATACAGATCCTCAAAACAAGCTTTGGCTCTTGGCTCTGCAACCTTGTTCATATTATTTCCCTGTGCCTGGAATGTTCTCCTTCCCCCTATTAAATATTTACCCATCATTTCAAGACCAATCCAAATGTCACCTCCACTGGGAAGCCTTCCCTGATTCCCCCTCTCAGGAATGAACTTCACCTGCTGTCCTCATTTAACACTATTTTGCACCACATTGAGGCTCTGATCAGACGTCAGAGTGATATATCTGTACGTGTCTTATCCCCGTCCTGGACTATAACCTCCATGAAGGCAGGAGTCAATCAACCAATCAGCAAAGTGTCAGAAACACCTGCCCTGTTCCCAGCACCCTGCTAGATCCTAGGGGACACAAAGACCCATGATGAAGCAATCACTGCTTCCAAGGAATTTACATTCTATCAGGAGAGATGATGTGTGCATCTCTGAGCATCCACCCATTAAATCTAGAGGACAGCCTCTGGACCATATTACTATACAGAGGGATCCCAGAGGAGGAAATTCCCCTTACCTGTGTAGGACTTTAAAAAGAATATAAATATATTTATATTTTATATTTATATTTTAAAATCCTTTAAAAGGACTTTAAAAGACATTTCTGTTATATTGTAATGATAATTGGTAGTCCATAAAGTTGGCTAAGTAAGTCAGACCCAGGCTTAAGGAAAATCCCTTTAGTGGCCTTATGGAGGATGGATTGGGGTGGGGAGGCTTAAAGCAGAGAGGTCAATTAGAACGTCATAGCAACAGTGCCAGGTAGATAATTCCCAAGCAGGGATCTTATCTAGACTTCAAAGCTCAATACTCTGTACAAAGTAGGTGATAAATATATTTGTTTAATTGAATTCTAGAGACTACCTAATTTGGTGCTCCCAATCTTCCTTAGCAATTCTTAGAAAATGTTTCCTTGTTCTCAGAAAATTCTCAGTCCATTAAACAGTAATCAACTGAAGGTCAAGGCAAGACCCTCATCAAGAACCCTGGCCCTCCCCAAATCATGATCTCAGCTCTGGCTCAGAGCCCAGTCTGAGACACCCATCTATAAGAACCCTCCCAAGTGTCCAGAGCAGTCACGGACTCCCCACACTGGCACCATGTTAGGCTCTGTCTTTCTCTTTGCCTTCCTGGGCTATGGTAAGCTGGGAGCCAGAGAGCTACTAGCTCCTCCATAGACCCATTTCAGACAGTAAATCTGCAATTTTCTTTCAGTTCAGAACTTCCTGCTTAGAAAGGTCCAGCAGGGTAAAGAGTTCAGCCATCTCCACATCAGCTATCCAGGGCTCCCATTACTGACATGACTCATGTAGGCTTCTCTGATCTCTTTTCCAGCCTCCAGCTGTGGTGTCCCCAGCTACCCGCCCAACCTGGCCACCCGGGTGGTAGGAGGAGAGGATGCCAGGCCCCACAGCTGGCCCTGGCAGGTAAAAAAGCTATATGGAGGGTAGTGGGGAGAATGGCAGTCTTAGTCTCTCATCTTGAGGCATAATATAAGTGTGACTTATTAAGGAAGTCTCTAGGCCTTCCCCAACAGAGGGAGACTGGCAGTGTGGTTCAATGGAAAGAGCGAGGTGCAATCCAAGGTTCTAGAATCAGAGACAAACAGCATTGAGTTCAATCCTGGACCTGCTGATACATTGGCTGTAGTTAATTTTTTTTATGTTGCTTTACTCCTCTGGTCTTCAGATTTTCTTATTTGTATGATGAGAAAGTTAGACCAGATGCCCTTTAGGATTCCTTCCTCCCAATCTATGATCTAGAATTGTTGAGACTTTTTAAGTTAGAATAGCAGCTGGGAATCATGGGCCAAATGCCCTGATTGAGTTTTGCCCCTCTCTCACCACCCCTCCATACTGGCAGATCTCCCTCCAGTACCTTAAGGATGACACCTATAGACATACCTGTGGAGGGACTCTGATCTCCAGCCAGCATGTCCTGACTGCTGCCCACTGCATCAGGTGAGTCCCCCCTGAGCCATGGATCCTACTGCACAGAGGAAGGATACTGGGGGGTCTGTCTCCTTTCCCTTCCTCCATAGTGGGATATAAAAGCTGCCTACAGAGGAAACAACAATTCAGACTCCCAGAACTGGACAAAACCTTCAGGTCCTTCTTATCCAGCCTGCTTCCAGAATCAAAGATCCCCTTTGCAACATCCCTAGCAGGTGCTCAGTCCAGGCTTATCACACATCTTGAGATGGAATAGTGACCTCTCCAAGGTTCCCAACATCTCTACTGTCAGCAACAAATTCTTTGCTGTTAGAAAGTAATATTCTTTCACTGGAATGTCGACAGGGACTGTCACTCTTGCTTGGACTCATATCCCCAGAATTTAATTCAGTGTGTAGGATTTTGTCAATTAATAAATCACTGCTTTGCCTATGTATTTGTATCTATTAATAGCATCTATCTACCTTTTATCTACATGCCTATCTACATATCAACTTTTATTTATCTATACATTTATCCATCATCTGTTAGTGAGAATCAGCTTCTGAATAACTGAAGGGGTGGATATATGTAGGAAGAAAGATAGATGGATAGCTAGATATAGGAAGGGAGATACAATAGAGATAGGAAAGTGGATAGATATAGATGAGAGAGAGAGAGAGAGAGAGAAACATTGATTAAGACCTGACAAAATTTAAGGCCATAAATTGTGGTAAGCAGCAGGGAATAAATATAAGCAAGCAAAACTAAAATTTCCCTTTGGAAAGAAATTCATTTAAAGGATGAAATTTTCATTAAATCAACTAAAAATGGATCAGCTACTGTACTTTTGGAAAAAATCAGAGTTCCAGTAAATCTCTGGAAAATTAAAGTGCCCCATAAGGATGCACAATTACCCACCTCTATGCCAAGGTGGTTGAAGATAATGCTTCTCAAACTCCTCATCCAGTTCTGCTTTCTGCCTAGGTGGCCTATAGCATAATCCAAAGACTTCCCATGGTCTAGCAGCTAGTACCATATTGCAATCAGGATTTAAACCTGACTTCAAGTATTTACACTTCTTGGTAAAGCACAATGCTATTGAGCCAAAAATCTACCTTTCATGGACTCCATATGTTGGGCTAACTTTTCGCAGGATCTGAATTTAACCCTTTTTTCCTTAGAGTGTTTCAGACATTTGAAGATAATGACCATGCCTCTTCTTCTCTCAAAGGTTAATGAGGGTGATATGGAGAGACTTGTGAAATAAACATTTGTTGAAGTGAATTAAAGGCTTATGGTCCATGAATAAGCCATGGCTCAAGTGTAATCAGATTCCCTCCCTCCTTCCCTTTATCCAGCAAAGACAGAACCTACCGAGTGCTGTTGGGCAAGAATAATCTAGTGGAGGAGGAGGCTGGCTCCGTGGCAGTGGCTGTGGATACTATTTTTGTCCATGAGAAATGGAACTCCCTCTTCGTGCGGTGAGTGGTCTCCATGCTGGTACCTTTGACCTGTGGGACATGGAGTCAGCCCTCAAGGGTAGGGCCAGAAAGCTGGCCTCCATTGTATCATCCATCTCCAATGATACCCACTCTGACCAGAGACTTGCAGACTATACAGAGATTGGAGACTGTAACAACTCCAATTTCCTCCCACCTACTGAAATGTCCTCTCCACTGCTACATCTCTCTCCCATAATAGTAATAGCATACTTTTATATGAGACACTAAGATTTACACAGTTTTCCCTTCAGGACCCTTCAGAGAGATAAGTCAAGCAAAGATTCTTATCTCCCTTTTACAGATGAGAAAGCTGAAGCACAAAGGACTATGGTCATATATCAAGTCAGTAGCCAAACTTGATAAGCCTTATGAGTCCTGACACAGGGCTCATTCATCCTGGAAAGGGAGAGAAGCAGGGGAGTGTCTCCCCATCTTTCCCCTCCACTCCCCTTCATCCAAATGGACCAGATTTCATCCTGCCAATTTCCTTACCATCCCAGTAGAAAGTAAGCTGCTTGAGGGCAGGGACTGGGACATTTATCAGCCCTCTATCCCTCCATGACAGGGACATCTCAGTGATGCAGTAGATAGAGCATCAGACCTGGAGTCAAATATGACCTCACACACTTACTAGCCATGTGATCCTAGACAAGTCACTTAAACCCTGCTTGCCTCAGTTCCTCATCTGTAAACTGAGGACACACTAGAGAAGAAAATGACAAACCATTCTACTATTCTTGCCAAGAAAACCCCATGGAAAAGTCAATGAGGTCATGAAGAGTCAGGCAGGCCATAATGGCTAAACAATAACACCAAATCCCCTGCACACAGTAGTAGTTGCTTGATCCACATGTCCAGAATTGGATTCTTGAATTCTGTCCCTAGCAATGACATCGCCCTCATCAAGCTGGCTGAGCCTGTGGAGCTGAGTGACACCATCCAGGTGGCCTGCCTGCCCCCAAAGGACTCTGTGCTGCCTCAAGACTATCCTTGCTATGTGACTGGCTGGGGCCTCCTCTGGAGTAAGTGCAAGGCCTTTTTGCCTGGAGGGGAAGGGCACTAGGCAGTCAAGCTCTGATGTCAAACTGTTAGAGCCCCAGGAAGTAATCTGGTCTGGCTAATCAGGGCAGGCTTCCTGGAGGAAGAGGCCTTATATGGATACCTGTACTAGCTTCAAAGCTCCTTTCCTTCTATCATCTCAATTTGTTTGACTGACTTCCATGTGGAATACAAGTATTACTGATGCAATTGTGTGAGTAAGGAAACTGAGAACCAGAGCAGTTCAAACATTAAGCAGGATCTCCTACAATCAATCAGGGAAAGGGCTCAGTGAGTTCAACAGCAGCAATGGCTTCTACCAAAGCAACAGACTTCATAGAAAGTCAAATATATAAGAACATCAGATCAGTAGCTTGTTCCACAGCTGTTCCTACTTGAACACTGCCAGGTGACAAGGGTTCCAGAGCCCATTCTCACTACTGATCACTCTTTATTTTGGTTGTGCCCATTCTAAAAGAATCCCTAGAATTGAGCACAAACGCTACTGATATAGTCCAGTCACATCAGAGAACAGTGGACCTCCTAACAGTGTGATCAAGGAGACATCATTTGGGGCTTCACATTTCTTCATCTGTAAAATGAAGGGTTTTTCAAAGTGATCCACAGGACCCTTTCCACTCTGATTTTTGCTGTTCTACAGTCTCTTCTGGCTCAAAAATTCTTTGTTCTAAGGTCTCTCCCACTTCTGACATTCTGTATTCTAAGAGCCCTCCCAGCTCTGACATCCTGTGTTCTAAGGACCCTCCCAGCTTTGACATTTTCCATATTATTTCCTACAACGGACATAGAAAGAATAAGATCACCTAAGTCTAAAAATTCCCCTCACAAATGATACAGATCCTCTCACCATCTACAAGTCCTTTGAGTTTCTTCAAGCCCCCTAGGCTTGAGCATCAGATATCTTTCTGACAGCTCCATGAGTGTGGGGCAGATGAATTCTGAAGCCGTGGGAATAGAACCCAGTCATGATTTGTTCTCTCTTTCTCTAGCCAATGGCCCCATTGCTGATGTTCTCCAGCAAGGCCTCCTGCCCATAGTGAGCCATAATACATGCAGGCGGTTAGACTGGTGGAGCATCATGGTGACCAAAAACATGGTGTGTGCTGGAGGAGATGGCGTCATCTCAGGATGCAATGTGAGTCATAGTGCCAGACAGCAAGCCAGGGACCATGCCTTCTGGGAGAGATTGGTACTAATTCAGAGAGCTTTTGAATTCCTGACAGCCGCACAGGGAGACCGCCTAGGAAGCCCTTTCTCAGAAGTAGGGAAACCAACCAGAGTGGTCTAGAGCCACAGATATTGTTTCATTTGTTATTTATAATCAAGTTTGCCAAACACTGCTCCATCCTGTTCCTCTCTGCTTTCCAACATTATCAGTGACTGTCCCTTTGACAAAATCATTCATATTTATTCCCTTGCTCTCCCTGCAAGTAGACACACTATCCCCACCATCACATAATAACAACGCAATGTAAACGATTGCTTTTATTAGCCCATCAGTAATATCTCCATCATTTTTAGCATCATGACCTTCTTCATTAGCAACACCAACCACCACCTTCATCACTACTAACATCGCTAATTTCACCTCCATCATCCCTACCCTCACCATCAGCTCTACATCTCTATCCCTGGGGAGGGGGCAGGTAGGCTAATTATTTAAATAGTGCCTACCATGTGCCAAGTACTGTGTTAAGTGCTTTACAAATATTATCTCACTGGATTACCACTAAAATCACCGTCTCCATCACCACCTTCTCCACCACCATCATCTTTATCACTGCCAACACCACCGTCATCTCTAGCCTCCTCATCCATCCCACCGCTGACACCAACACCTGAAAACTGAGTTGCTTACAAGCCAATACCTGATGTTCTCCCTGTCTCTGAGTAGTATTCTACATTTCAGAGGTGCTGGCAAATATGGGAGCTGGGAGTGATTGGAGAAGCCAAGGCACATAGGAAGGAGTTAATTACCCAAGGTCACATAGAAAATCAAGGCCATATTAAGAGAGTCACAGTTGCCTCATGATTGAAGAAGCAGAAACCTTCTCTTGTTGGCTCTGAGTTGCCTGGTGATCAATGCTCACATTTCTTGGAGACAGGGAGACTCAGGTGGACCCCTGAACTGTGAGGCTGAAGATGGAGCCTGGGAAGTAAGAGGTATTGTGAGTTTTGGATCTAGCTGGGGCTGCAACACAGCCAAGAAGCCCACAGTCTTCACCCGGGTCTCTGCCTACATTGACTGGATTAATGAGGTGGGTTTCTTCATTTGATCATTCATTCATATATCTATCTATACAACAGCAAGAATAAAAGTCAAACTGAGTGAGCAGGGATGGAGACTTTGTTAGGGCATGGGGGAGGGCCAAGGAAGGAGTATGGTACTCAGTGAGGAGGAGGGGGACTTAGTTGGAGGGGATAGCAAACTCATTAAGGATCCTTGGGGCTCAGTGAGGGGATAAGGATTTGAGGATAAGAATAAAGGCTCAGTGGGTCAATGTGGCCTCAGAAAAGGGTGTGACAGGCTCAGTGAACAGGATAATATGTTTGAAAACACATGGAGGTTCAGTGACAGGGAAGAAAAGGCTCTCAGGAAGGATCAAGTGAGGAAGATAGGGTACAATGAGTGCAGGGAGTGCTGTCAGTGACTAGGACTGGAACTTAGGGAAGGGAGAAGGCCCGAGTGTAAAATGACAGGCTCAGTGAGGGGACTCACTATAAGGATGTGGGTTCAATGAGGACATGGAAGCTCAGGGAGCCAGTGGGGACTCAGCAAGAAGGTGGACGCTCAGGGAGGAGGGTGTGGGGTTGGTAGAGACACAGGGGTTCAGGAAAGGGGCTCAGGCTTCAGGAAAAGTTGAGATCTGAGTGAAGAGTTGGAAAGTTCAGTGAGATGCATAAGAAAAGCAGGGGCTTGGAGGAAGGGAACAGAGATATTTAGCCAATAAGATAGGGTGGGAGAAGCCCAAGCTCAGGCCTTCTGAGTCCTACTGGAGAAGTCTTCTGGGTCCCATAAAGAGGTCCCAAGGCAGTTAAAGTCTTCAAATTATTCTCTGTCCTCCAGAAAATGCTGCTCTGAAAGATTACCAGCCTCTCTATTGGGAATCCCCTGGATGCTTCCCAATAAACCCTTCCATTCAACCCCATCTTGGATTTTCAATAAAGTCTCCCCTCCTGCCTATACACTTGGTTACTTGGTTTTCTGGTTGCCTTCCTTGAGTTTCTCCTCCCCTAGGGCCAGGGCTCTCTGATGGGCCTGCCTACTCCCTAGAACACAGTCCCTTCCTACAAGAATAGCTCAGAATTATTAATAAACTTGATAAAATTTTGGAGGGGACCTTCATCATCACCTAGCCCAAGCTACATGAGGAAACTGAGATCCACAGTGGAAAGGGACTGGTTCCTCTAGGAAGCTGCTCTTCATGACGTGGCCCCTTCCCAAATGTTCAACCTTCTTATATTTTACTCCCCCCTTGTCACTCTGTGTTAGAGGAGCACTGGTCTTCTTGTACCACTTCAAACCAGCATCTCCCATCTCTATGCCTTTGATCTAGCTGAGCCCCACACCAGGCATATGCTTTTCCCCCTCATCTCTGCCTCTTCTTCCTTAAGTCCCAGCTCAGATACCACCTTCCACCCCAGCTGCTGGTACCTTTCTCTGCTAGTATTTAGCATTATTCTATTTCTCTTTTATAATTCTAGTTACTTGGTTATTGCTTCTCCATGAGGACAAAAGCTCACTTTATCTTTAAAGAGAATAGGCAGCCATTCTCTTTGTCCTCAGCACGTAGGATAGTTTCTGGCATAAATGCTTATTGGCTTACTGGCTAACTGACTAACAAACTGTTCAAAGACACAAGCATCAGATATGAGATTCCCACCTAGGACTTCTGTCTCTTAATCATTTGCTCTTTCTATAAAAACTGTGCTGTCAACTCCCTGCTAGGCTCAGGATGGCCCAGGCAATCCTAGAAGTTTGGGAGGGTCAGGAGAAGTAGTTGAACCTGTTCCCTGGGAAAAGTCAGGTCCGAAAGGTTGGATGGAAGTAGTGGTGATGTATATAAGGGAGAAGATGTCTCCAGGCTTAAGCAGAGGTACCAAATGATTACATCATCCCCATTTCAGGTGCATCTGATTCTTCATAACCCCATTTGAGGATTGCTTGGCAAAAAGATCAGAAAGTTTTGCCATTTTCTTCTTCAGCTTCTTTTAAAATGAAGAAACTGAGACAAACAGGGTGAAGTGACTTGTTCAGGGTCACACATCCAGTAAGTGTCTGAGGGCAGATTTGAATTCAGGAAGATTCATCTTCCTGCCAGGCCTGGTATTCTATCCACTGTGCCACCCACTGGATAAGAAGGCAACAGCTCTAATAGCCATTACCCCCAATTCTATGAACTTCGAGGTAGACAAATAACTTTCCTCAGATCCCCCTGAGGTGGAGATTACAAGTATTATTGCTATTTTATAGATGAAGAAACTGAGGTTTACTTTCTGAGTGCTCTAGGTCATCCACTTAGGATGTATCAGAACCAATCAACTGGCTCCAAGTTCAAGGTTCTTTGTTGTCTCAAAACACACATAAAATAACCAACAACACAATATTAATTTTATTATACTCCAAAGATATTTAACTTCCTTTATAAATCATTTTCACTTAAGGAATTAATACATTATAATTTATTTTGGCCATGTTTATTTACCAGTAGTCTGGTAGTGACTCAAAACCATGGCTTACAATGTATTTACTTTCATCAGACAGCAGATACCTTAAACAAGACCTTGGCAAGAGGCTTGCAGTAAAAATATTATTTTTAATACCTAAAGCTTCATAATTACTGGGATTATTAAGTAATAATAATCAAATTTATTACAAAATAAAAGATATTTAATCAAAAAGACTAGCAAGTCAAGAGAGAGAAAAAGATCATCTTACGTACACAAGAGCTGTAATTTTCTTTAGGTCCCCATCTCCACCAGTGGGAAAAGGGAATGGAATAAGTGTTTATTAAGCCGTTACTATGTGCCCCACACTGTGCTGAGCACTTTACAAAGATCATCTTATTTCATCCTCACAATAACCCTGGAAAGTAAGTGTTACTCTTATCCCCATTTACAGATGAGGAAACTGAGGCAGGCCAAAATGAAATGATTTGCCCAGACTCTTGAGTGTCTAAGGCTGGAATTGACATCAGGTCTTTCTGAATCCATGTCTAAGCACTCCATCCATTGCATTGAACTTAATGACCTCTAAGGTCCCCTCAAGCTCCATACCTGTGATCTACAATCCTATGAGCCTCACTTATAACCAGGCCTCACCCCCTCTCTAAGCCATCATCCTACCACTAAGTCCCCCTACTCTCATAGAGCTGCCATTCGCTTGAGTTTCTGTCTTTTCACTGAGCTTCCCCTCCCGCTCTGAGTCTTTGCATGACTTTACCGAATGAACCCTCATTGGCAGAATCAACACGGTATGATAGGCTTGGAGTCAAAGGCTATTAAGCACTCTAGCTTGCTCACTGGATACTTATTGGACAACTGACTTCATTCTCTGAGTTTTAGCCTCTTCATCTGTTGAATGAGGAGGCTGGCAAAGAAGACCTCTGAGGCCTTGCTATTCTTTAACCTTGATCAGGTCAAACTCCCAAGGGCAGATTCTGCATCTTTTCCTTCTCCTTTCCCCCCACACCATTCAGATTCATGCAGAGGACACAGTAACTCTTCCCTCAAGGAACGCTAACTGATTGATACAGGCACTGCTAGGCCACTCACTACCTGATGCAGAGAAATTAAGATGTCTATGTGCATCAATGCTCTTAGCTCCCAGAGCTGGCTCCTGAGTCACCACTGCCAAGGGCCTTGGCCAGTAGCACCATGTTGGCCCAGGGCCTCTCCCAGGAAGTGAAGCAGAAACAAAGCCAGGTCCCTAATCAGTTTTCACCTGACCATTTTCTCAGTTTGCCCAGACAACTGGAGACCTTGAGAAGGTGCTGACAGGGGCAGTGAAAAGTTCTGTGCCCCCCTCCCCTTATTTCCTTGGCAGCAGACCTCCAGGATCAAAAGCAAAACCCTCAATGTCTTTCCTAACCTAACCCCCTCCTACCATTCCAGGCTTCTCACACCTTACTCCCGCCAGGTGCTCTTTGATCCGGTGACACTGGTGTCCTTGCTATTCCATGAATAAGACCATTCTCTGGGCTCTGGGCATTTTTCTCTGCCTGTCCTCCCTGCCTAGAATGCTCTCCCTAATCAACTCCACCTACTGGCTTCCTTTGCTTCCTTTGCGTCAAAACTAAAATCTCATCTTCTATGGGGAGCCTTTCTCAACTCTCCTGAATGCTCGTGACTTCCTTTTCTTAATTATTTCCAGGGGGCAGCTAAGATGGTGAAGGGTCTTGACTCCATGGTACATGAGGACTGGTTGGAGTAACTGAACATGATTAGCCTAGAGAAGAAATGAACTGAAGGCCCCCCATGGCCTGCAGCTCTAACCATCCAGCAGGCTTTAAAATGATCCTCCTGCGCAGCCCATATCCTCTAAAACTGTATTTCTTCACACTTACATTTTTACCAGTTTTTCGTAAATGAAAATTGTTTCATTGCCCCATCAAGCTATTCATACACACACACACACAAAAGCATCAATTTACACACACACACAAAAGCGTCAATTTACACCCTTTACAAGATGATTTGGGTCTTTGTATTTACTCCATGCTCTGTTTTCCAGTGCAACTGAAATGCCTAGACAATGTGTGTGTGTGTGTGTATGTATGTGTATGTGTGTGTATGTGTGTGCATTGTGTGTGTGTGTGTGTGCACACTAAAGAGAGAGAACATTTATCTCCACCAATGAGGAGAGTACCCCATACAAATTGTCTTTGGGACTGAGATTACGTATATTATCTCATTTAATCTCCAAAACTCTGCGAATAAGGGGCTATTTTTATTGCCATTTCACAGACAAAGAAACTGAGACTTGTAGAGGATAAGGGATCTGCCCAGGATCACTGCTAAGGAAATGTCTAAAGCAGGATTTGAATTCAAACTTTTCTGACTCCAGCTCCAGCACTACCCACTATACCACCCATACCATGTGCCTTTGAATGAGGCACACGCCCTTTGAGAGCCATTTAAATCTCGGGTCCCATTCCACAAAGTGGGATGCGCAAGTATTGGTACAAAGTTGTTTTCACATTCTCCATCATTACATCGTGATCTCCTTGAGAGCAGGGATTGTCTTTTGCTCTCCTTTTTTGATCTCCATCCCTGCAGTATATGGTCCATAAGACCTGTTTAATAAATGCTAGTTGACTAAATGACTAACCAAATCTCAGTGATGCTTAGAAGGTCAAGACTTCTTGTGTCAGGTTCAGTATTCATTGTTACTCATGATCTCCATTTTTATTTGTTGACTTTCTTCATTGTTGTTGAACTGCTTTCTTTATTTTTTCTTTCTTTAGTATTTTTTCCCCAATTTCATGTAAAAACAATTTTTAACATTTTCTTTTAAAACTTTGAGTTCCAAATTCTCCCCTTTTCTCTCTTTCCAACCCACTCCATTGAGGAGGCAAGCAATTCAATATAGGTTATACATGTAGAGAAATGAAAAATCTCCATAAGAGTCATATTGTAAAAGAAAACAGAAAAAACTCAAGAAAAATTAAGTTTAAAAATGCTTCAATCTCTATTTAGACACCATCAATTCCTTCTCTGGTGATGAATAGCATTTTTCATAGTTATAAGTCTTTCAGAATTGTATTGGATCATTGTATTGCTAAGAAAAGCTAAGTCATTCACAGCTGATCTTATAATCTTGCTGTTACTTTGTACACAGCACATTTCACTATGTATCAGTTCATGAGTTCAGATTTTACTGAGAACATGCAGCTCATCATTTCTTAGAATATAATAAGATTCTGTCATAATCACATATCACAATTTGTTCTGTCATTCCCCAACTGATAGGCATCCTCTCAATTTCTAATGGTTTGCCCCCAGGAAAAAGCGGCTATAAGTATTTTTGTCCATGTAAGTCCTTTTCCTTTTTGTTTTTTTTAATCTCTGTTGGGATACAGACCTAGTAGTGGTGTGTGTTCATTCTTCATTGATGATGAAGACCATGCCATCAGAGATATGATGACATGACTTGCATTTGACTTTGTTTTGAGTGAGGGAGGGTTGTGCAGGTCACCAGCCTCACTTCTCCTCCAGAGTCATCTGAATCCAGCGACCAGATATTCGTCAGGATGACTGAAGATGACCCAAGATGAGGCAATTGGGGTTAAGTGACTTGCCCAAGGTCACACAGCTAGTGAGTGTCAAGTATTCAAAATAAGAAAGAAATGTTCCTGTTTGATCAAATTAACTAAATTGCTAACAACTGTGATTTAAGTTTACTTTATCCCTCCAAGACAGGGAAAGGATTTTTTAAAAATAGTGATGCATATTCAGTGGTAATGCTAGGTCAAAGGATATGCCTGGCGTTATAGTCCTTTGGGCACAGTTCCAAATTGCTCTACAGAATGGCTGAATTGGATCATAACTCTACCAACAGTGCTTTAATGTCTCATTTTTCCCACATCACCTCCGCCATTTGTCATTTAGCTTTTCTGTCCTATTAGTCAATCTAGCAGGTATGAGGTAGTCCCTCAGAATTATTTTAATTTGCATTTCTCCAATCAATAGTGAGAATATTTTTTCTTATGGTTATAGATAGCTTTGATTACTTCATCTGAAAACTAATCATGTCTTTTGATCATTTATCAGTTGGGAAATGGCACTTATTTTTATACATTTGACTCAGTCCTCTATGTGTTTGAGAAATGAGGCCCTTATCAGAGAAATTTGCTTCAAAATCTTTATTACACTTATTATTTTTAGTTGTAATTCTCTCCATCCTATTCCCCCTACCCTCATTTATTCTATTCTCTCTCTCCTTTCATCCTGTCCCTCCTCAAAAGTGTTTGGCTTCCGACTACCTCCTCCCCCTATCTGCCTTCCCTTCTATCACCTCCTCTTCTCTTATCCCCTTCTTCCCTACTTTCCTGTATGGTAAGGTAGATTTCTATATCCAATTAAGTGTGTATATTATTCCCTCTTTGAGTCAATTCTGATGAGAGCAAGGTTCACTCATTTTCCCTCACTTCTCCCTTGTTCCCCTCCACTGTAAAAATTTTTTCTTGACTCTTTTATGTGAGATAATTTATTTCATTCTATCTCTCCCTTTCTCTTTCTCCCAGTACATTCCTCCCTCACCCCTTAATTTTGTTTTTAGATATTATCCCTTCAGATTCAAGCCACACCTGTTTTCTCTGTCTATATATACTCCTTATAAACTACCCTAATAATGAGAAGTGTCTTATGAGTTATAAATATCATCTTCCCATGCGGGAATGTAAACAGTTTAACCTTATTAAGTCCCTCATGATTTCCCTTTCCTGTTTACCTTTTTATGCTTCTCTTGAGACTTACATTTAAAAGTCAGATTTTCTATTCAGCTTTGGTCATTTCATCAAGAATGTTTGAAAATACTCTATCTCATTGAATATCCTTTTTTTCCCCTGAAGGATTATACTCAGTTTTGCTAGGTGGGTGATTCTTGGTTGTAATCCTAGCTCCTTTGCCCTCCAGAATATTTTATTCTAAGCCCACAATACTTTAATTTAGAAGCTACTAAATTTTGTGTTATCCTAACTACATAATACTTGAATTGTTTCTTTCTGGCTGCTTTTGCAACATTTTCTCCTTGACCTGGGAACTCTGTAATTTGACTATGATTTTCCTGGGAGTTTCCATTTTAGGATTCTCAGGAGGTGATTAGTGAATTCTTTCAATTTCTATTTCACCCTTTGGTTCTAGAATATCAGGGCAGGTTTCCTTGATAATTTCTTGAAAGATGAGGTCGAGGTTCTTTTTTGGATTATGACTTTCAAGTAATCTGATAATTTTTAAATGATCTCTCCTGTATGTATTTTCCAGATCAGTTGTTTTTCCAATGAGATGTTTCACATTGTCTTCTATTTTTTTCATTCTTATGGTTTTATTTTATTGTTTCTTGATTTCTCATAAAGTCATTAGCCTCCATTTGCTCCATTATAATTTTTAAGGAATTATTTTCTTCAGTAAGCTTTTGAACCTCCTTTTCCATTTGGACAATTCTGCTTTTAAGGCATTCTTCTTTTCACTGTCTTTTTGTACTTCTTTTATCATTTGGCCTAGTCTTCTTTTTAAGGTGTTATTTTTTCAGTATTTTTTTGTATCTCCTTTACCAAGATGTTAACTTGTTTCTCATGATTTTCTTGCATCACTATCATTTCTCTTCCCAATTTTTGCTCTGCTTCTCTTACTTGATTTTCAAAATCTTTTTTGAGCTCTTCCATGGCATGAGACCAATTCATATATTTCTTGGAGGTTTTGGATAAAGGAGCTTTGACTTTTTTGTCTTATTCTGAGAGTGTGTTTTCATCTTCCTTATCACCATAGTAAGTTTTTATAGTCAGTTTTTTTCTGTTATTTACTCATTTTCCCTATCTATTACTTAACTATTTAACTCTTTGTTAAAATAGGGCTCTGCTTCCATGGTGAAGGGTGCACTCTCCCAAGCTTCAGGGGTTTTGTGTGGCTGTTTTCAAGATACTTCTAGAGATCTGTTCCGTTTTTCTAAGGTAGTAGGCTTAGGAAAGAGATTTACTACTTTCCTGGCCTGTGCTCTGGTCTGTGAGCAATCACAAGCACTCCTTTCTGCCCTGGAACTTTGAGGAGGGTCCTCCATTGTAGATGCAAAATTTGCTGTGCTAGTGATCCTCCTTGCCCAGGGACTGCCACACATGTCTGCCATCAATATCTGATTATGGGTAAAGCAATAGAGTCTTGCCTTGGTGCAAACAAAAAGACCCCTGTAATCTCCTTCTGACCAGTTGCTCAATGCCCTTACTGTCTGTGAGCTGAGAACTCTGGAAGTAGCCACTGCCTCTGATGATTTAATCACTCCCAAGGATTGTTCCTGGTTTGGTGAGGATAGGGCTGTGCTGGCACAGCATGCACTGGACTGTGCTCCACTCTTATTCAGGTACAGCATACCTTACCTGATGACCTTCTAAGTTGTCTTTGGTATCTGTGGGCTGAGAGGTCTGGAAATCATCACTGATGCTACTGATTCAAAAACCCAAGGCCTGTTTTGAATTTTCTGGGACCCATTGTGTGCTAGAAGGGCCTGCACTGGACTATGTCCTCTCTCACCCTGATGCAATTCCTACCAACCTTCCAAGTTGTCTTGAGCTGGAAATTTGGTTCACTCCATTTTGGGGGGAAGAGTCTGGCTGCTCTGGAATTTGTTCAGAGTCATTTTTAAAGGTATTTGTAGGGGTTTGGGGGAAAGCTTAGGTGAGTCTCTGCCTTTACTCTGCCATCTTGGCTCCACCTCCCAGGACTGGTTTCTTTCTTGGATTTTCTTCTCCCGTAAATGCCTAGTATGCTTATTCCTCCATTATAGTTTCAATTTATGGTATTCAGCTTAGAAGATATGTAGGAGAGGTTTTCCTCCTCTTCTTCATTTCAATTTAAACCCTCTTTGGTCATATTCACCAAACACAAGTATCACAGTGGTACTGGTTAATGGGAACCCTTTTCTCAGAGCATACTCAACCTTTTGCCAAAAGACAGAAATAGTAAACTTGTTTCCAGAAGTGTGTGATGGTATATCATGGAGGGCTCTGCTCTCTACTTCAGAACATGAGCATATATGATTCAACAACATGGGAAAGGATTCTGGGAAGATGTTGGAATAGGTCAGAAAATTCTAAGCTCTCAAGATTTTCTTCCAGAAAAGAAATGAAGTAATGCCTCAAGGCAAATACAGAGCAGCAAAAATCAATGAAAGAAGGGGAAGAACAGGGTCCTCCTGGGATAATCAGAGAGGAGCTAAAAAAAAATCCGAGGATGAGGTTTGACCCCTGTAAAGAGTAAACAACTCTAGGCTAGGAACTGCTTAAACAACTAGTGATAAGTACTGGAGGTTAGCTGGGTTGGGTTGCTATTTTGGTCCCAGCTACAGGAACTTTTACCCCTTGAACAGTAAGAGGAATAGGATGTCTGAGTCAGAGAAGATCGAAGACCTCTACAGACCCAGTTGTGTTGCTGAGACTTGGAGGTGGCAAGAAGGAACCAGCACACACCAGTAAATGCAGAAGTAGTGAGGCAGAGACACCACTGACTATGGGCATATACGGAAGACTGAAGGTCTTGGTTTGGGTTTAATGTCAGAGAGGAGAACTGTGGGAGGATCTGAAGTCAGAGGCACTAACCCTCATACCCCAGGACTAGAGGTGATTACAAACATATTAAACTATCACCAAGAAAAAAATGCACAGGGAAAGGAGAAAGAACTCAACCATAGAGAGCTATTATGGGAATAGAGAATACTGGGGTTCATCTTCGGAGGAGGATAGTGAAGCAAAGAAACCATCTTCTACCTCAAAAAGTAATGTGAAATGGTCACATACCCAAAAAGAATTCATAGAAGAACTTAAAAGAGACTTTAAGTCAAATGAGAGAAACTGAAGAAAAACTTTAAAAAATAAGAACAATCTAAGAAAACAAGAAGATTATGGAAAGAAAGTCAACCAATTAGAAAAGGAGATCCAGAATCTTAAAGAAGAAATCTTAAAGAATCTTAAAAGGACTCCTTGAAAATCAGAATTGGGTGAGGGGAACCTGGAGAAATTATAAGAGATTAAGACATATGAGATATATAATATCTTAATACAAATATAAAAATCTTAATCTAAAAATATATGTAATATCTTACATAAGTATAAATAATAAATATAAATTAATATAATTATAAATATCAATAAAAAAGCAAAATATAATGAATGGAAAAAAAGAGAAGATGAAGCATCTCAAAAGAAAAATAACTGATCTGGAGAACAGATCAAGAGAAAACTGAAGAATAATTGGAATACCTGAAAGCTATGATCAAAAAAGAAATCTTGAAACAATGACACAAAAAATAATTAAAGAAAATTTTCCTGAAGCATTAGGAAAAAAAAAATCTACCAATCACCTCCTGAAAGAAATCCTATCTGGAAAACTCAAGGATAAAATATTATGAGCAACAAGAAAAAAAAACAATTTCCATATGGTGGTGCCACAATTAGAATCACACAAGACCTAGCAATGGTAACACTAAAAGATCACAGGTCTTGGAACACTATATGTGGAAGACCAAAATAACTGTGCTTCTGACCAATACCGAGCAAAGCTAAGCATAATTCTGAATGAAAAAAAAGTGAACATTTAATGAATTATCAGACTTTCAGGACTTTGTTTTTTAAAATACCTGAAATAATAGAAGATTTGACATACAAGAGCCAAGAGAAACATAAGGTACTTACCAAAGACCAATTACAAGGGACTTGATAAGGACAGATGGTTTACCTTTCATGTATGAAAAATGTAAAATATATCTAAGATTGTTATTAGTAATTAGGTAATTCATAAGAAAAAGTGGAATAAACCTAAGAATGATATGGCTTCAAAAAGTACAACCATTAGGACCAGCTAAAAAGAGTAATTATCTTATGCAAATGAGGTGCAAGAGGAAGACCCAACATAGAGGAATTAGATGGGAAGGGAGGGCTGTTAGTTTTGGAAATCTACTTTCATCTTGAATGGGTCTGAGGGAAACAATACATTTACATCTAGAAAAGTATAAAAGTCTTCTAAATTTAGGAAGAAATAAAATGCTAAAGGAATAGGGAGGGGGAAGACAAGGGAGAGATCTTAAGAGGGGAAGGTGAGAGAATAGATCAAAGGGACATATAAAAGGGCATTTAGATTTATGGGAATAGGAGGATAAAGGAGGGATCCATGGAGGAGGGATAGGTTAAGTAATAGAATGGCAAGGTAGTGAACAGAAGTAAAGTAGAGGAGTCAAGAGGGATAGGAAATAAGAAATAAACATAAACATAAAAACAGAGATTCAAAAATTAGGAGTAGACTCTCTTAGGAAAAATATATGATTATATATGTTTGTATGCATACATACATATTATATGTGTATGTATACATGTTGATATGTGTCAATATAAACATACTTGTGTGTATACATATGCATGTGTGTGCATGTATATAAACATATAAAATCACACTTTACTCTGTCCTGGGGCAAGGGAGGAAGGGGAGGAAAAAGTAAAAAGTGTACAGTAGGGTACAAAAGAAAACCTACAAGGAAGCAAAGAAAAGATGGGCAGCTCTTAGCACAACGTGTAGTATTTACTATATAGACTTTCTTAAAATGGAAATTTATTGTTATATATCTTGAATTCTCTCTTACCTTCTGCCATGTACTTTACATATTTTTTCTTTTGTTATTATATAATTAATTTAATTTGTATTTATATATTGTACTATGCATCTATTTTTTATTTTAATATGTAAGTTAATGTTTCTTTTTCTTTTCTCATTATGCATTTAAGTTCTAATTTTTAAAAAATGTTTTTGAAACATGATGAAACAGACTTTGGATTGATTGCTGGGTCTGATGTGAGAGTATAACAAAAGACTTTACTGGGAAAAACTTGGTCCCCTTTCTTTTCTTGGTCCCCTTTCATGGTGTCCATTGAGAAGGACAAACTGCTGTGATTTTTCCTGGTGGAGGCCTTGAGCATTTTATTAAAAAAATTTTTATAATTATATTGGTTTCCTTAGTAATCCTACTTACTTTGCTTTGCATATTTAAAACCTTTATTCTGAGAAGAGATACACAGGCTTCACCAGACTGTAGAGGGGGGTTCACGGCATACACACACAAAAAAAGTTTAAGAAATTCTGGTCTAATGGTAGTTAGGAAGATAATACAACCCAAGGTAGTCAGTTTCTCAGCCATTGGTGATGCTTTCTAGGTTCATTCCACAAGTACAATTTGTATCCAAATGAGTCACTGGAATTGGACAGTCTTCTGTTTTGACAGATCTGAAAAGATTCATTGTCTCATCTTGGATGCATGCCCAGTACATGTTGTTTTCAACAACAGGTAGACAAACAGCTGCCTCAATACTCACTAGCAGGCAGCCACCACTATTCTTCTCTTGCTTGGACCCCTACTGGCTGATCTTTGACTCAATAGCCCCTATGGAATTACTGTATCACCCCTCAGAGGACACACAGATGCTTTCTCCTCAGTGAGTGCGGCTCCTTCCTTTTAAAAGAGTCCACCTCCCCCCAGCCCTTATAGAAGAGACTCACATTTATCTCTTGCCTCCAAGCATTCAACAATCCTTCCCCTCTTCCCCCTTCCTCTAAGTCATGTTTTTCCATCTTCTGACCTTCTGACACAGGAGTCATCTCTGCTTCCTCACATCCTTTTTATGTTCTTTATTTTCATGCTAAAGTCCTTCTGTACCTTGAAAAAACAATACATAGCCCCTGTTGTTTGTATCTTGTTTTCAAAGAAGGTGATGTCTTGAGATGTGCATGAATTGGATTTAAGTGAGACAGAGTTGCATAGTCATCACCCTCACTCTCTCTTCCAGTCATTGAAGTTCAGCAGCAGGACAAAAGTCAGGATAACTGGCTATATCCTGGAATGCAATGGACGACCTTGGAGTCGTCAATGTCTGACCAAGCTCTAAGGGCTCCAGAGCGCCTACTCCAGCACCTTCATGGCTATTGGAATAAACTATTCCCATCTACCCATTCTGCCAGGGAAAGTCTTCACATGCTTACAGTCGACCACTACCCTCACTTTATTGACTAAGAGGTTAGAGGACCATCAATTACCCTCAAACCAGTTTAGCCCATTGGCTAAGTTATTTTACCCAGGTGTGATGGCTGCACATGCTATTGTATCTTGGAGCCACAACTGCGTGTTGGGTGATGGTGAACACCCAAAGTGAATGGGCAGCCCTGAAAGGGTGAAAAGCAAGCCCTCCCACCAGAGGCGCTATTCCTTCTGAACTTCCCATATGACCCTGTCCTTAGAAAAGGGTTCCTCAAGTATCCAGTTTCTCTTTAAGGAGAAAGGCAAATTCACTGCACTTTGAGCACAGGCAACAGTCTCTTGGCCATTGTATATGGTCATTACATAGAAACAACATGGGGTAAGTAGAGGTCCTTGGGAATTCTCCCTATTCTCCATATTTACTAGAAGATGGATCCATAGCCTTCATCTTTCTTTCTAGTACCTCCCTGAAGAACTCAACTATTCATCGTGAATTTACCTTGTTCATTGTCAGTTTGGATCCTCCTTCTCCTCCAACTCTTCCTCTTTCTTCTCCTCCTCCTTTCCATCATCTATCTATCTCTCTATCAAATTAAGTAATGGCTTATAAGTTATGCTCATCTTTTTTAAAAAACTGCTTTATTAATCCTTATCTTAGCTTTATTTCTCCTCTAATTTTCAAATTTTCTTTGTGATTCTTAAAAGCTTCTTCATCTGTTAATTTGCAAGGATTTTTTGATGTATGCCCAATTCATGAATCCTCTATTTCTATTTAATTAATATATATTCAGAGATATAGTCATGTTGTTTTCACCCCAAATACATACCAACCTGTCTCACAAAGCAGGTGGCATCTGAATTGGAAGGTCCACTTCCAATATTTTGCTTAAATATTTCCCAGGAAGTATGTAGCAGATGTTGGGAAAGGAAAAAAATGGACAAACACCTTTTTTTTCCATCAAGTCCTGAGAAAAGCCCCACTTGTGTTCTGTACATATCTTACACTGGTGATAAGGGCTCCAATTTAAGTAGGCTCTTCTCTGTGGTCTCTCCTCAGTCTCAGAAGAAATCTAAGGAGGCACCATGATCAAGTTCCTGTTGGCTTCAGTGCTGGTGGCTGGAGGTAAAATTTATGCCTGGGTTGGAGTGGGGGAAGCAGGGAGTGAAAGGTTTAGTGTAGGATAGGAGAAAGGAAAGTCATCAGATTTGGAGGAGGAAGAAACTTCAGAGGCCATTGGGTCCAATCTCCTCATTTTACAGATGAGCAAACTGAAATACAAAAAGGTTAAGTGACTTGTCCAGGATGACACAATAAGTACCTAAGATGGAGTTTTAATAAAGAACAGTTTCAATGGAAGCTCTTTATCCACCAATCCAGCATTCTCAAGATCCCTTTATATCATTAAAAATAACTGAGGACTTTCCCCATCTCCCAGAGACCTTATGTGGGTTTTGGCTACTGATATTCACATTAGAAATTAAAACATCAATATTATTATGAAAATAATTCTGAACTCATTGACCTTCTGAAAGAGTCTCAAAGACCGCCCATTGGTAACATATATAACAGACTGCTTCATTTATGCCATAACTTCACTTACAGATAATACACATAAGTTCCAGAGAGATAGTGCCTTAACCCCAGTTCAAATTGGTCAGAACCAACAGAACCAGAATTCAAACCAAAATCTCTGATTCTAAATGTATTGTCTCTCCATTACACCATGCTGCTTTAGATGAGCTTTACAGTCAGGAGTGACCCAGTTCAAATCCCAGATTGGTAGGTGTTACTAGTTGTATGAACCTAAACAAATCATTTCACTCCTTCTCTGTGCCTTAGTTTCCCTACATGTAAAATGGGGTCATAATAGTATACTACCTATGTCAAAGGGCAAGGTAAGTAAATTACTTGATATTTTTTAGTGTGTTATAAGGATGTGACTTGTGGTCATTCAGTCACTTTGTTCTGGGCTCTAGTCTCCCCCATTCCCTATGACATGGGACATCTCTTCTTGGTCATTTTCCCTTCCGTTGTTCTCAGTCTTGTGGGATATAAAGAATTAGAGAGGAGTTCCAAGAGATCACTGGGTATTGAGTCAGAGAGATGGTCAAGACCACCTCCCATTATCCCTTCTTGTCTGTATATTCAATCATCAAAAATATGAGATCAGGACCAGAGCTAGATAATGGGAATATGTGGGCCAATGGGATGGCTTGGTTTGATGATATCATATGTGTCCTTGTTAACTTTTTCCCTGTGTTTTAGTTCTAGGCTGTGGGGTCCCCACCTACCAGCCCAATCTAGCCAGAGTTGTTGGAGGTAAAGATGTGCTGCCCAACAGTTGGCCCTGGCAGGTCAGTAACTCTCCCCATCTCCAACCCTAGTTATAATTGGGGTTAGGGAGGGTGGGTTGCCATCTAGGGGACCCCACATCTTGGCAGAAGGTGACTTTTAATGTACCGTTTTATAAATGCATGTATTCTTAGTGTTATAAAATTTTTCTCTTATAGGCAATTATTATGTGCTAAGCTGAATCACATGTGCACCAGTAAGGGTTTGCTATATAATAATTGCATTATTGATTTAATTGGTTGGGTGAGAGGAAACATGCATAGGGAGAGGGAAATGGTTGCTATCTTAAACTTAAGGGGCAATAATGTTTTATCACACACAGCTTGTTCTTCTCCAAATGTGCTCCCATTTTCCCAAAACTCACAAAGAGCTTGAGGCCATTACCTAGAAACACCTTTATATAGAGATACAATAGTAGGATGGAAGCTTCTGAATCCTAGTTCACCCTTGAGCACTTGAAGGTGGGGGAATGAAAAGAAGAATGGGGATCCATCAGCCCTTACCATATAAACTTCATGTCATACTGTGGGCCAGCACTTCCTGTCTTCAAGGTTAGAACAGTGCCACGCCCATGCCCTCTATCATCCCTACCATCTTTAAAAGTGCAGGAAGAATATTTACATCTGAACAAATGTCTAATAGCTGTCTTCTCCAATTTAGCCCCCATTCCCACCAAATGATGCTCCCCCTTCCCTCCCAACCTTTCCTGAGGCTTTAAATCATGGCACCGTACTACAAACCCCATGATGATTACAGAAATCTCTGTATGACAGGACTCCTGAACCCCACTGAGCAGATCACTGATTTCTAGAAGTCTTTAATACAAGAATTCCATTGGGGCCCAATCCTCAAAATCTTTCTCCAATCAGGAAGGTTAGACATAAGATGCTGTTAAAGCAGGAAGTCTATCAAAGGATCTCTGTATTTTGATCAATCTCTTCAGCTGGATTATAGATTTCCGTATATTCCTTCACCCCTGAAGCCTGGTTATAAACTATAACTCTATGGCACTCACATATTCTCTATATTTTCCTTCCTTGGAACCTGCCTTGAATCTCTCATACCTGGTATAAAGCCTTGGCTACAATCTATAAACAATCTGTAATCACCACCCAGGTTAATCTCAATGGTGCATGGATGTCATGTGTGTGTGTGTGTGTGTGTGTGTGTGTGTGTATGTGTGTGTGTTTATAAAAGGTGGAGTCAATTGAATAAATTAATCAAATCACCCCACCCCCTTTAAAGTAATTGGCAGAATGCTAAACCCTGATACATTTACCAAGTGAAAAACTCTTCTCTTCTACAAGTTCAGATTCCTTCAACTGATTCCCATATGGTATGAATTGTAGACTCCCTATCCTGGATGATTATCCAGTTCATCAATATCCTTCCTGAGCTGGATGATCTCCAATTATCCTGATCCATATCTGGTCACTAGACCCAGATGACTCTGAAATAGAAAGTGAGGCTGGTGACTCATTGGAATGTCATGGCATCACCTCCATGATCTCATGGTCCTCACTGATAACAAAGGACAAACTCCAAGAATCTTCACTGCTAACTAGGTGTGACTGAGGCCTGGGCAGCTTCTTGAATCAATCAAAGCCTTTCCAATCAGGTGCCCTAAGAAGTCAGCTCTGACTGAGTGAGGTCATGCCCTAAGGAGCTCATATAAAAGGCAGAGCTGGTATGGAAGAGAGGAGAGATTCCCAGGGTCTAGCAGTGAAGAGGAAGGAGTGAGGACATCACCAGCCAAACTGGCAGCAAAGGAGGAAGGAAAGTGGGACTGAGCTGTTGCACAGAAGGAAGATATTAAGGATCTTGGCACTAAATAAGTGTTTATTGAAAAAAAAAGTGTTTGTTGAAGTGAATGACTGATTAAGGACAAGACCAAAGACTTTAAAATGGCTAAGGGATGAGGCAGCCCCAGCTCAGAGGGAAGGCAAGTCTATTCAGCAGAAGAGGAGAAAGGGGAAAGCAGATGGCACCACTCTGATGCAGGGCTCTCACCTCCTCACACCTGGACTACTTACATCACCTCCTAGCGGGTCTCTCCAACACTGCAGTCCACCCTTCATTCAGCAGCCAGATTGATCTTAATGTGCAGGTCTGACCATGGCACTCTCCCCTCCCCTATCCCCTACTCAGTAAACTCCAATGGCTCTCTATCACCTTCTGGACCAAATAGAAAAGCATCTTCTTGGCTTCCAAAGCCCTTCCTAACCTAGCACCCTCCTGTCTTTCCAGGCTTCTACCACCTTAGACCCTTCCTCTTTTGGCTCCAGGCATTTTCTCTGATTGTTTCTCAAACCTGGAATGGTCTGCCTCCTCATCTCTGCCTACAGGCTTCCTTGGTCTCCTTCAAGTTCCAGCTGAAATCCCATCTTCTACTGGAAACGTGTCCCAAGCCCTCTAAATCTGTTAGCTTCCCCCTATCAATTATTTCCTATTTATCCTGTACATGACTAGTTTATACATTATTTGTATGCCCTGTCCCCTATCAGGTTGCAAGCTCCTTGAAAACAAGGACTGTTTTGTCCTTTTTTTTCCCCAGTACTTAACACAATGTCTGGCACATAGTAGGTGCTTTAAAAAATGTTTTATTGACTGACATAGACTTTCCAGCACCTTTACACTCTGTGTTTTCTATTCAGATCTCTCTTCAATACAGTTCCCTTGGTAGATGGAGACACACCTGTGGGGGAACCCTGATAGCTCCAAACTGGGTAATGACAGCTGCTCACTGCATCAGGTAACTCTTCTAGGATTCCTATCCAGTTTATATCTCCCACCATCTACAAACACTTATTTCTGGCACTTGGGACCTGAATGATCAAACCTATGACCAGGGTGTTTGTTTAACTTAAACTCTTTAATAAAGGAGCCTTGCAAATAAGTCACTTGCCTAGAGTGAATTAAATTCTGTTGGGTGGGGAGAGGGACAATTACTGTTTACAACTTAGGGTACAAGTCAATGAAAAGCTTTTATTTCCTTCATAGTTCCAAACCAGGACAGAAGGAAATATCAGTTGGCACACTGAGAAGGCCATCTCTGCAGGGCAAGTAGGCTTCTGAATACCAGTCATTTCTTCACCAATACTTACAGCATGCAAAAAAATACATTTTCATGCTGGGTTCCCAATCAATTAGCCACAGGTCTTGGGGAACAGTTTGTGTTCCAGAAGAAGAGATAGAGACTCTCTAATGTTATTGTCATTGGCATCAGGGGTCTGAGACAGGGTGGACTCTGTCTTTGAGTTGACTTCTTCCATAACTAAGAGTAAAGAAAGGCAGAAAACAATTAGCTTGGACAGCCCATTTACGCTGAAATGGAGACAAGTTATTAAATAGTATTATTCATGTCAAGAAAGGGAATACAGTGTATTCTCTCTGCCTCTGGTTCTCTCTCTCTCTCTCTCTCTCTCTCTCTCTCTCTCTCTCTCTCTCTCTCTCTCTCTCTCTCTCTCTTTCTCTCTCTGTCTCTGTCTCTCTGTTTCTCTCTCTCTCTGTCTCTCTGTCTCTGTGTGTGTGTGTGTGTGTGTCTCTCTCTCCCACTCCTCCACTAAACTTCTCTTCCAATGCTTCACTTTGGTGTAGACATGGCCCTATCTTCTCAAAGGCCATGGCAGCAGAATTGCTTGAGCTAGTCTTCCCAAGTTCTAGAGACTTCAAGTTCAGGGCCAAGAATGGAGGGTGTCCATCATCTGAAGTCCAGAAAAGGCAAAGCACCAGAGCATGGTTCATCAACCATAGAACAGGAAGGGCTTTAGAGATCATTCACCAGGAGTTCTTAACCTTCTTTTGGCCTAGATCCCTTTGACAGGATCTGGTGAAGCCCATGGACTCCTCAGAATCATGGAGACAAAATAAAGTACGTAAGATTTCAAACATGCTGAAATAAGTTATCAAAATATTTTAAAAACAAATTTATGGTCCTCCTTTTAAGAAGCCCTGGTTCTAGTCCATCCATCTTGTTTTACACACATGGAAACAGAGGCTACACCAACAGGAGTTTCTCAGCCAATATCAAAGTCGGAATTCAAACCCAGATCCTAAACTCCAGATTGGTCTCTCTGTCCATTACATCATGACCTCAGCCTGAGGAAAACTTTTTTGTCTGAAAATACTCACTCCTTGAAATCATCTCCTCTGTCAGTTTCTCAAATCATGTAACAAGAAACCATGAAACACCCAAAGGTTTTTTGTTTGTTTAATGAACTTTATGTTGTTTCTTGTTGTTCAGTCATTTCAGTCATGTCTGATACTTCATAACCCTATTTGAGGTTTTCTTGGTGAAGATACTGAAGTATTTTGCCATTTCCTTCTCCAGCTCATTTTACAGATGAGGAAACTGAGACAAACAGGATTGAGTGATTTGCCCAGGATCATACAGCTGGTATCTGATGCCAGGTCTGAATTCAGGTCTTCCTGAAGCTAGACCCAGCTCTATCCACTTCATCACACAATTATATATGCTTTTTTTCTTAGTAAACATTTAAAAATAATAATTTTAGAGGATTTAGTTGGGCCAGAGTTGGGTTTTTTTTATCTAAAACATACTACCATGTAACAAAATTTAAGAACCACTGTGGAAGCATTGGTAGAGGATACATCGTACCCATGAAATCACAGGTCATTTAAATCTTCCCCAGAGTCACTGCAGAAAACCCAGGGCAAGAGCCCACCAAATAATCTTGGTGTAAATTGTCACGAGTTCTGTGTGGAGCTCTTGAGAACCTGTGAGGCTCAAAGACGGGTCTGAGACATAAAACTGCAATGCTTGGCCATGGTCCTGATGAGCATCACTCCCTGCAGAGCTGACCCTGTCCTCTTTTTCCTTTTCTTTTCTGCAGCTCTTCTAGGACCTACCGAGTACAGCTTGGGAAACACAGCCTGTCCACTAGTGAGGAAGGAACTGTTGCTGTCAGTGTTACAAAGCTGGTGGTCCATGAGGGTTGGAACAACAAGCTTGCCAATGGGTACCTTAAGGGCATTTCCTCTTTTGGGTTGAATTGGGAAGAGGGAAAGGGTTCTTATGAAAGGCACTAAGGTTAAAGAAGAAACAGCTAATTTAGTCTTAGGAAGAAGATGCCCTCTGCCCAGTACCTTAACATCTTAGGCAGGGAACAGATGAATTCTGATGACAATATACATAGTTAATCAGAATGTGTGGAAAGGAATGCATGAAAATGTCTACAAGAAGAGCAGTGATAGTCCCACTAGACAGACATAGATCACAGGTAGCATGTACAGCCACATTTCAAAGTACGGATGTCCAGATGAGAGTAACTAGATAGGAAGGAGAAGCACCAAATCTCAGGGTTGAGAAAGACCTCAGCAGACAACCAGTTCAAACATTAGATAGGAAAACCCCTGTAGGACAGATCTAATAAGGAATTTTCCATTTGCCTAACTTGATGCAAGGATCACTTATCAGACTGGGAATACTCAGCTTATAGAAAACTGGGGCGGGGGTGGGGGGGGGGGGCGTTGTGACCACTCTCTCCGATATTTGAAACATTTTTATAAATGCTTTATGTATCTGAAGTCTTGTCTCATGAAAGTCATTCAACATACATTTATTAAACTCCTAGTTCTACAGAAACAAAGAAAGGCAAAGACAGCCCCTGCCCTCACAGACCTCACAATCTAATAGAGAAGACAAACATGTAAATAACTAGATACACATAAGATCTATACAGAATCAATAGAAAGCAATCTCAGAGGTAAGGCACTCATACTCGGGGGGACTGGGAAAGGCTGTCTGCAGAAAATAAGACTTGTACTGAAACAGGAAATCAGAGATTCTTAAAGTAGGTGTCAGGAGAGAGAGTGTAGATAGATTGTAGACAATGTCATTTAGACTAAATGTAAGAAAATACTTCCTGAATCTGAGATCTCTCTCCAAATGGAATAAGTTCCTATCCTTTAAAATTATAGCATCCTAGCCACAGAAAGATAGAAAGACTTTAAAGACCATCGAGCACAACTCCCACATCTTATAGAAGAGAATACTGAGTCAGCACAGAGAGTATTTTTTTTAGTGACTTATATACACAAATAGTAAGTGATGGAGTCAAAATTAGAACTCAACTCCTTTAACTCTTAGGTCAGACCATTCTATGTTCAGCTTTCCTCTGTGATACACTGACTTCTGTAGTGTTGAACTTCTAGTGATTTAGAAATGTTCAGTGGTGTCAAACTCAAATAGAAATGGATCTCTGCCAGTGGCATATTGACTTAGAAAACTCCAAATTAACATTATCTATGTTACAGTGTATTTTTTTTCCCAGTTCTCAATTATTTTCCAATGTGTTTCTCGATAACATTTTAATCTGGTTTGAATTGTACTGGGGAAATTTTGGTGGTCCTCATGAGGCATGGGAGTTTGATACCTCTGAATGACTTCCAAGTTCCTCTTGAGCTCTGATGGTCTCTGATTCTCTAGTAAGGAATCCTTCACTGAAGATCTCTGAGCTCAGAGGGACCCAAGGAAACCAATGCTTTCGCCATGTCCATTTGGCTATGACATAAGGATACAGTTGAGAAAGAAGGGACAAGTCAGGGAGACCTACTGATCTGATAGTCTCCAACTATTCTCCAAACATTCCCTCTAAGTGCTTAGAGATCACCATTACTCCAAGTCACACATTCCAATGGATGAGGGGAGCTCGTGGATACAGGTACTTCCTACTGTAACAAGGCATGTTGCACCTCACTCCTACCTGACCATCCTGTGTATGTGAGTGTGTGTGTGCGTGCGTGCATGCGTGTATGCGTGTGTATGTGTGTGTGTGTGTGTGTGTGTGTGTGTGTACAAGAGTTTAAATTAGGTATGGCTTTTTCAATCCACCCAGGATTAATGGAGAGGAGACAAGACTCTGGGCTGACTCCATTTTCTTGGAGTGAACTCAGTTTAAATGGGGAACAAGCTGATCAGAAGCCTACTCTCTTCACACTTTCTCCTCTCTCCCACACTCAGGAATGACATTGCCCTGCTCAAACTGGCCAGCTCTGTCTCTCTGACTGACAAGGTTCAGCTGGGTTGCCTGCCTCCTGCTGGAGCTATCCTGCCCAACAATTATGCCTGCTTTGTGACAGGCTGGGGACTGCTGAAAAGTAAGTGGGAGCCCAGATGTGGGAAGGGATAGCAAGGTAGTGGTCCAAAAGGGAAAGGAGTCAGTCCCCACCCAATCATTTGGAAGGCTCTCTCCCCACTCCCCTGCCTGAGGCTGATTGGAGAAAGGTGAGAGAGAGCAGAGGAGGGCTAAAATAAGGTCAAGAAAGTCACCCTAAGATTTAGAGCTGAAAGGGGATTGGAGAGTCTAATGGTGATTCCCCTGATTTTAAAGGGCTAGAGGGAGTGATCAAGTTACCAAGTAGCAGAGGTGGGGTTTGAAACCCAGATTTTCTGATAACAAACCTAGTGTACATCCTGCTAAACCATATGGCCACAGACTGGAATCCAGAGCAGTCATCTTTGGCCTCAGGGCGCCTGGAACCCTGCAAAAATTCTAAGGGTCCATTAACTTTCTCACTTTTCCCCCTGGCACTGGGCATCCCTGGTCTTCTTCTGGTATGCAATTCTGGGGTCAGGAGTGTAGATCAATGTTGTTAGATAAGGGACAATTATAGAAGGAAGGTTCTATAGGATCTGAAACAGGAAGTACAGATAGACTGGTGTTTAAAAACTGACTCTAGGAGAGGGGGAAGGAAGAAACACACTTTTAAGTTTAAGCTGCATTATTTACATTTTCTCCAGCACTTTCTTAAGTCTAGACAATTAATGAAACCATAAATCTAAATCTGATTTATAGATAACATTTACTTCTTTCTGTCATTGGCTCTCTGAAGCCAGTAGGATCTGACTCCAGCAAACTCTTGGCTGGAAGTCACCTCAGAGGTCACCAGTTCTCACTCCACTATTTTCCAGATGAGAAAACAAGCCAAGAGAAGTGGAGTCACTGACCCAAAGTTATCAGGTTGTACATAAGAGTCAGAATTTGAACCCAGGTCCTCTGACTCCAAATCTAGGTCTCTCCATTATACCTCAATACTTCTCAATGTGAAATCATATCTCTTGGGTTCACCCTGAATAGGTGTCTCTGGGGTCAAGAAAAGAGATACCAATCCCTCTCACCTTTCTCCAATTAGCCTTGAGCAATGGAATGGGGAGAGAGCCTCCCAGTTCTTTGGCCTCCTTCAAATATAATCAATTATATGCCAATGGAAGGTGGCATTAAAAAGGGAAATTGAAACCAAATGTTAAGGTACTTAGCTGTTCACTAAGATATAGTAAAACAAATACTCACCAATTTAGTAGTAAAAGGTTCACATTCCAACTGTTATTTAATAGCTATGTATCTTAGACAAGTCACATTTTTAATTTGTGCCTCAGTTTTCTCACCTGTAATATGAGGGAGTTGGACTACATGACTGACTATCCTTCCAGCTCTGATCCTATGATCTTTGAACCTCTCTTTTCTCATTATCACAAATCCAAAAAGGGCAGTAACACTGGTAAAGCTTGCCTCATAGCACTAAAGACCAGAAGGGATCTCCAAGATTGGCAAGGCAGAGCAACACAGTAGAAAGAACATGGATCTTGAAGTTAGAGGTTTTCTTTTGGGATTTTTGTTTTCTTTATTTGTTTTAACCAGACTTCTTGATTTAATCAGTCCTCAGAAAGCTGGAGAGGACCCTTCCTCTATCAAGGCAGATCATTTAGAGTCACAGAGAGTTGCCTGGAGAGTTTACCCAGAAGCCCATAGTCCTATGTGTTTCTATGTCATCACCTCTTACTACCTGTGTGACTTTGACCAACACACAGGCCTCACTTTTCTCATCTGTAAATTGAGAGGAATGGATTCTAAGTTTATTTCTAGCCCTAAGTATAAGACTCTATAATTTAGAGAAAGATAATTTGGATTCAGCTTCCTGCTTTGCCATACACTATCTGTAACTGTAAAGGAGGCATCTCTCACTAAGACTCAGTTTCCCCATCTGTAAAATAGAAACGACAAAATTTGCACATTCTCCTTCATGGAGCAATTGTGAAGAAAGAACTTTTCAAACCTTATGGTACCACAGAAATGCAAACTAATAGTATTACAGTTGGCATTTTGTAACCTTTGAGAAAACTATACTAGAGATATTTCAAGGATGTTTTCCTGATCCTTGGGATCCAAAGAGCATTGGTCTTTCCGAAGACCTGAGTTCAAGTTCCAGTGCCTGCCATTCACTAGCAAGGTGACTTTGGGCAGGTTTCTTTCCTCCCATAATTCCTTTCTCCTCCTCATACAATCATTTGATACTTCTATGATTTCCAGAGCCCCAGGCTTCTCATAAGATCTCCCCATGAACTCCTCTTCTCTCTGGTCTCCTTCTAGCCAATGGAGTTGCTGCAGATATCTTGCAGCAGGCTCTCTTGCCAGTGGTAGATTATGCCACCTGCTCCCTCACCAACTGGTGGGGCAGCTCCGTGAAAACCAGCATGGTGTGTGCCGGTGGTGACGGGTTGGTTTCTGGCTGCCAAGTAAGTGTGGAAAATGGGCAGATCTCCCTTCCTCAAATGCATCCCATTCTCTGACCAGAAATGAGTCACACAACAAGGGTCACATTTGTTTCCTTCCAGATATATATGAGAAGCTGCTGGCCAGGGAATTAGAACCTCGCCCAAGGCCTCCCTGTTTCTTATTGCCTGTATGACCTTGAGCAACCTACTAGGTTTGTTTCCTTTTTGAAAAATGAGGAAACTTGACCACACAGTCTCTGAGGTCTTTTCCATCACTACAGTTATGATCCTATGAGTAACAGAGGCAGTGAGACAAAGTGGAAAGATTGCTGGAAAGCTTGGGCATTCCTAGATTCAAATCCCTGCAATTTAGAGCACGATAATTTAATCTTGCAGCTGGATAGTGCAGTCGATACAGCACTGGGTTTGGATTCAGGAAGACTCATCTTCATGAGTTCTAACCCGACCTCAAACACTTACTAGCTGTGTGACTTTGGGCAAGTCACTTAACCCTGTTTGTCTCATGAGCTAGAGAAGGAAATGATAAACTACTCCAATACCTTTACCAAGAAAACCCCAAATGAGTTAACAAAGAGTTAGCAATGACTGGATAGCAACAACAAAAATTTAATCTCAGTGAGCCTCAGTTTCCTCATCTTAAAATTAGGACAATGAATGCCTGTAGGGTCTACCTCACAGACTTCAATGACTTCAATGAGTTAATGTATGTGAAGTATTTCACAATATTAAAGGGCTCTGTATCAATATTGTCATCATTACCATTGCCATAGTTTTTACTCTGTGATGTTGAATAAGTCATTTATCTACTCCAAGTCTCCAATTCTTTAACTATAAAGTAAAGGGATTAAAGTAGAAGCCCTCTAAGGTCCAGCTCTCACACTATGCTCCTAAACCCTATATTTTTGGTGTTAATGGCTGATAATGGCTTGACAAGAAATTTCCCAGAAGTACTGATATTTCAACCATATTTCCAAAGGAATGGTGAATCTTAGGCACTATGTCAGGTCTGCTAGTGGGAGAAATACTTGAGGGCCAGGTTCTCTTTCACATAACCTCAAAGCAC
>CM053771.1:41852456-41895912 GCA_028658325.1 Potorous gilbertii
CCCTATATTTTTGGTGTTAATGGCTGATAATGGCTTGACAAGAAATTTCCCAGAAGTACTGATATTTCAACCATATTTCCAAAGGAATGGTGAATCTTAGGCACTATGTCAGGTCTGCTAGTGGGAGAAATACTTGAGGGCCAGGTTCTCTTTCACATAACCTCAAAGCACGGTCCTAGTCATTCTGCCCATCAGGCATGATCACAATGCTGTTTAAGGACAAAACACCTACCCCAGCCTCACTTTAGAGCCTTGCCATGCTGTAGTCACCTCTGCCATTTGCTCCTCTCTTTCCAGAGCCAGAATGGTATGTATTTCGATGAAATACATTAAATAAAGATTTGTGTTGTATAGACAAGTCATGAACTTATTGGAAAAGCCAACTTATGTCTACATAACACATTTCCCCAAAGCCAGCCTCATTGAACCTGCGTTTCTCTCAGGGAGACTCTGGTGGTCCACTGAACTGCCAGGCAGCTGATGGTCGTTGGGAAGTGCATGGTGTTGTGAGCTTTGGCTCAACACTTGGTTGCAACTATCCTCGGAAACCTACTGTCTTCACCCGGGTCTCAGACTTTAATGAATGGATCAATAAGGTAAGAGGTTTCCACCTGTCTCCCAAGGCCAGAACCCCTGTCTACTTCCTTGGCCACAGTATGAAGACATGGGTAGAAAGATGGGCATGGGAGGTCTTAAGAGTAGCCACTCTGCCCTCTGACAAAGTAGTTCCTTCCTGAGGGATGGGAAGAAGTGAGTCCTACAAAAGAACCAAAGAACAGTACAGCTAGAAGAAATGTTAGAACATAGATTGGGAGGACTTAGAGGGACCATGAAGTAGAACATTTCAGGGATTAAAAAGAATCACAGAACACTGAATGTGAAGACTGAAAGGGAACACGAGAAAATCAAAGATGGGAGTACAGGTGGTCAGACTGGGAAAAACCTTAGAAAACATAAGGTCACAGGTGGAGCTGTCAGAATTGCAGTTGGGAGGCGGTCTTGAGACAGAGAACATCAGAGCTAAAAGAAGCTTCAAAATATAAAATGCGAGAACATAAACTATTAGAACTAGAACCTGGGAACATAAAAAGTACCTTGACAGAGGAGAAAAGGAATGAAATTCATGATGCAGGTCATTACCTTGGACTCAGGACCCTCCATACAGCAGCAGAAAACCACTGATAGGCCTCACCTGGGATACCTTCTGAAGACAAGAAGCAGGAAGCCCTGATTTTTGAACATCAAGAGAATTCTTGATAGAGAAAATCAAATCAAATCATTGAAGAAGTAAAATAAGGGAGGCAGACCTAAAACATTTAGGAAGCTTTCAGTGAAGGAAATGATGTTGCAAAGGCCAATCTTCTGCCAGACAGGAGTTGAGAATGCAAAGGTAGGGGACTAGGGGTATGGCAACTGCATATCCTGGCAGACACAGTTGATGAGTTGATTAGTCCACAGAACCACTTTTTAAATCTGTGTTACAATAAATGTCTCACAAGAAATGGATCTAAAAGAGAAGTATTTGAAAACAAATGTGATTTGAGAAAAACAAAATTGGATAAAAAAAATTTTTAAAAGAAAAAGAATTATCTGGGCTAGTGATTTCCAGAGGACTACTGGACCAAGAGAATTTCCATGACTTAGAAGATAAGAAGAGAAAATGAAAGCTAGAAACATTTCTTCCCTAATCCTCCACCCTCTAAAAATGTCAGAAATCTTCCGAGTATAGGTGGCTGCCATCTTAGGCCATCTGATATTGACAGACATTTGCAGGGCAAAGAGCTACAAAAGTTCCTTCCTTCCTGAACTCCTGTCTTGTATCTTCCACAGGTGATAGCAGAAAACTAACCAGAACATCCTGAGAAATGGGTCCATTGTAAAGGGAAAAGGAAATAAAAGTTATAATCAGAAACTAACTGTTGCAGGTGGAGTGGGTCCTTCCCTTCCAGGGATCCTGGAAGAAAGTGGGTCCTTTGGGTTACAGGCAGCATTGAGATGGCACCCATGGTTTCTGATACATTCCCCTTTGCAGTCTGATTCCAACATTCCAGAGGACAAACCTGTATGTATGTCAGATGAAGCTTTTTAAGAAACAATACATTAGGCAGCCAAGTAGCTCCCAGGGGATGGAGCACTCGCTGGACCTGGGGTCAAAAAGACCTGAGTTTAAATCTGACCTCATATACTTGCTAGTTCTGTGACCCTGAGCAACTATGTAACCGTGATTCTGCCTCAGTTTCTTTAACTTTAAAATGGGAATAAAAATATCGTCTACCTCCCAGGATCATTGTAGTAATCAAATGAGATAGCATTGTAAAGCACTTAGCACAGTACCTGGCACATAGCAAGCATGACAGAAATGTTAGCTACGAGGCTGCTGATGCTGGTGATGGGGATGATGGTGATGGTGGTAATGATAACTTCAGAGAAACAATGTGATCAAGTGTAGAAGGAAATGTGCTGAATGTGATGATGTGATGAAGGAAAGAGGGTTGGATATAGAAACAGAGGACTTAATTTCAATCCCTGCTCTGTTCCTCAATTCCTGGGTAATCCTGGTCAAATCACTCATTCCCACTGGGTTTTAGTTTCCCCCTTCATAAAATGAGAGCTTTGGGCTCTGTGATCTCTAAGGTCTTATTGCTCTGAATTCTTTGACCTAAGAGAAGGCCTGAGCTCCAGAGCACTGGGGTCTGGTCCCAACTCCCATATTTACAAGCCATGGAACACACACCTAGCAACTGTCAGAGGCTGGATTAAAGGGGAAAGCAGAGTGATGAACAAAGAGCTTCTGATGAATATGAGGAGGGAGGGAGTACCGGGAAGTGTGGGAGAACCTTACAGAAGATATGGGACCTGAACTAGAGCCTGAAGGATAAAAATTCTAAAAGGAAGAGATGAGCAGAGATGGACTCTTTCATTTCATTTCTTAAGATTTACTCTAGGGTTTCATGTGATAAAAATTATGGACAGAAGAAGAAGTGTCAGGCAAGATGTGACAAATGACAAAACCCAAAAGACAGAGTTTCTTATTAATAATGAATTTATTAATTAGGCTAATAATCAAGTGGTTTCTATTGGCAACCAAAGATATCCCCTCCACCAGTGATGACATTGAATGCCTTAAATCCTTTTGTAAAAGGGAATGCCCCTGAAAAGTGAACCTCAATCCTGATTGGTAGACATTTAATGAGGAAGTGAAATACAAGTCTTCAGCTCCTCCTCCTGACAATATGACTTGCTTATGAGACCTGGTCACTTCCAGCAGTCTGGATGGAGGGATACATCTCTATCCAGATCACTCTGGTTGGTTTTCTCCTTCATGACCTGGGTCACCCTAAACTCTAATGGAGGGGGACCAGGACAGGGGCTCATTTCTTCAAACAAGAACTAGTCTAGATTGAATTCTGTTTACACTCTACACAGAAGTTAGGTTTCCTACTTGGATGAGGTCCTGCCCAAGACTGAAAAGCATATTCCCAGAAGGTTAGGAGTAATCTCAATCAGCCAAGTCCTTCAGAGGCTGACCTGCCACAGGAACTGGGCCTCAATGAAGAAACACAGTGGGGTAAATAGCCTGGATCCTACTTTAATAATTGGTTATTAATATAATGCAAAGATAATTTCTCTCTAAAGTGAAGGGAGGTCTAGAATATAGGAGATTAAGATCCAATTCCAACTTCAACAAGGACTTTGGACAAATCACCTCCAACTCCGCATCTCAGCTTCCTCACCTATAAAATGGGCATGGTGGTCACACATCTTTGTTCCCCAACTAGCCAACCAAAGTAGAGGAGACATCAACACCCATGGTGATCTCTTTATCTCTCATTTTCCATCACTAGACCTACTGCTCCTGGGAGAAAGGCCATAGAGCCAATATTTCCCTGAATGGCGCTGGACAGGGCACTTCAGGGCCTATTTCTAGGCTGGAAAGCAGAGAGACCTTGACTGTAGCTACCTGTAGTCATGGAGAGGGGAGACTTTGGGGGAGGAAGGAAGCACTCATTCTCTATTAGTCTTAACAAAAAGCCTTTCAAGAGGAAATTGAAGTAGCCAGAAATTTATTTAAATGTGTCCTTGGAAGGCAAGGTATTAGATACCTGGGGAAACACAAAAACAGAAAGGACAATGAATTAGCTCATCAGATACAACACCTATTCCTATTTAAAAACACTAGAGAACATAGGCATAAATGGAGCCTTCCTTAAAATGATAAGTAGCATCTACCTAAAATCCTCAGCAAGCTTTATATGTAATAGGGATAAGCTAGAAGCATTTTCAATTAGATCAGGGATGAAATAAGGATGTCCATTATCAATATTCAATATGGTTATTCAATATGGTACTATTAACAATTAAAGAAGAAAAAGAAATTGAAGGAATTAGAATGGGCAAAGAAGAAACTAAGTTATCACTCTTTGTAGATGATATGATGATATACTTAGAGAATCCCAGAGAATAAAGTAAAAAGCTACTTGAAATAATAAACAAGTTTAGCAAAATTGTAGGATATAAAGTAAACCCACATAAATCATTTACATTTCTATATATTACTAACAAAGCCCAATAGCTGGAGATAGAAAGAGAAATTCTATTTAAAGTTACTGCAGACATTACAAAACATTTGGGAGTCTACCTGCCAAAAAGACACCCAGAAACCATATGAGCACAATTATAAAACACTTTTTAGAGAAATAAAGTCAGGTCTAAATAATTGGGAAAATATCAGCTGCTTATAGGTAGGCTGAGCTAATATAATAAAAATGACAATTCTATCTAAATTAATTTACTTATTTAGTGCCATGCCAATCAAACCACCAAAAATTATTTTATGGAACTAGAAAAAATAATAACAATTCATCTGGAAGAACAAAACGTCCAGAATATCAAGGGAATTAAGGAAAGAAAATGCTAGGGAAAGAAGCCTCGCCATATCAGATCTTAAATTGTGTTATAAAGCACAATCATCGAAACTATCTGGTACTGATTAAGAAATAGAGGGGTCATTCAGTGGAATGGGTTATGTACACAAGACCCAGTCACTATGTGTGTGTGTGTGTGTGTGTGTGTGTGTGTGTGTGTGTGTGTATCAAATAACTATGGTAATCTACTGTTTGATAAATTCAAAGTCCCCAGCTTCTGGGATAAGAACTCACTATTTGAGAAAATCTGCTAGAAAAACTGGAAAATAATATGGCAGAAACTGGGCATAGACCAACATCTTACATCATATACCAAGAGAAAGTCCAAATGGGTAGACAATTTAGATATAAAGATAGATACTATAAAGAAATTAGGAGAGCAAGAAATAGTTTGTCAGATTTATGGAGAATGGAGGAATTTATGACCAAACAGGAGACAGAGAACATTATGAAATGCAAAATGGATAATTTTGATTGCTTTAAATTGAAAAGGTTTTGCATAAACAAAGTCAATGCAACCAAGATTAGGAGGGAAGCAGAAAATTGGGAAAGAATTTTTACAACCCTTGTCTATAATAAAGGCCTCCTTTCTAAAATATATAGAGAACTGAGTCAAATTCATAAGAATACAAGTCACTCTCCCATTGATAATTGGTCAAAGTATATGAACAGGCAGTTTTCAGAGGAAGAAATTAAAACTATCTATAGTCATATGAAAAAATGCTCTAAGTCACAATTAATTAGAGAAATACAAATCAAAACAACTCTGAGGTACCACATCACACCTTTCAGACTGACTAATATGACAAAAGAGGAAGATGATAAATGTTGGAGAAGATGTGGGAGAATTGGAACACTAATTCATTGTTGGTGGAACTATGAGCTGATCCAACCATTCTGGAGAGCAATTTGGAACTATCCCCAAAGGGCTACAAAAATGTGCATACTCTTTGACCCAGCAATACCACTACTAGGGCTCTATCCCAAAAAGATCATAAAAATTGGAAAAGGACTCATATGTACAAAAATATTTATAGTAGCTCTTCTTGTGGTGGCCAAAAACTGGGAATCAAAGGAATGCCTATCAATTGGGGAATGGCTGAATAAATCATGGTATATGAATGTAATGGAATACTGTTGTGCTATAAGAAATGATGAGCAGGTGGACTTCAGAAAGCCAGGAAAGACTTATATGAACTGATACTGAGTGAAGTGATCAGAACCAGGAGAACTTTGTACACAGCCATGTTGTGCAATGACTGACTTTGATAAACTCATGTCTTCTCAGCATTGCAAGGACCTAAGACAATTCCAAAAGACTCATGATGGAAAATGCCATCCACATCCAGAGAAAGAAGTATAGAGTCTGAATACAGATTGAAGCATACAATTTGCTCCTTTTTTTATTTGTTTGTTTTGTTTTGTTTTCTTTCGCATAGTTCCTCCCATCTGTTTTAATTCTTCTGTACAACATGACTACTGTAAAAATATGTTTAATAAGAATATATATATAGAGAGAGAAAGCCTGTATTGGATTGCATGCTGTCTTAGGGAGGGGAGAGGAGAAAGAGGCAAAGAAAATTTAAGACTTATGGAAGTGACTGTTGAAAACTAAAAATTAATTAATTTATTTATTAAAAAGAAAAAAATAGTTCATCAGAGAGAAGCAACAAGTCCTTATAAGGACAGGAACCTTCTTCTAAGTGACAACTTTCAAAATCAGTAGACCAAAATGCATGAATGTTTGTATATCTATATGTGTGTGTGCATATGTATGGATAGTATATAGATATTATGTCTGAACATTTTATATATACATTAATTTTTATATACATATGTGTGTATGTCTATACACACATATGTTTTAGGGTAGTTATAAGCTTATATATTATATTATTAATTATTTAATTATTTATAAGATAGATTGATAGATTGATGGGAGGATAGCTAGATAACACTTTAAAGTATTACTAGGTCCAAGACTGGGGCATTGCACGCTCTCTCTCTCTCCAGTGTTAAGGTCCCTTTTCATGGGAATGATACAATAAATAGACTAGACTAGGTTCAGTCCTTGGGGAACCTTGGCTTCCAGTGACAGAACTTGGGTTCCTTTTCTCATAATCACTCATATTTTCACACTCCACCTCTTCATCTGAGAGCCCTGAATAAAAATTATGTAAAATTTTGGCTTTCACTTTGTTTTAGGGTGTTCTCAAAAGGGAAAGCTAGGAAGGTATTTGGTACAATATGAATCAAGTACAAGACAAGTATTCATCTCCTCTACACAAAAGAAATGCTGAACACAAAAGACTGTCACAAGCATGCATTAATAAAGACAAACCATAAATACTAAGATTACATGACCGCTGTAATACTCTCCTGGGAAGTTAAGACTTAAACATCAGAATATGAAATAGTTTGCAGGAATGCTGAATAAGCATTTTACCTTTCACCTCTGCTTTCCACTGCCCAAACAGTTCCTTCCAAGACTTCTGACTCTGAAATCCAGGTCAGGCCAGGCCTCCTCCCACTTCTGGCACCCATCTTCTTCAATGCAGAAACTCCCCTTGCCTTCAGTAAGCTCCAAACCAGAGAACCTCTCAAACTCACAAGGTGGCCTTCAAGCCGAGACATAGTAATCTCAGGATTAATTTTCAGTCATGCATGTTAACTGAAGGAGCACAACAGAAAAGGAAGAGATAGTGCCTTAACCCCCATTCAAACCAATCAGAACACACAGAGCTTGAACTCAAATTCAAACCAAAATCTCTGACTCTAAATCCATTATCTCTCCGTTACACCATGCTGCCTTAGATGAGATTTACAGTCAGGAGTGACCCAGTTCAAATCCCAGGCTGATATCTGTTACTAGCTGTGTGAACCTGAACAAATCACTTCACTCCCTCTCTGTGCTCTAGTTTCCCCATCTGTAATATGGGGGTCATAATAGTACACTCCCTATGTCAAAGGGCAAGGTAAGTAAATTACTTGATGTTTTTTAGTGTGTTAGAGGGATGTAACTTGTGGTCATTCAGTCATTTTGTTCTGGGCTCTAGTCTCCCACATTCCCTCTGATGTGGGCCATCTCTTCTTGGTCATTTTCCCTTCCATTCTTCTCAGTCTTGTGGGATATAAAGAATTAGAGAGGAGTTCCAAGAGATCACTGGGTATTGAGTCAAGGAGATGGTCAAGATCACCTCCCATTATCCTTTCTTGTCTGTGTCAGTCATCAAAGGTGAGAGGTCAGGACCAGGGCTAGATGATAGGGACATGTAGACCAATGGGGTGGCTTGGTTTGATGATATTGCATGTGTCCTTGTTAACTTTCTTCTGTGTTTTAGTTCTAGGCTGTGGGGTCCCCACCTATCAGCCCAATCTAGCCAGAGTTGTTGGAGGTAAAGATAGGCTGCACAACAGTTGGCCCTGGCAGGTCAGCAACTCCCCCCATCCCCAGCCCTAGCCATAATTAGAGTTAGGGAGAGTGGATTGCCATCTAGGGTACCCCACATCTTGACAGAAGGTGACTTTTATATACCATTTTATAAATGCACACCTTGTTAATGTTATAAAATCTCTCACACATAGGCGATTATTATGTGATAGACTGTGATAGACTGAATCACATGTGTTCCAGTAAGGCTTTGCTATATAATAATTGCATTAATGATTAAATTGGTTGAGGTGAGAAGCAAGATGTATAAGGAGAGTTAAATAGCTGCTGATTTAAATTTAAGATGCAATAATATTTTATTATAGTTTATTTTTCTCCAGCCCCATTTTCCCAAAGTTCACAAAGAAATCAAGGCCATTACCTAGAAACACCTTTGTATAATCAGAGATGCCCTAGTTTAAAGTACCCTCTATAATTCCCTGCATAAAGGAAATTTTATCAATAATTAATTTCCAGGAAATAACACCCTTCACTAAAATTCTTTCTCAGAAGTCTAACTTCTTTCTTTTAGGAAAATAGGTGAAAGGTCAAAAACAAAATCTAATGCCCAGGAGAACAAATTAAGGGAGTAATTAAGTTTAGAATGAAAAATTACTCAGTTATAATTAAGACCCATGCCTTCCCCTGAAGAGATTAGAGTTTTGACCCACCAATGATCAATCAGTCTCACCATTTCCTGAGCCTGTGATGAGAGGGAGAAAGTCCCTTTGATTACTTCAGATCACCTGAGATCAACTGGGGAAGAACATTTGAAGGGAAAGAAGAGTCAAGATACTTTAGAAGAATAGTTCTATAAGGGTATTCATGAAAAATTAGGAGTTTGGGTCATTCTACTCAGTAGAACGTTAACCTCAACTGTATTTTATCGTATCACCATCTTTTCCTTGTTCAAGATTCTGATGTGTGGATTAAAAATATTTGGGTTGATCTATGGATGAGAGAAAAATTTAAAACCAAACAAGATATAGAAAGCATTATAAAAAGAAAAATGGAAAATTTTGATTATATAAAATTAAAAAGTTTTTGTATAAACAAAAACAATGCATCCAAAATTAGAAGAAAAGTAGAAAACTGGGGGAAATTTCTTATAGGAAGTATTTCTGATAAAGGTCTCATTTCTCAAATATATAGAGAACTAAGTCAAATTCATAAGAATACAAGTCATTCCCCAACTGATAAATGATCAAAAGGATATGTAGGCAGTTTTCAGACCAAGAAATTGAAATTATCTATAATCATTTGAAAAAATGCTCTGAATCATTGTTGATTAAAGAAATGCAAATTAAGATGACTCTGAAGTATCACCTCACACCTATTAGATTGGCTAATATGACAAAAACAAAAATAATAAACGTTGGAGAAGATGTGGAAAAACTGGGATGCTAATGCACCGTTGGTGGGGTTGTGAACCAATCCCACTGAACTGATCTAAATTCTGGAGAGCACTTTGGAATTACTCCCAAAGGTCTATCAAACTCTACAAACCCTTTGATTCAGCAATATCACTACTGTCTTTATATCAAAGAGATTTTTTTAAAAGGGGGAAAGAATTTATTTATACAAAAATATTTGTAGCAGCTCTTTTTGTGGTGGCAAAGAATTGGAATTCAAGGGGATGCCCATGAATTGAAGAATGACTGAACAAGTTGTGGTATATGACTGTAATGGAATATTATTGTGCTATAAGAAATGACAAGCAGGACGGTTTCAGGAAAACCTGGAAAGACTTACATGAACTGATACAAAGTGAAGCGATAAGAGCTAGGAGGACGTTGTGCACACTAACAGAAACATTGTACAATGAAGACCTGTGAATGATTTAGCTCTTCTTAGCAATACAAAGACCCAAGACAATTCCAAAGGACTAACGATGAAAAATGCTATCCACCTCCAGAGAAAGAACCGATGTTTTCTGAAGGTATTGTTATTTTTTCAATTGTGTCTGACAATTTGTGACCTCACTTAGAGTTTTCTTGGCAGAGGTACTAGATTGATTTGCCATTTCCTTCTCCAGATCATTTTGCAGATGAGGAAACTCACAGGGACAAACAGGGTAAAGTGATTTGCCTAGGGTCACACAGCTAGGAAATGTCGAAGGTAGGATTTGAACTCAGAAAGAGGAAATCTTCTTGACTCCAGGCCTGACATTCTATATACCCTATACTACCTGGCTACCCCAGGAGATACTTAATAAATACTTTTGACTGAAGGACCTCAGGTCATCTGGTCCAACCATTTCTTTTACCAGGCAGGAATTTAAGGTCTAAGGACATGACTTGGCCAAGTTCACATGGGTACTAAACATTAGAGGTGAGATTTTAACCCAGGACCTCTACCTCCAGAATCAGCACTCTTTCTAGTCTACTACATTAGATCAGATCATCTTTCTTATTGCTTCAAAATCTTCAATGTCTCCCTGTTCTCCTAAGTTAAGCTTATTCTCTTATGTCTGACATTCAAGGGCCCCTTCAATCTAGCACAACCCTAATTTTTCAGCCATATCTCATGTGACTCCCTTCCTCATACTGCAGAATCTAGCCAAACCAAATCCTCAAAACAAGCCTTGCCTTCCCTTGGCTCTGCAGCCTTGTTCATATTGTTTCCCTGTGCCTGGAATGTTCTCCTTCCCCCTATTAAATATTTACCCATCATTTCAAGACCAATCCAAATGTCACCTCCACTGGGAAGCCTTCCCTGATTCCCCCTCTCAGGAATGAACTTCACCTGCTGTCCTCATCTAACACTCTATTTTGCACCACACTGAGGCTCTGATCAGATGTCAGAGTGATATATCTGTACGTGTCTTATCCCCCTCCTGAACTATAACCTCCATGAAGGCTGGAGTCAATCAAACAGCAAATGTGTCAGAAACACCTGCTCTATGTCCAGCACCCTACTAGGTCCTGGGAGACACAAAGACCCATGATGAAGTAATCACTGCTTCCAAGGAATTTACATTCTATCAGGAGAGATGATGTGTGCATCTCTGAGCATCCACCCATTAAATCTAGAGGACAGCCTCTGGACCATATGACTATACAGAGGGATCCCAGAGGAGGAAATTTCCTTCACCTGTGCAGGTCAACACTTACATAGTCTACAACTTACATAGTCTCAGAGAGTTACCTAGAGCACCAAGAAATTAAGTGATTTGCCCAGGATCACACGTTCAACATGTATGAGAAATAGTGGCATATCCTCAGTCAAAGTGAGAACTCAGAAAAACCTTAGCTTTAAAAGGCCAAGGTCTCCAACTGCATCCCGGGCCATCTCATCCTGATGAATATCTGATCACTTCACCTAGATGGCTCTGGAACAGAAAGTGAGGCTGGTAGCTTTGCACACTCTCCCTCACTTAAATCCAATCCACTTGCAAGTATGATCTTCCTGACATCATGGTGCTGTTCAAGAACAAAGGACACAGACAGCCACGATAAGAAATAGGACCTTCACCCAGCTCTTCCTGACCTTGAGGCCAGGCCTGTACATGCTGTAGAACACTGCCTTTCATACAAATTAAGTAAAAAATAAATACTAGGTGGTTATTGGGGAGGGAGGGCACCAACAGTTGTGGGGGTCAAAAAATGCTTCAGGTAGAAGATGGTGCTTGAGTCTTGAAGGAAGTGAGGAATTCCAGGAGAGGGAGATGAGGAGGGACTGCCCTTTTAGGCATGGGGAACGGCCTGTACCAAGGTATTGGGAGACGGAGTGCTGTGTGTAAGAAACAGAGACTGGACTATGGACAGAGGCCAGACACACACACACAATGGCTAGATTAAAGCATCTGGGAAGGGGGCATAACATAGAGTGAGGTTGGAAATATAATCTTGGGCCAAGTAACAAAGGATTTCAAAAGATAGTGACATTCTAATTATATTATAATGATAATTGATAGTCCCTAAAATTGATTGAGTAGGTCAAATCCAGGCTTAAGGAAATCCCTTTAGGGACCTTATGGAGGATAGATTGTGGTGGGGAGGTTTGAAGCAGAGAGACCAATTAGAAAGTCATTGCAATAGTACCAGGTAGGTAATTCCCAGGCAAGGATCTTATCTAGACTTCAAAACTCAATACTCTGTACAAAGTAGGTAGGTCCTAAATATCTTTGCTTAATTGAATTCCAGAACACTTCCTAGTTTGGCACTCCCAATCTTTCTTAGGAGTCCTTAGAAAATGTTTCCTTGTTCTCAGAAAATTCTCAGTCCATTAAACAGTAATCAACTGAAGGTCAGGGCAAGACCCTTATCAGGAACTCTGGCCCTCCCAAAAGGATGATCTCAGCTCTGATTCAGAGCCCAGTCTGAGACATCCATCTATAGGAACCCTCCCAAGTGGCCACAGTAGTCACACTGGCACCATGTTAGGTTCTTCCTTCTCATTGCCTTCCTGGGCTATGGTAAGCTGGGAGCCAGAGAGCTGCTAGCTCTTCCACACACCCATCCCAGACAGTTAATCTGTAACTGTTTTTTAGTCCAGGACTTTCTGCTTAGAAAGGTCCAGCAGGGTAAAGAGTCAGGCCATCTCCACACCAGCTGTCCAGTGCCCCCATTACTGACATGGCTTATGTAGGCTTCTCTGATCTTTCTTCCAGCCTCCAGTGTGGTGTCCCCAGCTACATGCCCAGCCTGGTCACCTGGATGGTGGGAGAAAAGGATGCCAGGCCCCACAGCTGACCCTGGCAGGTAAGGAAACCATGTGTGGGATAGTGCTCAGAAAGGCAGTCTTGGCATCAGAGGGTCTGACTTTCCTGAGCTCAGTCCCATTTCCTTCCCACCCTCTGACCGGCAGAGACCCAAATCCCATTTTTCCAGAAGCATGAGAATTCAATTCAATTCCATCCATCTCAGTTTTTATTTCATCTGAATCTGTAAAATATGGACTAGCAATCGTTGAACTACACACAGCACAGAGCTGTACAGTGCCTTAGGGTGACCTTGAAAGGAGATAAGAACTGGGCCTGTAATTTCACATAAGCAGCTCCCTCCACCAATACAAGTTGGCATCTTCTCTGTAATTTATAATCTTTGAGAGCTGTCTGGTGCCTTCACATTCTGGCTTGCCCAGAATCACACTTTCAGCAGGGATCAGAGACTGTATTTGAACACAGGGCTTCCTGGTTTTGAGTCCAGCTCTCAATCCACTATTCTATACTGCCTCTCGTCTTGAAGTCCCTCATCTGTGAGTTATTAAGGATGTCTCTAGGCCTGCCCCAGCAGAGGGAGACTGTTTCAATAGAAAGAGTACAATCCAAGGTTCTAGAATCAGAGGCAAACAGCATTGAGTTCAATCCTCGACCTGCTGATACATTGGCTGTAGTTAACTTTTTTTATGTTGCTTTACTCCTCTGGTCTTCAGATTTTCTTATTTGTACAATGAGAAAGTTAGACAAGATGCCCTTTGGGATCCCTTTCTCCCAATCTATGATCTAGAATTGTTGAGACTTTTTAAGTTAGAACAGCAGCTGGGAATCATGGGTCAAATTCCCTGTCTGAGTTTTGCCCCTCTCTCACCACCCCTCCATACTGGCAGATCTCCCTCCAGTACCTTAAGGATGACACCTATAGACATACATACCTGTGGAGGGACTCTGATCTCCAGCCAGCATGTCCTAACTGCTGCCCACTGCATCAGGTGAGTCCCCCCTGAGCCATGGATCCTACTGCATAGAGGAAGGATACTAGGGGTCTATCTCCTTTCCCTCTATCCACAGAGAATATCTGAAAGCTGCCTAGACATCATCTACAGGGAAAACAGCAATGGAGACCCCCCAAAGCTGGACAAAAACTTCAGATCCTCCTGATCTAGCCTGCTTCCAGAATCAAAGATCTCTGTTGCAACATCCTCAGCAGGTACTCAGTCCAGGCTTATCAATCTCCTAAGATCAGATAGTGACTTCTCCAAAGGTTTCCAGCATATCCTTCTGGAGCAACAAACTGTGATTAGAAAGTAACATTCTTTGGTTAGAATTGTAGACAAGGACTTTCACACCTGCTTGAACTCATATCCCCAGAATTTAATTCAGTGTCTAGAATTTTGCCGATTCTTAATCACCACTTTACCTATCTATTCGTAGTATCTAGCTACCTTTTATCTACATACCTGTTTATCAACATCTAGCTATCCATTAGTCATCTATATATTGGTGAGATCAGATTCTGAGCCAAAATCTACCTTGCATAGACTCCATACATTGATCTTGTCTCAGTTAGGACCTAAATAGCATTCTTCTTTCCTTACAGCACTTCAGATATTTGAAGATACTTTTCTTTCTTTAGTGTTCAGTGAGGGTGATACAGAGAGGCTTGTGGAATAGACATTTGTTTAATTGAATTAAAGGCTTATATCCATGAATGGGCCATGGCTCAAATATAATCAGAATCACTCCACATTCCCTTCATCCAGCAACGACAGAACCTACCGAGTGTGACTGGGCAAGAATAACTTGGCGGAGGAAGAGATTGGCTCCATAGTAATGGCTGTAGATACCATTTTTGTCCATGAGAAATGGAACACCTTCGAGATGAAGTGAGTGGTCTCCATGCCATTGCCCTTTGGACATGAAGTCAGCCCTCAAGGCTCGGGACAGAAAGTTGGCCTCCATTATGTCATCAATCTCCAATGATACCAGCTCTGATCAGGTACTGGAGATTACAACTCCAATCCTCTCTCACCTACTGAAATGTCCTCCCCAGTGCTGCATCTCTCTCTTATAATAGTAGTAGTTTTTCATATGAGGCATTAAGATTACACAGAACTTCCCCTTCAGAGATAAATCAAGCAGGAATTCTTGTCTCCCTTTTACAGATGAGGAATCAGAGGCGCAAAGATCTATGGCCACATAGCAAGTCAGTAGCCAAGCTAGATAAGCCTTATGAGTCCTAACACAGGGCTCATTTTTCCTGGAGAGGGAAAAAAGCAAGGGAGATTCTCACCATCTTTCCCCTCCACTCTCATCATCCAACAGGACAGGTTTCATCCTGCCAATTTCCTTGCCATCCCAGTAGAAAGTAAATTGCTTGAGGGCAGGGACTGGGACATTTATCAGCCCTCTATCCCTCCATGACACGGACATCTCAGTGGTGCAGTAGATAGAGCATCAGACCTGGAGTCAGGAAGATCTGAGTTCAAATATGACCTCACACACTTACTAGCCATGTGACCCTAGACAAGTCACTTAAACCCTGTTTGCCTCAGTTCCTCATCTGTAAACTGAGGACACACTAGAGAAGAAAATGACAAACCACTCTAGTATTCTTGCCAAGAAAACCCCATGGAAAAGTCAATGAGGTCATGAAGAGTCAGGCAGGCCATAATGGCTAAACAATAAAACCAAATCCCCTGCACAAAGTAGTAAGTACTTGATCCACATGTCCAGAATTGGATTCTTGAATTCTGCCCCTAGCAATGACATCACCCTCATCAAGCTGGCTGAGCCTGTGGAGCTGAGTGACACCATCCAGGTGGCCTGCCTGCCCCCAAAGGACTCTGTGCTGCCTCAAGACTATCCTTGCTATGTGACTGGCTGGGGCCACCTCTGGAGTAAGTGCAAGGCCTGCCAGGTCCCAACAGATGTATTCCAGCCATGTCAGAGTACAGTGACTCCTAACAGTGTGATCTGGGAGACATCATTTAGGGCCTCACTTTCTTCAGGTACAAAATGAAAGGTTTTGTCAAAATGATCTCTAAGGACCCTTTCCACTCTGATTTTCTCTGTTCTACAGTCTCTTCTGGCTCTCAGATTCTTTTTACAAGTTCTGTCCCACTCTTACATTTTGTGTTCTAAGGACCCTCCCCGCTCTGACATTTTCTCTATGATTCATATAGTGGACTTTGGACTTCTAATACAGAAAAAGTCACCTAAGTCTCGAAATCCTCTTCACAAGTGATACAGATCCTCTCACCATCTACAATTTTTCAAGCCCTTACACTTGAGCACCAGTTATCTTTCTGACATCTCCATGAGTCTGGGGCAGATGGGTTCTGGGGCCATGGAAAGAGAACCCAGTTATGACTTGTTGTCTCTTTTCCTAGCCAATGGCCCCAATGCTGACGTTCTCCAACAAGGCCAGCTGCCCACAGTGGACCATGATACATGCACTCAGAGTGACTGAGTAACCAGTGGGGCAGCCTAGTGACCCAAAATATGGTGTGTGCTGGAGGAGAAGGCATCATCTCAGGATGTAATGTGAGTCATAGTGCCAGACAGCAAGCCAGGGATGAAAGAGACCATGCCTTCTGGGAGAGATTGGTGCTGATTCAAAGAGCTTTCGACCTCCTGATATTTATCATGGGGAGACCACCTAGGAATCCCTTTCTCAGAAGGAGAGAAACCAACCAGAGTGGCCTGGAGGCACAGATACTGCTTCATCTGTCATAATCCAGCTTGTCAGACACTGATCCATCCTATTCCTCTATGCTTTCCAACATTATCAGTAACACTCCCTTTGACAAAATCAATCATTCATACTTATTCCTTTGCTATTCCTATAAATAGATACATACTATCTCCAACATCATGGTAGTGTAGAGAAAAAGTGTATTGCAAACCATATAATACAATGGCATGTAAGTTATTTCTTTTATTACCCCATCGGTAACACCCATGAACTTCTTCATGAGCAACACCAACCACCATCTTCATCACTATCAACATCACTAGCTTCATCACCATCACCTCTACCACCACCACCTGCTCTACATCTCCATCACTGGGAGAGGGGGAAAGGATAATTGTTTATATAGTACCTACCATGTGCCAAGTACTGTGCTAAGTTCTTTACAAATATTATCTCATTTGTTCACCACCAACATCACCATCTCCATCATCACCTTCTCCACCCTCATCATCATCTTTATCATTGCCAATACCAGTACTGTCTCTAACCTCTTCATCAATCCCACTTCTAACACCAACACTTGAAAACTGAAAACAAGCCAATATTTGATGTTCTCCCCTGTCTCTGAGTAGTATTCTACATTTCAAAGATGCTAGTAAATATGGAAGCTGGTAGTGATTGGAGAAGCCAAGTTACATAGGAGTTAATTACCCAAGGTCACATAGAAAATCAAGGCCATATTAAGAGAGTCATAGTTGCCTCATGATTGAAGAAGCAGAAACCTTCTCTTGTTGACTCTGGGTTGCCTGGTGATCAATGCTCATATTTCTTGGGGACAGGAAGACTCAGGTGGACCCCTGAACTGTGGGGCTGCAGATGGAGTCTGGGAAGAGAGAGGTATTGTGAGTTTTGGTCCTGGCTTTGTCTGCAACACAGCCAAGAAGCCCACAGTCTTCACTCGGGTCTCTGACTACATTGACTGAGGAGGTGGATTTATTTATTTATTTGATTTATTTATTTGATCATTCATTCATGTATCTATCCATACAACAGCAAGAAAACAAGTCAAACTGAGTGAGGGGGATGGAGGCTCTGTAGGGCATAGGCGAGAGTCAGATTGAGATTCAGGGAAGGAGTATGGAAATCAGTGAGGAGGAGGGGGACTTAGTTGGAGGGGATAGCAAACTCATTAAGGATCCTTGGGGCTCAGTGAGGAGATATGGATTTGGGGATAAGAATAAAGGCTCAGTGAGTCAATGTGGCCTCAGAAAAGGGTGTGACAGGCTCAGTGAACAGGATAAGCCGTTAGAAAATGCATGGAGGAGCAGTGAGGGGGAGGAAAGAGCTCTCAGGAAAGATCAAGCCAGGAAGATAGGGTACAATGAGTGCAGGGAGTGCTGTTAGTGACTAGGACTGGAGCTTAGGGAGGGGATGAGGCCCGAGTGTAAAATGACAGGCTCAGGGATGGGATTCACTATAAGGATGTGGGTTCAATGAGGAGGACATGAAAGCTCAGGGAGCCAGTGGGGACTCAGCAAGAAGGTGGACGCTCAGGGAGGAGGGTGTGGGGTTGGTGGAGACACAGGGGTTCAGAAAAGGGGCTCAGGCTTCAGGAAAAGTTGAGATCTGAGTGAAGAGTTGGAAAGTTCAGTGAGATGGATAAGGAAAGCAGGGGCTTGGAGGAAGGGAACAGAGATATTTAGCCAATAAGATAGGATGGGAAAAGCCAAATCTCAGGCCTTCTGAGTCCTAGTGGAGAAGTCTTCTTTGCCCCATGAGGAGGCCCCAAGGTAGTCAAAGTCTTCAAATTATTCTTTGTCCTCCAGAAAATGCTGCGCTGAAGGATCACCAGCCTCTCTATTGGGAATCCCCTGGATGCTTCCCAATAAACCCTTCCATTCAACCCCATCTTGGATTTTCAATAAAGTCTCCCCTCCTGCCTATACACTTGGTTACTTGGTTTTCTGGTTGCCTTCCTTGAGTTTCTCCTCCCCTAGGGCCAGGGCTCTCTGATGGGCCTGCCTACTCCCTAGAACACAGTCCCTTCCTACAAGAACAGCTCAGAATTATTAATAAACTTGATAGAACTTCATCATCACCTAGCCCAAGCTACATGAGGAAACCGAGATCCACAGTGGAAAGGGACTGGTTCCTCTAGGAAGCTGCTCTTCATGACGTGGCCCCTTCCCAAATGTTCAGCCTTCTTATATTTTACTCCCCTCTTGTCACTCTGTGTTAGAGGAGCACTGGCCTTTTTGCATTACTTCAAACCAACATCTCTCATCGCTGTGTCTTTGAGCTAGCTGAGCTCCACACCAGGCATATACTTTTCTCCCTTACCTCTGCCTCTTCATCCTTAAGTCCCAGCTCAGATCCCACCTTCCACCCCAGCTGCTGGTATCTTTCTCCGCTAGTATTTAACATTACTCTATTTTTCTTTTATAGATCTAGTTTCTCCACAAGAACAAGAGCACACTGAGGGCAGCCATTCTCTTTATTCTCAGCACTTAGGATGATTTCTGGCATAAATACTTGTTGATTTGTTGACTGACCAATAAACTGTTCAAAATCACAAGCATTAAAACTGAGATTCACACCCAGGACCCCTCTGTCTCCAAATCATTTGCTCTTTCTGTAAAAACTGTACTGTCAATTCCCTACTAGACTCAGGATGACCCAGGTAGCCCCAGGGATTTGGAAGGGTCAGGAAAGGGGGTTGAACCTGTTACTTGGCAAGGTCAGGTCAGAAAAGTTAGAGGTAGTGGTGGTGGTATATACCAAGGAGAAGCTATCTCCCGACTTAAACAGAGGTACCAAACAGCTGCATTATTCCAAGACCTGGTTGTTGTTCACTAGTTTCAGTGGTATCTGATCTTTCATGAATCCATGAGGGGTTTTCTTGGCAAAGAGATTAGAGTGGTGTGCCATTTCCTTCCTTAGCTCCTTTCATAGATGAGAAAACTGAGGCCAACAGGGTTAAGTGACTTTCCCAGGGTCACCCCTCCAGAAGGGTCTGAGGCCAGATTTGAATTTGGGAAGATGAATCTTCCTGCCCAGTCTGCTACACTATCCACTGCACCACCCAGCTGATGAGAAGGCGACAGTCAGCAATACTAGCAGCCATCACCCTAATTCTATGAGCTTCAAGGTAGTCAAACAACTTGCTCATTAGAACCCCAGGAGGTAGATATTACAAATATTATCTCAATTTCATAGATGAAGAAACTGAGGTGAACTTTTCTGGGTGTTCAAGGTCATCTTGGTTCCACGCTCAGGATTCTTTGCCACCTCTAAACTCACATAAAATAATCAACAACACAGTATTAATTATAGGACACTAAAAAAGATATTTAACTTATTTATTAATCATTTTCATTTAAGTAATTGATAGATTATAATTTATTTCAGTCATATTCATTTCAATTAAAACCAGTGTTACAGAGGATTCAGTGGTACAGACAAAACCTTTACCATAAGTGTTTAAAGAAAGAAGAGAACGCTCTGGGTTACAGTTGTCAGGGAAGGCTTCTTGGAGGATGTAGGACTCAACCCAGGCCAACCCAACCTCCATACCCTAGCATGATTCTATTGTCTATTGTGTGCAGCCTGCCAGAGTCACAACTAAGATAGGGCACCCAGGACTTGGTCTCAGGTGCCAAAATTTGATTGGATAATGTTTTATTGGATAATTTGTTCTAGGGGTCATATTGCTTGTCACCTCTAGAGCTGGGGCAGGAGTGGGAGGAATGGAAAGATGGAACAAGGAGAAGGGAGTAGGCTCACATCAGTAGAAAGTGGCGGAGAGGGAGAGGGAAAGAGGAAGAGAAAGGTCTTCCCTAGTCTTCTGCTGTAACTACGTTGGCCCATGCACCAAAGGAACTTGGGAGGGGATGACAGGACCAGATTAGAAGCAGGTCTTCTCCTCTGAGATCTGGGGATACAACAGAAAGAAAGAGTGGTATAAGGGAAGAGAGCCTTGATGGAACCTAGACAATGAGGAGTGGAGAATGTACAGAGTGCATATAGAATGTGCTGGTGCAACTTCTCCATGTGAAGGAAGCTTGGGAGCTTGCTTCCAGTAGGGGAGTTACCCACTGATGCATGTACCAATCCCTTCTTTATACATAAATGTTATTCACTGCCTGGCAGAGAGATGATACACTCCGGGTGAGGAAGAAGATATATATTTTTGGACATGGCCACCAAGTGAGGTTGTTCTGAGGGATAGCAATGGTTATTTCAAAAAAGAAAGCAAGTAACAAAGGAAGGAAGGAAGGAAGGAAGGGAAGGAGGGAAGATGAAAGAGTGAGAAAGAAAGAAAGAAAAGCAGAGGCAGAACAATAAAACATTTTTGAAAGTATACAAAGACCAGCAGAAGGACCTTCAATGAAAAACAAAAACAAGCAGGGACATCTTGAAAGTCATGAGTGAATTTTGTTACATACTTTTTTTTAAGGAAGCAGTACAAAACAGAGGTTCATAACACCTGAGATATATTCTCATAAGGAGGATGTTAGAAAAGCTTCCCCAGGTTCAGTGGGCCAGCAGCTACTCAGAACAATGGTTCACAATGTATTTACTTTTACCAGACAGCAGATACATTAAACAAAACTTTGGCAGGATGTTCACAGTAAAAGGTTGTTTTTAATGCCTACACAATGATATTCATTAGTCATGATTAATAATCATAAATTTATTACAAAATAAAAGATATTTAATCAAGAAGACGAGCAAATGAAGTGAGAGAAAAAGATTGTCTTGTGTGCATGTGATATGTATTTTCCTATAGGTCACCATCTCTACCAGTGGGAAAACAGAATGGAATAATTGTTTATTAAGCTATTTCTCTGGGCCAGGCCGGGTGCTAAGCACTTTACAAATAGCATCATATTTAATCCTCACAATAACTCTGAGAGGTAGGTGGTATTTATTATCCCCACTTTACAGATGAGGAAACTGAGGCAGACAGAAGTTAAGTGACTTGCCCAGACTCTAAGTGTCTAAGGCTGCATTTGAAATGAAGTCTTTCTGAATCCAGTTCAGAGCACTCCATTCATTGCATTGAACTCAATGACTTTTAAGGTCCCCTCAAGCTCCAGACAGTAAATTTGGAGTCAAAGACCATTAAGCACTCTAGCTTGCTCACTTGATAATTATACGGCATTGGATAAGTGACTTCATTCTCTGCGTTCCAGTCTCTTCATCTATAGAATGAGGGGATTGGACCAGATGACCTCTGAGGCCTCTCCAACTCTTTAGCCAGGTCCAGCTCCCAAGGGCAGATCCAGCATCTTTTCCTTCTCCTTTACCCCCACACCATCCAGACCCATGCAGAGGACACAGTAACTCTTCCCTCAAGGAACGCTAACTGATTGATACAGGCACTGATAGACCACTCACTACCTGATACCGAGAAACAAAGAAGTCTACGTGCATCAATGCTCTTAGCTCCCAGAGCTGGCTCCTGAGTCACCACTGCCAAAGGCCTTGGCCAGTAGCACCATGTTGGCCCAGGGCCTCTCCCAGGAAGTGAAGCAGAAACAAAGCCAGGTCCCTAATCAGTTTTCACCTGACCATTTTCTCAGGTTGCCCAGACAACTGGAGGGAGACCTTGAGAAGGTGCTGACAGGAGCAATGAAAAGGTCCGTGCCCCGTTCCCCTTATTTCCTTGGCAGCAGGCCTCCAGGATCAAAAACAAAATCCTCCCCTTGGCAAGCAAAGCCCTTTCTAACTTAACCTTCTCCTACCTTTCCAGTCTTCTCATACTTTACTCCTACCAGGTACACTTTGCTCCAATGATACTGGTGTCCTTGCTATTCCATGAATAAGACCCATCTCTGGGCTCTGGACATTTTCTCTGCCTGTCCCCCATGCCTAGAATGCTCTCCCTTCTCATCTCTACTTACTGGCTTCCCTTGCTTCCTTCGAGTCCCAGCTATAATCTTATCTTCTACAGGGAGCCTTTCTCAACTCCCCTGAATTCTGGTGACTTCCCTCTCTTAATTATTTCCTATTTATCCTCTCTTTAGCTTGTTTGTAAATATTTGTTTCCTTGTTGTCTTCTCCATTAGACTGTGAACTCCTTCAGGGCAAGGACCGTCCTATTTTCTTCCTTTTGCATCCTTAGCATTTAGCACAGTGCCTGGTACATAGTAGGCACTTAATAAATATTTATTGACTGACTGATATGAGACCAGACTTCCTTTTTCCTTCTAAGCAAAGCAACCTCTGAAACTTATTAACTGCATGACTCCAGAGGCAAAGTCATCTAAAGTGCTTATGTCACTTAACCCCTCTCAACTTCAGTTACTTCATCTGTAAAATGGGAATAATAGGTGCTCCTGCCTCACAGGGTAGGGGCAATTATTCACAGGGGTGTTTGTGAAGCTCTGATTCATTGATGCAGGTAAGGTCCTTGCTGAAGCTTTAAGTGATATAGGAATGTTGGTGTTGTCATCCTCATCCTTAAGTAGTAGTATATGTAGCTGTAGTAGAAGTAATAGCAGTAGTAGTATTAGTAGTAGTAGCTGTTGTTGTAGTAGCTGTAGTTGTACTAGTTGTAATAGGAATATTAGTTGTAGTAGTAGTAGTAGTGTCCAACCACAGTCTGGGGCAGTATAGCAAATATTCACCGTGTGACCTTGGCTAAGTCATTTAATTTGCTTGGGCCTCAGTTTCCTCCTCTGTAAAAGGAGGTGATTGTATTGATTCTAAATCCTATGATTAATCTCAGAGATAGTGAAGTTACAGGTCCCCCATCCACCCTTGGACTTGAACTCTGACCTCCAGGATCCTTTTCTATCCCTGAGACTTCCCAGTCCATTGAGCTGCTCAGTTTTCCTTGGTCTGCCTTATGATACAATCAAGTAAATCTTAACAGCCACAATTAAGTCCATATGGCTGGTGATCTGTAGCACCATCTGTTGACAATATTATTTCTGTTTCTGCTTCCACTGATTTTCACATACGTGCTCTCCACCAAGATTTCCCCCTCTAGTTTCTTGAATATATTTCCGTAATATATGCAGCATCAGTTTTTTCCAGTCAGTAGGGGAATTACCCACTGATGCATGTGCCAATCCCTTCTTTATACATAAATGTTCTTCATCGCCTGGCAGAGAGATGATACACTCCGGGTGAGGAAGAAGATATATATTTTTGGACATGGCCACCAAGTGAGGTTGTTCTGAGGGATAGCAATGGTTATTTCAAAAAAGAAAGCAAGTAACAAAGGAAGGAAGGAAAGAAGGAAGGAAGGGAGGGAGGGAGGGAAGATGAAAGAGTGAGAAAGAAAGAAAGAAAAGCAAAAGCAGAACAATAAAACATTTTTGAAAGTATACAAAGACCAGCAGAAGGACCTTCAATGAAAAACAAAAACAAGCAGGGACATCTTGAAAGTCATGAGTGAATTTTGTTACATACTTTTTTTTAAAGGAAGCAGTACAAAACAGAGGTTCATAACACCTGAGATATATTCTCATAAGGAGGATGTTAGAAAAGCTTCCCCAGGTTCAGTGGGCCAGCAGCTACTCAGAACCATGGTTCACAATGTATTTACTTTTACCAGACAGCAGATACATTAAACAAAACTTTGGCAGGATGTTCACAGTAAAAGGTTGTTTTTAATGCCTACACAATGATATTCATTAGTCATGATTAATAATCATAAATTTATTACAAAATAAAAGATATTTAATCAAGAAGACGAGCAAATGAAGTGAGACAAAAAGATTGTCCTATGTGCACATGATATGAGACTCTGTGGGTCTTTACCCATTCAAAACCACAGTTCAGAGACCTTCACCAATGAGTTATTCAGCCAGAGGAAACAGACCCCTCAAAACAAAGCCATCTAATGAAATAAAACTTTATTTAAAAAGTAGCAGCAGTAACATTATTACTCCCTTAATACAGCACTCAAGAAGACCAAAGTTCAAATCCAGTCTCAGATATTTCTTAGTTCTGTGTCTCTGAGTAAATCATTTGACCTCTGTTTGCCTCAGTTTCCTCCTCTTTTAATAGAGATGAGAATAGCACTTCCCTCTTGAGGTTGTTGTGTGAATCAAATGAAATAACAATTACAAAGCACTTGGCACAGTGCCTGCCTGGCACATAGTAAGTACTATTTAAGTGTTAGCTATCATTACATCAATATTACTGCATTGTCATTATTAACATATACAATGTCAATGAGAAGAGTAGACTGGCTCTGAACACGAAAATCTGGTGGAGTTTTTGTCATGAGTAAAAGCCCTGGGTTTTTGGAGCAATCAGATAATTAAAAATAAGCAAAGGTATAATTAAGTTAGTATGGTATGGCAGTCAGGAAAGCGAATACTGTATTGGATTGAATTAAAAGATGTAAATTCCAGGAACAAGGAAGTAATAGGCCCACTCCTTTCTGCCCTTATCACCCCTTAGCTGTAGTAATGTGTTCAGTTCTGGGTCATGGATGAAGAAGGACATTGATAGAGCTTGACTGTGTCCTAAGCAGCTAAGATGGTGAAAGATCCTAACTCCATGATATATGAGGATGGTTGAAGCAACTGGGTATGATTAGCCTAGAGGAGAAATGAACGAAAAACCCACCATGGCCTGCAGCTCTAACCATCTAGCAGCTTTCAGAATGGTCCTCCTCCACAGCCTGTGTCCTTGAAAGCTATGTTTCTTCACACTCACATTTTTATCAGTTTTTCATAAATAAAATTTATTTCACCAGTCCATCAAGCTATTCACACACAAAACAAGTCATCAATTTACATCCTTTACAAGGTGATTTGAGCCTTTGTATTTATTCCACAGTCTGTTTTCCACTACAAATCACTCACATCCCACTTAAAAGCTGTTTCTTTATACTTGGATTTTAGCAGTTTTTACTAAACCAAATTCCTTTTCCTACCCTTTACTTCCTTCAAACACAAAACTGCTCACTTGGAGAAGCTAAGTGGTCCAGTATTTATAATACTAGGCCTGCAGTCAGAAAGTCCTGAGTTCAAATCCAGCCTCAGACACTTAGGAGCTGTATGCCCTTGACCAAGTCATTTCACTTCTATCTGCCTCAATATTCTCATCTGTAAAATAAGGATAAGAACAGAACCTATCTCCCAAGGTTGTTGGAAAGATCAACTGAGGTCATGATTGTAAAGCCCTTAGCACGGTCTAAGAGCTATCTAAATGTTAGCTTTAATTAGTATTGTTATCATTAACCATGAAAAAGACAACACCTTGCATCCTTTACCAAGTGATTTCTTTCCTTTTCTTTATGTAAAAGTTAATTTTCTTTATTTTCAGGACCAAACTGCTCTACATAAAAATGCAGTACCTAAAAGGGATAGTATCTCATGCAAAGAATGAAACAATCCCTACCTTCCAGGTGATTCCACCATCACTCTGGATTCCACCATTACTCCACATCCACTCTATAAGGCCAACCAGACAAGTTTGATGGCTCCAGAGGAGAAGGTGAGGCTGGTGAATTTGCACCTTCCCTCATGTAAATCTAATTCATTTGTATGTCATGATATCCTCTTTGAGAATGGACAGACAACAAGAAGAAGAAACTTCCATTTGTGGTATTCAACTTGGTAATATGTTGGGGAAGTTTTTTCCTCTTCCTCTTTTCAATTTAAATTCTCTTTGGTCATATCACCAAACACAAGTATCACAGGGGGACTGGCCAATGGGAGCCCTGTCCTCAGAGCATACTCCACCTTTTGCCAAAAGAGGGAACTGATGAACCTGTTTTTTAGAAGCAGGTGACAATATATGATGGAAGGCTCTCCTCTGCACTTCAGAACGTGAGCATATATGATCCAAGGCCATGATGAAATAAACTTTGGATTGGCTGCTGGGCCTGATGTGAGTTCATACAAAAGGCTCCCTTGGGGACAACTTGGTCCCTTTTTTTTAATTGGTGTCCTTGCAAAGGACAAACTGATGTGGGCCTACCTGGTGCGGGCCATGGAAGTTATTTTAAAGTATTTTTTAATTATTTCAATATAATTGGTTTCCTTTGTAATCCTATGTATTTTGCTTTATGCCTTTAAAAGCTTCATTCTGAAAAGAGCTACACAAACTTCACCAGATTTTAGAGGTGGTCCCCATCACCAAAAAAAAAAAAAAAAGACTTAAGAAACTGATCTAATCATGGTTAGGAAGATAATACCACCTGTGGTTGTCAGTTTTGTCATCCATTGGTGATGCTTTCTAGGTTCATTCCACAAGTACAATTTGTGTCCAAATGAGTCACTAGAATTGGGCAGGCTTCTGTTTTGACGGATCTGAAAAGATTCTCTGTCTCATCTTGGATGCATGCCCAGGAAACAAGCAGATGTCTTTATTGTTGTTCTTAACAACAGGTAGGCAGACAGCTGCCTCAGTACTCACCAGCAGGCAGTCACCACTATTCTTCTCTTGCTTGGACCCTACTGGCTGATCTTTGACTCAGTAGCCCCTATGGAATTACTGTATCACCCCTCAGAAGACACACAGATGCTTTCTCCTCATCGAGTCCAGCTCCTTGCTCTTCAGAGAGTCCAACTCCCCCCAGCCCTTATAGAAGCGATTCATGTTTATTTCTCACCTCCAAGCATTAAGCCATGCTTTCCCTCTTCCCCCTTCCTCTCAGTCATTTATTTCCATCTTCTGATCTTCTGACACAAGATTCACCTCTGCTCCCTCAGATCCTTTTTATTCTTCTATTTTAAACTAAAATTCATCTGTGTTTTTAAAAATAGTACATTGGGAAAGGGTCCCACATGTACAAAAATATTTAGAGCAACCAAGAACTGGTGGTGACCTAGAACTGGAAATTGAGGGGATGCCCATCCATTGGAGAATGACTGATGAAGTTGTGGTATATGAATGTAATGGAATACCATTGTGTTATAACAAATGATGAACAGGAAGACTTCAGAGAGGCCTGGAAGGATTTACATAAACTGATGCTGAGTGAAAGGAGCAGAACCAGGAGAACTTTGTATACAACAACAACCAGAGTGTGTGAGGAATTTTTCTGTTAGACTTAGCCCTTCAGAGCAATGCAAGGACCTAAAAAATGCCCAATGGACTCTAGAGGCAAAATGCCTTCTATATCCAGAGAAAGAACTATGGAATTGGATCGCAGACTGAAGCAGACCATTTTCTTTTGTACTACGTTTTGTTTTGTTTTATGTTTTCTCCCATTAGTTTTAATTCTTCTATGCAACATGACTAAGGTAAAAATGTATTTAATAAGAATGTACGTGTAAAACCTACATAAGATTGCATGTTGTATGGAGAGGGAGGGAGGGGGGAGGAAGAAAGGTGGGATAGGGAAGGAAAAATAATCTAAGATATATGAAAGTGATTGTAGAAAACTTAAAACAAATAAATTAATTTTAAAAACAATGCATTGTTTTTGTTTGTATCTTGTTTTCAAAGAGGGTAATGTCTTGAGATGTTCATGAATTGGATTTAAGTGAGACAGAGTTGCATAGTCATCACCCTCACTCTCTCTTCCAAAGCACCGAAGTTCAGTGGCAGGACAAAAGTCAGGATAACTGGCTATGTCCTGGAATGCAGTGGATGACGTTGGAGTCTTCAGTGTCTAACCAAGCTCTAAGGGCTCCAGAGCACCTGCTCCAGCCACCTTCGTGGCCATTGGAACAAATTGTTCTCATCCACCCATTCTGCCAGGAAAAGTCTTCACATGCTTAGGGTCCACCACCACCCTCACCTTATTGACTGAGAGGTTAGAGGACGATCAATTACCCTCAAACTGGTTTAGCCCATCTGCTGAGACATTTTACACAGATGTGATGACTGCATATGCTATAACTTCTGGGAGCCACAAGTGAGGGTTGAGTGATGGTGGACACCCAAGGTGGATGGGCAGCCCTGAAAAGGTGAAAAGCAGGCCCTCCCACCAGATATGCTGGTCCTCCTGAACATCTCATATGACCCTGTCCTTAATAACTCAGAGTATGGAGAAGTGTTCCTCAAGTGTCTTCAGCTTCTCTTCAAGGAGAAAGCTAAGTTCATTGCACCTTGAGCACAGGCAACAATCTCTTGGCCATTGCATAGAAAGAGCACAGGGTAAGTAGAGGTCCTTGGGATTCTCTCTGTTATCCGTATTTACTAGAAGATGGCTCCATAGCTTTCATCTTTCCTGCTAGTACCTCCCTGAAGAACTCATTTGTTCATGGCAAATTTACCTTGTTCATTGTCAGTTTGGATCTTCCTCCTCCTTCTCTCCCTTTCCTCCTCTTTTTTTCTGTCTTTTTGTCAAATTAAGTAATGATATATCAATTACATTAGTCTTTTTAAAAAATTTTTGCTTTATTAATCTTTATCTTCAGCTTTCTTTCTCCTCTAATTTTAAAATTTAATTTGTGATTCTTACAAGCTTCTTAATCTGCTAAATTATAGGATTTTTTTTAATGTATTCCCAATTCATTATACTTCTTTTTCCATTTAGTTAATATATATTGTCAGAGATGTAAAGTCATCTTGTTTTTACCCCCAACACATACCAACATGTCTCACAAAGCAGGTGGCATCTGAATTTGAAGGTCCAATTCCAATATGTTGCTTAAATATTTCCAAGGAAGTAGGTAGCAGATGTTGGGAAAGGGAAAAAAATGGACAAATACCATTTTTTCCATCAAGTCCTGAGAAAAACCTCACTTGTGTTCCGTACGTATCTTGGCCTGATGATAAGAGCTCCAATTTAAGTAGGACCTTCTCTTTGGTCTCTCCACAGTCTTAAGGGAAATCTAAGGAGGCACCATGATCAAGCTCCTGTTGGCCTCAGTGCTGGTGGCTGGAGGTAAAACTTATGCCTGCAGAGGGGGAGGGGAGTGGGAGAAGCAAGGAGTGAAATGTTAAGTGTGGTATATAGAAGAAAGAAAAATCAGTAGATTTGGAGCAGGAAAGGGCCATTGCATCCAATCCCCTTATTTTAAAGATGAGAAAATGAGGTACAAAAAGGTTACATGACTTGCCTAGGATCATAGAGTAAGTATGTAAGATGGAATTTTAATCAGGGTCTTCCAGTTGGAAGGATAGCTTTTATCCACCAATCCAGCAGTCTCAGGAACTCTGTATACTATTAAAATTATTTTTTTTTAAATTACTGAGGACTTCTCTTCCCCCAAGAACCAATGTGAGTTTTATCTATTGATATTCACATTAGAAATTAAAACATCAACATTATTATGAAAATAATTCTGAACTCATTGACCTTCTGAAAGTCTCAAAGACCACCCTTTGAGAATATATATAGCGGACTGCCTCATTTATGCCATGACTTCACTTACAGATGACATACAAGAGTTCCAGAGAGATAGTGCCTTAACCCCAGTTCAAATTGGTCAGAACATACAGAGCTAGAATTCAAACCAAAATCTCTGATTCTAAATGTATTATCTCTCCATTACACCATGCTGCCTTAGATGAGATTTATAGTCAGAAGTAACCTGGTTTAAATCCCAGGTTGGAATGTGTTACTAGCTGTGTGAACTTAAACAGATCACTTCACTCCCTCTCCATGCCTTAGTTTCCCCATCTGTAAAATGCGATCATAGTAGTACACTACCTATGTCAAAGGACAAGGTAAGTAAATTACTTGATGTTTTTTAGTGTGTTATAAGGATGTGACTTGTGGTCATTCAGTCACTTTGTTCTGGGCTCTAGTCTCCCCCATTCCCTATGACATGGGACATCTCTTCTTGGTCATTTTCCCTTCCATTGTTCTCAGTCTTGTGGGATATAAAGAATTAGAGAGGAGTTCCAAGAGATCACTGGATATTGAGTCAGGAAGATGGTCAAGACCATCTCCCATTATCCCTACTTCTCTGTGTATTCAGTCATCAAAGGTGTGAGAAAAGGACCAGGGTTAGATGATGGGAATATGTGGGCCAATGGGATGGCTTGGTTTGATGATATCTCGTGTGTCCTTGTTAACTTTCTCCCTGTGTTTTAGTTCTAGGCTGTGGGGTCCCCATCTACAAACCCAATCTAGCCAGGGTTGTTGGAGGTAAAGATGCACTGCCCAACAGTTGGCCCTGGCAGGTCAGTAACTCCCCCCATCTCCAACCCTAGTTATAGTTGGGGTTAGGGAGGGTGGGTTGCCATCTAGGGGACCCCACATCTTGGCAGAAGGTGACTTTTAATGTACTATTTTCTAAATGTATGTATTGTTAGTGTCATAAAATTTCTCTCTTATGGGCAATTATTATGTGCTAAGCTGAATCACATGTGCACCAGTAAGGGTTTGCTATATAATAATTGCATTATTGATTTAATTGGTTGGGTGAGAGGAAACATGCATAGGGAGAGGGAAATGGTTGCTATCTTAAATTTAAGGAGCAATAATGTTTTATCACACACAGCTTGTTCTTCTCCAAATGTGCTCCCATTTTCCCAAAACTCACAAAGAGCTTGAGGCCATTACCTAGAAACACCTTTATATAGAGATACAATAGTAGGATGGGAAGCTTGTGAATCCTAGTTCACCCTTGATCACTTGAAGGTGGGGGAGTGAAAAGAAGAATGGGGATCCATCAGCCCTTACCATATAAACTTCATGTCATACTGTGGGCCAGCACTTCCTGTCTTCAAGGTTAGAACAGTGCCACGTCCATGCCCTCTATCATCCCCACCATCTTTCAAAGTGCAGGAAGAATATTTACATCTGAACAAATGTCTAATAGCTGTCTTCTCCAACTTAGCCCCCATTCCCACCAAATGATGCTCCCCCTTCCCTCCCAACCTTTCCTGAAGCTTTAAATCATGGCACCATACTACAAACCCCATGATGATTACAGAAATCTCTGTATGACAGGACTCCTGAACCCCACTGAGAAGATCACTGATTTCTAGAAGTCTTTAATATAGAATTCCAGTGGAGCCCAATCCTCAAAATCTTTCTCTAATCAGGAATGTTAGACATAAGCAAGAAGTCTATCAAAGGATCTCTGTATTTTGACCAACCTCTTTAGTTTGATTATAGATTTCTATATATTCCTTTGCTCCTGAAGCCTGGTCATAAACTATAACCTATGGCTCTTACCTGTTCTCTATATTTTCCTTCCTTGGAACCTGCTTTGAATCTCCCAGACCTGGTTTAGAACCTTGACTACAATCTATAAACAATCTACAATCACCACCCAGGCTGACCTCAATGAACCATGTATGGTGTGTGTGTGTGTGTGTGTGTGTGTGTGTGGTGTGTGTGTGTGTGTGTGTGTGTGTGTGTGTGTGTGTGTGTGTGTAATCTAAGGTAGGATCAATTGAGTAATTCAATTGAATTACCCCAGCCCATTTAAAGTAATTGTCAAGATGCTAAACTCTGATATATTTATCAAATGAAAAAAATCTTGTCTTCTCCAAGTCCAGATTCCTTCAGCTGATTCCCATAGGGTATGAACTGTAGTCTCTTCCCTATTCAGGATGATTATCCACTTCATCCTTCCTAAACTAGATGATCTCCAGTTATCCTGATCTACATCTGGTCACTAGACCCGATGACTCCGAAGTAGAAAGTGAGGCTGGTGACCCACTGGAATGTCATGGCATCACTTCCATGATCTCCTGGTCCTCACTGATAACAAAGGACAAACTCCAAGAATCTTCACTGCTAACTAGGTGTGACTGAGGCCTGGGCAGCTTCTTGAATCAATCAAAGCCTTTCCAATCAGGTGCCCTCAGAAGTCAGCTCTGACTGAGTGAGGTCATGCCCTGAGGAGCTCATATAAAAGGCAGAGCTGGTATGGAAGAGAGGAGAGATTCCCAGGGTCTAGCAGTGAAGAGGAAGGAGTGAGGACATCACCAGCCAAACTGGCAGCAAAGGAGGAAGGAAAGTGGGACTGAGCTGTTGCACAGAAGGAAGATATTAAGGATCTTGGCACTAAATAAGTGTTTATTGAAAAAAAATAAGTGTTTATTGAAGTGAATGACTGATTAAGGACAAGACCAAAGACTCTAAAATGGCTAAGGGATGAGGCAGCCCCAGCTCAGAGGGAAGGCAATTCTATTCAGCAAAAGAGGAGAAGGGGGAAAGCAGATAGCACCGTTTTGGTGCAGGGGCTCTCACCTCCTCACACTTGGACTACTTAAATTACCTCCTAGGAGGTCTCTCCAACACTTCAGTCCACCCTCCATTCAGCAGCCAGATTGATCTTAATGTGCAGGTCTGACCATGGCACTCTCCCTTCCCCTATCCCCTATTCAGTAAACTCCAATTGGCTCTCTACCATCTTCTGGACCAAATAGAAAAGCATCTTCTTGGCTTCCAAAGCCCTTCCTAACCTAGCACCCTTCTGTCTTTCCAGGCTTCTACCACCTTACTCCCCAATATGTCCTCTGATCCACTGACACTGGCCTCCTGGCTGTTCTAACAAGACACACCCTCTCTTGATTCCAGGCATTTTCTCTGGCTGTCTCTCAAACATGGAATGGTCTCCCTCTTCATCTCTGCCTATAGGCTTCCCTGATCTCCTAGCTGAAATCCCATCTTCCACTGGAAACCTTTCCCAACCTCTCTTAATCCAATCAGCTTCCTTCTGTCGATCGTTTCCTATTTATCCTGTAAAAAACAAAAAACTAAACTCAGTTTCTCCTCTCACTCTTCTCTCCATAGGAAGGTAAATTTTGATGACTGGAAGCTGCCCAGTTAACTTGGGATTTACAGACTAGTAAACCTTCCCTTCCTCCCTCCTTTTTTTCCTTCTTTCCCTCTTTCTTTCCTTCTTTCCCTCTTTCTTTCCTTCTTTCCCTCTTTCTTTCCTTCTTTCCTTCTTTCTTTCTTTCTTTCTTTCTTTCTTTTCTTAAAGACCAAATCTTAAACTCATATCTCTCTGGAGCTCATATAATGGACTACAATAGGTCCCTGCTCAAGCACCACTTTAATAGCTGTATCTTGGGCCCTTGTGGCTCACAGTGAATGTCAATAGTAACTGTTTCTCTTTTGACCAACAACCCTAAAAGGTCTTCCCCTCTGAGTTTGATTTTTTTTTAATTAAAGGAGCCATTCCTTGACTCACTTCTTAAAGAGGCCTATTCACTGAATGGATGTTACTTCACTCAAAGTGAGAAGTTGAAGAGGCCTAAGCTCTTCAGGGTCTCCAGAATCTCCCATTGCATACTGGGTCATCTCCAGTCACCTGATTACTAGCTGGTCACTGGGTCTAGATGACTCTGGAGGAGAAAGTGAGACTGGTGACCTTGCACAGCCCTCCCTCACTCAAATCAAAGTCAAGTGCAAGTCATGTCATCATTTCCCTGATGTCACAGTCCTCTTCGAAAACAAAGGACAAACACAATTTATCCTGTACATGGTTAGCTTATACATCATTTGTATGCTGTCTTCTCTATTAGGTTGCAAGCTCCTTGAAGACAAGGGCTGTCGTTTGCCCATTTTTGTACTTCAGAATTTAACACAATGCCTGGCACATAGTAGGTGCTTTAAAATGTTTTATTGGCTGACATAGACCTAGATTTCCCATTTACAATCTGTGTTTTCTACTCAGGTCTCTCTTCAGTACAATTCCCTTGGTACATGGAGACACACCTGTGGGGGATCCCTGATAGCTCAGAACTGGGTAGTAACAGCTGCTCACTGCATCAGGTAACTTTTCTAGGATTCCTATTCAGTTTATATCTCCCACTATCTGCAAACACTTATTTCTGACCCTTGGGACCTGAATGATCAAACTTATGACCAGTGTGTCTGTTTAACTTAAACTCTTTAAAAGAGCCTTGCAAAAAAGTCACTTGCCTAGAGTGAATGAAATTCTGTTGGGTGGAGAGAGGGACAATTACTGTTTACAACTTAGGGTACAAGTCAATGAAAAGCTTTTATTTCCTTCATAGTTCCAAACCAAGACAGAAGGAAATATCAGTTGGCACATTGAGAAGACCATCTCTGTAGGGCAAGTAGGCTTCTGAATACCAGCCATTTCCTCACCAATATTTATAGCATGCAAAAAAACACATTTTCATGCTGGGTTCCCAATCGTTAGCCACAGGTCTTGGGGGACAGTTTGTGTTCCAGAAGAAGAGATAGAGACTCTCTAATGTTAGTCTGTCATTGGCATCAGGGGTCTGAGACAGGGTTGACTCTGTCTTTGAGTTGGCTTCTTCCATAACTAAGAGTAAAAAAAGGCAGAAAACAATTAGATTGGACAGCCCATTTACACCGAAATGGAGACAAGTTATTAAATGGTATTATTCATGTCAAGAAAGAGAAAACATAGTGTTTTCTCTTTGTTCTTGTTCTCTCTCTCTCTCTCTCTTTCTCTCGTATTCTCTCTCTTCTTCCCTCTCTCTCTCTTTGTCTCTCCCCTCTCTTTCCCACCTTCCTTCTTGTCTCTTTCTTTCTCTCTCCCTCTTTCTTTCTCACATATTCTGCCTCTCTTCCTCCCTCTCTTTCCCTCCCTTCTTCCTCTTCATCTTCTCTCTCTCTGTCTGTCTGTCTCTCTATCTATCTCTCTATCTGTCTCTCCATCTCTCTCTCTCTCTTTCTCTCTCTCTCTCTCTCTCTCTCTCCCTCTCTCTCTCTCTCTCTCTCCTCCACCAATGCTTCACTCTGGTGTACACATGACTTTGTGTTCTCAAAGGCCATGACAGCAGAGTTGCTTGGGTCAGTCCTCCCAAGTTCCAGAGATTTCAGGTTCAGGGCCAAGAATGGACAGGGTGTTCATCATTTGAAGGCCAGCCAAGATTCAACACTAGAGCATAGATCCATTAACCATACAACAAGAGGGACTTTAGAGATAATCTACCAGGAGTTCTCAACCTTCTTTGTGACCTAGATCCCTTTGGCAGGATCTGGTGAAGCCCATGGACTCCTTCTCAAATCATGTTTTTAAAGGGACAAAATAAAGTCCATAAGATTTCAAACATGCTGAAATACAGTTATCAAAATAATTTTAAAAATAAATTCATGATCCCCAGGTCAAAAACACCTGGTTCCAATTCATCTGCCTTATTTTTTACACATATGGAAACAGAAGCTACAAGGAGAAGAGTGGTTTCTCCAAGGTCCCAGAGCTAATAAGTAGCAAAGTCAGAATTCAAACCCAGATCCTAAACTCCAGACTGGTCACTCTCTCCACAACACCATGACGTTTTCGTCTAGGAATACTCACTCACCAAAACATCTTCTAGAGCAGTGTTTCTCAAACTGTGTGACAAGAAACCATGAAATACCCAAAGTTTTGTTTGTTTCTTTAATGAACTTTGTATTGTTTCGTATTGTTCAGTTGTCTCAGTCATGCCTGACTCTTTATAACCCTATTTGGGGTTTTCTTGGTGAAGATACGAGAGTGGCTTACCATTTCCTTCTCTAGGTCATTTCACAGATGAGAAAACTGAGGCAATACAGATTAAGTGGTCTTCCTGACTCCATGCCCAGTTCTATCTACTGCACCACACAATTAAATATGTTTTTTCTTAGTAAACATAAAGAAATAATAACTCTAGAGGATTTGACTTGGCTAGAGGTGTTTGTTTGTTTGTTTTTTACCTGAAGAGTTCTTCTATGTAACAAAGTTTGAGAACCACTGTTCCAGGATATGGAAGCATTGGCGGAGGAGACACCACATCCATGAAATCATAGGTCTTTTATATCTTCCCCAGAGTCACTGAAGAAACACAGGGCAAGAACCCAACAAAAAGTCTTGGTTTAAATTGTCACAAGCCCCGTGGGGGCTCTTGGTAACTTGTGAGGGTCAAAGCCTGGTCTCAGACACAAAACTACAATGCTTGTCCATGGTCCTGATGACCCTCTCCTCCTCTCCCTTCTCTTTTCTGCAGCTCTTCTAGAACTTACAGAGTGGTGCTTGGAAGACAAAGCCTTTCTACTAATGAGGAAGGATCTCTTGCTGTCAGTGTTTCAAAGGCAGTGATTCATGAGAACTGGAACCCTAACAAGCTCTCCAATGGGTACTTAAGGGCATTTTCTCCTTTGGGTTGAATTGAAAAGAGGGAAGGGGTTCTTGTGGAAGGCAGTAAGGCTAAGGAAGAAACATTGGGAAGATGAATTCTGATGAGAATATACGTAGTTAAGCAGAAGTGGAAAGGAATACATGAAAATGTCTACAGTAAGAGGAAGGATAGTTCCTCTAGACAGACCACAGATCACAGGTAACATCTACAGCCACATTTTAGGAAGGATATTGACAAAGTACTGATGTCCAGATGAGAATAACTAGATAGGAAGGAGACTCACAGAATCTCAGGATTGAGAGAGACCCCAACAGCCAGCCAATTCAAATGTTACATGGGAAAACGCCCCCTGGAGAACATATCTGAGAAGTAATTTTCCATTCGCTTAAATTGATGCAAGGATCAGTTATCAGACTAGGAATATTCAGCTTAGAGAAAACTTTGGGGAGTTGTGACCACTCTCCGCAATATCATCTACCTGAAGGTCTGTTTCATGGAAGTCAGTCAACAAATATTTATTAAACCCCTACTATGTGCCAAGAACTTTGCGAAATTCAACACATAAAAAGAAAGGCAAAGACAGTCCTTGCCCTCACAGACCTCACATTCTAATAATTGGGAAGGAAAACATGGAAATAACTAGATGCACATAAAATCTATAGAGAATCAATGGAAAGTAATCTCAACAGTGAAAGCACCAGCAGCTGAGGGCTAGGAAAGGCTGCCTGCAGAAAATAAGACTTGTACTGAGTCTGATAGAAGGCCAGAGATTCTTAAAAGTAGGGGTCAGGGGAAAGAGTGTGGATAGAGTTGTAGATAATGTCGTTTAAACTCAATGTAAAAAAATACTTCTTAAATCTGAGATCTCTCCCCAAATGGAATAAGTTACAGTCCCTTAAAATTATAGTATCCTAACCACAAAAGCTAGAGAAACTTTAGAGGCTGTCAAGTACAATTTCCTCCTTATACAGATGAGTAAACTGAGGCATAAAGAGTTTTTTTTTAGTGATTTGTACACACAGGTGACAGAGCTAGGATTAGAACTCAGGTCCTTTGACCCTAAGGTCAGAGAATTCTATGTCCAGTAGGCTTTCCTCTGTGACACACTGCCTCTTGTTGTGTTGCATTTCTGGTGGTTTAGAAATTTTCATTAGTGTCAAACTCATATAGAAATGGATCCTTGCCAGTGGCCTATTGTCTTAGAAAACCACAAATTAATATGATCAGTGTTACACTGTATTTTAATTTATTTTTTCCCAATTCTCAATTATTTACCAAGATTTTTCTCAATTACATTTTAATGTGCTTTGAGATGCACCAGGGAATTTTGCTGGTCCACGTGAGGCATGGGAGTTTGACACCTCTGAATGATTTCCAAAGTCCTTTTGGGCTCTGATGATATCTGATTCTCCAATAAAGAGTCCTTCACAGAAGATATCTGAGCATGGCAGGACCCTGCTATGTGCATTTGGCCATGGCCTAAGGATAAAAGAGAAAAAGAAAGGACAAGAGTCAGGGAGACCTACTGATCTGATACTTTCCAACTAAGTTCCAAACATTCCCTTTAAGTGTGATCTCTAAACACCATTACTCCAAGTCACACATTCCAATGGATGAGCTCATGGATACAGGTACTTCCTGCTGTAACAAGGCAGATTGCACCTCACTCCTGCCTGACCTTGCTGTGTAAATGTGTGTGTGTGTGTGTGTGTGTGTGTGTGTGTGTGTGTGTGTGTAAGTACGTGCACACAAGAGAGGAGAATACCATACTCTGGGCTGGCTCCATTTTGTTGGAGTGAATGCAAGTTAAATGGGGAACAAGCTGGCCAGAAGCCCACCCTCTTCACATTTTCTCCTCTCTCCCACACTCAGGAATGACATTGCCCTGCTCAAACTGGCCAGCTCAGTCTCTTTGACTGACAAGATTCAGCTGGGCTGCCTGCCTCCTGCTGGAGTTATCCTGCCTAATAATTTTGTCTGCTATGTCACAGGCTGGGGACGGCTGAAAAGTAAGTGGGAGCCGAGATGTGGGAAGGGACAGCTGGGTAGCAATCCAGGAGGGAAAAGAGTCAGTTCCCACCCAATTATTTGAAGGAGGCCAAAGACCTGGGAAGCTCTCTGCCCAGTCCACTGCCTGAGGCTGGTTGGAGAAAGTTGGGAGAGAGCAGAGGATGGTTAAAACAAGTGGAGAAAGTTACTCCAAGATTTAGAGCTGAAAGGGGATTGGGGAGTGCAATGGTGATCAAGTGACCAAGTAGCAGAGGTAGGGTTTGAAACCCAGATTTTCTGATAACAAACTTAGTGTACATCCTGCTAAATCATATGGCCATAGAGTGGAATCCAGAGCAGTCACTGATCTCCTACCTTTGGCCTCAGGGCCCCTGGAACCTTGCAAAAATTCTCAGGGTCCATCAATCTTCTCACTTTTCCCCTGGCACTGGGCATCCCTGGTCTTCTTTTGATATGCAATTCTGGGGTCAGGAGTGTAAGTCAATGTTACTAGATAAGGGACAACTATAGAAGAAAGATTGTATAGGATCTGAAACAGGAAACACTGATAGGCTGGTAAATGTTTAAAAACTGTGTCTGGGAGTTGGGGAAGGGGCAAACATATTTTTAAATTTAAGCTGCAGTATTTATAATTTCTCCAGCACTTTCTTAAATCTAGCCCTGATTTATAGATAACATTTACTTCTTTCTGTGGTTAAATGCTCATGCTCAAAAGTTAACAACTGGCTCTGATCTGACTCCAGCAAACTCTTGTCTGGAAGTCACCTCAGAGGACATCAGTTCTCAATCCACTATTTTCCAGATGAGGAACAAGCCAGGGGAAGTGGAGTCACTGACCCAAGGTCATCAGGATGTAGATAAGAGTCAGAATTTGAATCCAGGTCCTCTGACTCCAAATTCAGGTCTCTTTCATTACACCTCAATACCTCCCCAAGTGAAATTATATCTCTTTGGTTCACCTTACATAAGTCTCTCTTGGGACTAGGAAAGAGATACAAATCCTATGCCAATTATATGTCAATGAAAGATGGCATTGAAAGATAGAATTGAAACCAAATGTCTAGATATGTAGCTGCTAACTAAAATACAATGCAACAAATACCCACTAATTTAGTGGTAAAAGGAGAAAAAGCATACACTAGTGGTCAGAAGATAAGATTCCACATCCCAGCTCTGTTATTTAATAGCTTCGTGTCTTAGACAAGTCACACCATCAGCCTGTGCCTCAGTTTCCTCACCTGTAATATGAAGGGATTGGACCATCCCTTCCAGTTCTAAATTCTGTGGTCTAATGATCTTTTAACCTCTATTTCCTCATGTACCACATATCCAAAAAAGGACAATAACACTGGTAAAGCTTTGCTCATAGAACTAAAAACTAAACTAGAAGGGATCTCCAAGATTGGTGAGACAGAGTAGGACAATGGAAAGAATAGGAAAGAACCTCTTGAAGTCAGAGGTTTGTTTTTTGTTTTCCTTTTTGTTTGTTTGTTTTCTTTTTTTTGCCAATAATCAAGTAAATGAATTAATCATCTAAGCCCAAGTAAAATCATAGGTTATATACTTTTTTATGTTGTGTTCTTTTATTAATTTCTTTATTTTAATTTTCAACATTTATTTCCACAAGATATGAGTTCCAAATTTTCTCCCCATCTCTCCCCTACCCCTACCCCAAGACTACATGTATTCTGTTTACCTCTTTCCCAAGTATGTCCTCCCCTCTATCACTCCTCCCCATCCTCCTAGCCCCCTCTCTTTCACTTTTTTGTAGGGCAAGACAGATTTATATATTCCATTGTCTGTACATGTTATTACCCAGTTGCGTATAAAAACAATTTTTAGCATTTGTTTTTAAAACTTTGAGTTCCAAATTCTCTCCCTTCTTCCCTTCCTACCCACCCTTGTTGAGAAGCCAAGCAATTCAGTATAGGTTATACATGTGTAATTATGCAAAAAACACTTCCAAAATAGTCATGTTGTGAAAGACTAACTATATTTCCCTCCATCCTATCCCACCCCCCATTTATTCTATTCTCTCTTTTGACCCTGTCCCTTTTCAAAAGTGTTTGTTTCCAACTGTCCCCTTCCCCAATCTTCCCTCCCTTCTATCATTCCCCCTCTTATTACTTTCCTGTAGTTTAAGATACAATTGAGTGTGTACGTTATTCCCCCTTTAAGCCAAATCTGATGAAAGTAAGGTTCACTCATTCCCTCTCACCTCCCTCCTCTTCCCCTCCATTGTAAAAGCTTTTTTCCCTCTTTTATTTGAGATAATTTATTCCATTCTATCACTCCCTTTCTTCTTCTCCCAGTATATCCTTCTCTCACCTCTTAATTTTATTTTTAGATATCATGCCTTCATATTCAACTCACTCTGTACCCTCTCTCTCTCTCTGTCTCTACCTGTCTGTCTGCTTCTCTCTCTCTCTCTCTCTCCATATATATATATACACACACACATATACACACAAACACACAAACACTTATACACACACACACGTATATTTCCTCCAACTACCCTAATATGGAGAAAGATCTCACAAGTTATAAATATTTTTGCAATGTAGGAATGTAAACAGTTCAGTTTTGACAAGTTCCTTATGATTTCTCTTTCCTGTTTACCTTTTCATGCTTCTCTTGATTCTTGAATTTAAAAGTCAAATTTTCTGTTGAGCTCTGGTCATTTCATCAAGAATGCTTGAATTTCCTCTACTTCATTAAAGTTCCATTTTTTCCCCTGAAGTATTATACTCAGTTTTGCTGGGTAGGGGATTCTTGGTTTTAATCCTAGCTCCTTTGACCTCTGGTCAAAGAATATCATATTGCAAGCACTCTGATACCTTTTTTTTACCAGACTTACTGATTTCATCTGTCCTCATGGAACTTCTGGAGAGGACCCTTCCTCTACTAAGGCAAATGGGCATCTTCCCCATCATTAAAAGTTGTAGAGAGTTGCTGAAGAGTTTACCCAGAAGTCCATAGTCCTGTGTTTCTATGTCATCACTTCTCACTATCTGTGTTACTTTGACCAACACACAAAGGTCTCAGTTTTCTCATCTGTAAAATGAAAAGGATGGATTCTACATTGATTTTGAGTACTAATTCTAGGATCCTATGATTTTGAGAAAGATAATTTGGATTCAGATCCCTGCTTCATCATACACTAGTTGTAACTGTAAAGGAGGCACTTCTCTCTGAGACACAATTTCCCCATCTGTAAAATAGACACAACAATATTTGCTCCCACATGGGGCAATTGTGAGGAAAGAACTTTTCAAACCTTATGGTGTCACAGAAATGCAAGCGACTAGTATTACAGTTGGCATTGTGAAACCTTTGAGAAAACTATACTGGAGACATTTAAAGGATGTTTTCCTGATCCTAGGAACCCAAAGAACATTGATCTCTCAGAAGATCTAAGTTTAAATCCCACCTCCTCCCATTCACTAGCAGGGTGACTTTGGGCAAGTTCCTCTCCCTCCCACAATTCCTTTCTCCTCCTCATACAATCATTTGATGCTTCTGTAATTTCCAGAACCCCATGTTTATCATGAGATCTCCCCCTGAACTCTTCCTTTCTCTGGTCCCCTTCCAGCAAATGGAGAGCTCCCAGATATCTTGCAGCAGGCTCCCTTGCCAGTGGTAGATTATGCCACCTGCTCCCTCACCAGCTGGTGGGGCAGCTCCGTGAAAACCAACATGGTGTGTGCCGGTGGTGACGGGTTGGTCTCCAGTTGCAACGTAAGTGTGCAAAAAGGGCAGATCTCCCTTCCTTATACACGTTCCATTCTCTGACCAGAAATGAGCCACATGACCAGGGCCACACGCTTCATTCCAGATATATGAGAAGCTGGCTGGCCAGGGAATTAGAACCTGGTAGCAAAACCTCCTTGTTTCTTATTGCCTATATGACCTTAGAAAACCTCCCTGGGTTTGTTTCCTTTTTGAAAAATGAGGAAACTTGACCATACAGTCTCTGAGGTCTTTTCCATCACTGCAGTTGTGAAGCAGTTTATGAGCAACAGAGGCAATGAGACAGTGGAAAGATTGCTGGAAAAATTGGGCATTCCTAGATTCAAATCCCTGCAACTTAGAATATGACAATTTAATTTTCCAGCTAGATGGTGCAGTAAATAGAGCACTGGGTTTGAACTCAGGAAGACTCATCTTCATGAGATCAGATCTGACCTCAAACACTTACTAGCTGTGTGATCCTGGGCAAGTCACTTAACCCTGTTTGTCTCATGAGCTAGAGAAGGAAATGATAAACTACTCCAATACCTTTACCAAGAAAACCCCAAATGAGTTAACAAAGAGTTAGCAATGACTGGATAGCAACAACAAAAATTTAATCTCAGTGAGCCTCAGTTTCCTCATCTTAAAATTAGGACAATGAATGCCTGTAGGGTCTACCTCACAGACTTCAATGACTTCAATGAGTTAATGTATGTGAAGTATTTCACAATATTAAAGGGCTCCGTATCAATATTGTCATCATTACCATTGCCATGGTTTTTACTCTGTGATGTTGAATAAGTCATTTATCTATTCCAAGTGTCCAGTTCTTTAACTATAAAATAAAGGGATTGGAGTAGAAGCCCTCTAAGGTCCAGCTCTCACACTATGCTCCTAAGCCCTATATTTTTGGTGTTAATGGCTGATAATGGCTTGACAAGAAATTTCCCAGAAGTACTGATATTTCAACCATATTTCCAAAGGAATGGTGAATCTTAGGCACTATGTCAGGTCTGCTAGTGGGAGAAATACTTGAGGGCCAGGTTCTCTTTCACATAACCTCAAAGCAC
>CM053771.1:41896412-41941956 GCA_028658325.1 Potorous gilbertii
CCCTATATTTTTGGTGTTAATGGCTGATAATGGCTTGACAAGAAATTTCCCAGAAGTACTGATATTTCAACCATATTTCCAAAGGAATGGTGAATCTTAGGCACTATGTCAGGTCTGCTAGTGGGAGAAATACTTGAGGGCCAGGTTCTCTTTCACATAACCTCAAAGCACAGTCCTAGTCACTCTGCCCATCAGGTATGATCACAATGCTGTTTAAGGACAAAACACCTACCCCAGCCTCTCTTTAGAGCTTTGCCATGCTGTAGTCACCTCTGCCATTTGCTCCTCTCTTTCCAGAGTCAGAATGGTGTGTATTTCAATGAAATATATTAAATAAAGATTTGTGTTGTATAGACAAGTCATGAACTTATTGGAAAAGCCAATTTATGTCTACATAACACACTTCCCCAAAGCCAGACTCACTGAACCTTATGTTTCCCTCAGGGAGACTCTGGTGGTCCACTGAACTGCCAGGCAGCTGATGGTCATTGGGAAGTGCATGGTGTTGTGAGCTTTGGCTCATCACTTGGTTGCAACTATCCTCGGAAACCCTCTGTCTTCACCCGGGTCTCCAACTACAATGCCTGGATCAATAAGGTAAGAGGTTTCCACCTGTTTCCCAAGGCCAGAACCCTGCTCTGGCCACAGTATGAAGACATGGGTGGAAACATGGGCATGTGAGGTCTTAAGAGTAACCACTCTGCCCTCTGACAAAGTAGTTCCTTCCTGAAGGATGGGAAGGAAGTGATTCATACGAATGAACCAAAGAACATTAGAGTTAGAAGAGCTCTTAGAACACAGATTGGGAGAACTCACAGGTACTTTGAATTGGAACATTCGGGGATTAGAAAGAACCATAGAATATTGAATGGGAAGACTGAAAGGGACCACGAGAACAGAGAATGTCAGAGATTGGAAGACATTTAGAACACGAGACATCAGGGCTGGAAGGGCCTTTAGAACACATAATAGCAATGTTGGGAGGGCTCCTAGAACCCAAAGTTAGCATTGGGAGGATCCTTAGCATGTAGGATGTCAGAACTGGGAGAGGCCTTAGAACTCAGAATATCAGAGATGGGAGGGCCCTTAGAACACAGAATGTCAGGGTTGGGAGGAGTCTCATGACAGAGAATGTCAGAGCTAAAAGGGGCTGCATAATATAAAATATGAGAACATAAACTCTTAGAATTAGAAGTAAGCTGAGATCAGAAAAAGTTGGGACAAAGAATATACCTTGATAGCTAAGAAAAGGAATGAAATTTTTGAGGTAAGTTGTTACCTTAGGCTCAAGCCTCTCCAGACAGTGGCAGAAAAGCCTTGATTGTCACCACCTGGGACACCCTCTGAACATGAGGCAACAAGCCTTCATTTTTGAACATCAAGAGAATTCTTGATGGAGAAAAAAAATCAAATCATTGAAGAAATGAAATAAGGGAGGCAGACCTAAACATTTAAGAAGCTTTCAGTGAAGGAAATGATGTTACAAGGCCAATCTTCCCCCAGACAAGAGTTGAGAATGCAGAGGTGGAGAACTAGGGGTATGGCAACTGCATATCCTGGCAGACATGGTTATGTTGATTAGTTCCATAGGACTGCTTTTTAAATCTTTGCTACAACAAATGCCTCACAAGAAAGGGATCTAAAAGAGTTTTTTTTTTTAATGAATGTGATATAATTTTTGAAAAAAAAATTAGATTAAATACTTTAAGCAGAAAAAGAATGATCTGAACTAGTATTCAAGAGAATTTACATGACTTTGACATTAAGGGGGCAATATGAAGAGTAAATGAAAGCTGGAAACATTTCTTGACTAATCTCCCACCCTCTAAAAATATCAGAAATCTTCTAAGTATAAGTGACTGCCATCTTGGGCCATCTGATATTGACAGACAAGTTTGCAGGGCAAAGAGCTACAAAAGCTCCTTCCTTCCTGAACTCCTCTCTTGTATCTTCCACAGGTGATAGCAGAAAACTAACCAGAACATCCTGAGAAATGGATCCATTGTAAAAGGAAAAGGAAATAAAAGATATAACCAGAAACTAACTGTTGCAGTTGGAGTGGGTTCTTAGCAAACCATCATGTCCTTCCCCTCCAGGGATCCTGGAAGAAAGTGGGTCCCTTGCATCACAGGCAGCATTGAAGTGGTTCCTGACACATTCCCATGGTTCCTGACACATTCCCCTTTGCAGTCTGATTCCAACATTGCAGAGGACAAACCTATATATCTATGTCAGATGAAGTTTTTTAAGAAACAATACATTAGGCAGCCAGTAGCACAGGGGATGGAGCACTCGCTGGACCAGAAGATTTGAGTTTAAATCTGACCCCAGATACTTGCTAGTTTTGTCATCCTGGGCAGTTATATAACCTCTTTCTGTCTCAGTTTCCTTTACTGTAAAGTAGGAATAATAATATCACCCACCTCCCAGGATCATTGTGGGGGATCAATTGAGATAACATTTGTAAAGCACTTAGCACAGTACCTTGTATATACAGTAGGCATGACATAAATGTTAGCTACCACAATGCGGTGAAGTGAAAAGAGTGTTGAGCGTAGAAACAAAGACAGCGGTTTAAAGCCCTACTCGGCCCATCAGTATTTGGATGACTTTAATCACATCACCTGTTCCAACTGGGTTTTCGTTTCCTACTCAGTAAATTGAGGATTAGGCTACATGATCTCTAAGGTTTTGCTGCTCTGAATTCTTTGACCTAAGAGAAGGCCTGAGCTCCAGAGCACTGGGGTCTGGTCCCAACTCTCATATTTACAAACCATGGAACACATACCTAGTAAGTGTCAGAGGTTGGATTACAGGGGACAGGGGAATGATGAACAAGGTGCTCCTGATGAATATGAGGAGGGAGGGAGTACTGGGAAGTGGGGGAGAACCTCACAGAACACATGAGACCTGAACTAGAGACTGAAGGATAAAAATTCTAAAAGGAAGAGATGAGCAGAGATAGACTCCTTCATTTCATTTCTTAAGATTTACTCCGTGGCTTCATGTGATGAAGATTAATGGAAAAAAGGAATTGTCAGACAGGGAGGTGTGACAAATGACAAAACCCAAAAGACAGTTCTGATTAATAATCAATTTATTAATTACTCTAATTAATGATCAATAAACTGATGTTTCTCTTGGCAGCCAAACGCACTCCCACCCCATGATGACACTGAGTGCCTTTAAAATGCCTTTAAATCCTTTAGTAAAAGGGAATGTCCCTGAAAAGTGAATCTCAATCCTGATTGGTAGACATTTAATGATGAGGTGAAATAGAAGTCTTCAGCTCCTCCCCCTGACAATGTGGCTTGCTTATGAGACTAAGTTGCCTCCAGCAATCTGGATGGTGGGGATACATCTCCACCCAAGCACTCTGGTTGGTTTTCTCCTTCATGACCTGGGTCACCCTAAACTCTAATGGAAGGGGCCCAGGAGAGGGGCTCATTTCCTCAAGTAAGAACTAGTCCAGACTGGATTCTGTTTAAACTCTAAACAGAAGTTTGGTCTCCTACTTGGGTGAGGTCCTGCCCAAGACTGAAAAGCATGTTCCCTGAGGTTTAGGGTTAATCTCAATCAGCCAGGTCCTTCAGAGGCTGACCTGCCACAGGAGCTAGGCCTCAATGAAGAAACAGAGGGGAGAAAAAAGCCTGGATCCTACTTTAATAATTGGTCATTAAAATAATAGAAAAATAATTTCTCTCAAAGGAGAGGGGAGGTCTAGGATGTGGAAGATTAAGATCCAGTCTCAACTTCACAAAGACTTTGGATAAATGACTTCCCATTCTGCACTTCAGTTTCCTCACCTATCAAATGGGCACACTGGCCACACACCTTTGTCCCCCAACTAACCAACCAAAGTGGAGGAGACATCAACACCCATGGAGATCTCCTTATCTCTGTTTACCCTATCTGACCTCAGTGTTGCACTGTCCAAACAGTTCCTTCCAGGTCTTCTGGATCCCAAACCCAGGCTAGACCAGATCCAGCCTCCTCCTACTATAAGTGCTCATCTTCAGTTGCAGAAACTCCCCTTGCCTTCAGTGAGCTCCAAAGCAGAGAACTTCTCAAACTCACAAGGTGGCCTTCAAGCACAGCCATCTCAGGATTGATTTTTAGTCACCCATGTTAACTGAATGAACAGAAAACAAAAGGAACAACCAGAATTCTAGGCTCAAACTCAGCCAGACCATGTTCTTCAGCCCTTATGTGCTCAACAAGGTCACACAGTAGGGGTGGGGCACCAGCCTGCTCACCCCTTACCCTGACAGGAGGCTTGAAGATTCTTGCCACATTTCAGTAATGAAGCTGAGAAAGACTGAGAGTTACCTCCATTGAAAAATCTAAGGCTTGATTGTAAGCTTTCATTAAGGGTCTAGTATGTAACCACCACAGTGTTAATGACAAAAAGTGAACAGTACCTACTCTTTAAAAGTTTACAGTCTAGCCTAGAGAGATACTTTGAACGTATATTTTGTTAAGTTGTTTTTCAGTTCAAATCCCATTTTGGGGTTTTCTTGACAAAGATACTATTGGACTGGTTTGTCATTTCCTTCTCTAGCTCATTTTACAGTTGAGGAAATTGAGGCAAAATAAGGTAAAGTGACTTGCTCAGGTTCATACAGGTAGTAAATGTCTGAGGCCATATTTGAACTCAGGTTTTGTCTCCAGGCCTGGCATGCTACCCACTGCACTACCTCACTGCCCTATGTACATACAGTTATCCCTTCCACACTGAGACTTTCCCCATCACAGTTTTGATATATCGTGGGTCAACATAAAAAATTAAATAGGAATTTTGGGGAAGTTTTGCAGAAGCCACAGATGACATGAAAAGGTCAGCAGATGACACAGAAAAGGTTTAGAAACTCAGAAATGCATAAATGTATACATAGTATTATATAATATCAACATATTTTATCTCTTAACATCATAATAATTCAGACTTCTCTGATACAAAAGGGGAGGCCAAAAAATTTCATGCTGATTTTCAGATCATGGTGGCACTGTGCTCCTAATATGCAAGATATAGAAGAGATAACTATATAAATATAGATATAGATATAGAACATAGATACAAGGTAAAGTGGCAGCCTGTTTAAAAACCTCCTTTTCGTTTTATCTAGAAAAATTAAGAATTATACATTTCTCTAGTTTGAAGTAGCCTCTACAATTCCCTGGATAAAGGAAACTTTATCAATGCTTAACCAAATTTCCCAGGAAATAATACCATCCACCAAAATTATTTCCCTTAAGTCTAACCTGTTTCTTTTAGGAAAATAGGTAAAAGATCAAAAACAAACTCTAAAGCCCAGGAGAACAGATTAAGGGAGTAATTAAGTTTAGAATGAAAAATTACTCAGTTATAATTAAGATCCATGCCTTCCCCTGAAGAGATTAGAATTATGAACCACCAAAAATCAATATGTCTCTCCCTCTTTCCTGAGCCAGTCCCTTTGATTGATTACTTCAGATCACCTGATATCAGCTGGGGATGAACACTTGTGGGAAAAGAAGAATTAAGACATTTTGGAAGGATAGTTTTGTAAGGGTATTCATGAAAGATTAAGTGACAATTGTTATATCTGAAAGAGTTAAGGCTCATTCTGCTCAGTAGAATGTTAACCCCAACTGTGTTTATCATATCACAATCTTCCCTTGCGCAAGATTCCAGTAAGTGTTAATTAAAAATGTGTTGACCTATTTGAAAAGGGAAGAATTTAAGACCAAACAAGATATAAAGAGAATTACAAAATGAAAAAATGGAAATTTTTGATTATATAACATTAAAAAGTTTTTATATAAACAAAACAAAAGCAACCAAAATTAGAAGGAAAACAGAAAACGGGACGAGGGGGAGCTCATAGAAAGTATCTTTAATAAAGGCCTCATTTCTCAAATACATGGAGAATTCAGTCAAATTTATAAGAATACAAGTCATTCCTCAATTGATAAATGATCAAAGTGTATAAACAGGCAGTTTTCAGATGAAGAAATCAAAGTTATCTACAGTCACTTGAAAAAAATGCTCTAAATCACTATTGATTAATTAAATTAAAACAACCCTGAGATACCACCTCAAATCTATCAGATTGGCTAATATGACAAAAAAAAATGATAAATGTTGGAGGAGATGGTGGAAATCTGGGATACTAATGCTCTGCTGGTAGAATTGTGAACTGATATCACCATTCAGGAGAGCAATTTGCAATTATATCTAAAGGGCTATATAACTCTGCATACCCTTTGATCTACTGTGCTAGGTCTATATCCCAAAGACATCCAAAAGAGAGAAAAGGACCTATTTGTACAAAAATATTTATAGCAGCTCTTTTTGTGGTGGATAAAAATTGGAAATTGAAGGGCTGTCCATCAATGCGGGAGGGCGGGGGGTGGTATGAATGCCTAAACAAGCTGTAGCATATGATTGTAATGAAATATTATAGTGCTATAAGAAATGACAAGCAAGATGATTTCAGAAAAAACCTAGACTTCCATGAACTGATGCACAGTGAAATGAACAGAACCAGGAGAATGTTGTATACAGTAACAGCAATACTGTTCAATGGAGAACTCTGAATGACTTAGCTATTCTCAGTAGTATAATCTAAGACAAGCTCAAAAGACTAATGATGAAGTATACCATCCACTTCCAGAGAAAGAACTGATAGTGATTGCATACAGATTGAAGCATGCTATTTTTCCTTTCTTTCTTTTTTCCTTTTATTCAAGTCTTCTCATATAAAATGACTAATATGGAAATGTTTTACATAATTGCACATGTATAACCAATATCTGATTATTTACCATCTGAAGAAGGGAGGAGGGAAGAGAGGGATAGAATTTGGAACTCAAAACCTTAAATAAAAATGTTTAAAAAGTGGAGGAAAAAAGAAATTTTGTGATAGTGTGATTTGAACACAGATTATCAGAGCCAGGAGGGTCTTTGGAATGTGGGAGGTGGAAGGAAACTTATAGATAATCTAGTTTTGAAGTTTGAGAGAAATGATTCATTAAGGACCCTTACTCAAACTCTAATCAGTTCATTATGATTTTATAAGGGGTACTGATCGTTAGTAATTATTTTAATATATTCATCTAGTAACGCACATCTAGTCAATCACCTAATAATAGGCATAAGAATAAGTAATCTAGTAATCTATACTTTGTATATGCTATATAGGAATATAGATTCTAATAGGCAGCCCTGTAATAGACCTCAAACTTCAATATTATGTTCATTACTTGTTGGCCATCCATGGAGCTCAATGAGAAGGCTAACAAAGACATCTCCATCTTGTTTCACTCAAATTCCATGACCCAACCAGGCATAGATGATGGCATGGTATGGAAAGTCCTCCTGATAAGTTCCTGGAGCATAGGTATAGCTCATACCATCTCTTCCTGCCTGATCTAAGGAGGAGTTCATCCATCTTATGACCACCTAGTCAGTAGATCTCCTTTGCTTTACCCAACTCATGACCCTATGGACAGATCATTTTTGCTTATTTTAGCTGATAGGTCACATGTTAACCAATGGGATTGTGTATTTTACCATGCCTCTTTTGCATATTTGGGTATCAAACTCTATAAAAAGAAGAAGGCGGAATTTCAGTTCACGAGGGACATCTGAGGTCCACTTCATTAGACAAGACTATGGAGCCTTTAATAAAGTGTCATTGGCTCAGACCTCTGCCACAGTCTCTTTTATTGTAAGTTGGAGAACTTTAATCCCTGCAGGTTCTTAAACTTCCTGGTCTCAACTTTTACACTCTTAAAAATTATTGAGGAATCCCCAAATACCTTTTATTTATGTGAATTACATCTGTCAATATTGTATTAGAAACTAAAACATTTTAATATTGTTATAAAAATAGTTTGACCTATATAATGTATACCAACTTGCTTACTGATTTAGGGAGGGGGGAAAATTTGGAACCCAAAATTTTATTTAACGAATATTTTTTAAAAATTGTCTTTATATGTACTTTGAAATTATAAAGTACCCACCTTCCCCCAAAAAAAGAAAAAAGAATTTGACCTCACTGACCCCCTGAAAGGGGACATCTAGACTTTAAGAACCATTTATCAAGTCTAAGTTTCTCAGTTTACAGAGAAGGAAATTGAAGTTTAGAAAGGAAAAGTGATCTTTCTGAGGGAACACTGACTCCCCAGTCTGTATGTCATACTGCCTTGCTCCAGCCCTATCCAATCCAGATCCCTCAGGGGCTAGAATAGACACCTCACATTTATTGTGATTCTTTACTGCCTCATCTCACTTCCTATCTTCTGCCAGAATCAACATCTCTTGTGTCCCAAATGCCTAGCTAGGCTTGAAGTTTTACAAGTTGCTCTCCACAAAGTTGTGTGGAGTACATAGTATAAATGTTGATCTCATTGTATGGGTGAGGAAACATACAAAGAGGTGAAGAAAGACACTTGGGATCCTAAGAACTGGACTTAGAGACCAGTCTCATCATTTTACAGACAAGGAAACTGAGGCACAATGGTTAATTGGCTTGTTTTCAACAGGCTCAAAAAAAATCCATTGCTCTTTCATTAGGCTAGCCTGCTTTTACTTATCATAAGGGTATGGATATAGAAAATTCCCCAAGTCAATCAAAGGCTGTCCTTAGCATTCAACAAATTTTCCCCTCCAAAACTTTCAGCAAATTTCTTTCCTTTGTACTGATGTATTAATTAATTAAAATTAATTAATTAATTAATGTAGTGATTAAAGGGTTCATAAATAAAACAGACAAAAAAATGCCACCATGAAAACAAGGAGTTGGGAGACTTAAGAAAACCGTTATCCACCTTAACATGCTGATTTTGGCAAAGTCAACCTGTTTCCAGTAATACAAAGAGAACATACAATTTCCATTCCTTCTCTTCCCCTCCTATTCCCTTTTAAGCACACATTGAAAATTCAGTCAGATTAAATTTATTCATAGATTACAAAAATGTTTTATTTCAGGGATTCTCCTTTAAAAAGAAAACACTGAGCTCTTTCATTAGTAGTAACAAAGCAAAGAGAAAAATGGCGGGAGAGGTCCTGCTTAAGTGGTACTTCAGAAGAAAACCAAGCAGACTGAGGGAGGACAGAGCCAAAAGAATAGTGGGGTGGGGATGGAGGGGCAGCATTCCCCTATTTCAACAGGGTACTGGGAAGAAGGCCAGTTTCAAGAGCAGAAGGGTGGTTGGAAACCCTGCCCTTGGCATTGTAACTGAGCTGTACTTTTTTGGGGGGGGCCAGGGCCCCTTGCAGAGTGAGAATTTACAGCAGCTGATACCAACTGAATTCTGGTTTTGCCAATAAATCTTCCTGTGTGTTTTCCTAAAATGATTAATGTCCCTGTGTTGTTAGAGTGCTTCAGTGTCTGTCATGAAGAGACATCAGATGGTTGGAAATCCCAGAATTGGGAGAAGGGACCTTAGAAACCATCCAATTTAACCTCATTTTATAGAAGAGAAAACAGAGAAAAACTTGCTCAGGTTTACATACCTAGGAAGGAAACAAGTATTTATTAAATGTCTTCTATGTGGAAGACATTGTGCCTAGAACATTATCTCATTTCAGATAATAACAAAAAATATCTTGGATTATCTTCATAACAGCCCTGGGAGGTAATTGCTACGATTTTTCTAATTTTACAGTGGAGGAAATGGAGGCAGACAGAAGTTAAGTGACTTGCTCAGGGTCATATAGCTACTAAGCTTCTAAGTACAGATTTGAACTCAGGTCAATTCTGATTTCAGGTCTAGTGCTCTATCTACCACACCACCTAGCTTCCTCTGAGCTAGTAAGAAACAGTTGGAATTCAAACTTCAAAGACAGTATCTTTTCTACTTACCCATGTTACAGCAAGTTTCATATTGGAAACAACAGTGACGTGGGTTTGATTCCTGCTTTTGACACTAGTCATATCTCTTTAAGTCTCAGTTTCCTTCTGTGTAGAATGGGAGTAATAACACCTGAGTACTAAATAGATGGAATAATGTGAGCCTGAAACTGCCTTGGAAATGTTAGCTACTTTTAGAGGCAGCTACGTAGTGTGGTGGAGTCAGGGAGACCTGAGTGAGTTCCAGGGCTGCCTTCTGGACTTATTTAGCAGCTGTGTATCCCTGGGCAATCACTAACCTCTGCTCAACCTCAGTTTCCTCAACTGTAAAATGATGAGGTTAGACTCAGTGGTCTTTTAAGGTCTTTTGCAGTTCCAAATCTACTAACCTGTGATTAATACAGTGTTTAATGAATAGGTGTTTGTACCTACCTGGAGCCAAATACTCTACTTATTAGTTCTGGGAATAGAGTGAATTAAATAAGCTACTGCTTTCAGAAGTGAAGTAGTCTCTGCCCTCAAGGACTTCTCTGGAGAGGGAGTTAACGTGTACCCATATAAGTATATACAAAATCAATACAAAAGTGGGTTAAGTGATGTGGGGATGGGGGAAATAGTCATATAAGATGCAGCCATTTTTCTCCAACAGCCATTTGTGTTGCCATAGAAGGAATTTCTGCACCCCACAGTGGGTTAGACTTGACAAAGTGTAGGGAACTTTCTAAATCCTTAAGTGCAGTCTTTCAACTGAATCCAAATTTTACAAAACAGACCTCTGGCAAAATTTGGTCTCCAGGAGAAGTTCATCAGTATTGTACATCAGTTTCATTACAACATGCTTGCTGGGTTCTGGATAATGGACATTGCTCTTGAACTTTCCCAGTCACTCATGAAATGAAGCAAGGCTCTGTGCTAGCTCCCATTCATGTTTTCAGCAATGTTGTGAGAAGCCTTCAATTGAGGATGAAAATGGTATCAAGATCAGCTACTGAACTGATGGTAAATTATTTAACTTGAAAAGGCTACAAGTCAAGACTAAAGTAAAGGGAGAGTTAGTGTGTGACTTTGTTTGCAGATGACTGAATTCAATGCACATTATGTCTGAAGCTGAAATGGAAGAGTATGGATCTATTTTCTGCTGCTTTTGCTAATTTTGACCTAACAACTGACACCAAGAAAACAGGTTCTCCACCACCCAGCACCACACCATCCATCCATAGAATGATCAGTTATGGCAAATGGAGAAATTTTGAATGTTGTGGCTTAAGTTCACTTACCTTGGCAGTATACTTTCCAGGGATGTACCCATAGATAATGAGGTTGACACATGCATTGACAGAGCTAGCTCACTGTCTGGGAGGCTCCAAAGGAAAGTGTGGAAAAAAAGAGGTATTAGGCTGTGTACCAGACTGAAGGTTTGCAGAGCTGTTGTGCTGACTTCTTTGTTGTATATCTGTGAAAGCTGCACAGTATACCAGCACGATGCCAGGAAACTGAATCACTTCCATTTGAATTGTCTAAGGAAGATTCTGAAAATCACCTGGCAGGATAAGGTACTAAAAGACTATTTTATGGAGAACTTACACAGGGCTGTTGCTCACCTGGTGATCAGAAAAAGTGATACAAGGACACTTTCACGGTCTTTCTTAAGAAATTTGGAATCCATTGTGTGACATGGGAGACACTGACATGTGAGCATGGCATGCATGCCCACATCAAAGGCACAGTAGTCTGAGTGAAATAAAATTGAAGTAATTGAAAAGTAATGTGAGATGCACAAATTTAGAGACATCTCCACTCCAAATGTTCATATGGACTATTTGTGCCTGACCTGTGGAAGAGCCTTCTAAGGTCTTTATTGGTCTGATCAGCCACAGTCACTATACCTTGACACCTTTCTATTTACTAGCATCTTTCCTTCCTTCCTTCCTTCCTTCCTTCCTTCCTTCCTTCCTTCCTTCCTTCCTTCCTTCCTCTCTCTCCCCCTTCCTTTCTTCCTTATGGAGAATCTAACAAATCATTGATTCCACTACAAAGCACACTAACTCTTATGTCTGTGGATCAGGGTTCACCCCTCTCATCTGATCCTCACAAGATTAGGTACATAAATTAGGTAGATAAAACTTAGATAAATCACTTTACTTCACTGATCTCAATTTTATTTTGTTTTCTTTTTTGAGGCAATCCAGATTAAGTGACTTACCCAGGGTCACACAGCTGTTAAGTGTCCGAAGCCAGATTTGAACTAAGGTCCAGGGCTCATGCTCTATCCACTGTACCACCTAGCTGTCCCATTAGTTTTATCATTTGTAAAGCAAGGTGGTTAATGGCCCCTGAGGTCACCTCTAGCCCTGTTCTTATGATTCTTTATCCTTTGATTTACCAGAGTGGTTTCTTAGTTCAGTGGTGCTTTGGGGTGGGTAGGGAATAGATCTATGTATATTTTTAAATTAAATTTCCTTTTTCTTTATTATGAAATTAACAAATATTAACACAAATGAAGAATTCAATATGCAAATGAGGGAGGAGAAATAGATTGTCTATGAAACCTTGTGTCTCAGAAATAGGCCTTTCTTCAGAAATGAATAAAGTGCTTCTCTTCCAGATGTGGGGTTTCTCATGATATCTTTGGTCCCAGTCTCCAAAACCAGCAAGAAAGAAGGCCCAGGGGCATCATGCTTGAATGTAGCACAGGGTACATTCGACTTATTTCTTCCCTGTGCTCAGTGTAACTTCCCTGTCATTAGAATTCGTGTTCTTTAAGTATCAAAAGTTAGTTGTTCTGGATAAAAATCTTTTCCAACAGATGACAAAGTTCCTGCCCTCTTCCTCTGCTTTCTTCTAAAGTTGGCTTTTGTTTTTACATCTGTTTCTGAAGGTATTCCTGCTACCCTTCCTCAATGAGCCTTCCTTAAAAATGAGGGGGAAAAAACAGTTATCAACCTTCATCACTTTCCCTGCATTTCCTGAGGGAACCTGGGAGTGGCCTCTCACTCTGACTTAGTTACCTGTGTAGAAGAAAACCTCTTTATCCTTCATTTTAGCCAAAGTTGGTTAGAGATAATTTATTAATGAATCAGCATTCCTGCTTGGAGAGTGATACCTATAGACAGTGACCCCGCTAACTGGAATTCTTGATCACTCAAGTAATTTCCCCTTACATTTTATAATAATCCTAAAACAGAAGACAACATTCTATGGCAGAGTGAAACAAAGTGTGTATTTTAAGCTCAACCTTTTTGGATGAATTTTAAAAGAATAGTAATAATGTTAATGTTGGCATACCCTTTGGAGAACTATCTTCCTGAAACCCTTTTTAACCATTGGTCTTTCAATCTTGTCAAAGGTGAACAAAAGGATTCTTCTCCAGACTGGAATAAACCAGAGATTATCAAACTTTTTGGTCTCAGAATCTTTTTACCCTTTTAAAAACTTTATTTTTATTGACATAGGTTTGATCTGTCAATGTTTTCCATATTAGAAATTAAAACTTAAAAATTTGTTTATTAATTCAGTTAAAAATAAATACCTATACCCATTACAATGTTAATATAAATACACTTTGATGAAAAATAATGATGTTTTTCCATGAATGCATTGTTTTCCATAGCTTTGCAAATTCTTTAATATCTGGCTTAATAGAAGACAGCTGGACTCAGATTTCTTTCTGCATTCAGTCTCTTGTGATATGTTGTTTTCATTGAAATATTTCAGAAAAATGTGGTCTCACACAGAAACATAGTAAAGGGAAGAGAGCTTTAAAAGGCAAATAACATCTTAGTTTCATTATGAAAATAATTTGGACCTTGCAGACCTCCTGAAAGGATATGGGGCACCTCCATGGGTCAATGGACCACTCTTTGAGAACCTAGATTAAACAAAGACACTTCCACACTTAATTTGGACACTATAAATAAGTCTGAGTCTCTTAGTTTTTAGAGAGTACAATTCCCTTCCTAGAGTTAAATAAATTATTTCAAGGAAAACTGATTAGATCTTTTGATCCAAGTGAGACCAAGGCCTTCTGAGACTCTGGCATAATATTATTTCTTAATATTTCAGAACATAGCTGAGAACTTAGCTTGTAAGCTCCTTAGGAACAGGGATTGTTTCATTCTTTGCATTTGTACCCCCAAGACCTGGCACTGTGCCCAGCTTAATAAATTCTTGTTGATTCTTATATTTATTTACCTCCCAGCAGGAGAAAGCTAGACTCTTGTTCCCTTCTCAGTTATGCCATGGTTATTTTGTTGCTAGAACCATCTTAGACTGAAAGAAGAACAGACATATGTGTAGAGATGCATCCTGGTGTCCTGGAAAGAGTGTTGTGCATGTCCTTTGACTCAATGATACTGATAGCAGCTCTACATTTACCTCCCTTTATATTTATTTTGTATGTATGTGACTCTCTGCATGTTATCCCCTCCATTAGAATGTGAACTCCCTGAAGGCAGGGACCAGAATTTTTGCCTTTCTTTGTATCCCTAGTGCTTAGCACAGTGCCTTACCTGGCTTCCTTCCTTACACTGTGCTGATCCTCCGGGCTTGATCCATTCAGAAATGTACATGCTATACAGCAGCCTGGAATGACAGCGAGAGAGCCAGCCTCCAAGCCTCCAAGACCTGGGTTCAAATTCTGACTCAGCCACTTCCTAGCTGGGTGATCCTGAGCAAATGACTTTGCCTGTCTCAGCCTCCATTTTCTCATCTGTAAAATGGAGATGAAAATAATGCCTACCTCCCAGGGTTGCTGAGAGGACCAAGTGAGATACCCTAGGTAAGGGGCTTTGCAAACCTTTCCACACTCTATAGATGCTGGCTAGTGTAGTTGTTGGCTGAGCCATGGAGTCCAACCAAAGCTGAACATGGATCCCTCTATGACATACCTCCAAGGGGCACTCCCAGCCCTTTTCTCAAAGGCCTCCAGTGAGGGGGAGTCCAGGTAGCCCAGCCTATCCTGGCCCAGTTCCATTTGTTAGGAAGTTCTTCCTGACATCCAACCAGAACTGACCTTTCACCCACTCTGCCCATCCACACTCCCCACTATGATCTCAGAGGAGGCTGAAGCTTTTGGTAGGGGCACTTCCCCTCTGGGGCCCCCGCTTTGTCCCATCTGTAAAACAGAAGCTGAGGCTCCTTCCACCTCCACATCTGTGCTTCTGGAGTTTTTCCTCTTGGGAGGGGGGTCTCACCTCTTACAGGGAGAAAACATGTGGAAGGCAGGGCAGGTGTCTTCCCCATGGTCACAGCACAAGTCCACATCTCTATCCCTAACAGACAGCCCCACTCTTGAGCTAAAGAGGAGAAAGGTTGTACTTCTGGGATTGCCTGGCAGGGCATGGGAATCCTGGTTGTTTGTGAGGTGAGTCCAAGAATCCTTGTTCTCTGTGAGGCAACCTGGCCTGGGGGGAGAGAGTCCACCATACTTGGAGTCAGGAACCCTGGGTTGAGATCCTGTCTCGGGATCTGTGATCCTGGACAAGACATTTAACCTCTCAGAGTCTCTGTTTCCTCCCCTGTAAAGTAAGGATAGTAGTATCTCATAGAGATATTATGTGGGAAAGGACTTTGGAGACCATAAAGCACCACAGAAGTGTGAGTTGTTATTTTTGCTATTATTTTCTCAGGCCAGTCAAATCAAATTTCCCAGAGCCATCTATGGCACAGGTAGCCTGAAAGGCCAAGGTTTCCCATTGCATCCTGGGCCATCTCCAGCCATCCTGATGAATATCTGGTCACTGAATCCAGATCATTCAGGAGGAGAAAGTGAGGCTGGTGACCTGCACGGCCCTCACTCACTCAAAACAAAGTCAAGTGCAAGTCATGTCATCATCTCTCTGATGGCATGGTCCTCTACGAAAATGAAGGATGAATACAACAATGGCACAGACAGAGCTTCTGTTTAGGCTGAGAGAACTGTGAACATCTTGAGTGGGTCCCAATGCCCCAGCTTGGGAGGGAAACCCAAGCTTTTCTTCATCCAGGCCTGTGGTGGGGGTAATCCCTTTCCCCATTTCACTGATGTCTTTTAGGACCAGGGGCATCTGAGGCCTGGGCTGCTAGGTGGCACAATGGATAGAACACTCAGCCTGAAATCAGGAAGACATCTCTTTGAGTTCAATTCTGGCTTCAGACTCTTCCTAGCTGTGTGATCCTGGGCAAGTCACTTAGCCCTGTCTGCCTCAGTTTCCTCATCTGTAAAATGAGCTGGAGAAGGAAATGGCAAACCACTCTAACATCTGCCAAGAAAACTCCAAATGAGGTCACAAAAAGTTGGACACAACTGAAATAGCTGAACAATAACAAACATCTTAACCAGGAGGAGCTATTTAAGTAATCTCACCTCTCCTTACTCTCAAATCAATTCAACAAGCATTTTCCTTATGCCTACCTCTCACCCTCATGCCTTTGCCATAACGGCACGCTATGAATGTTCACCCTTCTCACCTCTACTTCTTAGAATCTCTGGCTTTATTAAGGACTGAATAGCTCAGTGGTACAATGAATAGAGTGCTGGTCTACCTGACCATCTTTTATCCCATTTCATGGTTTCACAAAACAAAATTTTCAAAGGGTCTCACAGGATTAGCTGATCTGCAACCAGTTATACTTATGAACACATAAAGATGTTGTGTTAACTGGTTGTCACATGCTCAGCATAGACCCAAGGTATCTAAATGACCACTTAAGCACTAGATATGATTTTTCAAAAGACTTATAGTTTCCAGTTACATCAGAGGAAAAAAAATACAATATATACAACTACCAAAACGGAAAGGGAAAAACGCACCCTTCAAAGATAAACTTTAAAAGTTTATAGTAGGCTAATAGAGGAAAAAGGAGGTCTACATGTCAAAAATAAAGAAGAGGAAAATGGCATCAGGTTAGGTTGTAAATTGATCAATAAACCCTGAGAGGGGTTAGTCTTGAATTTACAACTAGCTAATAGTTATAAAACTGTGCCAGAAATTTTCTTATACCTAGGCAGTTAATTATCAGAGGTAAAGTATTGGAAGTCTCAGCTAAATTCCATACTATAAAGAAAGCCTCAGTTAACTGCCTGAATTTCCTTACAAATAAAATTACTGTAGAGCAGCTAAATAGTCAGTCAGTCAATAAACATTTACTAAGTGCCTTGTGCTAAGTGCTAATAGTATGAAAAGTGGTAAAAGACAATTCCTGCCCTCAAGGAGCTTACGATCTAATGGGAAAGACAAAAAGTAAGCAAATATGTATGAACAAGTTATATACAGGATAAATAGGAAAAATTAAAAGAGGTAAGGCACTAGAATTAAAAGGAAATTAAAAACTGTGACACGGGGTTGTTGTAGGAAAAGTACTTTGTAAACCTTAGAGCAAGCCTGCACAACATGTGGCCCACTGGCCAGATATTGTACAGACCTGTTTCACGTTCTCTACATTTTTTGCAGGCTGCCCAAAATTCTTGGGTGGGCATAAGCAGCCCTATGTTGTGCAGGCCCGCCCTAAGGAAATCTCACATAGTTTTGCTGAGGGATCTGCATTTTTGCTGATTACCTGAAATCCTTTGGTGAACTACAAGGAGCATAGACAGCAAGTGGCCCACACTGTTGTGCAGGCCTGCCTCAGAGGGTCTTACAATATAGAACTGAGTGCCTACTGTGTGCAGAACATTGTGCTATGTTCTGAGAAATATACAAGGATAATATTGTGATATATTAATATAATATAAACTTTTTATAATTATTCATTGAGAAGCATGGTATAGTGTTAAGCGCACTGGATTTGGTGTATGAAGACCTGAATTTTATTTCCTTCTCTATTAGTTATTACTGGTATGCTCTTGGTCAAATTAAATCTCTCTGGGCACATCTAAAATGACAGAGATGGACTAGGTTATCTCTCAAGTGTCTTGTTACTCTAAATTCTATGAACTAAAAGAGTTGAGAGACCGAGGATCTAGTCCCATCTCCAATACTTCTGATCTATGGAACACATAGCTAGTAAATGTCAGATACAAAACTGAGGGACAAAACTGAGGAACAAGGGAGAGATCCCATATAAGTCTTTGCTCTAGGAAAATGTAAGGAGACAGTACTAACGACTGGAGGCATCAGAAAAGACCTCACAGACGGGTGTACTAAGCCTGGAAGTACGACAAAGATCCTGAAAGGCAAAGAGAAGCAGGTACCGCCTCCAAGGTACAACTTTTACATTTTGGTGTTTTATATTCCATGATTTCCTTTTCTTTATAGTCAATGCTGCATAATCTTGTTGGAACCTGAGTGGTTCTTTGACATCTAATCTTTCTTCCTTGCAGTCTTTTTTTTTTCTCTCCGATCTGAAAACTCTGGAAGTCAGTTATTGCACTTTTGGATGTGTTAAATTTGGAACTTTGCCCTCAGAATCTAATCATTCAGGGTAGTTTTCTTTTGTTGTTTATTGAAATAGGGCATCTAGGGTTTTTGTTGGTAATGGTTTATAAGAAGTTCAATGACACTTAAATTAGCTGCTTCACTTTGCTTCACAGATCAATAGTTTTTGATAGTAGATACATCATGTTTATTCATTTTTCAGTCCTTTGTATTTATTTTCATTTTTCTTATATCACTAAACTTTCAAGTGCTTTTCCTCTATTCTATTTTTAATTATGTTCACTACTATGATAAGGCTTTTCATCTTCTAAACTATTTATTCCCCTCTAATTTAATTCTTCATCGCTTATTTCAACTCTTTATTCATTCTACTCTTGGAGTTCTTCTGGCCAACACACTCTTTTTTTCTGGTGTCCTATTTGTAATTACTGCTGAATTATATTCTTCCAGGATTTTACCCTGGGATTCTTTTAAACTATGATATTTCTTAAAAATCACACACTATAGACTTCTAGAACTATAGCTGAAACAGATTTCAGAGGTCACTAGTCCTGCATTTTATAGATTAGAAAACTGAAGTACAAGAAGCGACCTGTCCAAAGTTGTGCAGGTATTAAGCATCTGATGCAATATTTGAACTCAAGTCCTTGGACTCCAAAACCTATGGTCTTTCCATAGTATCACACTGTTTTTATCACTTATATCTTCAGTTTCAGTTCCTGTATTGGGAATTTGTGCCAGGACAGGCTTTGCTTCCTACTACAGGGATGGCGTAGTTATGATTATGTGCCCTCCTCTGCCACATTAGTAAAATGGGATGCTGTTGTATCTCCCAATTCAGGTCAATGTCACTCCCCTGGCACAGCTCTAAATTGAGGGCTGAGGTGGGGAGGGGAGGGGGGGGCCGGTGTATTCTGATACTGACTCTCCTTCCTAGTCCAGGGTTGGGAATCTATATAGACTCCTTTCACACTGCCAACCTGGGAACAGAATCCGAGACCAGGACCCATCTCACCACAACCCCTAGCCAGGAGGGGCTCAACTTCACCCATGTCTCCTGACACAGCACTGACCAAAGGGTTCAAGCTGGCTTCAAGCCAGGCACAGACTATACAAAATGTCTGAGGCCAAAGATAGAATGCTGAGTTTTTGTGCCATCTCTTTTCCATTCTGGGTTCCTCACTTTATCAAATGGAAAAGGTAATCTCTTCCATTCCCCTTCCACAGTCGTGTAGTAAGAAACAAATGCCAATTTACATGAAAGCATCTTGCCAACCATAAAAAGTTCAAGTCACTTCATTTCTCTGGGTCTTAATTATCTCATCTGTTAAATGGGGATGAGAACACCCTGTCTGGATATAAACAGAGCTGTTCTAGAGATATGAGGAAAAGCATTTGTGAAAATTAGCACTGGTCGTACAAACCCGAGGGGAAGGCAAACACTCTTCAGTCCAAGTGGCGGAATAAATAGACAAAGGATCAGGATTTATAAAAGAATTCTTTTTTATGAAAATGACAAACTGTAGGAAAAAATAAACAATTTCTAAACCCTTTTTCAAGCTCAGAGATTTCCATTTTCTAGGATCTGGTGGCACCCATCTTACTTATTGAGGAGTTAAGACGTCCTTGGGTGTCTGCTGCCCACAATTCCAAAGAAACCAAGTCACCCAGCTAGACAGCCACACTAAGGTGGGCATGAATGTCCATAGCTCTTCCCTTCCTCCACTCCTTTTAGTCTCTAGTTCTGTTCATTACTGGATCTGCTGCTGCTGGTGAGTCAAAGGCCAGGAAGCTGCCATCTGCAATGGCTCCAGGATCAGAGACGTGTAGTAAACCAGGAAGTTGTTCAGGCTACCTCCTCCCCATTCCTAGGCAAGAAAGCCCAGAGTCGTTGCCTGCGGCTGCTTCCAGACAAAGAAAAAGAGAAGTTTCAAGTAGGAGGAAAGAGGAGCAGTACCCATTCTCACTTGGTTTTAAAGAAAAACCTTTTCCGGAGGAAATTAAAACAACCAGGAATCTGTTTGTACATCCCTTTAGCAGACACTGCATTAGACACCTGTGGAAAGGAAAGCACAAAGAGGACTGTGAAGAAGCTTGACAATGAGGAGACACAGGCTCTCACCAGAATGGGGGCCTCTGTCAAGTCAATGATCTTCAAAATCAGCAACTACAGCTCAAGTCCTACTTCTAACCCCTATCCCACACTGGCTATGTGACCCTGGGCAAGTCACTAACTTCTCAGTGGCCCCCAAGCCATGATCAGTGGCAAAGAAAATGCCAACCTGCATTGACAGAGGGAATTTCCTCATCAAGAAGAATGATATACCTATACCAATAATATTACTGTGGGTCCAATTCAAATTCAATACATACAAATATACACACATGTATACATGGATATGAGTGGATAGAGTAACCAGCCTGGAGTCCAGAAGACCTAGTTTAAATCTGGTTTCAGACTCTCACTAGCTGTGTGACCTTAGGCAAGTCATTTAACTCACTTGCCTTGGTTTCCTCATCTGTAAAATGAGCTAGAGAAGGAAATGGCAAACCAATCTAGTATTTTTGCTAATAAAATCCCAAATGAAGTCAGGTATAGTCAGACATGACTGAAAGACAACTGAACAATAACAATATATACACGTATACACCTGTATGTGTGCATATACACATTGTATGTATATGTATAGACATAACAATGTATAGGTATTGGTAGGTAGGTAGATAGATATAGACAGACAGATAGATAGATAGACAGAAAGAAAGACAGATAGACAGACAGACAGGTAGATAGATGGATGGATGGATGAACAGATAGATATAGATAGATGGATAGATAGACAGATGGATATGGATGAATAGATGGATGGATGGATGGACGGATGATATGGATAAACTGATGGATAGATAAATACATGTATAGATACATGGATGTGGAAGGCTAGATAGATGGATGGATGGATGAATGGACAGATAGATACGCAGATAACAAACAGATAGATAGACAGACAGATAAAAAGGCAATATGTTGTAGTAGATAGAAAGCTGGCCTCTAAGTTCAGAGCCTCCCTCTGACCCATCCTGACTATGTGACCCTGGACCTAACATCTTGTACTTGAAACTCACGAAGACTCTAAGCTGCAGAAAAGGTGCCAATCTGTGTTGGAAGAAAGACTTCCCTCACTCAGGAGTTCTTTATTATCAATGAGATCACAAGCCCAGTTTCTACTCTCTGGATTTATATCCGTACATGTATATGTGCATTTGTATGTGTATAAATATATTTCAACAACCATTTTAGAAACAGCTATATGGCATGGCAGAGAGGATGCTGGGCCTAGAGTCAAGACAGAAATGGATAACTGTAAAGACATTTAGTTCTTTTAAGGCTGCCTGTCTTTGCTTTGCTACAAGTCTGGTGAAATATGTTTAGAAGGTTAGGTTTTGAACATGCAGTGGTTCTACCAAATCTATACAATCATAAATGTTAAAAATTAGAAGGGACCTCATATTATGTAGTTTAACCCCCTCTCATTCATGTTGTTTGAAATTCATAGACCCACAGAATCTCAGGCAGCTAGATGATCCCAATGGATACTGGGACTGAAGTCAGAAAGATCCGAGTTCAAATCTGGACTCAGACACTAGCTAGCTGTGTGACCTTCAGCAAGTCATTTAACCTGTTTGCCTCAGTTTCCTCATCTGTAAATGGTGATCACAATAGCACCTACTTTCCACAGTTGTTGTGAGAACCCAATGAAATAATATGTGTAAAGGACTTAGCACAGGGTCTGACACATAGTAGGCACTTAAATGCACATTCCATTCCTTACTCCATTTTACTTAGCACCTACTATGTGCAGAGTATATCCACCATGGCATAATGGTGACCCTGGGTTCCCACTGACTATACCAACATATATAATCAACTATAAATTAACTTAGTTCGGAGAACCTTGTCAAGCTTTATACAGAATTTCTCTAACCCATCAACCTCTGTCACAGACATTGTGCATCCAATAAAATGATGTTTCTTATGTCCTTTGCATACCAGGAAAAAACCAGCCCTGGTTTTGTGGTTTTTTTAAAAAAAACTTTGAAAACCAGCCCTGAAAAGTCCAGCATTCATCCACCAGGAAGGAGAACCTATACGCCTTTCCTTCCATTTAGCTGCGAATTATTTATGTCTTCTGACTTCATTATACAGCAAGAATGTGAACAATGAATGACCCCCTAAGAATCCGGTTCTGATAATTCACATAGGAATAAAAATACCATCTAAAGAAACCAAGAAAGAATTGCTAAGGATTATGAAGTTGTGGACAAAAATACCAAACACTTTCTGGGGCTTTCATCAGCACTGCTGATGGAAGAGTTGGCTAAGATAGTGATGTCTAAGAATGGAATCTGGATTCCTGGACTATGACTTAAAGCACAGAAAATAACAAATAATCTCTTGGCTAGGAATGGCACAGCCATGAGAAAGGTTTATAACAACATAGTGACTTGGAGTTTTGTGAACCTAATTAAGAGAGTTTTAAATTAAAAAGGGACAGTGATGGAGAAAATGGCCCAAATAGATCTGACAAGCTCGGTATCACAGGCAGTAGAAAGTACAACCTTAGGAATGTCCCAGCCAAATCAAGATATTCTGTGTCAAAGAAAAAGCATGGAGGGCAGTGATGGCAGAGAAAAGTTAGGGACTCACCTGAGCTCTCCCCAAAACCCCTCCGAAGATATTTAAATAATGCTCTAAAACAAATTATGGAATAGCAAAATCCACAAAAGGACAACTTGAAAGTTCAGGAGGAAAGGTCTGTTGCACCACGGTGAGAGTGGAGTGCTATCCAGTGTAGACTGCACTAGCACAGACTGGGCCCCAACAAACCAAGTACAGGCCTTGGGAGAGACTGAATCAGCAGCAGCAGCAGCAGCTGCTTCTGGAGCTATCAGCCCACAAACAGTAAGGGGGTCGAACAACTGGTCAGAAGGAGATTATAGGGGTCTCTTTGCTGAAGCAAGACTCTGTTGCTTTGCCCATAGGTATTGCATCTAGGTTGCAAGCCCTGGATAATAGTCCCAGGGTGAGGAGGAGAAGTAGCACACCAGAGGTTGGGACCCTTATCACAGTTCCAGGTCAAAAGAGTGCTTGTGGTCCCTCACAGACCAGAGCACAGGCCAGGAAAGTGGTAAACACCCCTCCTTATATCATACCACCTTGAAAGAACTGAAAACTTGGAGGCCCCAAGAAGTATCTCTGAAAACAACTGCACAAAATCCCTAAAGTTTGGGACAATGCACCCTCTACCCTGGAAGTAAAACCCTACTTTAACAAAGAGTTAAAAATCAAAAAATAGACAGGAAAAATGAGCAAATGACAGATGACTGGAGAAAGTTACTATGGTGACAGATCAGAAGAAGACAACAAAGTCAGACTCCTACACCCAAAGCCCCAATGAAGACTTTGGAAGTCATGACCATGGAAGAGCTCAAAAAGGATTTTTAAAAATCAAGTAAGAGAGGTGGGAGAAAAATTGGGAAGAGAAATGAGAGTGATGCAAGAAAATCATGAAAAAGCATGGTTCATGAAAGAGAGGTTCAAGGACTAATAAACCAGCTTTAACTATATAGGAGAGGAAAGCACAGGATACAATATTTAAAAGATCAGGAAGTTTGCTTGGCTTTCAACTAATTTCTACCCTCCTATTTTTAATACTTCCATTCTTCCACCCCCATCCTTGCTTATTTTCCTTCTGAATTTGATATATTTCTATGTGTGTAAGTTTGTTCCACTATTCTTTATCAAGTTCAGAGGGCAGTGAAGCTGGTGATATCAAGGAGTTCTATACCCATGATATATAGAAAATTAACATAAATATTTAAGACCAAGAACTCTTTCCAAATCGATAAGTGGTCAAAGGATAGGAATAAATGATTTTCAAAAGAATTACAAACTCTCAGCATCCATATGAAAGTAATCAGTTACAAAAAGAGAAGGGTAAATTAGAAACTTCACCTCCCACACAGTAGTTTGACAAAGATGACAAAAATCAGAAATAATCAGTGTTGGAGAGAATGTGGAAAGACACTCAGCTTTAGAACTCCTACCCAAGAGCAGAGCTGAAGCCACTCTAATTGGTGAGTGATTAAATGAACAGAAACTCACGTGGGCCACTCTAGCTACAAGTTACGCTTCATACCCCATACATGGTGGCCATTTTCTTGCTGTCTGCTGAGACACAGAAACCTCCAGAGACCATGCTCTGAGGGACTTAATCGACTGAGCTTTAAAAATTCCACCCTAGGGCTGAGCTGTCCAGATTAGTGAGCAGATCCCTAGATCTCCTCCCACCTTTCTGTGTGGGAGAGGTAGCAATGTTCCTTCCAAATGGGGCTTTTAGGGGCAGCTAGGTGGTGCAAGGGATAGAGTCAGGAGAATCGGAATTCAAATTCTGCCTCAGACACCCACTAGCTGTGTGATCCTGGGCAAGTCACTTAATCCTAATTGCCTCCAAAAAAAAACCACCCAAAACAAAAAAAGGGCAGGGGGAAGAGTCTTTCAAAAGTTGCCAAGCACTGCTCCATAGAGTCCTTGGAAAAATATCAATCTAATCCTAGTGTCACAATCAACAGCAAAACTCCCAAATCAGCCTTAGTTTGCAGTTTTCTAACCCTCAGGGATCTATTTCTATTTGAAACTTAGGCCATTATCCCACCATTTTCCTCTCCCTCAATCCCCAACCCCATGGAACGCAGAGAAAAAAATCAGACGTTACCATGAGAAGAATACTCAGTAAGTCTTCATTAGCTGCCCACTCCTCCAAGACTCTATCCAAGGTCTCTATGTACCACGAACCACTCTTTGTATCCCTCCAGGAGACAAAACCTTAGGAGAAAGATTGACAGGCTGCATTATCAGGACTGTACCTGGGAGTCCTGAGCCCCAGTAACACAATATAAAACATTCCTTCCACTGGGGTCAGACGGATGGACGGTAGTAGGGGTAGGGACCTTATTCAAACGCAACATCTGGTAGTTTTCTACTTCAGCTAATTATTCTTGCTACATTAGAGCTAAGTACCATTGTTTATTTCCTGATGGACAAATACAAGGTCTATGAGTACCTTCTAAATCTGATACCCTAGAACAGAATTCTAGATGCCCAAGCTTGGTACAACTCCATCTGTCCCGTGGTGTCCAAAGTTCTGACTCTTAACTCAACAAATCTCACTGAGGGTCACTCTCCCACCCTGTTGCTCAAGAGCTGGGAGAATCAGCCCTAGACTTTCCTCACTGTCACAGATGTTCATTCCCAGACCAGTCCGCAGCCAAAGTGGTTAGACTTCTGGTTTGGCCTCAGAAGGAAGACCCTAGGACCAATAGGTGGAAGTTACATAGAGGGACATTTGGACACGATTTAAGGAGGGACTTTTGAGAAAGCTTTAACTCTTAGAGCTGTTAAAAAAACAAAGTGAATAGTGGTAGTGACTGGTAGTGAGTTCCTCATCATTCACGTGGAAACCAGATGATCACTTTGGTAGTATGCTGCTGTGCAAAAGATGCAACCTTCAGGTTATGTGACAGTGCAGAGTGAGGGAATTCGCCTTTTGGAGACCTCAGCTTTCATCCAAGCCGAGTGGCTTGGATCCACCACTCAGAGCCTCACTTCCTTTATCATTTATAACTGTAATCCTTACCTCCAAGCACAGGTGAGATGAAAGCATGCTGCAGACTTTAAAGTGTTATAGAAATCTGAGTTTTTTATTTTTCATCTCTCACCTAGCTACACTCCTTTGGGATTCTCCATGAGGTCCCTGAGAACTCCTATCATCAAGACCCTCATTATCCTGTCAGATGCATCAGCCTTGGTACTCATGCCTGGTCAGTAGCCTCACTACCCACTATCCTTGTAATTGTAGGGCTGAGTCAGAGGCTCCTCCCCAAGCCTCCACTTAAGGAGGACACTCAGGGCAGCTATCTCTTCATCTCCCACTTAGCTTCACTCCTTGGGATTTTTCCATCATCCCCTGAGCTTGGTACTTTCTCACACACCCACCTCCTGCTTGTTCATCTTCTTTTTGTGTATTATGTTTCCACATTAGATTCTATAGGCAAGGAGGGTCTTTTTTTTCATACTTGTATCCTTAGCACTTAACACAGTGCCTAGCAAATAAAGGCAGCAAGGTGGTGCCATAGTGCATGGAACGTTGAGCCTGGAATCATGAGTTCAAATCTGTGCCACACTTATTAGCTGCTTGATCCTGGGCAAGTCACTGACCCCTGCCAGCCTGAGTTTCCTCATCTGTAAAATTAACTAGAGAAGGAAATGTCAAACCACTCCAGTATCTCTGAAAAGAAAACCTCAAATGGGGTGGCAAAGAGCAAGACTGAAAAACAACTGATTGAAATAAATGCTTATCGACTGATTATCTGACTGAAGGAAAGAATGGTCTCTTAACACTTCTAAGGTCTCTACCAACTCTGATATCCTAAATTCTTTCTTCAAGTCAAGTTCAAAAGAAATAGGGAGGGCTGAGATTTCTTCTAATGTTCTCTCACCAGGAAATGTAGAATAGGACACCAAGATGTCACTAGGTGTTGGTAAGCTGGCCACAGCATCTGTTTGATCAAAGTTATTTTGAAAAGGGGTAGCATCTGTCTCAGGGTCACTGCCGGCAGACTTATCCTCAGGAGTTGATGACACCTGAAATCCATGGTCTCTCTGATCTGTAGGAAGCAAGAAGAAATAAAAGAATCAGTAGCAATCAATGGTGTGCTGGTAAACCCCACCTCTCTGAGGGAAAATATGTGCCCAGGACATACTTTGAAGTTTAATCTTAATTTTCTCCAACACTGTAGATCATCAACAAGACAACCACTCAAGCCCAGAAATGTAACATTTGCCAACATCCAAGGTATAGATAGGCAGATAGCAAGATGTTAGGTATAGATAGATAATCCAAGGTATACTAAAAATTTACCGATCCGTTCTTGGGAGCAATTCGAGTGACTCCAGCACACCCGCAATCTCAATGCTCCTCTTAAAAGGAGTATCGAAGTAGCAAAGAACTGGAAATTGTGAAGATGCCTATTGCCTGAGGAAGGGCTGAACTAGTTATGACATAAGAAGGAATACTATTGTGCTATAAGAAGTGATGAAGGGATGGGGGGGCAGGGGCGGGGAGTTATATGGCACAGTGGATAGAGCACTGGAATCAAGAGGACCTGTGTTCCAATCTGGTCTCAGACACTTGACACTTATTAGCTGTGTGACCCTGGGCAAGTCATTTAACCCCAACTGCCTCACAAAAAAAAAGCGATGAAGGGGAGAAACCAGGGAAGATTGGTATGAATGGAAACAAAGTGAAGTGAGAAGAACCAGGCAAACAATTTATACAAAACAACAATGTTGTAAAGATAAGCAACTCTGTAAAACTTGGGAACTCTGTTCAATACAAATTCCAGAGGATCCCATGACTCCACGACAAAATATGCTATCCACCTCCCAAAAAGGCTTGATGGACCCATAGTGCATACTGAGACATTTACCTTTTGAACACAGCCAATATAAGAATTTATTTTTTGCTTGAATATACATGTTTATAATGGGGATTTTGTTTTATTTTCTTTCTCAACAGAGGGAGAGAAGAAGACCTTTCATTGAATGAAAAAAAATTTAATTTCATTTAAGTAAACAAAATTTGCATGTTCACAGAAAAAATAATGGAATCTAGAGATTCTAACAAAAATAAAATAGCTATCAACATGAATTGGGGGATGGCTAAGGAAATTGTACTGCATGAATGGAGTGAAATACTACTGCACTGTATGAAACAAGGAATATATGCAGAGATGCATGGGAAGACTTATATGAACTGATGCGAATCAAGTAAGCAGAACCAGGAAAACAATTTCCATGGGGAAAAAACAACAATAAAATAATGAAAACTGAAGGCTATGAAATCATAATGACCAAGCTTGACCTTCAAAGAGGACATATGACAGGCCCTCCCTCCTTCTTTGGAAAGGGAGGAGATTTTAGGTATGGAACACTGCCAGTGTCAGATTATTTTAATATCCGGGTTAGTTTTGCTGAATTTATTTTTCCCTCTTTCAATCCTTCTCATAATCACATTTAAAGTTTGCACCGCTCTTTACATCTTCTATCATTTGGTCCTCACAGTACCCCAGGAGGGAAATGCTATTATTTCAGTTGAGGAAACTAAGGCAGAGGTTACATGACTTGCCCAGGATTTTAGGGTTATGTGCCTGGAGAGGAGGGGAGAAAAAAAGACAGCAAGAAAAGTAAACCAAAGGCAGTAGGATTCCAAACAGGTGCAGCAAATAACACAGAGAAAAAACATATTTTTCTAATTTGTTATTTGTTATCTATTCATTTGGTTCTATAATATTTTGTTAAATGTTAAGGATTTGTATAAGATTTTACTCCTTGTTCTACCTGTTTTCTTGATTACTTTTCTGTTACAAATTAAAAATTTTTTGCCTTATTTTAAAATGACCTTAGCCTGCTACTCTTTAAAAGATGCCAACTCCTGACCTATATCATACCTAGCACAGGGGTCCACATGGTGAGGGCTCCTACTAATCTCTAAATGCCCCAAAGGTAGGGACTGAGCAGCTGGCAACAGAAGGAGACATGGGGTTAGAGCCACAAGAGCTGACTTCCAGGCTGAGCATCAAAACTAGGAACTTGTATGGCCCTAAGAAAATCTTTTCTCAGAAATCTTTTTTTTTCCCAGAAGAAATAAAAAGACTTTCTGATTCTCAATTTTCTCATCTGTAAAATGAACTTAACAACCTATTACACAACAGGAGTGTTAGGAAGGTGCTCTGTAAACGTTCATGATGCTTTAGAAAAGTAAGTTACTTAGATAAAATAAAAGTGATAAAATATTGTGTACTTTATGTTTTAGGCACTAGCCTGCCAGAAGAAATATTTATTCTGTATGTGTGAAGCCCATATAAGACTGCATGACATCTTGGGGAGGGAGGGGGAGAAAATTTAAAATTTATGGAAGTAAATGCTGAAAACTGAAAACATTAATAAATTTGGGAAGGAAAAAGAAATATTTATTCCTTTTAGAGAATTTAGAGGTAGCTTAGGGGCAAGTGTGTGTGTGTTCATCCCTTGTTGCTGAAGAAGACCATGCCATCAGAGAAATTATGACATGACTGGCACTTGACTTTGTTTTGAGTGAGGGAGGGCTGTGCAGGTCACCAGTCTCACTTCTCCTCCAGTGCCATCTGAATTCAGAAACCAGGTATTCATCAGGATGACTGGAGATGACCCAGGATGAAGCAATTGGGGTTAAGTGACTTGGCCAAGGTCACACAGCTAGTGAGTGTCAAGTGTCTGAGGTGAGATTTGAACTCAGGTCCTCCTGCACTAGTCCTCTACTCACGGCACCACCTAGTTGCCCCTAGGGGCAAGTGATCACTGGGCATAGAGTAAGGAAGGTGTGAGTTCAAATCTGGCCTCCAACACTTACTAGCTGGGTGACCCTGGGAAATTCACTTTAACCATTGTCTGACTCAGTTTCCTCAACTGTAAAATGGGAATAAAAATACCATCTACCTCCCAAGGTTGTTGTGAGGGCTAAAGAAGATATTTTAAAAATACTTAAAACAGTGCCTTGTACATGTCTGACTTTTCATACCCCTATTTAGGGTTTTCTTGGCAGAGACACTGGAGTGGTTTTCCATTTCCTTCTTCAGCTCGTTTCCCAGATGAGGAAACCAAAGCAAACAGGGCTAAGTGACTTGCCAGGGTCATACAGCTAATAAGCATCGGAGGCCAGATTTGAGTCTCCTGACTCAAAGCCCAGAGCTCTCTGAACCATGGCACCACCGAGCTGCCCCTTGCACATAGTAGGCACTTAATAAATGACTGCTTCCTTTCTTCTATTCTAAACATAAGCATTTTTAAACTTGAGAGAAAAACATCCAAACTGACACATGTCCTCTCATGCCCTTGGACCTCTCTCTAACTCCAGTCATTATGACATCACAATTTCATAGAATTCTTTTTTCAAAGTACATTTCACTGAACAAGGGTATAGAGTTCAGGTAAGAGTTTATCAAATGGTGTAAACAATCAGTTAACTTCTGACCCACCCTTAAAGAATCATTTTTTGCCTAAAACCATTCCATCCTTCTTTCAAGTTTTCCTCTCTCCAGCTGGTCACAAGTGAATGGGAAAGATACACCATTACCTAAATCATCAAAAAGAAGTCCTTCTCTTAGGTGAATCACTAATTGCCCTGATCCCTTCAGGACATGAGGGAAAGAGGCTACAACTACTCTTAGGTGGGTCAATCCAGATTAAAGGTGACTAGGGATGTGATATAGTGGACAGAGTTTTTAACACGGAATTAGGAGGACCAGAGTTCAAAGGCAGTCTCTGACACTTTCCCAGCTTCTCTCAAGATCAGTTTTCCAACCTGAAAAAATGGGAGGGAAGGAATGATAGCACTTCCCCCATGGGGCTGCTGTGAGGACCTAGTTGTAGTTGTAAATTTGAAAGCACTACATAAATGCTAGCTAATATTATTATTTTTTTTTTATTAGATCACCTCCCTAATGGCTTCAGGGAAGAGTCCTTCCTCAGTTGATCTGGAGAGGCAGGAGCAGGGCATTATTTAGGAACTGATAGGTAAAGAATCACTGAGAGGGTTTTGCTTTCAGATTACTCCGAAGCCTTCAGGATAATATGAATTAGTATCATAATGTGAAAAAGGATAATATGAAAGATGCTTTCTTGATATTTATAAAAAAAAAAGGAGGGGTAGAGATGCGAGTTTGGAGCGCTGTGTGTGAGGAAAAGGCCTGCTGGGTGGATTTGAGAAGGGAAGCTGATGCCTTTTCCTGCGGCTGATGCGTCTCCTGGTCTTAAAAGACAATAGCAGTGACAAGGGGAAAGGGCTTACCCCCACCACAGGCCTGGATGAAGAAAAGTTTGGGCTTCCCTCCCAAGGTGGGGCATTGAGAACCACTGAAGATGTTCACAATTCTCTCAACTGAAATAGAGGCTCCGTCTGTGCCATAGATGGCTCCAGGAAACTGGATATGACTGGCCTGAGAAAATAATAACACATATGACAAAAATATAAGTAGATATATATGTGTGTGTGTATATGCATATATGTACGTATGTATGTATATATATACATGTACATACACAACAAAAAAATAACAAAAATAACAGTTCACACCTCTGCTTTATGGTCTCCAAAGCTCTTTCTCACAATAATGCTACCAGATACGACTATCCCTACTTTACAGGGGAGGAAACAAAGGCTCTGAGAAGTCAAACGTCTTGCCCAAGGACACAAGATCCTGAGACAGGATCTGAACCAAAGGCTCCTGACTCCAAGTATGGGGCTCTCTCCGCCCCAGGCCAGGTTGCCTCACCGAGAACAAGGGTTCTTGGTACTCAACCCACAAAGGACCAGGACTCCCATGCCCTACCAGGCAATCCCAGAAGTGCAATCTCTCTCCACTTTAGTTCAGGAGCAGGGCTGTCTGTCAGAGAGAGGGATATGGACTTGTGCTGTGACCATGAGGAAGACACCTGCCCTGCCTTCCACACGTTTCCTCCCTTTAAGAAGTGAAGCACCTTCCCAAGGGGAAAAACTCCAGGAGCACTGATGTGGAGGTGGAAGGAGCCTCAGCCTCTGTTTTATAGATGGGACAAAGGGGGGCCCTGAAAAAGGGGGGCCCTAGAGGGGAAGTGACCCTACCAAAGACTTCAGCCTCCTCTGAGATTGTAGTGGGGAGTGTGGATGGGCAGAGTGGGTCAGTTCTGGTTGGATGTCAGGAAGAACTTCCTAACAAATGGAGCTGGGCCAGGATAGGCTGGGCTACCTGGGCACTCCCTCACTGCGGGCCTTTGGGAAAAGGGCTGGGAGTGCCCCTTGGAGGGATGCCATAGAGGGATCCATGGTCAGCTTTGGTTGGACTCCATGGCTCAGCCAGCAGCTACATTAGCCAGCGTCTAGAGAGTGTGGAAAGGTTTGCAAAACCCCTAACCTAGGGGATCTCACTTGGTCCTCTCAGAAACGTGGAGAGGTAGGTGGTATTATCATTCCCATTTTACAGATGAGGAAATGGAGGCTGAGACAGGCAAAATCACTTGCTCAGGATCACACAGCTAGGAAGTGGCTGAGTCAGGATTTGAGCCCAGTTCTTGGAGGCTTTGGAGGCTGGCTCTGTTATCCCAAGCTGCTATACAGCACGTACATTTCTGAATGGATCAAGCCTGGAGGATCAGCACAGTGTAGGGAAGGAAATCCAGTAAAGAAACAACATCTCCCAGTGTAGATCTGCCCCTGCTCCATCACTTCCTCTCACCCCACTGCCTACGGCCCTGAGAGATTAGTGATTGGGTCAGAATGATGAGGCCACCATGGGTCAGAGGCAAGGCTTGGAATCAGGGCTTCCTAACTCCAAAGCTGCCTCCATCATTCCACAAAGAGTTAATTTAATGAGGAGGCTCTTATGGATTTCACATCATCCTCTAAAAGCAATGCAGGTACAAGAGCTATTATGATGTCCAGAGGGACTTTTTTTGCAAATACTTCTCATGAGCACTGAAAACTGAGATGCTCAAGCTGAGTGACCACAGGAGAATCAGTCTCCTCATATGTAAAATGAGATCACGCCTTCAAATAAAGATGACCTTACAGGATGTTCTTGAGGAAAGCTCTGTCTGCTTCAGTAAACTTATCTGTAAAATGGGGATGATCTTTGTTACTATGAGGTACCCTGAAATATAGTCAGGGTGATAATATAGAAAGACTTTTGGATTTGGATTCAGGATTTCTGAGCTCAAATCCCACGATAGCTATTTATTAGCTGTGTGATTCTGGATATGTTATTTAACATCTCAATTATAAATATTTATTATCAATAAATAATCAATAAATAAACCGTTAAAGCTTGAAACTGCCTTAAGACTTCAGAGATGCCCTATATAAAAAAATCAAGGGATTGGACCAGATGACTTCTGGAGGTCCTTTCCAGCCCTAAATTTTAGGATTACTATTATTTTCAAGAGGTTTGCTCATCACCAGAGGATCATAAGATTTTATCTTTAGAACTGGCAGGGAAATTAGGAAGTCATCAAGCCCAGATCCATCATCTTCCAGAGGAGGGACAGAAGGCACAGAGAGGTTAGGAGACTTGTCCAGGGTCACACAGCTGGTAAGTGTCTGAGGCAAGTTGTGAGGTCTTCCTGACTCCAGGATCAAGACAACTCACAAAGGCCAGAAGGGATGGAATCCATGCTCTCCCTTCCTCCCTCCCTCCTCAGGCACATCTGCCTACAGAATCCTTCTCTTCCTTCCTAGCACAGCTCATGGGCCACGTCCTCCTCAAGGACTTCTCTCATCCCCCTAGTCCTTGAAGCTCTCTGCCTCTGGGAATTACTCTTTCATTCTGTATATGCCCTGTGCACTTTCTTATCTGTGAACATTTGTTTCTCCCCAGGAAACTGTAAGCTCTCTAAGGACAGGGACTCTCTCACTTCCCTCTCTTTATCACCAAAGCCTCACACAGTGCTGGGCCCAGGGTGAGAACTTAATAAGACTTCAAGCAGACGGTTCAGAAGCCTGAACCAGTTAACTCCAACAAGTGTTTGTACCTGACAGCCATGAGACAGAATGACCACCACGCAGCAGTCCAGGGTGCTGTGGTCCCTCTCGGCCAGCTGCTGCAAGGCTGCTCCCATTGCCTGTGGGCAAGAAGACCCCTGTAAGACAGAAAGCTGAGCACTTGGGCTCCCTTAGACATCCTCTCCACAACTCCCAAGCTCAGCTGTCAGGAGAAAGAAGCCGTAACAACACAGAGCATGACCAGGGATAAGGACAGGAATATGGAGAGAGAAAAAGTCTGAGTGAGAGTCATTTGTCCTGTGCCAGCCCATGCTAGGACCTACACAGATCTGATGGAAGCCTGCAATGTGTCACCTAAGGAACTTCTAGGATCCTCTACAAACTCTTCTGGTTGATATTTCACTCTCTTTCACACTCTGCTGTCCTTCCTACCTTTCCAGTCTAATAAGATATTACTTCTCTTTAATCTCTCAGGACCTATTTGCTCTTACTCACACACTACCATTTCCCATCTCCAGGCCTTTTCACAGGCTGTTCCCCACACCTGAAATGCCTTTCCACCACACGGTCCCATTTTTGCAATACTTGTTTCCTTCAAGACTTGGCTCAAGTACTCCCTTTGTCATGGGGCCTTCCCTACCCAACTACCACCACCACCTACCAGCTACTAGTACCTTCCCTTCAAGACTGGTTACCTTATTTTGGGTATGTACATATTTTATATATCTATTCAACTACATGTTATCTTCCTCATTAGAATATAAGCTTCTGGAAGACAGGGGACTAGCTTCTCTCTCTGTAAGTCCAGCACAATGGCTGAGCCTTAGTTTGTTGATTGAGTGACTGATTCTTACCGTCATCATTTTCAAACACTAGCCAGGTATGATGTCTGGAAACAGGTTGTGGGGATGTAGCTGACTTAATTCAGCAAATATTTATTAAAGTTTTCCTTGGAAGCAGAATGACCTTCCTACTCAGACCTCAAGACAGCAAGATGGCAAACAGAATAGAGCACCAAGCCTGGAGTTCAAATCCAGCCTTAGACATTTACTAGCTATGTGACCCTGGGCAAGTCATTTAAGCCTGTTTGCTCAATTTCCTCATCTGTAAAGTGTTGGAGAAGGAAATGGCAAGTATCTTTGCTAAGAAAACCCCAAAGCGGGTCAGGAAGATTGGACATGACTGCATAACATCAGAAAATGGTCCATCTGTGTCTATAATAAACATCTGTGTTAATGTCTTAACCCCCTTCTAGACTATAAACTCCTTGAAGGCAAGACCATTTCTTAACTTCACTTCTCCCAAAGGAGGTAATATAGACCCTGTACTTTAGGGTTAACTAACAAATATAAAGAAAACTTTCTAACAATGAGAACCATCGAAAAGTAGAATGGCTACCCAAGGATGTAGTCAGCTCCCCACCACTGGAGGTATTCAAGCAGAGGCCAGATGACTACTTGTCAGAGATACTAGTTCAATTCTTTTCAGTCATGTCTGACTCTTTGTGACCCCACTTGAGATTTTCTTGGCAAAGATTCTAAATGCCATTTCCTTCTTCAGATATTCTTACAGATGACGAAACTGAGGCAAACTGGGCTAAGTGATTTGCCCAGAGTCACACAGCCAGTAAGTGTCTGAGGCTGGATTTGAACTCAGGAAGATAAGTCTTCCTAATTCCAAGTCCAGTGCTCTACCCACTGCACCAGCCAGCAGCCCAGGGATATTATCGAGTAGATTTTTTACTAGGCAGATGACCTTTATTTTGCTCGAATTCATTATTTTATGAAGTATTTACTATACACAAGGGCAGCTTGGTTCAACTGATCAGTAAGACCTGATTTCAAATCTTGGCCCCTCTTGGTTGTGACAGTGACCTCAGCATCTTAAACAGCTACTCCAGTATCTAGAGACCTCCAATAGGTTTGGCCAAGCTGGAAAAGCTTCAAGCTTGGGCCCAACAATTGTATGTCTCTTATCTGAGGATCAACCCAGCTGAGTGTGGACAGGCTTATCCTTAAAAGGCTGGCCACCAAATGACCACTCTTTCTGACCTTTATACAGCCCTTTTAACAATTTAATTATTTATTTAATAAAATAATTTAATTAGTTCAATTAATTAATTTAATAAAATAATTTAATTATTTTAATTTATTTAATGATAATTCAATTAATTAATTAATTTGATGATTAATAAGAGCACTTGATATACATGATCTCATCTGAATAGCACAACAACCCTGTAAGAGAGGCATGATTATTCCCATTTTACAGATGAAAAAACTGAGGATTATGAAGATTAACTGACTTGCTTGTGGTCACACAGATAAGCATCAGAGACAAGATTCGAATCCAGGTCTTCCTGAATTTAGGTTCAGTAATCTATCTATTCCATCTCTCTTCCTTTTTTTTTTGTAATTTTTAAATTTTTAGTTTACTGAATAAAATATGCATTCCCATAACATAGTTCAATAAGCAAAGATTGCCCATGAAACTGCCAATCTACTATGCAGAACTTACTATTCCTTCCAAATATACAACAAAATTATCATGTAAATTTCTGTTTTTCTTCCCTCCCCATTCCCCATCCTAGAGATAACTACTATTAGATGTAAATACGTATATGTGAATAGCGTCTTTTTTTTAATATGTCCTTTAGAGTTAGTTTGGGTATTTATAAATTGATTTATTCACTCAAAGGTGTTCTTAAAACAATAGTGTTGTTACTTTATACAATGTTCTCTTGGTTCTGCCCATTTCACTATTAGTTATTTCGTGTAAGTCTTTCCATGTTTTTCTAAGATCACTGAGTTCATCATTTCTTTTGGCAGAGTAGTATTCCATCACAATCCTATACCACAATTTGTTCAGCCATTCCCCAAGTGATGGGCATCCCTGCAATTTCCAGTTCTTTGCCACCACAAAAGAATTAATATGAACATTTTAGCACATACAGGTTCTTCCTTTTCCCTGATGATCTTTAGAAGTAGATGAAGTAGAGGTTCCTAAAGAAAGAATTTGTGAGAAAGGTGGCTTCTGAACCAACTATCAATTCAGGAAGACAGGGTCTCTGGGGGCAGAGATGGGGAGGTCACATAGTTACTAAGGATCAGAGGTGGAATTTTAACCCAGGTGTCCCTGACTCCAAGTCTCAGACTCTATCCACTATTCCAGGCTGCGGTTGCCTCCCAGGCTGACCTGCCCTTAGTTCCTGCTATGGAAGAGACACAAAAACCAATAAAACACATAGTCCTTCTCATTGTACTAAGGTCCATATCCTAGAAAGTATATTTTCTCCCATCTCATTCTAATCCTTCACCCTTTGCTTGGATTTTGTGTATCTGCCCCTGGCTGGAGAGAAAAGAGATCAATGAAAAGGTATGTGGGTTAGCCACCCCAGTCAGGTCCTGCCTCTCCCAGGGGAGCTGGCCCACCAAGAACATTACCTCTGCGCTCAAATTCCACTCAACCTCCACAGCAAAATGTAGTGCTTGGAAGCGGTTCTGCATCTTTTCACAGTCAATGTTGGAGCCTGTTCGAACAGAAAGGCCTGAGGAAGCACGGAAGTCCACATTATTGATGATGAGGCAGTAGCCGCACGGGTCTGAGTTCAGAGTATATATTTGTCCAACCTGGAAGTAGCAAAAGGTAAACCTGAGTCTGTCTGGAAAACACCCTAGAGATGGGTCATTCTAACTACCCAGTTGAGATGATGCTAATCAGAGCTACTAAAAGAAGACTTGATGTAGAAAAAAGCAAACACAACCAGAAAAACAAATCACAAAAGGATTGTAACAGTTTCAATGAGAAAAACAAGAACTCGTACAAAATTTTAATTTAAATAAATTAAATTTTAAAACTGAATTTAAAAACCATAATGACCCAGTTTAGCCCCCAAGAGGAAAGGAGAAAATGCACCTCAATCCTTCCTTTGCAAAGGTGGCAGACCATGTATGTAGAACACTGATCAATTTTTCTGAACTCATTTTTTTTCTTTCTGTTTTATTTTTTGTTATAAGGGATACCTCTCAAGGGGGTGGGGCAAGAGGGCATATTTGAGAAAAGGGGAATGGAAAAAATGAAAGACATCGATACAATTTTACATGATGCTAGTGATAATATAACGGAATCTTAGAGGAAGTTGGTTGCCTTTTCATTAGCCTTAAAAGAAAATGTCTGTGGGCAGAGACTGATACAATGTTGATGGAAAACACAAAGCTGGAAGTGGGCTACCATTTAATGAAGACTCACCATACTAGGGTTTCTCCCATATCTGGTTTGTGCAGGCGCTACAGCACCTGTGTTAAGGAGCAAAGAAAAGAGGACACATGAACAAAGTGGGCATGAACAGAAGGAACTACCCCATTTACACTAAAATATTCACAGTAGGACTGCTGGTAAGAGTAAGAAACTGAAAACAAATCCAGCAAATTCAGAACCCAAGAATCTCTAAGCAGGAAAGGACATTAGTGGCCATCCTCTCTAATGTGTAACTGAAAAAATATCTTCCCCCAACCAGTTTCTCTTTGTTTATATGTAGTTGTTTGCATGTTAGATCATGCATTAGATTGTGAGCTCACCACCATATATTTTTGCCTTCTTTGTATCCCCAGGGCTTAGCACAGTGCCTGGCAAATAGTAGGTGCTTAATTGATGCCTGTTTTTAACCTGTTTGCACTCCATTGCTCCCAGTTCTGCCCTCAGAGACCAAACATAACACTCTCATCTGTCTCAACAGCACAGTCCTTCAAATATTTGAATACAGCTATCATATATATCAGCAACTTCCCCATCACCTTAATTTACTGTCACTGGATGCTTTCTAGTGTATCTGTATCCTTCTTAAAATGTGCTGTCCCAACATGAACACAGTACTAAAGAGGTGGTCACTGAACAAATTCATGGTCTAAGAAAAAAAAAAGCCAGAGAAGGAAATGGCAAACCACTCTAGTATCTTTGCCAAGACAATCCCAAAAGGAGTCATGAAGTGTTGGACATGACTGAAAATGACTGAATAATACAAAATAGTGCAGATGAGGAATTCAGACAAAGAAGGGAAGATTTTTACAAATAGATAAAGAGTAAAGAAATCAGGACCGAATGAACGATACATATAATGGCAACCATGATGTAAATGAAGGCAGCAGGGAAAGACAACAGAATTACATCGACTCCCATAGGGGCTGACATTGGCTCCAGGTGACCATCGCTAGCTGACTAAGAAACAATAAACTTTTATTACAAGTCACAATTCTCAAGTAGGGGAATAAAGTGGGATATACTTGGAAACAAAAGAGAAGTTTAAAAAAAGATATCACTTAAATGTTTTAAGTAATATAGTGATTAAGGAGTTAAAGACAGTTTAAAAAGAAAGAAAAAGAAATGGTGAACTCCAGAAGCAGAATGTGCTACCATTCACAAATGCTGGTCCATGATTTTGTTTACTTTTTTTTTAAAGCGAAAGACATCAGGAAATCTCGATGCAAACGCCACCTCTGGCAGAACTCAGCCTACTTCCTGATCCTGAGTATCTGATTAGTCAGAGCTCATCTTATCTTGCCTGGATCAACACTCACCATGCCTTTTCCTGGGTATCTCCATGAAGTACTGAGATGCAACTTGTCAGTCAGCAAGCATTTATGAAGCATTTACTACATAGCGGATAGTGTGCTAAGCATTAGGGAAACAAAGAAAGGCAAAAACTCTAGTTTCTGCCCTCATGGAGCTAGTATTCTAATGAGGGGTTTGGGGGCCATGCAAAGTCACCAGCCTCACTTTCTCCTCCAGAGCCATCTGGGTCCAGTGGCCAGATACACATCAGGACAACTAGAGGTGGTCCCCAAATGGCATGAAGTTGAACTGAAGTAGGAATATAGACTATTTCCTTTAAACGGTGCTGGGTTTTGAAGAAAAATATTCTGGGAACCGAGTCTCTTCTCTGGTCCAGTTTAATGACCCCAAACCCTCAAAATAGTTCATCATTGTTTTTGACTTTTTCCTTGTTGACTCATAATCAACCAAAAGTCTATTAAAGTGTTTTTCTCTGCTTTGTACCACTGGAAGAAAGTTAAATCTGGTTCTGTCTTCTCTTGTTAGCTAGCAAAATCTCTCATGTAACAATTGTCAGTGTGGTTTACTGGCACTTGTAAATGTCCAAGGTAGGAATGGAACCCAGGTCACCTAATCTCTCATTTACCACTATTTTAGGACACCAGGATGTATCTCTGTATATATGTCTGCCCTTCTTTCAGGGCCTTAGATGGTTCTAGCAACAAAATGACTGTGGCATAATTGAGAAGGGAACAGAATCTACCTTTCTCCTGGTAGGAGATAAAGAAATATATAAATCAACAAGAATTTATTAAGCTAGGCACAGTGCCAGGCCCTGGGGGTACAAATGCAAAGAATGAAACAAGCCCTGTTCCTAAGCAGCTTACAAACTAAGACCTCCGCTGTGCTCTGAAATATTAAGAAATAATATTATACCAGAGTCCCAGAAGACCTTGGTCTCACTTGGATCAAAGACCTAATCAGTCTTCCTTAAAATGATTTATTCAGTTCCAGGAAAGGAAATGGATTATCTAAAACCAAGAGACTGAATGCAGAAACAAATCCTAAAATATTTCAATGGAAACAACATATTACAAGAGACTGAATGCAGAAACAAATCTGAGAGTCCAGCTGTCTTCTATTAAGCCAGACATTAAAGAGGCTTATAAAACTACAAAAAACAATATACTCACCATGCCAATTTTTTTCTCATTTCTCATTAAAAATGTATTCATGATAACATGCAATGAGTATTTTTTGTTATTTTTAACCAAATTGATATGCAAATATTTGTTTCAATTTTTAATATGGTAAATATTGGTAGATCAAATCTACATCAAAATCTCTTTGGATGGTGGTCTTCTAAAATTTTTAAGAGGATAAAAGGGTCCTAAGACCAAAAAGTTTGATAACCTCTGGTTTATTCCAATTAAAAGAAAAATCTCTATGTTCACTTTTGACCCAATTGAAAGGCCCATAGTTAAAAAGAATCTCAGGAAGATATTTCTTTAAAGGGTATGCCAACATTAATATTATTATGACTCTATTTAAATTCATCTTAAAAATGCACAAACAAAGCCAATGCAACCAAGAGTAGAAGGGAATCAGACAGCTGGGAAAAAATTTTCATAGCCAGTGTCTCTGACAAAGCCCTCATCCCTAATATATAGAGAGGTCAGTCAAATCTCTAAGAACACAAATCATTCCCCAATTGATAAATCGTCAAAGGATATGAACAGGCAGTTTTTGGATAAAGAAATTAAAGCTATCTATAGTCATACAAAAAATGCTCTAAATCGCAGTTGATTAGAGAAATACAGATTAAAACAACTCTCAGGTACCACATCATACCTATCAGACTGACTAACATGACAAAACAGGAAAATGATAAATGTTGAATAGGATATGAGAAAATTGGAACACTAATGCATTGTTGGTGGAGTTTTAAACTGATCTAATCACTCTGGAGAGAAATTTGGAACTATGCCCAAAGGGCATACCCTTTGATCCAACAATACCACTATTAGGTCTATATCCCAAAGAGGTCATAAAAAAGGGAAAAGGAGCCACATGTACAAAAATATTTATAGCAGCTCTTTTTGCGGAAATTGAGGGGATGTCCATCAATTGGGGAATGGCTAAACAAATTGTGGTATATGAATGTAAGGGAATACTGTTGTTCCATAAGAAATGGTGAGCAGATAGACTTCAGCAAAACCTGGAAAGACTTATATGAACTGATGCTGAATGAAATGAGCAGAACCAGGAGAACATTGCACACAGTAACAGCAACATTTCTAGATGACCAACTTTATTAGACTTAACTCTTCTGAGCAACATAATGCTCTAAGATAACTCCAAAAGACTCATGATGGAAAATGCTGTCCACATCCAGAAAAAGAATAGAGTCTGAACGCAGATCAAAGCATATTATTTTCCCCATTTTTACTGTTGAGTTTTTTGTGTTTTCTTTCTTACATTTTTTCACTTTGGTTCTGATTCTTCTTTACAACATGACTAATGTGGAAATATATTTAATATGACCATACATGTGTAGCCTATATCAGAATGCATGCCATCATGGGGAGGGGGACAGTAAAGGTAGGGGGGAAAAATTTAGAACTCAAAATCTTATAAAAACAAATGTTGAAAACTAAAAATAAATAAATACATTTTTAAAAAATAAAATAAAAATAAATTCATCTAAAAAAACTGAGCTTAAATTATATACCTCTGTTTCGCTCCCCCACAGAATGTTGTCTTCTGTTTTAGGATTATAAAATATAAGAGGAAATTGCTTGAATGATCAAGAATTCCGGTTAGCAGGGCCGCTGCCTATAGGCATCATTCTCCAAGGAGGAATGCTGATTCATTAATAAATTATCTCTAACCAACTTTGGATAAAATGAAGGGTACAGAGTTTTTCTTCCACAGAAGTGACTGAATGAGGATAAGAGGCTAACTCCCAGGTTCCCTCAGGAAATGCCAGGAAAGTGAAGAAGGCTGTTAATTGTGTTTGTTTCCTCGATTACAAGAAAGGCTCAGTGAGGAAGGGTAGGAAAAATACATCTAGAAACAGATACAAAAACAAAAGCCAACTTTAGAAGAAATTAAAGGAGGAGGTCAGGAACCACGTCATCTGTTGGAAAAGATTTTCATCCAGAATAACAAACTTTTGATGCTTGAAAAAAAGAACACGAATTCTAATGACACAGGGAAGTTATATTGAGCACAGAACAGAACTGAGCCATGCATACCCTGTGCTACATCCAAGCATGACGTCCCTGGGTCTTCTTTCTTTCTGGTTTGGGAGACTGGGACCAGTGGTCTCATGGGAAGTTTCACATCTGGAAGAGAAGCAGTTCATTCATTTCTGAAGAAAGGCCTATTTCTGAGATTCAAGATTTCACAGACAATCTACTTCCCTCCTATTCTTTGCATACTGAAATGTTCATTTTTGTTGATGTTTGTTAATTTCAAAACAAAGGTGGGGGGGAGAATTCAATTTTAAAATAACATAGACCTCTTCCCCACCCCTACCCCCAAGCATCACTGGACATTAAAGGATAAAGGATCATAAGAAAGGGGCTAGAAGGTACCTCAGGAGCTATCAACCACCTTGTTCTACAAATGACAAAACTGAGGCCAGCGAGGCCAGATTTGGTAAAATCACTGCATGTTTAAAAACTAACTTCCTAAACATGTTTCACCAGGATTATAGCACAACAAGAATAAAAGGACTGAATGGCCATACAGGGTAATAATATCCTAAGGACCCCAATCTAGTGAGGGTCAGATGAGAGGGGTTGAACCCTGGTCCTTAGACACAAGAGTCAGTGTGTTCTGTACTGAAATCAGTGATCAGGAACCAGAAAAATGAATGAATGAATGGATAAAGTAGATAGGAGATAGAAAGCGAGAAGGGGAAAGGGAGAATGAAGCAGAGGGCATAAGGATGATGCACGATGAAAGGATTAGACCAAAGGATCTCCGAAGTCCCTGCCCCCCAGACCCCAAGTTCTAAATCTTGTACTGCCATGAAAACCTGTCATCATTTCAAACCAAGTCTTGAGAGCTTACACAAAAGGAGAGGTAAAAATGTGAGAGAAAAGGAAAAAAGAAAACCATCAACTTCAACTCCTGGGTTCTAATTGTGACAGGGCAGATTTCTTTGTTTTAAGTGAGATCAATTATATTCAGATGATAGATCCATTGTCTATCTCATAGCCAAGAATACACATTTACCTCCAAGGAGGGTATTATTCTTTTTGTATAACCACCTGTATTTTATAAATAGCCACCTTTCTTTACTTTGTTTCACACAATTTTACTTTAAATAGTGTTTAGCTTACGAATGCTACCTTAAGAATCTGTACACAAGGAGACTCTTACATCATGCTTGAGGTGGATTACTACCCACCATGCAATCTGCCCCAATTAAACAAAATAAACTACATTGCTTTAACTGACCCCTTAATGCTGACTCCAGCCTCAAGAACCTAAATGGATAAGTGGTGACGCTGCTGAGTCCCTAAAAAATTTCACTACAGTTGCAAGGATACTAGCCAACAAGCCCACAAGCATATAGTAAGTGTTTCCTCTGTGCTAAGACCCAGTGCTAAGATACTATCCAAAATCTTTAAGGATGTTGAGAGTATTAGATGGTCAAGTGAATGAATGAGGTATGTTTAGACTGAAGACTTAAGGTAAGACTTAAAAGAGACACAACAACTATCTTCAAGGTTCTAAAGAGTTGCCATATGGATGAGGGAACAGGTTTGCTCTAATCTAGAGCTTTTTCATAATGAGTTATCCTAAAGTAGAATGGAATGCCTTAAAAGGTAGGAGGTTCTTGCTGAGGATCTTTGAGCAAAGATTGGATAACCACTTGGCAGGTAACTGTAGAAGGCATTCTTAAAAAGCTGGAACATGTGATCTGTAAGATCCCTTCCCACCATGAAGGGGAATAAGCATTTAGATGGTACCTACTGTATGATGTTCATTGCTTTACAACTATTATTTCACGGGATCCTCACAATAGCCCTGGGAGTTATATGTTCTTATTATCCCTATTTCACAGGTGAGGAAACTGAGGCAAACAGAGGTCAGGTGACTTACCGAGGGTCATACAACTATTTAAACTCAAGGACTTCCTGACTCCAGACCCAGCACTGTATCCATTAACAACACCTAGCTGCCTGAGATTCTATAGGACTATGAATTTCACACAGTATGGATGAGGCAGGTCAAACTAGTTGACTTTGGAAGTTCCTACCAATTTTCAACATTTATGATTCTACATATTTGGTAAAATCACTGCATGTTTAAAAACTAACTTCCTAAACATGTTTCACCAGGATGGTGGCAAAACAAGAATAAAAGGACTCAACAGCTATACAGTCAACCTAATCATTCTCTCTAGAAGTCCCCAAGATCAAGGGTATAAGCTATGTTGAATTCCGGATAAACTTGCAATGAATTTTACAAATATTATTTCATTTGATCCAACCCAACAACTGGAGGAGATAGGTGTTAATTGCCATTAAGAGATAAGAAAACCGAGGGTCACCAGTGTTAAGTGACTGCTCGGGACATACAGCTACTTGAACTCAGGATTTCCTGACTCCAGGTCCAGAGATCTGTGCACTATGGCACCCCTTCTATTCAGTAGGTATACTAGCCCATCTTTCAATACTTACAAGTACTACTTGGTTCCCCAGATCTGACCATTTCAATTGGTCTGATGTCAATGGGGTCCAATTGCTGGGTTGAATTACTTTCACGGAGGAGGGTTGCTAGAGCCTGTTGGCCAGTGTCCTCTAGGCAAGAGATGAATATGGGAAGGGCACGCCTCCCTCGTGTCTGAAGATCTGTGATCAATTGCCTAGCCTGGTCTCTCCGAGTACCAGCTCTCTATTTGGAAAAATGTATAGAAAGAAGATATATCATTCAATAACATGGTGAACTCCACCTTTTCTCCCTTTCCCAACTTGCCAGAACTATGTAAACTGCACTCTTTAAAAAAAAAATTTAATAATATTTTATTAACATTTCTTTTAAAGTTTTGAATTCTAAATTCTATCTTTCCCTCCCTTCCCTTTCCCCTCCCTGAAATGGTAAGAAATTTGATATAAATTACACATATACAATCATGTAAAACATTTCCATA
>CM053771.1:41942456-41962557 GCA_028658325.1 Potorous gilbertii
GAAGAGAGGGCAGATTGGTGATAGGGGCAATTAGAATGCTCAGTGTACTGGGGTAGGGGACAAATGGGGAGAAAATTTTGGAACCCAAAATTTTGTGAAAATGAATGTAAAAAGTTAAATAAATAAATTTATATTAAAAAAAAAATAGAAAAAAAAATCTACTGTGGAGTAGGCACTGATGATACAAACATGGATATGTGGCAGTCCCTGCTCTCAAAGAACAGGAATCTAGTAAAGAGAAAGAAACTCAAATAATTATGTACAAGGAGAAGTGGGATAAATGTGGGGCGGGGGGGAGAGAGAAAGACTCAGGCCAGAAATGTGAGAAAGATTGATCTTCGTGCTTGGGTCAGAGAAAGTTTCACAGAGAAAGTGCACTTGAGCTGAGCCTTCAAGGAAGGGAAGACTTTGCAAATGGAGATGAGGGACACAAGAAAAGCATGAACAGGGCAGCTGGTGCAGTGAAGGACAGAAATGGTGGGGAGAATCCTTAAAGGAGGTAGTGTGAAGTAAGGTTGCAAAGACAGGGGTGTTGGCAAATTGCAGTGTCTTGAATCCCCCCAACCAAACCCATCTACAAAGAGACAGAGTAACTAGAAACAGTTACATTCACATGCTTTCCAGAGGGATGCTTTGTTGCCTAGCTTTGCAGTACTGAATACAGTTCCCTTACTGAGGGGCTAAATGAAATAAAGTAGCTGATTTGAAGGTTATTTGACTTCATTCTTGTAAACGGATATGGCCATCCTCCAAGGGACTGGTAATGGAGGGAAGGAAAACAAGAGGTGGAAGCGAGAAAGGCCGTCACACTCGGGAACTGCCTCTGCTATGGTAGATTGGGGAAAGGAGGCCAGAATGGCTGTAGTGTGGAGAGTGTAAGTGTAGCTAGAAAGTCAATAAACAATAAGCAATAAGCATTTATTAAGCACCTATTACATGCCAGGCAACAAGCTCAGTGCTGAGGATTAAAAAAAAAAAATGGCAAAAGACAGTGCATGCCTTGAAGGAGCTCACGCTCTGATGGAAGGCAGGTGGGGGTCAGACTGTGAAAGGCTCTGAACGGCAGGAGGCCATATTGTCTCCGAGAGGTGCCACCAAAGGGGTCAGAGCAGGGGAATGAAACGGTCAGACCTCTACCTTAGGAAGACTGTTTTGGTAGCTGAGTGAACAGGTTGGATGGGAGAGAGATGGGAAGCTGCTGCAATGGTTCAGTTGAGAGGTGATTAGGGCATCTGCTCTGGGAGGGGAAGAAAGGGGTGGATGTGAGAGGCGTAGGGGTAGAATCTGGAAGCCTTGGCAATTGAGTGCCTACGGAAGGTGACGTGAGAGAAAAGTCAAGGTAAACTATGAGGTGTGGATCTGGATTACTAGAAGGATGGTGGTTCCCTCAGCAAGAATGCGAAGCGTGGAGACAATGGCAAAGATAATGAGTTTTACTGAAGACAGGCTGAGTCTGAGATGCTGATGGGCCATTCAGTCAACGATGTTGAACAGACACTTGGCAACACAAGGCTGAGAGTGAAGGAAGTTAAATACAGACTTGGGTATCATTTCCATAGAGACAACTGAGCTGATGACATTAATGAGTGAAAGTACAGAAGGAGAAAAAAAAGACAGCAGGAGAGATCTTTGGGAATATCAATGATTATTGCGTGGGAGACAGATGATGATCTAGCAAGAGGATGAGAAGGAACAGACAGTCATGAAAGCCAGGAAGCAGTAGTGTCATGAAAATCCAAGGAAGAGAGACTGTTCATAAGGAAGGAGTGATCAGTATAGTCAAATGCTCCAGACAGCTCATGGAGAAGGAGGACTAAAAAGAAGTCCTTGGATTCAGGACCTGAGAGATGGCTAGTATCCTTAGAGTAGTTTAAGAGAATAGTTGGGTTAGAATGGAGAATGCAAGAAACTGAGAACTCAACGGGGGTAGAGGAGAGCACATGGAGATAATATGGAAAAACAACTCTTTCTCTGAGCTTGACTGATAAAGAAGAAACATAGCAGTAGCTTGAGGGGATGTTAGAGCTCAGAGAAGGTTTTTAAGAAGGATGGAGATGTAGGCAGCAGGGGAAGAGTCAATGGTAAAGGAGAGATGGAAAATTATAGAAAAAGGAGGAAATTATAAATGAGGCAAACTCCAAGTGGAACTGAGATTGAATGCTGGTCTTTGCACAGAGAAGGGCCAATCCTTCCCTAGAGCTTGGAGTAAGAGAGGGAAGTCTGGTAGACAGATGAAGAGGGGCCTAACAATAGAGAGTCATCATTTTCTCAGTAAAGTAAAAAGTGAGGACTTTTGCTGACAGGCAGGCAGGTAATGTGGGGGACTTGAAGAGAAAAGAGATTTAGAATAGTTTCTCAGGCATGTGACAGAGTCAATCATGGAAGAATAAAGCAATTACCACACAGTATTGAGGACCCCTCTGAGAAGAGATAACCTAAACTGCTTGTGGTCTCAGTCAGTACTAGGATGCACAAGGCTGATGCTGTGGATAACCCAGGGATGTGTTGTGGCAAGGCACAAGAAGGGAAAGGATTCAAGGGTAACTTGGTGCATGGTTGGACTGGTCAAATCCAGGGCCAAGACTGTAAAAGGAGAAAAGTGAGGCCAGAGTAGGACTGATGGCTGGGGAGAACAGGAAAGGGTGGTGGGACTGAGGGTGAGGACAAGCAGGGCAGAGAGAGATGGAGGGAAAGGAAAACATGATTAGAGAGAATTTCAGATATCTGCATCATGGAAGCAGGGTACTGATAGATGAAATCAAGAGAAAGGACATCTGGTAACCAAGATGGAGGAAACAAGCAGGTCATGGGAGGGGAGGCAGGAAGTCTAAGGCGACAACAATGTGCATATTTAAGTCAAGTATTAGAGCAGAGGTTGAAGTGAGAGGAAACTGTAAGGCAGGGATTGAGCGCCTTGAGAAAAGAGGGAGAATGCTGGGGGATGGTCAGTGATTATGATAAGGATGTGGACCAGCTGATAAAGACAGATGGCCTAGACAACAGAGTTTCTCTTTTGAGGGGAGTGGGTGTGGAGAAGGACAAGTTATATCCTTAATCACTTAACAGGAGCAAGGGCAGGACACAAGTAAAACTTTGAAAGAGGCCTAAGGGTTTTATGGAGTCTGGAAAAGGAAGGGAGGATCAGGTCAAAACTGAAGTGTTTTCACATTTTTGGTGAGGGTGAGACTCCTTGGGCAGTGAACAGCAAAGCCAAGGGATAGATCCTTTTTCAGAATCATATTTTTAAATTCAGAAAATACAATACATATGATTGTAAAGGAAACCAATTACACTGAAATTTTTTTAAATTAATGGTCCCCCTGAAATCTCTCCATGAACCCGAGGCTAAGAGCCTGAGCACAGATTTTATTCAAAGGCATAGAGAAAATAAAGAACAGAGCTAGGATAGGAGTCCAGGCCTTCAGACCCCAACCCAAACACTCAAAAGATTTAGGTTAAAAAATAATAACCATTTTTTCTCTTTCAAATACAGATAGATCTTGCTTTAACATACAAGTGCCATGCTCAAATTGACTTTATGTAGAGAATTCTAAAAGAAATCCACATTCCAAAAAACACCTAAGTTAACTTCTTGTAAGTACTGTGCTCTTTCTTTCAGCTCCTGCCCCTCTGCTCTGTGATGTCTCCCCACCACCAAAAAAAAAAAATCCTTTTATGTGAAGAGACAGGTAGAGACCTCCTCCCCAGCTGCTTGACACCTGGATCTGGGCCTTAGCTTGAGACGCCAGTGCCTTATTATGCCTGCCTGTCTCCCCTCACTGACCCACCATTGCGTGCCTTTTTCCTCAGTTCTGGCCAGGCCCTCTCCTACATGTTCCTCTTCCTGCTCTCATTTCTCTGCCCCGGTCCCTATATATCCTTGAATTGTGCCCCACTCTCTTCCTGCCTCCTTCTCTTGATTTCTTATTATCGGAAGGCAACTTCTTACTACATGAAAATCTAAAAATCACTTTAGGTAGAGTTCTGAGGAATGTATCTCTTCAAAAGATAACTCTATGCCATGTTCTTTGCTTGACTATGCATGTTTGTAACTGGGGTTACAGTTTCTTTCTCACTAGTGGGCAAAGGAGATTGGTGAGGGTGGAAGGAAAGGGAGGAAAGGCAGATTTTCACTGACTGAAAAAATAAAATTAATAAATAACCCCAATCCCACCCCAAGATACCCAGGTTACAATTGTCTTCATTCCACACCAACCTCCCATGCCTTTTTTTAAGGATGTGATTAGCATTAGCTAAGTGTCACAGAGTGCTGGGCCTAGAAGACCTAGGTTCCAATCCAGCCTCAGATAATTACTAGCTGTGTGACTGTGGGTAAGTCACTTAACCTTTGTCTACCTCTGTTTCCTCATTTGTAAAATGGTGATCATGTTATAGGGCCCATCTCTAAGGGTTGTTGTGAGGATCAAATTGTCAAATGTTTGTAAAATGTTTAGCCAAGTATCCAGCACATAGTGAGCACTTAAATGCTCTTTCCCATCCCTTTCCCTTCTCCTCTAGCTACAGACTATACAAACCCATTTCTGTCTATAGCCTCTTAACCTCAAAGGATGGCAGAGTCAAATCCAAGACTATGTTTATTTCAGACCTTGCTAAATTCAAGTTTTAACAAAACCATTTACAAACAAAAATCCCCCAAAAGAAAATCAAGCAAACAGATTTAAAGCGAAATAACTGTGACATTTACAAATAGCCCTTTTTCCTTAGAACATTAGTGAGCACAAATTCTTTTTCAGGGCTCAAGGAACACACAGAAAGCAGTCATCTTTTCCTTTCAGATAAGAAAATTTGCTAACTGGTTACTAATCAGTTACCTCAGGATCACACAAAACCTCGTTTTCCCTAGCTATAATTTTCCGTTTGATTTGTAAAAGATAGCAACGGACACATCACCTTCTGACCTTACAAAATTACTCTTCCTTTACATTATTTTGTGTTGCTCGGAATTATTCTCATGTAGTTTCCTTTCTGCTTATTCAGCCCAGTCTATAGTAGGTGTTTCACACTTTCTGAATGCATCAAATCACAGCCAAAACACAGGAGAGAATACCCTGTGGAAACAGCCTGCACCTTCTGCTCCGTGAAGAGCTGCTCACTTGGTTCACATGCTGCAATTCAGCTCACTCTCCCTGCTAAAGGGGATTTCACTTCCCAGACCACAAGATTTGCTTTCTTAATCCATTTATAAAGGAAGGTCTTGGCCTTCTCTAAACCTGCTTCCTATGTCTAAGTACCAGTTCCTGCCTTGGGGGGTCCTCAGGACTCATGTGGTGACAACTTTCCCTTAAGGGCAATAAAATGTTGATTAGTTGGAACTCAATAGGAACCTTCAATCTGACAGAATTTTCTTAGTATCCTCATTTTTAAGAAGAAAATGTTTAAAAAAAAAATTAAACTTCCAAGGGATTTTCTAGAGAATGTAGTTACTTGCTGAAATGAATTCAGATCAGTTTCTCTTTTTTCCTTCAATCTTACCTATTAGCTATATTGTCAGAATGCATTAGAATTATAGTTCTGTCATTTACAACCCATGTGACATTGGACAAGTCAGGTCTTCACTGTCGTCTTAACTTCCTATTACATCGCTGCACTCTGCCAAGTGCTGCCTCAGACCACCCGCAATCTGCCACCTCTGCTCTTACACACATGCTCTGAATGAGAGGGGCGAAGATCAGACAGCCCTTCTGACTGGGTCCACTAAACCTGATGTTACCCAACCTCCCCTAGGCCCTCACTGCTGCTAGGCAATCCTCCTCTGCTTCCTTCATCAACTCCCTCTCCCACTCTCCACAATGGCTCTTGTAAACCTTTTCTTTACCTCCCCTCTTCCTCAAGGGTTGGGGCTCTGTCAAGTTACCCCAGATTCTAATTACCCCAGGAAGAGGACCATTAATTATGGTACCACCAAAAGTAAATTTTGAAGTTACAGAAATAATCTTGCTTTCTGACCCAATAATTGTATTACTGGACATATATACTGAAAATGTTATTTTTTAAGACAGCTATATTCTCAGAGAGTTTCATAGCATGTGATTATTTTCACAATGTATGTCCCAAATCAGAAGAATAGTTAAATAAATTTGGCCTGAGAGTCTGGAAGCCTTGACTTCCAGGCCTGACTCAGACATCTAAGTTGTCCCTTCAATGACTGTACAGAGAGGGCATCTCTACTTTGCTGGAGGGAGTTTCCTAAACCACTAAGCCACAAACCAATGCAAGCCCAAATCATAACACACAAAGATCTCTGGAAAGGTCTTGCAGTGAAAAGTAAAAAAATATGACCCTGAAGAATGGTGCCCACAGAAAGGCCACAGAGAAGAATAATAAATGAGAACCAACAGATGGGGAATACCGATGGAGACAAAGAGGGAATAGATGAAAGCTACAATATTTTGTGTTCAAGTTAGTTCATATAAATGTAAGTATTTTCTGAGCAAGTTGAGTATCACTTGATTCAGTAAGAGGGTAAGACAGTGCAAAGCACTGGAGAAGTGTAAGAACCACTGGAGAGGAAACAGTAGAGTGCCTCCTCCAAAATGAGGAGAAGGCCACAGAATGAATTAACAAGAGTTATTAGCAAGGCATCTCTAGGAGTTATTAAACATTCAATATCAATCAATCAATCAACCTGGGATTTTCCTGGAATTTCTTGGAGGGGGAAAAAGTAAACTCAACAACAAAGGATAGATTTGGAGCCAGGAGAAATTCTTCATGGCCATTACGGATGGAAAAATCATTTAGCAAACTAACTGCAAAACTCATGGGCCTCAGACTCTCATGAGTATGTATTCTTACCCCAAAAGGCTGCCTGTTGTTTAGTCACTTCAGTCACATCCAACTCTTTATGACCTCATTTGGGGTTTTCTTGGCAGAGATACTGGAGTGGCTTGCCATTTCCTACTGCATCTCATTTTAAAGATGAGGAAACTGAGGCAAACTGTTAAGTGACTTGCCCAGGGTCATACAGCTAGTAAGTATCTGAGGCTGGATTTGAACTCAGGTCTTCCTGATTCCAGGCTCAGCGCTCTATCCATTGTGACACCTAGCCTCCAGAAAGGCTTCCTAATGGAAAAGAAAGAACACTCAAAGATGGGAGCTGCAGGCTTGGCTTCATCCTTTACTACCTGAATGATCTGGGCAAGTCACATTAACCCTCACTGGCAAAATAGGGATATATAGCAACTTCTGTACTACCTATCTTACATGTTCCATGGAAGGATCAAAGGAGATAATACTTATTCATATTGCTATAGGGTTTTGAAATTTACCAAGGACTTTTCTCTTAAAAATCCTATAGTAAAGGTAGAATCCAAGTACTATTAACCCCACTTCACAGATGTGAAAACTGAAGCTCAAAAGTGAACTATCTCATCCAAGACTCCGTGACCAGTAAGTTTCTTATATGTACAATTAGGAAGTTGAACTAGAGACCAAGGTTCCTTCCAACTCCAAATGCTACGATTCAAAGGGGAAAAAGTGAGAGAGAAACAAGACTCCAACTTTAGTCCTCTGACTTCGAGGTTAATGTTTCACCACACTGTGAAGTCTCCTTGTGTGTGTGTGGCAGTATTTCTGTAAATCATTATCACTGTGAAACAGTGTTTTGTCTGTAAAAGAAACTTGGAGACATTCTTTCAAAATATGCCCACTCAATTTCTCCCAAACCACTCTGGCTCATCTCTGGGGAGGGGGTGTCACATTCACAGGCCCCTTTCTGAGGCGGGCATCAAGGGGAACCGTCACTTACCTAATCCTTCCAGTTCCTGCACCACTTCTTTCCAGACAGGCTCGATGTGGATACAGCTGAAGCACCAGTCTGAGGTAATCTTGATGAGGTAGGGCTTTCGGAAGCTGTCTGGGACCACCTCATTGACGTAATGGGAAAAGTGCAGCAGGTACTTCTCATCAGATGAGTCTCGCCGCTCCGAATGGAATGGGAAATGAAAAAAGGATTCGTCAAAGTAAAAGCTGTCATGGAAATGATGGAAGTGGTGACTCTGTGGCTGTTGTGGCTGGTGGTACCCAGTGTTTTCACCTGCATCTCCGTAGCGATCAAAGTTGGACCTCTTTTCTTCATTGGAAAGAATCTGTTGACAGAACATTTGAAGAGCTCAAGAGAATCAAAGCACCCCAGAGAATAGGCCAAAGACAGTGTGATAACGAAGGCCACCCTGCTGAGCAATCTACACATGCTCCACCATGTATTGAAGAGGACATTATGTGTAGCTACTCAGGCTTTATGAATCAAGCTCCCGAGGCCTGCAGGGAATTGGAAGGGTTGTGACTCTTCTGCCCCCAACAAGACTGGATGGGATGAATCAAATATGACAGTAATGGTCAACAGCATCATTTTGCCCTCCCTGAGCTGGAGAAATTTAAACAAATCTCTGATTAGGAAATTAAGGAATATCACCCAGAATGCTTTGCATGTAGCAGATACTAATTAACATGTGCTTATTTAATACGGCCTTGTACAAGAATTAGGCTATGCATTCAAATGTCATTCCTTAATCCTGTTGCCTTCCCTCTGTTAATTCCTATTTAACCCACATACAGCTTGCTCTGTATCTGACTGTGTTGTCTCCAACCATTAGACTACAAGCTTCTCAGGGGCACGCCTGTCAACTGCCTCTTTTTGTATCCTTGGTGATTAGCACAGGACCTGGCACACGGCAGGTGCTTAGTAACTATTTACCAATTGACTGAAGGGCTCAAAGGCAGACAAAGTACTAGCAGTCCCATTTCTGCTACCACTAATCATATGAATTCAAGGAAGTCCTAGTGAGACAATTTCTTCATGCCTACAACAAAAATGACAACGCCTACTCATAAAGATTTGTGATGATGAAACAACAGATGTGGTAATACTTTAAAATGCCATACAGTAGCTAGGCTGAAGCCAAGGGGTCGGGTGTAAACTCCCCTTTAAAAACACAATAACTGAATTTGTGTAAAACTGTCAGGCAGCGTGCTAGCTAAGACATTGTTATCCCCACTATACTCGCAGTAAGTAACAGATGAGGTGCAAAGTGACAAAGTCGGTACAATACCTCGTAAGCCTTGCTAATCTGAATAAACTTGTCTTCTGCTCCTGGATCTTTATTTTTGTCAGGGTGCCTGGAATAAAAAAAATAAGCCAACAGTGAGAAAAGACTTTCTGTTGGACACCATCCCTCAATGCCCTTGGACACAGCTGGCAATGCCAGAGAAAAACAGAAGGAAACTTGGTCAGAATGGTTTCTAGCAAGGGGTCAGTTTGTCTCACCTAGCTTTTTAAAGAACAGGTGGAGCCTTAGAAGAGGTAAGTAATTTCTTCCTAAGAAACAACAACAGAAAGGCAGGCTTTCAAAGCACCATGTTGTTAGGACTGACAGGTCTCTCTTTTGGTATTCCATTACAAAGAAGTAGGACATGACTATGTTTCGAAATTAATCTAGTGACACCCAACCAGTGCTAAATTTGGCTGATGGTTGAACCTGTCAGCAAGAAAATACCTCTTTCTCCAAGAGCAGACAGAAAATGTCACTGCAGCCTCAGGATGGTGAGCACAGGCATTTCCCCTAGTTAAATCTGATGGCTCAAGTCTCACTTCCAGTGTTCAGTGAACCTGTTTAGGACCCATCACATTCTGAACAGCAGCTGGGGGCTGACCTTTTGGGGAAGGTAGTCACCCGCTGTTACCTGCCCCATGGCATGAGCACTCATTAGTGTTCTCTACCAGGCAAAGGATTTCAAAATTTGATTTTTAAAATGTATTTAAACTAAAAATATAATAAATCTGGGCTAATAGTACTGACAATCTAGGTTACTCACATGACAACTAATGATATATTTCCTTGTGACATTTCTTCTAGTACACTCTTTCCCTTTTTACGTACTAATTGTCCACTTCTCCACAAAGAGATTTACAAGCTTCCTGGGAGCTGGGATGACCCTCTACTTCTACATACCCCAGTGGCTAACATTATAGTAGGTATTCAATAATTACGTGTTAGTTAGCTGAAAGAGTCAATCTTTGTTTTGCAAAATGAGGTCCTGTTTGCTATATGGTCTAATCTGTACATAACCTTTTCTACCAGCTCCTTCAGCAATGTAAAGGCCTACCTCTTGGGATAAGGAAGGGTCTAAAGCTGGTCAATTTGTCACTAGAAAGTGAATGAAGAACTATATACTTTAAAAAAATTCTTATTTCTTTAATATCTCGTAGATATCAGAGGAGCACTTTAGCTAGATTTCTTTCTCCTTCCCTCTCTTCCTCCCTCCCTTCCTTCCTTTTCTCCTTCCTTTCCACTTATCTATTATATACTTTTTGACCTTTTACAGAAACAAAACACTCAAAATATTTACCAATGAAACCAACTTAAATTTTAACATTTAATATATGTTAAGAATCAATGACATTATTTGGGGCAGAAAGGGAGAGAAAGCTGAGCTATTTGTTAGGAAAAAAAACATAATGTGGCCAGCTATGATAAAGTTTCTGCCTCATGGAAATAAGAGACAGCAGCTTTAACATTATGCCTTGAGGACTGAAAATGTTTCATTTGTCTAAACTTAACTTTTAAAAACTGAAGAGAAAAAAAGTTGTAATCAACCAAATTCTTTACATGTAGCAGGAAAATTAAACTTTTAAAGATGTTGGGTCAAAAGAGAAATCCCTGAAGTTTGTTTGGTAACTAAGCAAAGCTGGTTAAATAAAAAAAGGGGGTGAGAAGGCAAGAGGAGAAAGCTTTCAGCTGACAGTGGAATAGGGGGAGTCATCACAGCAAGGCATCACCCAGGACCATCTCTCTATAGGACTGTTGTCCTAATGCCCATTTGAATTACTCTGAAATATTTTCACAAACCAAAGTGGAATCTTCATTTTAAAATAATAACCAATGGTCTCTAAAACTGGTTCAATCTCCTGGGAACTCCAAAGTAAAGACCGGATTTTGTGACTTCTTCCTGGTCTGGCAACTTCTAAATAAGTAAAACTGTAGTAAGGAAAGCGCTATGGTGAAGTCCAAGGGTTGGCCAGAGGACTTCTGAGGGGCCTTACTAACTCTAACAGAAAACAATTATGTAAAACAATATAGAATGCATTTTGCTAAAGTACTCATCTGCCTCAATTCCTTTTATATCTTTTTTTTCTAAACTAAAAAAAATTCTGTAACACTGACTAATCTACTGGAAATAAACACAGTCTTCCTGAGGGAAAAAATAGGCTAAGACTACAGCAAAACCACAAGAGTATACAAGAAATGGAGAGGACACATCATTTTAAAAGCTTTTCCCCTATGTGGCTTTGTAAAGATGAGAGTGAAGTTTTTAGAAGCATAAGAAAAAACCCAGTAAGAAAAGATGTACCAAAGACCCCCAAGTCACTATATTTCCCTTGCCTCTAGCTCATCCTTCTAGGTCTACTTATAAAAAATGAGAAGTATACACCTTTCTGTACCAAAATCTTCGATTCTTTCCATTAGGAAACATTTCCATAGTTGCAGTAACTGGGCATTAGGGGTGTTACGTAAATACAGGAACAAAGAAAAAATTCACAGATGTTTATGATCTAGGTCTATTGTGAATGGATACTCCTAGGAAAACGAATTCCAGGGAAAAAATGACTCAATGAATCAATACAACAGAACCTTGTTCAGTTCTGGAAGATGAAAATGTCAAGCTATCTCCTTGCTCACGATACAAAAACAGTCAGCAAGAGTCCTTAAAACACCTTATAAAGGGGGAGATGCCTCAAAGTTCTAAAAGAATGATGTTGCCATTTGAAGTAACTGTAACTTCACTAATACTGAGTGCTGTTTAAGTTAAAAAAATGAGAAGCCAAACAGAAATCTGCACATTGACAGAAAAGCATTATACTTTGGGGTGAAGAGGGACCCTGGAAAGAAATGCTGATATCAAGTCAAGAATAAGTGAGACTTCAGTCAGGCTTCACCATTGCTGAGAATCTCAGAGCTCCCCTTTGTTTTCCTGACACCACACAGGATACTCCCCAAATGTTTCCATAGTTGCCAAACGCAGAGTCTTCTCTTACTTGTCAGAGCAAATTCTCTCAACCAAAATGCAGCCCACCCCTTACCTTACAGGGGTGTCCACGAAGTCAATGAACCATGGCAGGAGCAAGAGGGAGGAGCTAGCCTGCCTTCCCCCACACTGACCCTGGCCCAAGGCTCTTCGATTTGCTCACCTGCAAAGTGCCCTCCCTCCCTCCCATGGATGCAGGGAGGGATCAAATGCCCAGACACATGAGAGCTCTTATTTCAGACCCTGTGCAGACCCTTTGCAGGGCCTGAAAGGCTCCCAGGCATCCATGGAGTGCCATTCCCCCTTCATGGCTTCCTTCTAATCACCTTACCCAAAGTAAATAGTTTCCGTTCATAGAGAGTTCTTCCACGTGCCTTAAAAGCATCCTCTTGGTGGAGCCTCACAACAGCCCTGTAGGCGCTACTATTACCTTCATTTTACAGGTAAGGAAACTCAGGTTAAGAGAGACCTAGTCAGGGACACAGACCCAGGCCCCTCTGTCTCAGACCTAGTCCTCTTTTCCTGGTTCTCTGATATCCGCTATGAAACGTCCTCCTTCTGATCAACTGGGCAGCTAATTTATCTATTGCTGGCAAAGCGGTTATAATATTTATTAACAGTCACATGATGCTGTGAAAATAGTATGAAAAATCTGGGAACAGAAGGTAACATGACTTTACTTAATATTCCACTCTTTATTTGGAGTCTAAGCATCCAATTTTTATTCATTGAGCCTTCCCCCCTTCCCCTTTTCCTCTGTTGCTAGCTTTGTACATAGATCTTAAGATCATAGGCTGAGAAGTGGAAGGGGTGTCAGAGGTCTCATTTGACAGATTTGGAAATTGAGGCGAAGAGAGTTGGAAATAATGTGCCCCAAAAGACTTACTGTCAGTAGTAAGCAGCTGGAAGTGGGTAGTGGTGACTTGACCAAGGTCCTTTTTATCGTTTTATATCTCTCTCCTCCTCCCACTTCTACCCAAGGCTGTTTCTGGGAGAACCTCACCAATCTCCCCTAAGATGTTTCTCAAAGGATATGAAGTGCCTGCCCAGCACCACATGGTCAATACCAGAATCTAATTCTTTCTGACTCAGAGACCAGTTCTATTCACTATGCAGTGAACGGTCATGTATTTGGCCAAAAAGAATTCTGGATTATCATTGGATTACATCAAACCATTCTATTTCTGTATTAAGTTTCACCTTCACTAGCCTGTTTAGTCAATAAACATTTACAAAGTGCCCACTATGTACCAGGCACTGGGTTAAGTAAGTACTGGGGATACAGAGAAAGGCAAAAGACCATCTCGGCCCTCAGACTTAAAAGTGTATATATTCTGTACATACCTATGACCATAATTTTTTCTCTAAAAAGTATTTCCATTTAAATAGAAATACTTTCTCAGTTTTTGTGACTTCTGAAATACTTTTAACTGGTAAAAAACAATGTAGTGAAACGGTAAAGTGGGAAGAAGACAGATTGGTAGCCAGAGAACTGATTATAATCCTGCCTCTGACACTGCCTGGTTGTGTGACTAAGGGAAAAATCACCACGTATCTGTGTCTGCTGCCTCATCTATCAAACTGGGAAAATGGTGTTTGCCCAAACTCCAAGGACAGCTATGAAGGTCAAATAAAATGTTTAGGAAAGAGCATTGTGAATTGTAAAACTCTCACTGTTACGGATCAAACTAAGCTGTTATCATAACCTTTAAACCTGATTACTCAAAAATATAGAAAGAAAAATGTTTCCATAAATGTTTCATATAGATATATGGTACAAATGTAGATAGACACAAACATTAATGCTAACCAGTCCAATTTTAGCTATGTGGTCCTTCTGAAAGTGCTATGCTCACATTAAACTTCTATTTGTGAGTTGTTCCACCTACCATTCCCGGGCGAGCTTCTTATAAGCCTTTTTAATATCAGCCTGGCTGGCTGTGCGGCTGACCCTTAGGACTCTGTATGGGTCAAAATCCAACGCGGACAAGATTTGCAGGATCAAAACCAGAACTATCAAGAACTGCCAGGAAAGGCTCAACGTTCTCACTCCCATTTCTCTTCCTTCCCAGAGCTGAAATGATTGAATAGGTATGAGTTTCAGCAGCAGAAACCTGCACAGTACTGGTCTAGGTAAAAGCAGAAGACATATGGACGGAAACCCTCCACCAAACCCACCCCCGCTCAAAAAAAACTAACAAAACCTTTGGCAGAAAAAAAAAAATCAAGTCTCTGATGAAAAGATATGGATCTTTTAAATTAGCCAAAGGTAGACAATTTTGTCTTTTAAAAACAGCATCATGAATTAAGACCATTACACAAAAACACAGTATGGAAAATCAATAACTGTGATCAAAAAACTTTGGCTCAGAAATAGTTCAAAGATTACTAAACTTGCAGACATTTAAAAAAAAATGTTGAACAAAAGAACCAGACTAATTCACATTAATGTAGAACAAAGAATAGAAAATTAATATGGGAGAAAAATCAAAAAGAAAAAATTCTGGTGAGATCATTCACATTATATGTTTGATTTAATTTATTAACAGGGGCTAAATTTGTTTCAATGAATACTTCCACGGAGACCACAGAGGCTCTTTAAAAACTAAGAATAAACTCTAAGATAGGGCAGGTGCTTGTGAGCATTTCCAAATCCAAAAGATCAAAGTAAAATTATTTGAAATTTAAGAACAGTAGATTCAGTATTGCTTCAAATTCTATTCCTTCTCTTTTGTTTCCTTCCAGTCAATTTTATTAAAAAGAAAAGGAGTGATAATTCGGCAAATTCCTCCTTATTTTAATCATCTATATTATGATGGTCACATAAGAACTCACAGAGATAGAAACACAGGGGCAAGATTCAAGTTAGAGAAAATTTAGCTTGCTATTAAAGGTAGAGTCAATGATGAAGACTACAGTGTCCCATCTTCAGTAAATCTTATTAGTATATTCAGTCTCTTTCTGAAGATGACCCAGGTCGAGGTAAGAACAAGACAAGCCTTTAACTTTCTTCTTAGAAATATGACTACAGTCAAGTTGTCCTACAATGCATCTATTTTTTCTACACAGACTCTTCATCAATGATCCAGTTTGGAAGGATGAAAATACAAATATGCCACCTCAAATGTAAGAATGCTGCTTTTATAAGATGACAAATGTGTCCCAAAGGCAGATATGGAAGCCCACCACTTGTAAATCCCCATAGATTTTACTGAACTGAAAGAAAATACTGGTGGTAACAGCTGTGACAAAGAGAGGAGAAAACAAGATGTATCAGAGAGTAACCATGTTAGACAAATGCATACTCTTCTTCAATATCTTTCTCAATATCTACCAACAGGCTACTATATCTTTTGGAAATACATTCCCAGCAATGACCCAAGCTTCTCTTCCTAGATAAAGCCTATTCTGAGACACATGATGAGTTTGGGAGGGGAAAGACAATAAGCACTTACATAGTTGCTACTCTGTGAACAGGCACTGCGCTAAAGTTCTTTAGAAATGTTATCCCACAACTATGAGGGGAAGTTGGTAATATTATCATTCACATTTTACAGATGAGGAAATTGAGGCAAACAAGTTGTGTGACTTGCCCAGGGTCACTCTGTTGGTAAGCAACTGAGAATGGATCTGCACTCAGGTCTTCCTGACTCTGGTCCCAACACATCTGCCCTTTTCCCTTCTCAACTTGCCATGAGACTACTTCTAACTTTTATTGTAATTTAGCTGAACATCAGTTTCTCCCCAGTAGATTAACTCCTTGAGAACAGGAACTATTTATTTTTTTCTGTAGCTCCCCAGCAGAGAGCTTTGAATACACAGTGGCTGCTTTTCTTGTTGAAATGAATTACTCGGAGTTCGGCTTGGCTATGGCTGCATTGACTTCAGTCATTGAATTTATTAAAGCCACACTTTTGTGCCCTGAAAATGGCACTTGGGCTACCATTTCAGTGTAAAGAATTATCCAAGCTAAGACTCAAGTTTCTCCTATGTACAATGGGAGCAAGTATGGTTTACACTTGGTTGATGGAACTGCCATAAAATATGGGAGCAAAGGTGATGAGAAGCAGACCAGGAAGCTGACCTTGTGACAGTCCGGGCAGCAGAGGAAGGACTTGGAATTTAAAAACTATATTTGAAATACAGGGTAAGCCATCGTATGACCGACAAGCCTGATAATATTACGGATTTGACTATTTAAATAAAGGAAAACGAGAATGAGAGCATAAAAGATGACAACTGGGGCAATGCCACTTCTAGGACAGCGGGACGGAGGACAGCAGAACTCAACCTCAGGCAGGGCTAGTGCTCAAGAGTCCCGGAGCCTCCGTCTCCTTTTCTGTAAAAAAGGGCTGTCACCAGCTGCCTGGCCTTGGGGGAACGGGCACGGAAGGGGAAAAGCACCCAAAGCCATCTGCTCAGCTGACTACAACATCCCCCCCTTGCCGCCCCCCAACCCGAGCCCCGAGGGAGGAAGCGTCCGGCCGGCGGCGGCCGTGGGAAGCCAGGCCAGCGGGCTTCCGCGTCCCGCAGGAAGGCTTCCAGGAGGCCCCCGGCCAGGAGGGACGGCTCTCCCGGCTCGGGCCTCGGGGCCCGGGGAGAGCACACCCGTGCGACCGCCCGCCGAAGTTCAAGGGCGCGCTGGGTCAGGAGCCAGGGGCCGATCGTGGCAAGGAGCTGGGGGGTGGGGGGCCTTTCAGGACCGGGCCTCAGCTTGCCTCCCTGACGCCGGCCCTTGGGCTCCGCAGCCCCACCGCCCGCAGCAGGCGGCGAAGGCCGAGGAGCGGGGAGGCAGCCGGGAGGCCAGGCCAGGCCCCGCCCCGCCCGCTCCGAAGCCTGCACTTCCTTACCCGGGAGCAGGGTCGTGGTCCCCACCGCCCGCCCGCCCGTCCGCAGGCCGGCCGCCGCCCGGGGCAGCCGCAGGGACCGCAGAGTCCTGGGCCGCCGACAGCGACACCTGCGGCCGCCTCCCGGCTCCGCCCCGGCTCCGCCCCGCCTCCGCCGCAGGACCCCGGCTCGAGCCCACCAGGGAGGCGGCGCGGCCACGGCAGGCGCGGAGCAGCACGGGACTGCTTAAAGGGCCGGCGCCTCGCTCGGCGCAAACGGCCTTCCTGGGCGGGAGCCCGCCTGAGCCTCGCGAGCCGCCGTCCTCACCCCCTTCAGGGAGCGGCCCTGCACGTCCCGCTCTTCGTCCCGCCCCCCGTGCTCCCCAAGCCCCGTCGCCATGGACGCGGCGCGGGGGTATTGCGACTTTACCCGAGAGGCCCCGGGCCAGGAGATCGAGAGCGCCTGCGCGCTTCCTAGCGAGGACGAGTGAACGCGGGGCATGTCGGGACGGTTAGTCCGCCCACCAGGACCGCCCGTCACGCTGAGGGGCGGGACTCTGGGATGCCGGCGGAGCGGGTCCGCACGGGAATGCCCCGCCCCTGTAAAGCGGGAGGAGGTGGGGCTTCTCCAGGCTGGCCCCGCCCCGAGTCCCTGACAGGTCCTTCCACGTAGACCGGGCTTCGGTCGTGCCCCAGCTCGGCTCTAGGACCGGCCCACCCGGTTCTCCCTGGGGGTGGTACACTGATCCCCGCGCCCAGAGACCGGAAGGCCTGAGTAACACCCGAGAGCCACCGGACCGGTGCGTGCCTCAGTTTGCCCCAGTGTCCTACGGAGATAACGTCAGCAGTCTGTTGACCTCGCTGCCCCTTCCCCCCCCCTCCGGCTTCCCAAATCTAGGTGTCCCACCAAACGGGGCGGGGGGAGGGGGGAGTGAATAACAAGGCTACAGACGATATAAGCAAGAAACGAGTATATTTATTCCAAAGGCGTTAAAGAGGTGTAGACACAAGAATCACTGCACACACTCAAGGAATGAACAGGATAATGAAAATTAAAATTCACGAGGAGGCCAAAGAGAAACGACTTCCAAGGGGAAAGTTGTTCTGCAAGACAGCCCGTCAGCCATGTCTACTTCACCTTGGCTGGGCCCTGGTCAATCATTCCTGGTCCAAGGACGGGTTGCCAGGGGCCATATTCTACAATGAAGTTTTCCTGGCCAGACAACAGTCACTTTCTGGAAAAGACAACTGTCCCGTTCACAGGACTTTCCTAACACTTTTTGCAATCCATAAACCCACCCAACTGCTGGAGAATTTGATACTCAGTAACCTGGTATTAAGAAAGGACACACACCCAATGCCAAGCAAACACATTCCACACATACAGACCCACACAAACATGCCTCACATTCACCCATACCCACACCCACTCAAATAGAGGTGTCAAACATGCTTCTCTCTCTCACACACACACTCCCATCCATACTCACACACACACACACTAGGGATGGCCTTGAGGCCATATGGAGGCTAGGTGGGAGACAGGACAACTGTCCCATTTCCCACCCAACTCTGGGGACCCAGCTGGAACCACTTTACAGGTTTCACAGTGGGGAAGGAAAATAGCCCTTTTGTACTGACTGATTCTACTGAGCTTTTGCTTCAGCAGACAATAAAAGGAAATCTTTAAACAATTAACAAGTGATTAAAAAATGATGAAGCCCTCCCAGCATTAAACCAGCTGCTAGATGGTGGGGACACAGACACAGCAAACCCTCCCTTGGGGGTGATCACATACATACCTCAGCACAAAGAAGGAAAATACATGATAGAAAGAACCCCATTTAAAACACACACCCCTCAGAGACAAGTTTCACTTGGCTAGAAGCAGGCCCCCAAAGATCTAGAAACAGGCTGAGACCATCCAATTCCAGCTCTGCACAAGTCACTCTACTATGTCAGAAGGCAAGCATCACACAAGGGACGTCAAGATTCCATAGTGTCTAGGTCAAGCTCTCCAAGGGGAAGGAAAGAAGGGCCCCCTTTGGCTACATAGTACTGGGGAAAGAGTGATAAAAATGGGAGCGAACAGGAAGAGGGAAAAGGTTTGGGAAGCGGTGGTGGCCTCAAGGTGGACTTGTCCATTGATACGTTACAGGGATGGATACTGCTGAAAGTCCTAGGGCTCTATGGCCAAGTTCTCCTAACATTTACCTTAAGACTCTCAAGGGAGACTCGTTTTCCTGCAGGGAACAAAATCTGTATTTGGAATCAGAGGACAGGGTTCAGTCAAAGATTTCCTGACCTGCTTCTCCTTGGGAAAAGTGGCAAACTACTTGGGATCTCACTTTCCACATGCATACAATGAAGGGTTCAGATTATATAGCTTGCCTCTAAAATCTTTTCCTGTACAAAATCTCCCACATGGAAAATGAGTAGAGGAGAAGAACAAACCACCCTTGGGACACGGGAAGGCTCTTATTTATACTTTTGTATCCCCAGCACTGGACCCAGAGAAGGCCCAAATAAAGCCTTTTTGAATGGTACTAAATGGAAGGGAGGGACATGACAGTGAGGAGAAGACTCAAAGAAAACCTTACATAAAGACAAAAAAAGTACCAGAGATTCTGCTGGTAGACCTAGAGTCATGAGCAGGAGGCAAAGGGAACACCAAGGCCAAAAACCCTGGTGTGGGGCCACTCCATCATTGGACCATGGACAGTACTCCCCATGTGGTCATCAAGCTGGTGGCCACCCTGCCTGACACTGAATCTTGCTCTGACCTCAGCCCCTGTTGCTGAGGCCAGGGAAGCTGTCTCACTCGCTACTAGACCTTGACAAATGCACAAGGGGACTCTGGGTGGAAGAACAGGAAAGGTCAGACACAATAACAGTGGGGAGGGAAGGGGAATGCCATGGTGCCATGGCCAGGGAAGGCCAGGTAGGAGAGAGGGTCACTGCCCCTTCTGTCTCCCACCTCTGGGGACCCATCTGGAACCAGTCTACATGATTCACAGAGGGAAAGGAAGAAAATCCTTTTGAGGTATCTGCGTCTACTGAGCTCCTCTGGCTCAGGAGAAAACTGAGGGAATTTCTGTCCAGCAACAGTTACAATGATAATGGTAGCTAGCATTTACACAGCAGTCTAAGGTATGCAAAGCAATATACATATGGTATGCCACTGGACCCTAGGAGGGAGGTGTTAACCTTCTGTCCATCTGACAGATGGGCAA
>CM053771.1:41963057-42080267 GCA_028658325.1 Potorous gilbertii
TTGTTTTGTGATTTCTTGGTTTCTCAGAAAGTCATTGACCTCCATCTGTTCCATTCTAACTTTGAGAGAACTATTTTCTTCAGTGAGCTTTTGAACCTCTTTTTCCACTTGACTAATTTTGCTTTTGAAAGCATTCTTCTCCTCATTGGCTTTTTGAACCTCTCCACAGTAGATTTTTAATAAATGTTTTTGGGAAGATTCCAAACTTTAGAAATCAGGAGGAAGGACAGGTTGGCCACAGAAGCCATGTTGCCAGTGGTATCTTAGAAACTTTCAAAATCATTAATGATTTAATATTTAGGAGGGGAAACTGAGGGAAATGGTACACTTAAGTGTTCTCTCGCCTTCCAAATTATGTATGAAAAAGGGGACTCTGCTTTGGTCTGTCTGTCCTTCTCCTTCCTCTTTCTGTTACCCACTTCGCTACCCTAGAAAGTCTTCATGTAGTCTCCCTCCTTTTTCAGGTGTGGGAATTGGTGTTGTCCATGCTGGTTATGAAAGGAGGCTGGCTCATCACCTGGGAGCCCACAGCACGCCCTCCATCCTAGGAGTCATCAATGGGAAAATCTCATTCTTTCACAATGCAGTTGTTCGAGAGAACCTTCGACAGTTTGTGGAGAGTCTCATTCCTGGAAACTTGGTGGAGAAGGTGGGTTTCACGAGGGATTGATCCCAAAGGACATGCAAGCCAGAAAAGCCTTTTCTTTGGGGCTCTGAGTCCTTTGGTTGCCTGAGCCTTTTCAGGTTGAAGTTTCATGTTGGGTGGGGCAATAAACAAAGCAGTTTGTTAAACTAAGTCACTTGAGTGTGAAGGGAAGCTAATGGAGCCCAGGTGTGGAGAGTGAAGTAATTAATGATACTGGCTACTTTTCATGTCTGTGTCATCCCTATAATGAAAGATCAGATTGTGGAGCCACACTGTTGGGTTAGAAACAGTGACTGTCAAGAGACATGACAGCTATATGGAAGGAGCAGAATTCCCTCTGCCTCAGAGACAGAACTGAACGCATTGCGCTGCTTCATCCAGCTCATGTGCTGCTTCGCTCAGCTTCCCCAATAGCTTACAGATTTCCCCAACTCTTCACCTTTGTTTGAGCTCTTCCCTTCTTATACCCAGACCAGGTTCCCCCTCCTCCTGTTCACATTCTGCCCCTTTTTCAAGGTCACCCACACTTTGCCTTCTCTTCCATGACAGCCTGCACCCACCTGTGATCTCATTCCTTCACTAAACCATTTGTTCACACCTTTCTTACACACTTACCCACACTACTTTGTAATACCATTTTTCTGTCCTGTCCTGTCTTGTCCTTGGAGAGGGCAAACTCCCCAAGAACCTTGTCTTCCTTCTCTCTCCTCTCTCTCTCTCTCTCCTCCCCCACCCCACCCCACTCCTGACCCAGTGACCATTTTATAGTAGTTCCTTATTCAGTATTTGTTGCATTAAATTGAGAACTTTTGACAAGTAAAAAAATTCTCCTGTTTTGAAGGGTTTGTGCTTTATATTAACAAAAGAAAATACAGTAGGTAGATCCTAGTGTTTTCAATACACTCTCAACACAGTTATCAGGGAATTGGATCATACCTAGAAGGAATAAATTGGAAATAAGCATTTTTGGAAGGAATGTGATGAGAAAAATGTCAGTTCAAAAACCTTGATACATATGTCAGTTCCAGTCTGGATGAGGTAGACTTTCAATGTTCAGACAGTCAGCGAAGCGCATCCTGGTCATCATCACTGTGGGTCCTCAGATTGAGGCTGCACACCCGTTATCTGTGTGACACTGTTGTGTGAGGGGGCTGAAAGCACCTCCTGTATCTGACATCCTGTGGCAGAAATCTTCAGCCCTTGGCCTTCATGTCATTTACAATCCAGTTGGGGTGTAGCACACACACACACACACACACACCACATTTTGTCCAGGTTTTTAAATCACCCCTTTATGAGAGGCTTTTTGGCCACAGGTCATTTAGACAGCAGCTTACATAGTTGTATAGAGTATGTGTGTAGGGATGGGGCATAGGAGGATTGAAAGAGGAGCCAGATATTATCTCACACAAGGATTAGTTTGAAAAGACAGGGAATGTTTAGCCTGAAGAGGAGACTGGAGGGGAGGAAGTGGTAGATCTTATCTCAGCCTCTTAAAGAACTGTCACTTGGGATCAGACTTGCTCTGCCCCACCCCAGGGGACCCAGCTAAGCGCAGTAAGGCTGGGAGTTGGGGGGAGGGGAGAAACAGGACACTTAGTTGCAAAGAGATAGTTTTTGACTCCATATAAAGAAAATTTTGTAACATTGAGAAATCTTCAGAAGTGAAATGTGGGGTCCTTCATTAGAATCTGAATGACCACTTGTCAGGGACAGCATGAGGGCGTGCCTCTTCAGTCCTTTCCAGCTTTGGACTTCTGAGTTGGCACCAAATATTGCTCATTATAATTAACTCGTCAGCTTTTTCTAAGACCACTCTGAAGGGATAGAGAGAAAGGTCCGGATGTGTGAAATTTTAGTCATCATTCCTGCCACCTCTCCCACCAAACTCTGAAATGCTTTATTTCAGAAATATTCTTGTCATTGATCAGGTTCCTTTTCCTGTTTGCGTATGCAGAATAAATGCCTTGGTAGAAAAAGTTATTAGAGAAAGAACCAAAGTTGGAGGTCTTATTTTTCGGTGATATGGCCAATAATTGTTCTGGAAAGGATTGGAAGATGTGTTTGTCCTTCGTTGCCAAAGAAGTCCTTCGTTGCCATCAGAGAAATAATGACATGACTTGCACTTGACTTTGAGTGAGGGAGGGCTGTGCAGGTCACCACCCTCACTTCTCCTCCAGAGCCATCTGAATCCAGTGACCAGATATTCATCAGGATGACTGGAGATGACCTAAGATGAGGCAATTGGGGTTAAGTGACTTGCCCAAAGTCACACAGCTAGTGAGTGTCAAGTGTCTGAGGTGAGATTTGAACTCCTGAATCCTGCACTGGTGCTGTATCCACTGCACCACTTAGCTGCCCCTATGTGGAAAGAATTATGATTTCAAGTAGAGAATGATAGGAAGCAAATGATTTTATAAGATCCCAGCTCCTTTAAATAGCTGTAGTAGTAAGAGGAAAAGATGTACTGGCTGCATTTTCATGTTTCAATAAACGTTCTTATGACCTTTCCTCCTTTTAAGACGGCTATTAAGAATTAAAGATCAAAACAAACATTAAATTTTCTCTTTTTTTCCTCTAATTTTAAGGTCACTGATAAAAATTACATCCAATTTCTCTCTGGCTGGCAGCAAGAAAACAAGCCTCATGTCCTTCTGTTTGACCACATGCCACTGGCACCATTGCTGTACAAGGTACATTCTGTGCCACCACCTGGCTTAGTGGAAGGCGTGTATGTGGTGAGACTGAGCCAGGGTGTCCTTGTAGTAAATACCAGCCAGCTCTTGGGGAATGTGGAAAGACCTGTCTGTGATCACTTTTCTTTTGATTGTCTATTTCATTTAGTTGTGGGTTCATTAGAAGATTTTCAGATTGAAAAATATGAACCCTAGTATTCCTAGCTTTGTCCTAGTTTTGCTTGATTTGTGCATGGTGTATGTGTATGTATTTTCTTTACATAGATGCTAAGAACCTGAGCTTTAGGGCTGGTTGGGTCAGAACATCATGACCTGGGAAAGATGGGGAGAAAACTAATAACAAAAGAGTTACTAAGATTATGGGCTACCCAAAGAACCCACAGACCTAAATCTGGAGTAATAAAAATGAATAGGAAATTCTGCAGAGGTTACTTGCTCTCCAGGCCAAAAGAAGGCAAGATAATTCCGTTCCTGGTTTGTGAACAGGAGTTAAATTTGCCCTTGCTTCTGTATCTGGCACACTGAAGGAATGAAGACCTAGGAGGGCTTTAAACACCATTTATCAAGGGGAACAATTCCAGGTCTGATTTCAGGTGTAGAACTTAATGTTAATTTCTACTTTTTCCTGTCATATCCCACTAGTTGATTGCATTCGCCTACAAAGATTACTTGTCATTTGGATATGTATATGTTGGCTTGAGAGGGACTCAAGAGATGACCAGTCAGTACAATGTTAACATCTACACTCCTACGGTGTTGGTCTTCAAGGAGCATATAGACAAGCCAGCTGATGTTGTACAGGTAGGTATAGGTGGTGGTGGTTGTGTCCTGGTCACCTCTTCATGATGCCATTTTAGATTTTCTTGGCAGAGACACTAGAATGGTTTACCATTTCCTTCTCCAGCTCATTTTACAGAGGAGGGAACTGAGGCAAACAAGGTTAAGTGACTTGCTCAGGATCACACAGCTAGCAAATGACCAACACCAGGCCTGAACACAGATAAGTCTTCCTAACTCCAGGACCAGTGCTCCATCCTCTGCGCCACCTAGCTGCCTACATATAGGTCTATAGAGGTTTCTTTTGGTCCAGAGGCTCTTTCTAATTGTCATCTGGAGACTCAGGTGATATAAATACTGAAACCAGACATAGCATGAGAGGAGGAGAGAGCAAACCTCTTTGAAATTTTGCCTTTAAAAGTAAATAAAGATTTAATCATAGTCTAACTTCTCAGTTACCTGTATTACTAAGTATAATACTTAATAATAAGGCTTAAGACAGCCTGTGGCCTCTGGCTTCCGTAAATAAGGTTAATCTAGATAGCCCTATACATGATTTCTAATTCTCAAAAAATATGAGAATTGCCTTGCTTTACTTTTTACTGTAATCTCATACTCCTTGGGCTATGTAAGCATGAATTGTTCTTAATATTTATACCTAGTGATTCTCAAATAAAATTTTAAACAGCCTTTTGTAAAACCCATTTGCCAACTCATTCAAGAGTTTTGTTCAAGAGCTTGCTTCTCCTTTACAGGAAATAGTGAATGATCTTTATACTATATGTGTGGTGTACTTCTTTCCACTGAGAGTTTGTGGCAGAATCCAGAATTAAGAGCAGATATAGAAAACCCATATTCCCAAAGATCCAATGTTCACAAAGACCACAAAAACCCAGATTGGCTTTCCTTAGATTTCTGACTAATACACTCCTTGCTGCATCAGTCAGTCTGGCAGGAGGACATTCGCTCTGGTGGGCCACATGTCACTCAGAGCCTCCACTCTGGCTCTGAGCTAATCTTTCAGCCTCTCTGTCCTCGAGACCCCTTGCCTGTGAATGGACAATCTCTTTTCTCTGGTGCAAGAGAATGGAATAAGAGTCCACTTCTCTTTACTTTGTTTCTCCAGGCTCGAGGTTTGAAGAAACAGACTGTTGAAGACTTTGTCTCCCAAAACAAGTACCTTCTAGCGGCCAGGCTCACCAGCCAGAAGATGTTCCATGAACTGTGCCCAGTGAAGAGGTCTCATCGCCAAAGGAAGTAAGATATTGAGGCTTGTTTTCTGATCCTAGCAGCTGAGGACTCAAGGAAGGGACTGAGGAAGTCTCATCCCTGCTTCCCCATCAGATTTTTCCTGGCTTGGGGTGTTGGGACTCCATAGTTTTCACAAGTTGTGTGTGGTTTTAAAGAGTTCAGATATAGTCGAAGTAACGATCAAGGGTTCAAAGTCGGGCATCCAGAGAAAAGCGGAAACAATTGTGTACACTCAGCCTGAAGGCTGTTGTCTCAAATATGGGACTGATTGAACTGGAGCAGGGACCAAAGGTAGGTTAAGGAGGGAGGGTAGTATATTTCAAACAGTGAGCACCTAGATGTTTGTCTTAACTAAATTGGCTTTAATTACCTAAGATTCAATTATTTGAAGAAGATTATTAAATGTTACATTGGCTTTTGACTCAACGAGTGACTTGACTTTGGAAAAATTGAACCTCTCTGGGGAAGCAGTGGGGAGTTTCTTTCATTTGTGTGAAATTTCTCGAATACAACCTGGATTCATACTGCAGAAGCTGCTGATTTATTTGAGTGGGAAATTTATTTATTCAGCAAGTATTTATGAGTTACCTACTGTGTACTAGGCCCTAGGACTACGAAGACCAAAGTCAGGCAGTCCCTGTCCTTAAGCAGCTTAGCGTCTATTGAGAATAAACTTCATGGAAACTGATAAATAAATGCAGATATAGGTCACGAGGAGGGTTTTCTGGGAGCTCTTGGATTACGTAATTCAGGTGCTCTCTGGTTTCCTCCCTGGGCATGAGTTTGTGGGCTCACGGCTTACTTCCTGGAAGGTGGTTTTGCACATCCATGTCCTGCCTTCTCCTGGTGCTGTGTAGGTACTGTGTGCTCTTGCTGATTCGGGAAGGAACAAAGTCAGATCCAGATTTTGAAGCTTTCCTGTCCTTTGCATTGGCAAACAGTCAGGACACAGTGAGGTTCGTGCATGTCTACAGCAACCGGCAGCAGGAGTTTGCCAACACTTTGCTACCCAGCAGTGAAACATTTCAGGGGAAATCTGCGGTGAGTCAAGTGGGGCATTGACTAGTCAGAGATGTGCTAGGCTCCCATGGTTTAGGGATCATATCTTAGGAAACCTTTAAGACCTCACCCTTCATCATCTCGCCATCCTCTCTGACTACTCCAAGCTTTAATTAGAGAGGTCCTGGCCCACGAGAAACTTTTTTCATACCAACAGGGAAGGAAGGGCATTGGACCCTCTTTCCATGGAGTATCATCACCACTCCTCTTGATAAAACATTCCTTCTGTCACTAGGCTTTAGAAATTTTCTTCCCTTTTACTCTCCTCTCTTGCCATAGAGACCTAGAATCCCAGAGGATTCTAGGAGGGGAGTATCACATTCAGTCTGCCCCATGGACAAGAATCCCAGCAAGGGTTAGAACCTCTCTTCAAGAGCTTGAGAAGGTGGAAATCCTCCCCATGCTGGGGCAGCCCACTGCATTGTTGGCAGTGCCTCCCCATGTTCCCAGTTCTGCCCTCCTATGTCAGGCAGAGGTTTCCACATGAGGTTTAAGGCATTAGTTATTGTGGTGCTTGTGTTAAATTCTTTCCTGCATCCTGTGTTTCCCTGCTGTTATATCAGAGGCTACAGAAATGACATCTCTAGGACAAACAGAACAGAGCAGTTGGGTCTTGTCTGATCCCACCATGTTCTTGACAGAAGGATGAGAAAATATTTTTCTTTCTCTTTTTGTCTTTTGTGAATCCATATGATATAATTGCCCTTAGCTGGTTTTTCCAGTACCTCCCCAAAGAAACAGGTTGTTATCATCATAGCTGAGACTTCCTTTTTTCTTTTTGTTGTGGCTCAGGTCTCTATCTTAGAAAGGCGTAACACAGCTGGGAAGGTGGTTTACAAAACTCTGGAAAATCCCTGGACCGGAAGCGAGAAGGATAAGTTCATCCTTCTGGGCTATCTGGATCAGCTACGAAGAGACCCTGCTCTTCTTTCCTCTGAGGCCATCTTACTGGATCTTGTCGATGAACTTGCTCCCGTAAGCATTGCTGACCTATGATAATTCATGTGAGATCATTCTCGGTGCTTTAGCACTACAAAGATTTCCAAAATATTCTCTCTGCAGCAGCGCGGCTAGGTCGTTATTGTCCTCATTTTACCAGTGGGGAAATGGAGGCTTGCAGGGCGCAGGCTTCCCCATAGCTAAACAACTCAGCAGTGTTAGAGCCAGATTTCCAGTAGTCTTCTCTAGCCTACTGCTTCTCAGAGTTCACAGGAGATTGGGTTCATGCTGCTCTCATGATCTTGTAGCAGGGGTGAGTGGGAAAGCTGAGGAATGGTACCGTATTACGAAAGGAGACCGCTAATGCAATAGGAGTTTGTGGACAGTCGGTGGCCACTGTGCTGAGGCAAAAGAACCTTTGCCTTCTTTCTGATGTTAGAATGTGGAAGAACAGCTCTGTACTTGGCATTTGAACTATAATCTTCAGAAACAATTTATTCACATAGAAACGTTCCTGCTCAGAGAGAGATCCAATCAGGTAGTTTCTCTTTCTTATTGGGATTCTTCCTCCCAAGCACTTTCCACTTAGATTTTCTAGTAACCCTAAAACGAAAGACAAAATTCCATAGCAAAATAAAAGTACCTAGTTTAAGTTTAGATTTTTCTGGGTTTTTTGGGTTTTTGTAACTATTCAGAATAATAGTAATGTTATGGTTGGTACATCCTTGGAGAAACAGCATCCTTAGATCAGTAATCTCCTCTTTGATTATTTCCCTTTCCTTCTGGTCAGAGATGAGCAGAGCGATACTTCTTAGTTGAAATAAATAGATGTTTTTCATTCTTAGCCAACTCTTAGCCATAAATAACAAGTCTTGTTTCAGAAAATCAGACTCTCTCCCTAGAGGAAATTGAGTCTTCTGTTGAAGGAATACTGATTAGGTCTTTATCTTAAGTGAGACCAAGGACTTAGAACTAGAACACCGTCCTCAGTGTTATTCCATAACATCCAACAGGCCTTAGCACTGTGCATCCGTAAGAAGGAGCGCAATCACCATCTGACTGCTTGTTCTTTCTTTTGAAATCAGGTGTTTTTCCTCCGATGGATATACTCCACTTCAGAATACTTCTCAGACTTCTGGGACAATGTACTTCACAACAATTGGTAGGAAAATTGTTTGTGTTGAATGATTGCTTCTGTGCTAATATCAATATTGTTTTTCTTAGGAAGAAATATTTCATCTTGCCATGATTTCTGAGAAATACTTGTTGACACAGAGAAGCGAGATGATACTCAGGAGGTTTCAAGGGAGAGCAAGGCCTTTCCTCTCACTCTCTTGCTCATTAGCCTAAGGATACATAGTTCTTTAAACAAATAGGCACCCAAATGTTTGTTGAATGATAAATTTCTATTCTTGAGTGATTATGGTTGGATCATGTTATCAAAAGGCTGGAAAGAAATATGCAAGGTCACTTCTACTTCTCTAATCCTCAGCCTTCACAGAGGACTATATGGAAGTTGTCTTAGCCATGGGTTTACAGAAAACCACTCATCTAGCCCGTTTATTAACCTTTTTTCAGGATCTAAACAAACCACCTTCATTGTAAGGAAGCTATTCCTGATGTTTAACTTAATCCTTTATCAATTCCCTATTTCCTTTCATAGGTTTATACTTAATAAATTCTGCATATTGTCCCCAAGATCCACAGTTCATGCCATGGTTACCTTTGAGTTAGAGATTTAGGGGGAAAATAAAGTTTACTTTTTTGAAGACGAGACAGAGACCAAAGCATTAGAAATGGGGGAAAAAAACACTTCATGTTGGTTATTAGAAAAAACACTCAGTATAACCTGTTTTTCTCATCTGTCAATCTTATTTCAGGCGAGAAATGATGCCCCTTCTGTCCCTGATCTTTTCTGCTCTCTTCATTCTCTTTGGGACAGTCATCGTTCAGGCTTTCAGGCAAGTACCTGGATGTTTACTGGCCCTGCCTTTGACAGGTTTCTCCAGCCAATCTTCCCTTAATCTGAAAGCCTTTTTCTTCATTTGTTCAGTGATTCCGCTGAGGATCGAGAGTCGCGACCTCCTGAGAAAGAAGTCAGTGAGAAGGCTGAGAAGACTGAGACCTGCTTCAGCAAAGAGAGCAGCAGGTAGCAGCCTAAAGAAGCTCCTCTGTAGTTGTGAGCTGCCATTGCTCTGGCCCCTTGAGACCGATGAAGCCCTGGCCTCATGGCAGCTCAGAAAACCACCCTGGACCTGTGGTTTGATTGGTGTAGGGACCTCCATAGCACCTGCAGCTTCATGTCTTGGGAGCTGCTCTGAGCTAAACTAAAGCAGTGCAGTGTACATACAGACACAGTACATGTATCTGTGTGTATAGAAAGGTACATGTTTGTGTGTGTGCACACATAAACTGGTATAATGTTTTTGAAGAGGTATTTTATTCATGCCTTACCTGAAAGGAATTGCTGGCTAATTAATTAGCATCCAGACCTGTTTTCATTAGTTTCTTTTAAACCAATATTACTGCACTGATTTGCTTTTTGTTACCTACATTCTTCCAGTATATCATAGTTTCCCTCCCAGAGAACCATCCATAAAATAGAATAGAAAAGGAAGAAAAGCAGCCCAACAAGGGGCCTTCTCATAGCTTTTCTCTGGGGTTGAAGTTCAGTGAGTCTGTTTTTGCAATATTTAGTTTGGATGATTTTCTGCTTTGTTTTTTTTTTTTTATTTTGTCATATTGTTATTACCATTGTGTATGTTGTTTTCCTCGTTCCGTTTATTTCATTTTGTGTCCCTTTATATAAGTCTTCTCATGCTTCTCTGTGTTTATCATATTCATTGTTTTTTACAGCATAGTAACATTCCAGTATATAGCAGATTCGATGGCATGTTTAGCCATTCCCCAAACAGTGGGTATCCTGCTTCATTTTCAGTTTTTTGCTACAACAAAAAAATATTGCTACAAATATTTTAGTATATGTGGAGCATCTTTGTGAAAGGGCTCCTTAACCTCCTGGAGGTTTATGCCTAGCAGGGGCTTCTCTGGGTCAAAAAGTATGGATATTGTAATTCCTTTATTTGCATAATTATCCAAGCTGCTTTCCATAATAATTATTCTGCTTCACTGCTCCACCAACAATGCACCAGTGTACCTATCTTTCCAGTGTTATGGTTGCATGGTGTGTTATGGTGTCATCTCAAAAGAATTCACAGATTCAGACCATCTCCAAACCAAGTAAAGGGATTTATTGATAATTATGCATTTCAAAAAGCACACCGAGCTCCCAGAAGGAACTGGCAATTTCAATAAGACAAGGCAGGCAATTTAGTACATGATGCTGATTACACAAAGGAAAATATGAATATTAAAAAGGCAGGAGGGGTTCTTCAAGGGATTAGGCAGTTAGGGAAGAGATTTCAGCCTCTGTGGAACTGCACATGTGGTTTTCCATAATGCATACAGAAAAACTCATTTGAAGGGGCACTGATATGATAATGATATTATAAGATGCTCTATGCCATAGATGTACTATAGGTCAGTTCTTTACTATTATTGTGCAGGTGCCATCTTAAGGAAAACCACTCCTATAGTTTGGTGGTCAGGCATCCTGGTTAACATCCTGGTGATTGACTAGATGGGTGTGGTTGTGGTTGAGTACATGGACACACCTGCTGTCTCTGTTGAGGAATATGAGGAAGCTAAGATATTGGGGGTAGGGGCGGCTTTATTAAGACTCCATCACTGGAACTCCTTGAACATTGACCATTCCCATCTTTTGTCATCTTTGCCAATTTGCTGGGTAGGATGTGAAACCTGAGTTGTTTTTATTTGCATTTCTGTTGTTGTTAATAATATGCGGTGTTCTTCCATGTGATTATAATTTGCTACAATTCTTTTGAAAACTGTTCATATCGTATTACCACTCAGCCCCTTGGGAAATAACTTTTAGTCTTATATCTTTCAGTTAGTTGCCTATAAATCTTAGGTATCAGATCCTCATAAGAAATACAAAAGGCTTTTTGCCCCAGTTGACTGCTTCCCTTATTGCTATTCTCCTTATTCTAACTGCTTTAGTTTTGTTCATACAAAAACTTTTCAAATTCTTGTGATCACTGTTAAATATTTTATTTCCTGTGGTCAACTTTATCCCTTGTTTAGATAAGACCTCACTTCCTACCTGTCACTCTTTTGACTCTTTTCTGATTGTTTTTATGGTTTCACCTTCTATCCATTTTGAGTTTACTGTGGTACACAATATTATCAGTGTGTCAAAAGAAGGCAGGCCTATAATTCTAGGTGACTTTAATGCTAGACTTGACAGGGAGTCCTAGAGAAGAATGGGGTTGGAAACAGCAACTCACTACTGAAGACTTGTGCATCGCATCACCAATACTGTTTTCCATTTACCTAAATGCAATAAAACTTCGTGGATGCCCCCTCACAGCAAACATTGGCATCTGATAAGCCATGTGATTGTAAGGAGAAGAGACAGACGAGATGTGAGAGTGACAAAGGCAATGTGTGGTGCAAAGGGCTGGACTGATCATAGACTTATCCTTTCCAAGCTAAATATTTGCATCCGTCAAAAGTACTGCCCCCAAGGCAAAATGACTACCAGAAGAATTAATGTCAACAAATTAGAGCTCTTCTCTGAGCATGAACAGTTTGTTGCTAACTTGGAGGGAAAGTTGAGCCAACACATACATAGTTAGCGATAGTGGAACAGAAAAGGAATGGGCAACTTTCAGAGATTTGGTGTACAGCACTGCATTTGCTCATCTGAGTCAGAACACTTGCAAACACCAAGACTGGTTTGATGGGGAAGTGATGGAGAAATTTAGAAGCTGATAAATGAAAAATGAGAACTCCACAGGATATACAAACAGGATAGTTCGTCCACCTCTAAGAAGGCAGCATTTAATTCTATCGAAAGCAAAGTACAAGCAAAGCTTAGAGAGATGCAGGATTCCTGGCTCGGTAAGAAGGCAGATGCAATTCAGTTTTATACTGATAGTAACAACCCAAAGTGCTTTTGTGATTCTCTGAAAGTTATTTATGGACCAAAAACCTATGGTGCATCACAACTACTCAGTGCTGATGGAGCCACATTGATTATTGATAAGGACATGATCCTAGAGAGATGGGCTTAACACTTCTATAGTGTTCTCAACAGACCATCATCAGTCAGTGCTAAGGCCATTGACCATTTACCTCAAGTTGAAGTCAATCCCTCTTTAGCTGAACTTCTAACTGAAGAAGAGGTTTTGAGGGCCATTAAGCTCCTTTCATGTGGCAAAGCACCTGGTGTTGATTCTGTTCCAGCTGAGATTTACAAAGACCCTTGCTCATACAAAAGTTGACTGTAATTTTCAAGGTTATATGGCAAGGGGAGATTATCCCCCCAGGAGTTCAAGAATGCGTTCATTGTCCATCTCTATAAAGGTAAAGGGAATAGATTGTCCTGTGACAATTACAGGGGGTCTCTCTCTTATTCATTGCTGGCAAAATTCTTGCTAGAGTCCTCTTTAATAGACTGATCCTTCACCTAGAAGATGGTCATATACCTGAGAGCCAGCCAGTGTGGCTTCAGAAAGGGCTGAGGAACAGTCAATATGGTGTTTGCTACCTGACAACTCCAAGAGAAATGCCAGGAGCAGAACAGAGGCCTGTACCCAACGTTTGTAGATCTGACCAAGGCCTTTGACATGGTTGGTCATGAGGGCTTATGGAAAATTATGTCAAAATTTGGTTGCACAGAAAAGTTCATCAGTATTGTACATCAGTTTCATGACGGCATGTTTGCCCAAGTTCTGGATAGTGGACATGCTCTCGTGCTTTCCCAGTCACCAGTGGAGTGAAATAGGGCTGTGTGCTTGCTCCCATGCTTTTTAGCATGATATTTTCAGCCATGTCAAATGCTTTCAATGAGGATGAATACGGTGTCAAGGTCAACTACCGTACCGTTCTTCGGTTTGAAAAGGCTACAAGCCAAGACCAAAGTGGAGGGAGTGTTGGTGCATGGTTTTGTGTTTGCAGATAATTGTTCACTCAGTGCAGCCTCTCAAGCTGAGATGCAACAAAGTATGGATCAGTTCTCTGCTGTCTGTGCTAGTTTTGGCCCAATAATTAACACCAAGAAAACATAGGTGCTCCATCAGCCACCACCACACCATCTATACATGGAACCATTGGTTACAACAAATGGAGAAGTTTTGAATGCTGTGGATAAATTCACTAACCTTGGTGGTGTACTTTTCAGAGATGTACACATTGACAGTGAGGTTGATGCACTCATTGCCAGAGCTAGTTCACTGTTTGAGAGGCTCTGAAGAAACGTTTGGGAGAGAAGAGGTATTAGACTTACTACCAAACTGAAGGTCTGCAGAAGCTGTTGTGCTGGCTTCATTGTTGTGTGCCTGTAAAACATGGAGAGTCTACCAGCACCATGCCAGGAAACTGAATTGCTTCCATTTGAACTGTCTTAGGAAGATTTGAGGATCGTCTGGAAGGATCAGTCCTTGCTCGAGCTGAACTGCCAAGTATTCAAACTATGCTTCAGAGAGCACAACTCCAATGGGCTGGCCACATTGTTTGAAGGCAAAATGTACGTTTGCCAAAAAACAGACCGTTTTATGAAGAACTGACATGGCATAGGCAATCACATGGTGGTCAGAAGAAGTGATACAAGGACACCCTTAAGAACTTTGGATTTGACTGTGCGACATGGGAGATACTGGACCACTCAGAATGGCATGCCCACATCAGAAAGGGTACTGTGCTCTATGAGCGAAGAAGAATTGAGACAGCACAAAGTAAATATAGGATGTGCAAATTTGGGGTAACTACCCCAAATACTCTATCTGTGGTAGAGCACTCCGAGTTTGTATTGGTCTGATCGGCCACAGTTGGACACGCTGAAACTTCACTTTATCATGGTGATGTCATTTTGGTCCCCTGAGAATGAAGGACAACCAACCAGCCAATTTGCAAAAAAGTTGGTCCAAACCTAATTTCTGCCAGACTGCTTTACAGTTTTCCCCATTGTTTCTTGTTAAATAAGAGAGTTCCTTCCCAACCAATTTATGCTTTAGTGTTTATCAAATAATGAGTTTGATTTTTAATGATTTTCCTTGCCCCATCTGTTTTACTGGTTTACTTCTCTGTTCCTTTTAAGTGATACCAAGTAATTTTGATGAGTTCTGCCTTGTAGTGTAATTTGAAGTCTGGAAGTTTATCCCTCCTTCATTCCCACTTATTTCCATTGTTTGTCTTGCTACTCTAGACCTTTGGTACCACTAGTTTTTACTGGAACACTTTGGGCTTATTGATGGTCGCCTCTACAATATGATAAGGCATCAGAGGACTACTTTAGTACAGGTCCAGTGAGGGACTGTGTCTTTTGTCCCAAGGCCAACCTAGCTAAATTCAGAGAGACTCAGACCAAATGGTGAGGAATTTGGGGGAAATGCCACCCCAAAGTCTGCTACTAAGTTATGGAATGTGTGTGATGTACATCAGGCATCATACAGGGGAGTACCCACCCTTGACTTGTGAGATCTCTGAATCGTAGGATTAGCCATGGCCTTCTCCTGCCCACCTTTTCACTTTTTGATATTTCTCCACAGCAGAATTCCCAAGAAGGGTTTTGTGGAGGTGACTGAGCTTACAGACGTCACATACATGAGTAACCTAGTTCGACTGAGGCCAGGCCACATGAATGTCGTCCTTATTCTGTCTAACTCCACCAAGACCAGCCTGCTTCAGAAGTTTGCTTTTGAAGTGTACACATTCACTGGGTAAGCTTGGGGGTGTGTGGCAAAAGACAGGGAGAGAGATCTCTGAGCCCACACTGGAACAGGGGTTAGTTTTGTTGGGATTTTCCCCCTTTTATGCCCTTTAACTTGGGAGGCCTCTGGGTAATCCAAGCCAGACACAAATGCAAAGCCTGGATTTGGAGTGGAATGTACAAAACGGAAAGAATCCCTCTCATGTGTCTGCAGGATCCACGGGTACAGTCAGACATAGAAGAAAGGGCATTTGCTTTCAGCCTCAGTTTCTTTTGATTGAGGCAAGAGATTAAAAAGATTCCAACTTTCTGAGCCTTTCAGGAGAATTTTACTCTTAGTTTCTCGGAAATGGTGAGTGAAAGTGACCCAGGGATAAGTTTGCAGCAGAGGGGGCAACCCCCTGGGTTGGGGCCCTCTGAGCCCCTCCTCCAGCCACTTCTCTGCCCCTGCCCTGAAGGCATTTGTCCACAGGAGTCTGACTAGATTCTGGCTCATCTGGCTGCTGTTCTTTCCACAGGAGCAACTGCCTTCACTTCTCCTTCCTGACTCTCGATAAGCACCGAGAATGGCTGGAATATCTCTTAGAGTTTGCCCAGGATGCTGCTCCCATCCCAAACCAGTATGATAGGCATTTCTTGGAGCGTGACTACACTGGCTACGTCCTGGCTTTGAACGGACACAAGAAATACTTCTGCCTCTTCAAGCCCCAAAAAACAGTAGATGACGAGGAAACCATAGGTCCAAGCAGTGACCTTGACTCTTCTCTCCATTTGGGTGAGACCCGAGGGAAACCTTTCTGTAATTCTGGCTCGAAACCCATCAAAGGCAAACTAAGCAAGCTGTCCTTATGGATGGAACGCCTTTTGGAAGGCTCATTACAAAGATTCTATATCCCATCGTGGCCTGAACTAGACTGAGGATTTTTTTAAAAAAAGATTCAGCCCCTCCAGACTTTGTAAGAAGACAAGCAGGACTGTCCAAACCATCACACCAGACACACAGTAGGCTTTAGACACTCTTCTAGGACAGTGGCTAGGAGAATCTCCCCTTTGTCTTGCTCTAACCTAAGAGTGAAATATACCACAAGTTGAATTCTCTGTACCAAAATGTTTGGGGTTTTTTCCCTCATTTGGATGCCGCACTATTTAAAGCAGACACTCTCTCTTCCTCTTGTGTCTTCGCCACATGTGCTTCCCATACTTTGTCCTGTCTCTTCTATGGAGAGACTCATGACTCAGAGAGGACTGAACCCTATGAAGCTCTTGGGCAGAGGCAGTCACATACCACACATATACACACACACACTCCCCCCCATCTCTCTCTGTCCTCTTCTCATTATGCTCCTGCCTCAGTACCTGCAATAATCCTGGGGCAAGGGTGGAGGGGGGGTACCCTGGAAGTGGCCAGGAGTGTATTTGGGGGTATCCCCCTTTAGTAGACTGTGAGCTGTCTTTCCTACACTGACAAGCGTGAGCAGAGACCCTGCATGTGCATTCATTTTTCTTTCCAAGGGAAGGGAAGAGCAAAAGTGTCTGAGACTTTGCAGTTCTACATTGTTATTGTGGCCTAAAGCATCTGGACAAGCCTCACCTGCTCAGCCCATAGCCCATGTGAGGGGACACAGAGGGAGTACTGCGGCCACTGTGAGCCATTGCCATGTCTGTTGTCTTCAGATGCCTTTCTGTCTCAGCCAGTCGTAAGGCACTCTCTTAACTAGGAGCCATAACTCTGGTTGGGTTCTCAGATGTAGGGACAAGCTGCCATGAGCCAGTAGATGATAGAACTCTAGTCAAGCACTCCTGCCTTGTTGCGAGTGAATCTGAAGGAATCTTTTCAACCCCCAGGGCACAGCATTAGGACAACAGAAATTTCTTTGCATCAAGGAATTTAAAGTTTGTCAGTGATTTTGTTCTTTTGAATTCTGTTGCCCCCACAGTGCTGTCACATCCTCTGTTACCAGCGGAACCACTCCAGTTGTAGCACTGCTTGGTTTCAGCCTCTGGCCTGTTTTGACAGGTCATCTCAGCTGTTTTCCCTATCAACTTACAATCACCCTTTGCAGCTTCTGGATCAGACTGAAATCTCCAGCTGTTTCAGCATGCCTGACCCCAGTGCTGGGTTGGCTCCAGATGGGACAGTGCCAGCCTGTTAGAGCTGACCCCTTCTTTAAGGACAGAGCTGCCAGGAGAGGCAAAGGCTGTCAGCCTTTGACCTACTCATGTCTAAAACAGGAGGCAGAAACCAGAGACAGAACTCGCAGAAAAGTGACTTGGGCTTTTTAAATTATAATTGCTTTAGACTGTCATTTGACTGCAAAATAATCCAGAGGTAGTTAGTTACATTGTGAGTGCCTGCAGGGGTAAAGTGGTGAATGAGTTAAACCAAGGTTCTTCCAATATTACTCATTAAGGGGGAAAAATCAGTGCCAGGCTTCCCTCTCCCCTTGATCCTCCAAGAAATTGAGTAGCTTTGGCAGCCCATGTCTTGGGACCTGCTGACAGAGAGCTATGTCAGCATTTGGACTTTCTAGTCCAGCGAGCTAAGCCTTGTCTGTGGGCCCTGCCTGGGTAGGGCAAGTGAGGCTGCACAAGAAAACCAGCTTTTGCCTGGGCTTCCAGTGCAGCTTAGGGCTTTCGCTTTTAATTCCTATTTGCATGGGCTTCCTCACCTTAGGTTCTGAAAACCAAAAACCTCTTCCTAACTTGCTGCTTCTTTTTTTGCACTTTGCCTTGTGTAGACAATGCAAACCAAGTGGCCAGATGTACTTTCAGCCCCCCTCCTACTAACACAAGGCCACTGTGTTTGGACTGGAGCCACTGCTGGGGAAGGTGCTAGTCCTGACAACTCCCCCAGAAGTCCTTTTTGGAGAGAGGGGTTTTGTCAAGTTAAAAGAAAAATTTTAAATGAGGGACTTGGTAAATGATCACTAGGATCCCTCCCATCTCTGACACTGTGTTCCAAGGTCTGTTAGAACGGTCCTACCATTCTGTGGTTGTGGGTTTATGATTCCTTTTATATAATATGGATTTTGCTTTTTTTCTTTTCAAACCAAACCCCTTGATAATCTAAGCCTTTCCTCCAAAGATGAGTCTCAGCCGATATTTGTGCTTATTTTGGAGGCTCCTGCATAAAGGATGAATTGTTTATTCAAACCAGCTTTCTAATTTGAGGTGAATTTTGAGGTATGACCAGTTGATGGAGCAACTTACAAAGTTGGGTTCTTTGTTCCTGGTTGATTAGGACTCTGCATGTCAATGTGTTCTCTGCTGAGAATAGATACATGAAAGCTTGGCAGCTGAGCCGAAACAAGTTTGTGTAGAACATTGCTTCATTCCAAAAGAAAGATGTCTGTTTGTATCACCCTCCCAACCTTCAAAGCAGAGCAATAATAGCGGCTGCACAGCTCCCCTGTCATCAGCCCTCATCAAATGCTCGCCTTGGCAATGGCCCAGCCCCACACTGGGAGAAGTTCCCCAGCAACAGCAGCCTCTGCTCATCATGCTTCTCTCACAGCTGCCATCTGGACTCATCTACCACCACCACGCATGTGTGCAGGGGCTCCCAGTCAAAAAGCTCTAGGCTTGCATGGGTCAGAATTAGGGATGGGGAACACACATAGAGATCCTTTTTTTTTTTACGTAAAAATTCTTAGAAGCAAAGCATCTTTGCAACAAAGGGAAATGTAGCTGACAGCCAAACCCTGATGTTTTTGCCTGAGAACAGCCTGACAGGGCTACAGTCAGCAACATTCCCACAGTTACTAGACCGGTGGGCAGGTGGGTAGACTGTCAGTTCAACACAACTTTGGAAAGGGAATGGTCATACCTGGGACAGAGGTCTGAAAAGAAGATGAATGTTTTGCACTTTTGATACTCTTAGCAACAAATAACTTATTTAGCAAATTGTCTTTTTTTATGTTTGTTTTTTGTATTGTGAACGGGCATTGATGTTGATGTTATTTTTGTTTTAAGACTTACAGACTGGAAACAGAAATAAACTATTTTAATGTGTGATGATGGTGGGTCAGCTCTTGAATTGTAGTGATGGCAGCCTAGATCCCAATGGCTTTGGTAGAGTGGCCATGAGCAAGCAGGAGGGCAGAATGGAGCTCCACATGATCAGTGATGTCAGACACAGCCCACTGGGCAAGCTGCTTTCAGGGGAGACTCTTCCTTTCCTTGTAAGCCCAACATTTCTCCAGGTCTGAAGTCCAAGATGCAATTGCATACTCCCAATCAGTTTACTAACTGCCTAGGGCAAGTAGGTGTTGATAAGAGTCATTTTTACTCTATTTTCTGTGTCATCCCTTTCAGCACTGATGCCCTAGAGTGATCAGAATTCCTGGTTGGTTCTTGGGGAAATGGAGGGGAGCTTTTGTTGTGGGCTTGGTTGGTTTTTTGTCAAATTTTTGTTTAATTTTCACTACGTCCTTGGAAAAGAATGCTCTTGATGATCATTTTTTTTAAATTTCTAGAAGTCATGCTCCTAAGATACATTTAGCAGAAAATCATTGTTTGGCTTGGCAAACACTTGTCCCATGGACTTACTCCTCTGGTTGCATCAACTCGACCACTTCCTAAGACCCCTCTGCCCCGTGGCCAGCCCACCAAGGCCAGGAACAGCTCAGGCAGTTTTCACTTTGGGGAGAACACACAGCATCTCAAACAGCAGATTGGCTGCCAGGAGAGCTGTGTTTCCTGAAAAGGAAGAAGACCCACAAGAGTTTGCTAAACAACTCTCCTCCTCCTCCTCTTCCTCCCCTTCCCCTTTCTTCCCCTCCCCTCCCCCCCAGCCAAAGGAGCTTCTCTCACAAAAACTTTAGAAAGAGAACAGGACCACATGCCTGAGAGGAGTTTTTCCCACTGCCCCACCCCTCCCTTAGGAATCGCAACTATGTGGCTTCCATCTTACTGAGACTGGATTTAGTCATTCAACTCCTTGTTGCACGTCAGTCCTTAAAAGCGCAGTTAGAATGACCTTTTTTTTTTTTATCCATAAAAAGAAATTCCCAAAACTCATCATAAGTATCTTAATATCAACTCTTTTAGGTCAGCCAGGTCCTAAACCTATGGGCCTTTCTGGCCTAAAATCAGAGGCTCGACATCTGTCATGAATAGTCATGTTGAAGCAGCTGTTTAGTAAAGCAGGTCACTGCCCCATGTTCACTTTTCAGCAAAATATTAAAGCGGGTTGGCACCTCTAGGCCTAGCTACTTTTTCTTCAACAGACAGGTGAGAAGAGCTAATAATATTTAACTTTGTCCCAGGGGTTTTGTTAAGGTTAATTAGCTTGTGTTGGCAAGGAGCAGAATCAGAAGCTGCTTTGCCTCACTATTAGAAATGTTCCCTTCCCTGAATGAGGAGAACTTCACGTATCCCTAGCGACCAACCAAATTAAACACTACTCTGGCCTGGCTGTTGCTTACTTACAAATTTGTGTCCTGTACTCACCGGAAGGATCATACATAGGTGCGACTTCCACAAGGTCACAGCCCACCACGTTCAGGCCTTGACATCCACGGATAATCTCCAAGGCCTAAATAAGGTAAACAGTCATGTTACATGAAGAAATGGGAATTTAGCCTGTCACACAGTGAAGTCCAGCAGTGGACCTCATGCTGTGACTTCTGAGGTCCAATCTACAACTTCCTAACAGAACAACCAATGAAATGAGACATAGGAAAGTCAGCTACTGCCCCCAGTGTTGGTTAGAAATCAAAGGATTCTAAACTGAAGGGAATGTCCAAAGTAATTCAGAGTCCACTAGATGCCCTGGAGAGAATATGAGAACGAAAATCCTGCCCTCAGGAAGCTTGTGTCTTACCAGGGTGCATTATATATGCAAAGAGCAATTTAGAGAGAGCCAATGTGAAGGCAGACACCTTCACTGTGCTATCAGAGAGGCTAGAGAGTTTCCGGAGCAGAGAAGAATGAAAGCATTCCAGTCATGGGAAGCCGTCTATAAAGGCATAGAGGTGACCAGGCTAGAACAGAGTGCATGAAGGAGACCAATAAGAAAAACTGGAAAAACAGGAGCCATATTTTGAAGGACTCTAAGTGTACTGGGCTCAAGATTTTGCGTTTTCTGCTAGCAGTAACCCCCTATTTTACAGATAAAGAAATGCACCAAGAGGTTGTTATTTGCCCAAGCTTGCATATTGCTGCAAGTGAAAGGGCCAGAATTTGAATTCAGGTCCCCATCCTTTGACATCCGCTGAAGCTGAGAGTACAGACATTTATTCTTTCAGAGCCTCCTTACTTGACTTGGTGTGAGGCCAGCAATCTCAGGAGTCCCTGTCCCAGGGGCATAGGCCGGATCCAAGGCATCGATATCAAAGCTGATATAAATAGGTTTGTTTCCCATCTGCTGCCTCACTTCCCCCATCAACGGAACTAGTGACTTCAGCCAGCAGTCTTCAGCCAGTACCACACGGAAGCCCTAGAGGGGGTGAGGTTAACGATCTCTAGAGAAGAGAAATTTCCCAAACCTGAGAGGGGAAACCGACCTTCTCTGCTGCTGTTATGGGGGAGAGACAAAGGAGTGTTTCCAGTCCCTTTCTGTTTTATCACTATTCCCTCCCTTCCATCCCCACTCAAAAATCAGTCAGTATTGAACTGACCGAGTACCCCTAAAGGCACCCAAAGACCACACTGGCCAGCTGTTCTTCCTGTGAATGGCTCTTTTGATTTGTTCCTCGAGCATTTATTGAATACCTGCTGTATGCCAAGCTCTGTACTAGGTTCTGAGGACTCAGGCCAAAATTGTGTGTGTGTGTGTGTGTTCATTTGGTGAAGCTGAGCCCTACACCTTTTTAATTGAAAGAAATTAAATGCTAAGTTGCAGTTACACTTGGTGAAAATAAAGTCCTTTTTTTTCCCCATCCAAGCTAAACTTCCTCTAATCTATTCACAATCCTCTTGAGCATCAATGGACCCCAGGTCAAGAGCTCCTGAGTAGGTAGGTACATTTGACCAGATTCTAGACTGGATCTGTGAATTAATTGTTATAGAAAACATTTTACCAATGCAGATCAGCATATGCTTTGCAACTTTTAGAGAATTAACTGGTGTCCTGAAAAGTTGAACAGCTTAGCCCTTGTCCCAAAGCCAGCATGTGGGAGTAGCATTCAGAGGAGGGGACTTGAACCCAGGGCTTCCTGTTTTCCAGGTCAGCTCTTTATCTCCTACATTAAGCTGTCTTTTGATGAATATAATTTAAGATGGGAAAGAGCACCAGGGACCAGGAAAGGGATTTCCTGGAAAAGAGGGCATGTGAGCTCAACCTGGCAGAATGTATTGAGACATTAATAAAGCTGTCATGTCAGGGATTTAAAAATTCCCTAGAATGAAACAATTCCTTCATGTTTCCTCGGGCGACTGCCTTTTCTTGTCATATATAAGAAATGTTCTTGCTGCATTTGGGGTCCCTGCATCCCCGCCAGAAACTGCTTAGCTCGTTCCTGGGAGCAGCTGGCAATATTCCTGGTACTGTTCCACTAACACCCACCTCCCTTCTCATTTCCTCACCCCCAAAATGTGGTTTCTCATCCAATAGACCAGCATCCTTGTCTGTGTCTCGTGAAACACTTCTGGTAAAAACAGTCTGTCACCCCCAGCATTCCAGACTTCGTGACTAAAGCAAGCCCTGACCACCACCCTTACATAAGCTTTGGGGAAAGAAGGAGAGAAGGACTCTTCTTGTCCAGTCCTTCACCTGGTCTCGATTGTACTTGTAGGGATTCAGGGTCGTGGAGGATCCCCGCATGCCTATTTGCACCACTCGTTTGCAGTCCAGGAGTCCTTCTTCTACACAGCGGCGAAAGGGACTCCCATGGTAGAGCTTCTCTCCCAAGGCTTTGTCAGCTGTGTCAGCATGGGCATCGACATGTAACAGCCCAACAGGACCATGCCTAGTGACAGCAGAGGGACCTGAGAGTCATATGTCTTTGGAAGGCCAACTCAAAAACAAATTCAACAAGCGCTGGCTGGGGGTGATAGTTTAGACAAACACACAGTCCCTCCTCCATAGAGCTTATGGTCTAGTAGGAAAATATGGCATACAGATATCTTTGATAAAAATAATAAATATATGAAAAATACATTCAAGTATGACAAATGAAGCATCCTACAGGAGGGCTAAAGTAGAGAAAGATGATTAGAGGGACTGGGTTCAGGTCCCAGTCTCAACTACTTACTAACTCTGATTCTGGGCAAGTCACCGAAGATCCCTCTATGCCTTCATTTCCTGTTCTATAAAATGAAGGGTTTAGACCAGCTGATGTCAAACTTTAATAGAAAAAGGGGCCACTAAACTGTAAGCTGGCCACATATTGGTTGGGTTTTTAAATGGAGTGTTATCCACATGTTATTGTATTTTTATTTATTTTGTTAAATATTTCCCAATTATCTTTTAATCTGGTTCTGGTCAAATTTGGGAGTATGGTGGACCCTGTGCTCATTTCTGACACCTCTGGAATAGACAGTCTTTAAAGTACTTTCCATCTTTTAATTCTATCATTGACTTACTGCGATGGGTGAGAGAGTGTTCCCTAGAGATGGTGGCATTCTGATTTGGGATGTATAAGAATTCGAGAGGGAGGGGCAAAGGATGAGTATGGCACAGGCATGAAGAACATGAAAGAAGACTAGCCCGTGCGTGCACACATGAGATAAATGGGCCTTCTCCGAAACAGTCTGTGGAAGAGAATAAGTCATATGATATACAGCTAGAAAGAGGACATGGCAGCAGACTATGGATAGCCTTCAATGCCAGGGCAGAAGAATCTCACCCTCACTGAGGAGAAAGTAGGTAGTCCTACTCTCAAGATTTTCCACACTTGATTCCAGGGTTGGTTTGGTTTTCTTCAACTGGCCTCGATCTCAAACCATAATCACAAGCAATCAAATCACACAGTTGGGGCCAGTGATAAGCTTGCAGAAATGAGTCTGGACAGCTTGCTTGTCCCCTGGAATTTTTATATTTCTTAGAGCTATATTATGAAAACTGTTTAGAAATGGATTTAGAAATGAAAAGGACACCTTGAGATTATCTAGTCTAACTCCCGTATTTTATAGAGGAGAAAATAGGAAGTCTTCCAGAGGTTAAGGGACTTGTTGAAGGTCATGTAGGTAGGAATGAAGTGGCACAATCAGGATTTGAACCCAGGCTCCCTGGCCCCAATCCATTTTTTCACCACACCATGCCGCCCTCATGGTGTCCACAGGCATACCACAGGACTACACCCAACACAGACCGAACCCAGATGGTTCCCTTGTTCTCTGTTTTCCATCCTAGTGACAATGGAGCATTTCCTTGCTCAGTTTCTCCTGGGAGAAATTTTGTCTATTGTCTGGGTGGGAAAGACCCTCCCCCACCACCACAACCTCCATGCTCATCCTTATCTAAATGCTCTCAGTCTTTCCTTTGTCACTAAACACTGACACCAAACTAAATAAGACTCACTGTTCTCTAAAGATTGAATACTTCACTCCAGCTTTTGAAAAACCAGAAGGAAAGTTTAAAATCTCAGCATACTGGTCAGAACAAGAAGGAAGCAGGCACCAGAAGGCGAATGTGCTCTGGAGACCCAGAAAATTCTGACTTGTGCCTGGCAAATAACAGATGCTTATAGAGCCTTTCTTCATTCATCCTGGATGAACACCACCAGCTCAGCCATTTGGCAAGACGACCTCCTAATACTCTCCCACCCCCAACCAATGACCTGAGCTCATGACCTCAGAGCCAACAGTGCCTGGATTTTAAAAAACTAATTTGTTTTAGATCTCCTGAAACTCACTTTTCTGCCAATGCCTGCAGTATGGGGTAAGTGATTGTGTGATCTCCTCCTGTAATGAAAGAAAAAGAAAAAAAATTACTCTCTGGAATTACAGGGAGGAGTGATGGACTCTACCTAGTACATAGATTGTAACAAGTTAAAATGCACCTAATTTGGAGCTCCTTTCCATTAAGATGAAAGAACTGAAGCCAGAGCTGAAATAAGAGTAGGTTCCATGATGAGGAGACAAGAATTGAGGTGGGAAAATAGCTTCCATTTGAAGCACATTAGATAAATTGAGGCACCCACCACAACATGCTGAAGAAAATTTTTACAGGTGGAGCTGATACAAGCATGAGGTTGTGTCCCCATTGCCTCAAGCCATCAGGATGGCTCATCTCTCCACTAGTGAAGCTCAGTGCCTTAGTAGACAGTTTCATGGCACCTTGGGGGCCCATACCTATTAAGATGAAGGTGTTGACTCAAAGAAATCTTCCCAGCCTGGGAGCATCTGCTGAGATAACCCCACTCCTCCCAATGCCACCCACCCACTCAAGATCATCTCCATCATCTCAAAGAGGCTAAAAATAGATTTTGTCATCCCAATCCAGGAAAAAGAAATGTTCTTGGACCTTCAGTAGCTCATAGCATATGGAACAAATGTGTTACATTAAGTACTTATGAAACCAGCAGAAAGTTGAAAGATAGAGGGCTGAACAATTGACCAGGGGACTTCAGCAGGCATGCCAGCCAGCTTTGGCTCTACAGGTTTGTAATATCTGCCTTCTGAAGGCTTCACCTTGGCCCCAATCCATCTGCATGAAAGAACTTGACCAACCCATTAGTTTCTTTTAATTTTGTCATCCTCGCCACAAAGACTGCCCAGGCAGAACAATGAATGACATTTCTCTCTCTCTCTCTCTCTCTCTCTCTCTCTCTCTCTCTCTCTCTCTCTCTCTCCTGATTGCTGCTGGACTCCCTATCTTGGTGCCACACTTAAACTATAAAAACTCAATCGGCTACAGCCCAGGCCTTCCCAACCCAGGTGATTCACCACCTGAGTTAAAATCTAATCACTGACACTTAGCTGTGTGACCGAGCAAGTCACTTAATCTCTGCCTGCCTCAGTTTCCTCAACAGCACCTACCTCCCAGGGTTGTTGAGAGGATAACATAAAATAACTCTTTTTAAAGTACTTAGCACAATGCCCTAACCACAGTAGGAGCTTAATAAATGCTTTTTGTTTTCATTCCTTCCACCAGCTGCAGGGACAAATGGGGGCTTTCGCCGTGTCTGCGGAATGACTGAAACAGTCGTCCATACTTGCCCTGGGCAAGCAGCCAGGTTCAAACCTATAATCAAAAAATTAGCTAATGATACTAGCATTTACATAGCACTAAGTACTTTACAAGTATAATCTCATTTGAGCTTTACAACAACCCTGGGAAAACAGATGTTTTATAATCGGCCTTTTACAGTTGAGGAAACTGAGGCAGGCAGTGGTGACATGACTTACCCAGGGTCACACAGCTAGTAGGTATCTGAGGCCAAATTTGAACTGAGGACTTCCAGTGCTCTATCCGCTGCTCTACCTAGCTGCCTCATGATATGAAAATAAACGGCGGTAGCCCCTTACCCAAGGTAAGAGGAATGCAGTTGGCCGCTGCAATTCTCTGATAGGCTTCTCGAATGAGCCGGCAGCTGTCCGGAAGATTGTACAGGTTGACATCCACATCACCAATGTCAGCCACTGAGAGCGACTGGAAGGGGAGAGCACTTGTGCTTGGGTTAACTGTCCTCAGCAACACAGATTCCTCCCGGATCCGTCGAGGTCCAAACCTGGAAGATAAAGAGCATCCCAACTGAGAGGAAGGCCCTGGATGGCCTTGTGCAGGCAAGGTGTGAAGGCCTTGGGAAGCAGTCAGACGGCTATAACCAGGTGCCATTTGGAAAAGCCCTTCCCTCCAGATCTGCTTTTTCAGGGGTAATAAAAACTTCTATTTAATAGTAGCTAGTGCTTATTAAGTGCCTACTATGTGCCAGACACTCTCCTAAGCACTACATAATCATTATCCCATTTGATCCTTGTAACAAACCCAGAAGGTAGGGGTTAATATCACCCCCACTTTATAGTTGAGGAAACAGGCAGACAGAGGGTAAGTGACTTGCCCAGGGTCACACAGGTAGTAATTGTCTGAGATCAGATTTGAAGTCAGGCCTGACTCCAGGCGCAGTAAGTAGCCTGTCCACTGTGCTACCTAAGCTGCCTAATGAGCCGTGTGTGCAGGACAAAAGAATTTTCTTTTAAATAGAAATAAAGTCTAGCTTGTTAATTTTTCAGAAATAAGAATTTTTAGGAGAAATATAAACGCAAACCTCCACCCCCCCCAAAAAAAGAGCTTTGAGGGAGGCTAGGTGGCACAATGTATAGAGCACCTGGAATCAGGAAGATTCATCTCTCCGAGTTCAAATCTGGTCTCAGACACTTACAAACTGTGTGACCCTGGGCAAGTCACTTAACCCTGTTTGCTTCACTGTAAAATGCGTTGGAGAAGAAATGGCAAACTACTCCAGTAACTTTGCTAAGAAAAGCCCAGGTGGGGTCACAAAGTTGGATATAATTAAAATGACTCAACAACAACAAACTTCATCGATTTTCTTCCTCCAAAAGTACAAGGCATAAATAAGTTTTCATGGAAAAGATACTGGAGTGGTTTGCTATTTCCTTCTCCAGTTCATTTTACAACTGAGGCAAAGAAGGCAAAGTGACTTGCCCAGGGTCACACAGCTAGTAAGTATCTGAGGTCAGATTTGAATTCAGAAAGATGAGTCTTCCTGACTCCAGATTCCCCTTTACTGCCTCACCAAGGGGAGTGAGCAGTTAATAGTTTTTCTTTCATCCATAGCAACCCTGTGAGGAAAATACAGTAGTGGATTATTACTGCCTATTTTACAGATGAGAAAACTAAGGCTTGGAAAGGTGAAGGACCTTTCCCAAAGTCACATAACTAAGAAAGTATGAGACTTAGAATAGAAGCTAGGCCTCAAAACTCCATGTCTGGGGGGCACTGGGCACGCTGCTGCCTCTTGAGGAAACTTACCTTGTCCCAGGCCGGTTAGAGGTGCCAATATCTAGAGGAACTCCCACAAATGCAGCATCAAGTCCTTCAGGGTTGCTGTGCAAGGGCAGTCTCATCATGGTGCAGATGCCTACTGACCGAGCTACAAACTCAGAACTGAGAGGCATGTTATACGTGGCACCTGAGGCCCATCTGCTTGCGATGTCTGACCATTGGAAGTGGTTCTTGAAAAGCCTAGGGGCAGAACCAGCTAGGCAGCCAGACTGGGTCCCCGGGAGCCTGGTCCTGGTCAAAGACCTTCGGCAGGTCCCTAAGCCTCCTAGCCTGCTGAGTCCTGAGGAGGCCCCCAGATGGGCACCATCCTTCCACAAACTGGCTTGGAGAAGTCTTCGGCCATGGCAGGAAAAAAGCTGCTCCATCTTGCCCTGGTGCTGGTGAAATCTTTCCTGGCCTTTGCTTTTCTTTGGCAACCAAGTCGATTGATCAGTAACTTAGTGCTGGCTCAAAGGGCAGAGAATATCTTCTGGGCAGCTTTAATTCAAAGGCAGTGGGGGAAGGGATTCCAAGGCCAAACGAAAGGTGCATTCATTCCCCCCCCCCCCCCCCCCCCCGCAGCCCCAGCTCCTATAGAAGCAAAATGGAGCCTAAGAATGAAGAACACTGTGGCAAGTTCTTTCCGTCCCTGTCCAGTACAGAGATACTAACAATAACTCCAATTTCTCCAGCACATGGGTTCTTGACCTACAGATAAATTTTAGAGAAGTGTGTGAACCAGCATGGGGAAAAAGTTCCACTTTGATTTAATATTTAGTTATGAGTTGTTTTTTTGTTTTAGTTATTGTTTTTTAAATTAGCCTGAGAAGGGGTGGCCCAATGGATCGAGCTCCAGGCCTGAAGTCAGGAAGACCTGACTTCAAATCCAGCCTCACATACTTGCTACCTGTGTGACCCTGGCAAGTCACTTCACTCTACTTGCCTCAGTTTTCTCATCAGTAAAATGAGCTGGAGAAGGAAATGGCAAACTGATACAGTGCCTCTGCCAAGAAAACCCTAACTGAAGTGATGAAGAGACATGAAATGACTTAGCAACAAGAAAGGGTCCCTACGCTTCACCAGACTGCTGAAGGTGTCCAGAAGGAAAGGGAGGGAAAGAGGGAACAAGGATTTATATAGCATCTGTTATGTGCCAGGTACTGTGCTAAGTATTTTACAAATATTGTCTCATGTCATCCTCACAACCACCCTGGAAGGGAGGTGCTATTATCATCCCCATTTTACAGATGAGGAAACTGAGGCAGGAAGAGGTGAAGTGACTTGCCCAGGGTCACATAGCTAGTAAATATCTGAGGCCAGATTTGAACTCAGATTTTCTGGGTTCCAAGGCCCAACAGCTATATCCACTTGGCTGCCTCAAAAAAAAAAAAAAAAGGTTAAGAACATGACACACACAAAAAGGTTAAACTACCCCTACTCTAATACAAAAAAATGCTTTTCACATTAAATGTCCCCCAAGGCAGGTAGTTCAAGTGTTAATATCTCTATTTTACAGAAAAGGAAACTGAGGCTCTGGGAACTTATGATATGATAATGTTGACACAACTCATAAACATTTGAGACAGGATTCAAAGACCTGACTCCAGGGCTGGCACTCTATCTACTATACCAACAACGAGAAAACATACCAAAATGCAGGATAAAGCCAAAGCAATATTTAAGGGAAATTTTTTATCTCTAAATGCTTACAGTGATACAAGAAAGAGAGAGCAGATCAACAACTCTGAAATGTAAATAAAAAATCTGGAAAAAGAACAAAATAAAAATCTCCAATTAAACACCAAAATAAAAATCCTGAAAATCAAAGGAGAGATTAACAAAATTGAAAATAAAAAAAAAATGAATTAATAAGTAAAACTAGGAGTTGGTTATATGGGAAAAATAAAATAGATAAACCATTGGTTAATTTGATTTTTGAAAAAGAAAGAAGAAAACCAAATTACCTGTATCAAAAATGAAAAGCGTGCATATATCATCAAAAAAGATGAAATCAAAGCAACTATTAAGAACTATTTAGCTCAATCATATGCAAATAAAACTGACAATCTTAAGTAAAATGGATAAATATTTACACAAATATAAATTGTCCAGATTAACAGAAGAGGAAATAGAATACTTATATCTTAGAAAAAGAAATTGAACAAGCCATAAATGAATTCCCTAAGAAAAATTCCCCAGGACCAGATAGATTTGCAAGGAAATTCTACCTAACATTTAAGAAAGAATGAATTACAATACTATTTAAACTATGTGAGAAAAAAAAAGGTAAAGGAGTCCCAGCAAATTCCTTTATGACGCAAATGTGCTTTTGATACTGAAAGCAGAGAGAATAAAAACAGAGAAAACTATACACCAATTTCTCTAATATTGCTTCAAATTTTTAAAATAAGGAAACTATAGCATTATATCACAAAGATCATAAACTATGACCAGGTGGGATTTACACCAGAAATGCAGGACTGGTTCAATATTAGGAAAACTAAGTATAAATGACTACATAATTACAAAGCCAACAGAAATCATATGATTAACTCAATAAGGCAAAAAAAGCAGTTGACAAAATACACCACACCTTTCTATTTTAAAAAACCATTAAAAAGCATAATAATAAATGGAATCTTTCTTAAAATGGTAAGTAGTATCTGTGTAAAACCAAGAGTAAGTATTATCTGTAATGGGAATAAACTAGAAGCCTTCCCCAATAAGCTCAGGGATGAAGCAAAGAAATGCTTTGCTAGAAATCCTAGTTATAGCAATAATACAAGTAAAAGGAATTGAAGGAATAAAAATAGACAATGAGGAAATAAAACAATTATTTATCATAAAAATGAGACAAGGACCCAGATATACAAAAATATTTATAGCAGCTCTTTTGGTGGGGGCTAAGAATTGGAAATTGAGGGGATGCTCATCAATTCGGGAATGGCTGAACAAATTGTGATATATGAATGTAATGGAATACTATTATTATGCAATAAGAAATTTGTGCTATTTGGAATACTACAGAAAAACCTAGAAAGACTTATATGAACTAATGCTAAGTGAAGTGAGCAGAACCAGGAGAATATTATACCCAGTAACAGCCACATTGTTCAATGACTAACTTTTATAGACTTGGCTCTTCTCAGCAATGCAAGAATCTAAGACAACTCCAAAAGACTCATGATGGAAAATGCTGTCCACATCTAGAGAAAGAAATATACAGTCTGAATGTAGATCAAAGCACATTCTTTGATCTGTTTTTTCCTTTGCTGTTTTGTTTCTCTTTCTCATGGTTCCTCCCACTGGTCCTAATTCTTTACAACATGACTAATGTGAAAATATGTTTAATACAAAAGTATATGTAGAGCCTATTTCAGATTACATGCCATCTTGGGGAGAGGAAAAGAAAGGGAGGGGAAGAATATTTAAAGCTTAAAAGTTTATGGAAGTAAATGTTGAAAACAAAAAATTAATTAATAAAAAAATCACTCTGAGGTATGATGGTATACTTACAGAATCCTAGAGCATTAACTAAAAACTAGTTAAACAATGAATAAGTTTAACAAAGTTACAGGATATAAACTAAACTCATATAAGTCATCAACATGTCTATACATTACCAGCAAAATCCAGGAAGAAAAGATAGAAAGAGAAATTCCACTTAAAATAATTGTAGACAATGTAAAATACTTGGAAGTCTAACTGCTGAAACAAACCCAACAAATATATGAACACAATTACTAAACACTTTTCACACAAATATAGATCTACACAAGTGGAGAAATATTAATTGCTTGTGGATGGGCCAAGCCAAGAAAATGAAAATGACACTTATACCTAAGTTAATTTACTTATTCAGTATCATACTAAACTACCAAAGAATAATTTTGTACAGCAAGAAAAAAATAATAACAAAGTTCATCTGGAGGATCAAAAGATCAAGAATGTCAAGGGAATTAATTAAAATAAAAAAGTAAGAAAAAAATAGTGTGAAAGAAGGTGGCCTAAATGGCAATCATCAGAACAATCTGGTATTGAATAAAAGAAAGAGTGGCAGACTGATCAATGGAAAAGATTAGATACACAATACACAGTAGTAAATGGTCTAGTAACCTAGTGTTTGATAAACCCAAAGATCCAAAAAATTGGGAGGCAAAAACTCACCATTTGACAAAATTGCTAGGAAAACAAGAAAGCAATTTGACAGAAAGTAGACCTAGATCAACATCTCACATCATATACCAAGACAAGATCAAAGTGGGCACATGATTTAGACATAAAGGTTGATATCACAAGCAAATTAAGGGAGAATGAAAAAATTCATCTGTCAGATCCATGGATTAGGAAAGAGTTTATGAGTAAACAAGAGATAGAGAGGATCACAGGAAGTAAAATTGATTTTGATTAAAAGTTTTTGCACAAACAAAACCAATGCATCAAAATTAGAAGGAAAGCAGGAAATTGGGGGGAAAATTTTACAGCAAGTTTTCTGATAAAGGTCTCATTTCTCAAATATATAGAGACTAAGCCAAATTTATAAAAATAAAAGTTATTTCCCAATTGATAAATGGTCAAAGGATATGAACAGGCAATTTTTAGATTAAGTCAAGACTATCTGTAGTCATATGAATAATGTTCCGCATCATTAATAATTAGATAAATGCAAATTTAAAAAGCTCTGAGGTACCACCTCATACCTATCCGATTGATTAATATGATAGACAAAGAAAATAACAAATGCTGGAGAGGATGTAGTAAAATTGAGACCCTAATGCACTGTTGGTGGAGCTGTGAACCCATTCTGGGAAAAATTGGGAACTCATCCCAATGAATTATAAAACTGTGCATATTCTATGACCCAGCAATACCACTACTGTATCCCAAAAAGATAAAAGGGAAAGGAAAATGACCTATATATACAAAAATATTTATAGCAGTTTTTAAAAAATGAATTTATTTTAAACTTAAATGCACAAGAAAAGAAAAAGAAACACATTACAAACTTAAATATTAAAACTTAAATACAAAATAAGGAAAAAAAAGCATTGCCATGTGCACAGGAGAACATGGAGACTCCAAATAATACAACAATAAACTTCAATAAATACTACGGACTGTGTTCAGAGCTGTCCATCTCTGCTTCCTTGTAAGGTTTCTTTTGTAATCTGCTGGGTTCTTCTCACTTTGTTCTTTTTATCCCCTCCTCCCCAAGAGGATTATAAGTGCAGACACATATAGATATGTATATATGTATATGTATATATACATATACAGACCTATACACAAACATATACATACACACACATACATGTACTTATATACACATACCCATACTTAGATATCTATAATCATACACACATATGTACACATTTTTGGAAACTGAGGGGATACCCATCAATTGGGGAATGGTTGAACAAGTTGTTGTATCTGATGATGGAGTACTATTGTGTTTTAAGAAATGACAAGCAGGAGAGTTTCAGGAAAATATGGGAAGATTTATACGAATTGATGCAAAGTGAAGTGAAGAAAACCAGAACAGTGCGTAGAGTAATACCAATATAATTACCATGGTCAACTATGAAAGACTTAGCTACTCTGATCAATACAGTGATCCAAGATAATTTCAAAGGATTTTCAATGAAAAAATGCTATCAACATCCAGAGAGAACTGATGAACTCTGAATGCAGAATGAAGAATAATTTTTCACTGTTCTTTTTTCAACATAGCTAATATGGAAATATGTTTTGCAGGACTTCACCGGTATAATTGATATTATATTGCTTGCCTTCTCAATGGGTAGGGAAAGGGCTGAAGGAAGTGAGATAATTTGAAACTCAAAATGTTTAAATGAATGTTAAAATAAAAAGTATATTTTAAAAAATGCTTTGTATAACTGATACTAAAATGCTTTCCTTCTTGATGGAGCAGTGGGAGAGAGAATTTGGAACTGAAAACATTTGAAAACAAATATTTAAAATTGTTTTGTATGTAATTGGGGAAAACATAAAATAGTCGATTAAAAAAATAAATGCTTGCTGAGTTGAACTGATCAAAGTTTAGTGGCAATACTCCATAAGAAGTATTCAGTATTTGAAGATGGACCCTCTTTCCAAGACAGAAAACTTATTCAGACTATTTCTAGAGCTGCAACCACTGGACTACGTACCCATCAGAGATCCTTGTTTCAATATTAGGTTTCTCATCTTCTGAAAACACTAATGGTAGCTCTTGGATAATTAATATTTCACCTGAAGCATATGACAGCCAGCCAAAGCGTGAATAGAGATCCCTCTGTGTTTCCGCTATCCTCATGGATTCCCTTTGGCCCCTGTGAATGATGTAACAATTCCACAGAAGGTGTCATCAAATTGACTTGTTCAGTCTCCTCCAAGGTTGGGAAGTATTCTTCCAGGTCTTCCTTATCGCCAAGAGATTCCTTGACCTCTTGAGCCCTGGAGGATTACATCAGCTCATCCTCACAGTCCTTATCCCCTGGGACTAAAGGAAACAACAGAGATAAATTTGAATTTTGAGAGTATTTTTGCCTGAGCACAATAAGCTTCAACTGTATGATCTCTAAAGATATCCTCTCCCTCTTTGAAAAGCAAAGGAAAAACGAATTTTTAAAAAGATGCACATTGAGAGAGAAATTTTTTTTTTTGCAATATTTAAAAAGATAAAAGAAATGAAACAGACTAACATTCTATTTCATTGGTCTAAAATGGACCAGACCCCATTCCTCTGGTAATTTGCTTATAAAGGAACATAAACATGGACCAGGGAGCAGGGACCCTTTGTTCCTAGTTTCTGCGTGTACACTGTAGAAAGCACATTAGTATTTTCAGTGCCTGTCACTTCATTCCCTTCATACAGAGGAATCATTAGCAAAAGCATCATCCCTGACTATAAAGAACAATAACCTATATTATGACCCTTCCTATTCAAACAATGAATGGATTCTATAGTCTCCTCACTGTCTGTGGGTGTGCTGTGAATCTGCACCTGTTCTACCAGTATTTTAGTTAGACATCAAGTAATTATGTGCCTCTGGGGCCCAACTTTCTCTGTCTTCTATCCCTAAATGCAACTCACAAGGGCTGTGCAGCATTAATCAATCACCCAAGAAAGGGGCGGTGCTTTGAAGGCACACAGAATCATTTCACTTACTGCACTTTCAGGATCAGGCCAGAAGAGGGCAAAGACCTTGTACAGTCCATGGAGGTCTGGGTGCAATGAAATAATGGAGGAAATTCTCGTTCTTCTCAGATGATCATGGACAGTTATAAAACATCTCACAAACTGTTTATAGTGTAAGCTAGGTCATTTAAAAAAAAAAAAGCATTGCTGCCAAAATTCATACTGACATCCCATAACATGTCTCATTAGAATATTTCAAATTGACAACAATGACTTTTATATGCCATTTTGAACAAAATGTTTTACATATGTTATCTCATTATCTCATGTGAGATAGGATACTGCAGGCATTATCAACACCATTTTATACAAGAGGAAACTGAGGCTCAAAGAGTTAAAGTAATTTGCCCATGGCAACTTGTGAGTATCAAAGGCAAGTCTTCCTGATTTCCAAGACCAACACTCAATCCACCCTACCATACTAAGGTCAAGCAGTGGAAAGTTATGCCGGAGTCTTAAAACCTGAGTTTGAATCTAGCTATGTGGCCACAGACAAGTCACTTAACCTCTAGTTGTTTTAGTTTCCTCATTTGTAAAACAGGAATAATACTGGCACAACTTACTTCACAGGGTTTGTGTATGTAATGGGTCTTAGCAGGGAGCGACATATAGCCAACTAGAAACAGAATCCAAGTAAAGATGCCATCAAGGAAAAGAAGATGAGCTAGTCACAAGGTGAGAGATGACAAGTGGACCGTCAGATGGCTCCACTTGTGATGTCAGGAAAAAGTTCAGAAGACTAGAGCAAGCTGATAAACTGCCTATGGTAAGTAAATTATGGGGAAAATTCCTCTGAGTTTCAGCTTTCTTAAAGAAGCCACTAATGATCTCCCTTAATCCTAATGCCTTCCTTTCTTGGTTATTTCCAATTTATCCCATACGCGTCTTGTCCTCCATCAGATTGTAAGCTCTTTGAGGGTAGCGATTGTTCTTTTGCCTGTCTTTGTACACCACAGCCTGGCAAACAATAGATGTTTAATAGATGCTTCCTGACGGAGAAAACAGATGACAATGATGCAAGATGGGCAGGCATGGATGGAGATTATCCTATCTGAGTTACTGGAAGAAACTCCTTAATATATGAGATCACAAATCTATTAGAGACAGAGGCAGAGAAGTGGATAGAGGGGAGAACTTAGATTCAGGAAGACTCGAGTTCAGATTCACGCTTAGAGATATTTCCCAGTTGTGTGACTTTAGGCAAGTAACTTAAACTCCATCTGCCTTGGTTTTCTTATGGAAAATAGGGATGATAAAACGAGCAACTGCCTCTCAGGGTTCTTGTGAGAATAAAATGATATTGTAAAGTGTTATATAAATGCTGGCTATTATGATTCAGAACTACCGTAAAGCGATATTCTATGGAAAGCACATTTGGAACTCTTAAACTGTTACCAAAACTATTTTATCAGTACGTGCTCCCTCTCCATTAAAACAGGTCATGGTCTCTCCATAACTTATTGGATAGTATCATGAGTTGCTTTAGATAAAATAATTCCTCACCTCATGATCAATCTTTATTCACATTGAGGTATGTTGGTCCTAGGATGTCCAATAGTCTCACCAGGTTGACATGTGAGGTCTTTCTAGCTTGGATAAAGCCAACCAGAAATCACATTACATAGGCAGAGTCTTCTACCCAGAATCATCTCCATGAAGAAGTACCAGAGTAGAATTTTAGTAGAAAACAAGGTATTTTATTACAACATTCCCATGCCCATCTTAAAAAATAAAATTTCCCATTAATGTTTTCTTCTTTACATCATCACAGTTATTTCCCATATCTTTCCTCTCCCCATTCCCAGACTGTTCTCTGGGAGTATAACAAATAATATTTTTCCCCAAATTTATTAATTTGTTTTCAGTTTCAACAGTCACTTCCATAAATTTTAAATTTTCTTCTCCCTTCCCCCCTCCCTCGCTGAGACAGCATGCAATCTTACATTGGCTCTACACATACATTCCTATTAAACACATTTTCACATTAGTCATATTGCATAGAAGAACTATAGCAAATGGGAGAAACCATGAGAAAAGCAAAACAAAAATATAACATAGGAGAAAATAGTGTGCTTCATTTCATGTTCCAACTCCATAGTTCTTTCTCTAGATACGGATGATTTTTTGCACCATGAGTCCTTTGGAAATGTTTTAAATCCTTGCATTAGTGAGAAGGGCTAAGTCTATCAAAATCAGTCCTCACACACTGTGGCTGTTATTGTGTACAATGTTCTCCTGGTTCTGCTCACTTCACTCAGCATCAGTTCATGTAAGTCTTTCCAGGTTTTTCTAAAGTCCATCTGTTCATCATTTCTTATAGCAGAATTCCATAACATTCATATACCACAACTTGTTCAACCATTCCCCAATTGATGAGTATCCCCTAGATTTCCAGTTCTTGGTCATCACAAAAGGAACTGCTATAAATATTTTTGTATGTATGGGTCCTTTTCCCATTTTTATGATCTCTTTGGGATACAGACCTTTAGAAGAGATATTGCTGGGTCAAAGAGTATGCATATTTTTATAGCTCTTTGGACATAGTTCCAAACTCCTTCCAAAATGGTTGGATCAGTTCATAACTGCACCAACAATGAATTAGTGTTCCAACTTTCCCACATCTTCTCCAATATTAATCATCGTCCTGCTTTGTCATGTTAGCCAATCTGATAGATATGATACCTCAGAACTGTTTTGATTTGCATCTCTCTAATCAATAGTGATTTAGAGCATTTTTTCTTATGACTATAGATAGTTTTAATTTCTTCCTCTGAAAACTGCCTGTGCATATCCTTTGACCATCTATCAACTGGGAAACAAATAATATTTTTTAAAGGAAAAAAAATTAACACAAGTGATCAATACATTGAAAAAGTGTGAAAATATATGCAATGTATATTACCTGTGGACCTTCCACCTCCACAAAGGGGTAGGTTGGAGGTATCCTTTGATCTCTTCATTTGAGTAATGTTTAATCTTTATAGTTTTATTATATTTGCTTTGATTTTTTTTTGTCTGTGGCTATTCTTTCCATTTACTCTGCTGCAGTCACTGTGTATACTGTTTTCTTGGCTTCGCTCACTTCACTATGTATCAATTCACACAAATCTTTCCAAACTTCTCTGTATCCATCACAAACATAATTTCCTACAGCACAGTAATATTCCATTATATTCATGTGCCACAATTTCTTTAGCCTTTCTTCAATCAATGGACATCTACTTTGTTTCCAATTCTTTGCTATCACAAAAAGTGTTGCCATAAATATTTTTGGTGTACGTGGGGACTTCTTTATCAAAGACTTTCTTGGAGTATAAGCCCAGTAATAAAATCTCTGATTCAAAAAGTATGGAGATTTTGTCTCTTTACTTGTGAATCCATTCCCATTTAATCTTGTCTTGAAATTTTTATTTTGCTTCAGTTTCAGAGGTTTTCTTCTTCTCTGATGACCGTGTTTCTATATGATTACAGCTAAAGCAGTTGGCTTCTGTGGCGTCTACTCTCCTCAATTACAAAATGGTAACTGTTAAAGCTGCCCCCTGCTTGATTCTCAGTGATGACATATGGATGAGTGAGAGAAAGTACTTTATGCTCCTTGGTCCTTAGAGAGTGACATTAGTCAAATGAAAGGGGCTATTATTAATAATGAACTATACTCAGGGTAAACAGAATGGACTTGAGTTATTAATGAGGTTGAATGTTTAATAATTAATGACCAGAGGGATTTCAGCTTAAAACAAAGGCTTACAGTGACAAAAAGATCTTTGATGTATACATGCATACATATATGTATGTATACATATTTGTATACCTATATGTATATATGTATGTGTATGTGTGTATACCTATATATTTCATGTATGTATACGTATATATATTTCATGTGTGTATACCTATATATGTTTTGTACTGTATACACACATTGAAAACTTTGATCAGTAATCTAATGTGAGTGTAGAAACCCTGCCACAATGTTTCCCTCTTTTGATGGTGAAGGAGAACCAAGAATAGCCATAAAAGACTAAAGTAAGACCTATGTCCTCATGGACCTTAGAGTCTAGCAGGAAAGTTAAGACATACACAGATAACGCAGAACAGAACATAAGACTGATAGAAAAAGCACAAACCAGTAACTGTCAGAGTTCCAAGGAAAGAAAGATTGTAATTCATTTGTTCTTGCTTAAGGCAGAGCAGCATTGCTTTCCTGTGGCACAATTAAAATTCCTCAGATGGTCAGAAGACACTCTTCCTTTGCCAAAAGTCCACATCAATATGGACTGGGTTCAACTTCTGGAGCACACTCACCTTGTTGAGATCACGGAACCATAATGTTGAGGTTTGGGGTGCTTGGGACCCCAAAATGCTTACACCGCAAGTCCTACCTAAGTAAATTCAACTCAAACCTTCTTTCAGTCAAAGTAAAACAAAGTTTATTAAAGATTCACCATGTTGGGTTGACTCTTAAGAAGCCTAACTATTTGTGGCACTTTTATTAACAAGTGGGACAGATTGAATTTGAGCTAGATAGAATCTGAGCACTTTCGTGGAGGTGAGATGGAATTCATATTATATAAAGACATTGGGAGGAATCTGGGGTGGTCGAGTAGTCTAGGGTGTTGGGAGGAGGGTTTAGGGAGGGTCTTGAGGAGGAGTCCAAGGAGGATCTTAATGGGACTGGGGTGACTGATCAAAGGTGGGAAACAACTGAAAGCAATCAGGGAGGTATCAGACTATGGAGAGCTTGGGGAGTGAAAAAAGTAAGGTCATCCAGAGGTATCCAGATAATGGAGCACCAGGCTAGGTTAAGGGTAGCAGATTTAGGTGTGAAAAGCCAGATTAAGTGGGAAGATTCAAGGAGAGTTCAAGGAAGTCTCCAGAGTCTGCACCCCAACCTCACTGCAGGGCTTGACCTCATGCTTGCTCAATGGAACTGAATTGAACAAAAAGGAGGTTCATACACACTCTCCTAAGTTGTGTGTAATAAACCATTGCTTCCAAACCCTCTGATGTTGAGGGTATCCTTCCTGACCAAATTCTTCCCCCAGTCAGTAAACAAGCATTTATTAAATGTTTACTATAGGATGGACACTGTACTAAGTACTAGGGAGCCAAAGAAAGGTAAAAACACTTCTGTTTTCACAGAATTAACATTCTAATGGAAGAAAAACATGCCAATAACTAGGTATGTACAAGATATAAAACAGTAAATAGATCATCTCAGAGGAGAAGCCACTAGCATCAGGTAGGGGAGATGGAGACAGAAGATAGAGAAGGTTTAAAACTAATGTAGTGGTTAAGGAAGAATGAAATGAATAGATTATCAGAGGTGGAGAACCTGTACCCTTGAGGCCATGTGTGGTTCTCTAGGTCCTCAAGTGCAACTCTTTGACTGAACTGAAATATGCCACAGGCTCCTCACCTCTGAATTACAATAATAAAAACCTAGTTGAGGTTAGATAATAAAAATCAATTTTGGTCACGGTTTTCAGGTAGTCCAGTAATTCTTAATTTTTTTTCTCCTAGATCTGTTTTCCAGGTCAGTTATTTTTGCTATGGGACAACTTCGTTTTCTTCAAGTCTTTTGACATTTTCATAGTTCTTGTTGTCTCATGGAATCTTTTATTTCTATCAGGCCCATTCTAATTTTTAGGAAATTTGTTGTTTGGACAAAGTTTTGTGCCTCTTGTGTTTGGATATTAATTCCTTTTTCCAATTCTTTCTTGTATAGCTCTTTTTCTTTTCCATTCTTTCCCTGTGCTCTCATTTCATTTATAAAAAACAATTTAAAACTCTTGCTTCATTCAACTCTTCCAGAAATTCTAGCTGAGTTTATCCCAAGCTGTGTTCATCTTTGAGACTTTCTTACGGATGTTTTGGAGTCATTCTATTCTTCTTGGTTTGTGTCTTGAGTATCCCTGTCACTATAATAGGTTTTGAATGACATGATTCTCTTTATTTGTTCATTATTGCAGTCTACTTTCTAATTTTGGACTTTGTGTTAGGACCAGTTTCTGAGCACTTCTGCAGGCAAAGTCTGGGCAAAGTCTGCTGCTTTTTTGGAAGTACCGAGTGTTGTACATTCCAGACCCTCAGGGATAGCTTAGGTTGGTGACCTATAAGCTTTCAGAGCTCTCAAAGTGCTCTGATTCAGGGTATCACAGACCCCCTTGGTCTGCACATTCCTGAACAGGGTTTGAGTCTAAACAAAAGCAAACTACTAGACCCAGCCCTGCTGATTCAAAGGGACAGAACTATAGACTTCCCTTTGACCTGGGGTTATATTACCTTTTGTCTGCCTTGTTCCTCCACAGTTAATTAATAATCTTCCATTATTAATTAATTTCTTATTTTTCTTATTAAGTCTTAATTTCTTATTAAGCCATAATCACTAAATAGGTATTGCCTCAGCCAAATTAAGACCTATTAAAGACCTTAGCTTGAAAAGGCCAAGGTCCCCCCCACCCCCACTGCATTCTGGACCATCTCCAGTTGTCCTGATCTCCATCTAGAGAAGAAAGTGAGGCTGATGACTTTGCACAGCCCTCCCTCATTTAAATCCAGTTCACTAACAATCACGGCATCACTTCCTTGATGCCATGGTCCTCTCTGAGAATGAAGGACAAACAACAATCAATTATCTGTATTATTATTGTAAAATCCATTATTATTATTTAACTAAATATTGAACATCAATAAATCAACTAATTAATCATTTAGAAAACACCTACTGTGTACCAGGCACGGTGCTAAATGTTGTAGATACAAAAAGAGGGAAAAGTCAGGCCCTTCCCTCAAGGAGCTCATAGTCTAATAGGGGAAACAACACACGAATATCTATGTACAGAAATATGTCTACATATAAAGAGCTCTGTATAGGATAAATAGAAAATAATCAAAAGAGGAAGGCACTAGAATTAAGGGGGTTGGGGAAGGCTTCCTGTAGAATGGGGGATTTTAGTTGGGACTTCAAGAAAGTCAAGGAGGTTGGTGGTTGGAGGGGAGAAAAGGGAGGATTCAGGACAATGGAGGACAGCTAAGGAAAATGCTTAGAGCTAAGAAATGTAGTGTTTTGTTTCTGGAACAACCGGGATCAAAGCGTAAGTGTCAGAGAGGAAGGCATAAGAAGACTGGAAAGGTGGGAGGAGTGAGCTAGGTTATGAAGGGCTTTGAATGCCAAACAGCATACTTTGTTTTTCGATCCTGAAGGCAACAGCCACTGGAGTTTATTGTTTGGGGGATAAGGGTTGGGGAAGAGATGTGTGACATGGCAGGATCTAAACTTCAGGAAAATCACTTTAGAGGTTGAATGGAGGATGGATTGTAGTGGGGCTTCAGATTGGGCAAAAGCTGGAAGTGAGATTCCCTTCGGCTCCTGAGTCTAAGCCACACTACTGTTACTTGCTTCTGAACTTTTCCCTTACTTGTTACACAGGCTAGGGCACATGACTGCTCCTTATCCCTTGATAAGAAGGGCATAGATCCCTTCTTCAGTCTGCCATCGATCTGGAACTCGGAACCTGATAGCAGATCACCTCCTCCTGCACCCTTCACAAGGTCTTAGTGCCCAGATATGGATCTGGTACCTCCTCTTGCCCTGGGGTACAGTATCCCCCTGAAGTACTTGAGCCCATAAAGCTAAGCTTTTGGCCAGACCCTATTCCAAGTATCCATATATCTGTCTCCCTATGTTGATCTGGGCTAGAAAAAAAATGACTTATTCTTCCTCCCCCTCTGGTTTTCCCAATCAAGTTTCTTTCTGGTGCTTTTTAAAAAGATCTTTTGGAATAGTTTGGGAGTTTGCTGTACTTCTTCCTGCTATTCTGCCATCTTGACTCTGTCTTCCAAGATAAAGTTTAGATCATGGTCCTCTTGGAGAATGAAGGACAAACCACACCCAAATTGAGTGAGGCAGGAGAGATGGGAAGATTAGAATTTACTATTAGAAAGCAATTCCACAGTTGAAGATCATGGATCCAGCACAGTTATGGGGAATAATTTGGTTGAACATGTGAGCAGACCATGTGATCTGAGGAGGCTGAACTGGGAGATCAGAAAATTCGAAGATATCAACATTAACAGAAGTGTTCATGAATCAAACTATCAGAGATTCAGTTTTCTCCATTGTAAAATGACATTTTAGAACACATGGCCTCCCAGTCCCTTGAACTCTAGATCTAGGATGAATGAAAAAATATTTATTAAGCACTTACTAGGTGCTAAATGCCTCTCATATACATAGAAAATTGAGACATTTCCTGCTCTCAAAGAGCTCACATTCTATATCTAAATATAAGGTGCATCTTATTAACCCACTTCTTTCTTTCTTCTGAATTCCCCTGATGCCTACTGTCATTTTCATCTCTGAAATAAAACTGTGAGGGAACTGATCATATGTAATGCAGAAACCTAGAGATACATTTTCTTAGGGTTGAAAGTTGAGTGGTCTTACTTGTCAGCCTGAGAGGCCTTTAGCTTAGCTATTTTATTCATTCATCAGTATAATTAATTTTATATTAATTTTCATTATCTTGTGGATAAATGTGGAAAAGGATCCCCATGTACTATTACCTTAAAAAAAAAAAATGCGCTAGCTGTATTCTGCCTCAAACTCTCCCTTTCCTCATATTCTTATATTTAGCCTCATCCCTCTTTTCTCAGGCCCAACACTTAGTTTTAGGGGCAGGTGTCCTGTCTGCACCCAAGCAGTTCAGTGATTTGTCTCAGGTCTCAGGTCCCAGAGTACGATGGACAGAATTCAAACTAGAACCCAGGTTTCCTGACTTTCCAATAGAATACATTTTCCACTGCCTCAGGGACAGTCAAATTGATTTTTAAAAGGTAAATAAATCATATATTTCTTATGGATGAGTACAGCTAGAGAGGACTCCCCACAAAAATTCCATTACATTTTTAGCCTGCTGGCAAAATGGAAAGAAACGCAATAAGCCAATCAATAGATCCACTCACTCATTCAGCAAATCTTTATTATACCAGGTATATACACAACACTGTTCTAGTTGCTGAACAAGATACAAAGAATGAGCTATAGTCTCTCTCTTCTCTGGGAAGTGACAATCTAGCTGGTCCACACACACGCAAAAATCACAGAATACATTGTATATATTTTTTCCTTTGAGTTTCTTCTTGCAATTCTAAAAGTTACTCTCTCCATTCAGGATATATTTGTAGCCATATGGACACACACGCAAATATTCATATATGTATATATGTATGTATAAACATAGACTCTTAAGGTCTATAGTAACATTTTTAATTGGTTGGTATTTTCTTTATTTAAACATCTCACCAATTTTATTTCCTGATCTTAAGCTTTGAATGAGGACCAAGATGGACTTTTGGGTCAAGTGGATAGCCCTTCACTGTCTCCATCAGGGTTGTCTGGATTCCTTGGACATCTACTTCATGGAACCTTCAAGGTTCCAAGTGCCAGATCTTCAGGTACCTCGGAATCCTGGATATGGGGTTTGTTCTGGTCTGAGCATTGCCAGTTGCCAATCCCTAAGACTTTCAAGGTTCTTGCTGTGGGTTTCTGAACCCTCTGGGGCTTTCTATTTGGAGTTCTCTGTATCTGCTAACTCTGGACCCAGCCTCATAGGTTACATGTCTCCAAGACTGTACTTGATCATTCCAGGAGTTTACCAACTTATTCACCTGTATAAGAACCGACTTTGCTGTTGACTATTTCTTATTGTCTGTGGGCAACTGCCTGATTTTTTGTGCAGGTCTGCGGTGGAAGAAGTCATTTACTGTGGTTTCACATTGAATTTCTTGATCGTTATGTGGTCTTGTGTTAATTTCAGGTTTTTGCTGGAGTACGTATGTAGGAGCTGGGCAGTTTGTCTTTGGGCAAGAAGTCCTGGCAATAGACTTTTGAAAGGCACCCATCTTGAAGCCCAGATAAGAACTCCTCCTAAGGTGAACTTCATAAAGATGTCACAAAAAAGAAAAGGCCTTCTAGAACCAGGAGTTGGGAATGACCCCTTAGCCACATGTATTCTCCACAGATATGCCTCACCTAACCTGTGTGCCTCAGTTTCCTTGATTGGAAAATTAGAGTAATAATAACACCACCCTAAGCTGTTGTGAGGATGAGATAATATTTGTGAACTGCTTAGCACAGTTCCTGGCACCCAGTAGACACCATACTTCTTCCCTTCTACCTGCCCCCACTTTAAAATGATTATACATGAAACTGCAAATCTCTGTTAAGTACAGCTTGTGAGGAATTTGTTTTTGTTGTCTTAAAGCATCCATAACCAGTTTTCCAACCAAATTTGGGGAGTTTTGAATGCCAAAGAAAATATGACTCTAAAATGATGGAGAGAATCCTGAGTTGAACAATAAATGTTATTTGCAAGAATGAACTCCCAAATTTGAAATAGTTTTAGAAAGAAATTTATTAAGTCATTTGGTAGAGGAGAGAGAGTGAACTGAAAAGGAGGTTTGGCTCCTTCTCTCTCAGGTTCTGGAAGGTTTATATTACACAGGATTTTGACAAGGGCACCCCTCACAGGGATCGCTTGTCCACTGTTGAGCAATCTTTCCAAAAAGACAACTTTTAAACAAGGTCAACTGAGACAGACATCAGAAAATGTAGACATTCAATAAAATCTGCATAGAAGTCAAAACATAAACTTGGGTGGACCCACCCAAACAAGACCAGTGTGTGATAGCCCAAAACACAAATATTTTGAGTGGATCCACGACCTGACAAACCCAAATTCCTTGTAATCATTTCCAGCATTCCTAAGAAGTTACTGAGGTCAGGAGGACATTCTAGGTTCAAACAATCTCCAGTCACCTAAAACTAGAATTAAACAGTATAATCATTAGTAAGTTTCCCAAACAGTATCATAAAGCATTTTCCAAAATGTAAAGGATTCCTGTGCAAAGGGACCTAAGTTTTTGGAGAGAGACTGGCATGGTTCCAAATACTCTTTGTGAGAGACATGAAGAAAGTAAGACTTGGAAGCTGCAGACATTTAAAAAGTGGCTTCTCAACATGTCTTTGATTTCCAGTTTGCCTCTCTATATAGTTCTCAGGGATTGTCCTTTTGGGTGAGGCTGAGGCCTTTCTACTGATTTGACATGACAGCTTATCTCATTCTAGAGAACTCATTCACTCTTGCGTATTTTCTGACATATTCTAATTTTTATAATCTCTCTGATTTCTATTCGTTGTTCACTTGGATAGATGGGTTAACTTGCCATTAGATGTCTGTGATGGACCTTTTATGTAACCATTTGAAGGGTTAAGGGCATATAAGATTTTCCCTGTCCATTCATCGGCTTGTTCCCTTTTTCCCTTGGAACAGGGGCTGGGTTCCCAGGTCTAAAGGTACACAGGTATTTCAATCATAGTTCTCTTACTGCTTTGAACTCCAGCCCAGTTCACAGTTGTAATACATTCTGTGCTGAGTCACACAGGCTTTCCTACCTTTTGGCACTGAGCTAATTAGGCACTGAGGCACTTGGGTTGTGATGTCTTCTGGCTCTAAGTCTATTAGTTGAAAACTATACATACCAAGAGGTTGGTATTTTACTTTGGGGTTCACTCAGGGGAAGAATGTTTCTATGTGATTTGGTCAAGATGAGACGCTGGGTAGCTATTGTTAAGGGACTCCAGGGATTTGTGAACCCAGATGTTAGTGCTCCTTGGTCTGGAGATAATGTATCCATTACTCTATTTAGACAGTTGCAGCCCTGTCCATTAAATTCTTTTCTGGTCACTCACTTCTCTCTACTTATATATCTTTCTCATTGTTTAATTAAAGTAAGATTACTAGCCCCTTTGAAGCTGTCTTTCCTTTAGAAAATCAGAACAAGAACCTGTATTAGCAGCCCTCCTGTATTACTGGTCTTAGACTCCCACAGCAGCTGCTAGTAGCATTCCTGTTACACCATCTTTTGTGGAAAGAGGCCACACCGACAGGCATAAGTTTGGAATTATCCTTCCCCTTAAGAGAAACTAGAGAAGTGCCCTTCCTTTTAAACTCCCTCAAAAATCATACCCAGGGATGAGTGATATTTGAGGGGGGCACAAAGACATAAATCTGGCCCGATACACCTCTTGGAGGTAGTTTCAGCTCTGGCCTTTCTCCTGCTCCCCTCAAGGTGGAATTGCATTCCCTCTTGGTGGGAGATGGACCAGATTCCAGAATTATCTATCATTGCCATCTGTGAGCTGTATGTCTTTACACTTACACAAACCATGTTGTTTATACATTTCAACTACCCATATAGATATACATTTCATATGAGCACATGCATGTTACATGTATAATTTAGTACATTAATTCCAAAGCTGTGCTTTCCTCTGAATTTTATTCTGTCCAGTGCATAAAAAAAATACTTTATCAATGCTCTTAAACATTCCTTCCCTTTTCCTGCCAACCCAAAAACCTTGTCTTGTCATAATAAGCACAGTTAATGAAATCAATCCATGTTGGCCATGTCCAAAAATATACTAGATTAAACATTAATAGTTTTATATAGGACAAGGAGAGAATGCTCTCTCTCCCTGAGGGTCTCTCTGAAACACATGAGACTGGCTATTCATAAATTACTTTTGGTGAATTATGGCATCACATTTCCTGTACCTTTGACAGGTTGTAAGGCTAGGATGTCATGTTGAGGAAAAAGCTACAGTTGAGCCATAAGAGGTCCTCGGAGCATCACTTCTTTTCTTGTTTCTGCTTTAGCTTCCTGATATATACTTGTTCTACCTACCTAACAGGGCTATTGTTAATAATCTGATGAGATAATGTAAGTAACTTAATTACCAGTTATTAAGATGAGGCAATTTAAACCCACTTTGTAAGATTTACAAAGTGGGATACATCAAGTACAGCATAAATGTAAATTATTATTTATAGGGTAAAGAGCACTGGACCCCAAGTCAGAAGACTTGGGTTCAACTTCCAGCTTTGCATGAGAGTAGCATGAGAGTCAAGTCACTTAATAGTTAACCCATGGTTCCTTATCTGTAAAATGGAATAATAACACTGGCACTCCCTACCATTTAAGGTTGCTGCTTGTAATCCTATCTCTTCATGTAAATGTGAGCTGTTATTTCAATTCATCAAATTGTAGTACATGAACATACTGGAATTATCACTGCTATAAGAAATCATGAATATGATGGCTGCAGGGAATCATGGGAAGACTTACATGACCTCATGCAGAGTGAATTAAGCAGAGCCAAGAAAACAACACAGAGCATGACTACAACAATGGAAATGGAAAGAACCACAATTAAACTGATTGTAACAGAATTATAAAGAACAAGCCCCAAAGAAAAGAGAAGCCATCCCTACCCGCTCCTCTGCAGAGGTGGGGAAGGATATGGGTGTGGCACAGTGCATGTATTTCACTCTTTGGACTCATTAATTTTGCTGATTTTTCTCATTTCTTTTCCTTTAAAAAACATTATGCTACATGGGACGTCTAGGATGTCTGTAGGAGGGATAAGGGGGAAGGATACAACTAAGTGATCCAGTAGATGGAAGGTCCTGGAGTCAGGAAGACCTTGGTTCAAATCCAGCCTTAACACTTAACACTTATTAGCTTAGTGACTCTGGGCAAGTCAATTCACCCTGTTGGCCTCAGTTTCCTCATCTGTAAAATGATCTGGAGAAGAAAATGGCAAACCACTCCAGTATCTTTGCCAAGAAAAACCCAAATTCTTCACTCTCCTCCTCCTCCCACTGATCCTTGAGCTCCCCTTGAATCTTCCCATGTAATCTGGCCTTTCTTACTCAAATCTAATCTTCCCATTTGTTCAGGAAGTCTCAGGAAGCCCATGGGCTTCTCATTATCATTTCAGGTCTCTGTTGCACTCCCCACCCTTGATCCCATCAAAACCCCATTCCCCAGGCTGCCATCAAGATCTGTATACATTCCCATCCTGCCCCTATCAAGATCTCTGGATTGCCCCACCTGCTAACCACCCAAACCCTCCATTGTCTAATATCTCCTGACAGCCTCCAGATGTTTCCAGCCTTTGACCCTCCTTGGACTTCTCAAGACCCTTCCTAAACCCCTCCTCCCATCACCCTGGTCTACCAGACCACCCCCCAGATCCCTCTTATACTCTTTCCTGTATTTAAGTTCCATCTTGCCTCCATGAAGGCGCTCAGATCCAATCCAGCTCATACTCTGTCTAGTTGGGATTCTATTTGGCCAACTTTTGAATACAAGCATTACAAATACTTAGGCTCCTTAAGGGGCAACCCAATCAGGCGAATCTCTAACAAACTTTGTTTTCTTTGGCTTTAAGAAGGCTTCAGTCGAATTCATTCGAGCAGGACCCGGACTGTCCCTATTTTGGGGTCCAACCCCTCACCCATAACCTCGTCACCACCACCCATCTGTTACCAAGTCCTATAGATTTTGCCTTCATAATTTAACTAATATAAGCCTTCCTTCTCTCCTCTGACACGGCTACCACCCTGATGCAGCCCCGGGGGTCTCCCTGCCCCCAGTCTTGCCCCATCCTCCACACAACTGTCCAAGTGATCCTCCTAAAGAGGTCTGGCCCCTTCACACTGACCACCTCCACCCCTCCTCAATAAACTGCAGTGCCTCCCTATACCTCCAGGAGCACAAAGATCTCCGTCACAATTTGGCCGTCTGCTTCTCCTCCCACCAAAACCTCAGAGGCAGTATTAGAGCCCCCACCCTGGAGTCAGGGAGACCTGGGTCGGAATCCGACCTCAGATACTTGGTAGCTGTGTGACCCTGGGCAAGTCACTTAACCTCTGTCTGCCTCGGTTTCTCGACCCATAAAACAGGGATCAGAGACCCTGAGGAGGGGATGCGCAGGTCAGGCTCACTGACGTCACCTGCTCGGGCGGAGGGCAGAGGCTGTTCCCCTTCCCTTTGTCCCCAGCGCACACAGCAGGTGCTTAAGAAGCGCTAGCTGGCTGAGCGGCCATCACGGTCACGGCCTTTCCCTTCCCCCACTACAGGACTATTAGGCGCCCCTCCCCCAGAGTGCGGAGGCGTCTGCCCCACCCACTGGGCGGGGTAGCCCTCGGCTGGAGGAGGGCCCGCGGGACGCAAGGCCGGACGGCCAGTTCTCGCGAGATCTCCAAGGTCGCCCCGCCCCGGGCCTGCGGCGGAAGGAGACGTCCTACGACACGACGCCCTGTGGGGTCACACCCTTAGGTGCTGGCCTCGGGAGCCTCATTTTGTGGGGGGACGATGGGCGACGTCCCGCCTTAGACCTTCTCGGCCACCCAGGCAACCAGCGGGAGGTGCGGGACGGAAGCGAGGACAGGCCAGCCCCCGCGGCAACCGGAACCCCGGCGGAGGAGCAGATTTCGAGTGACGTCGGAGGGTCACGTGACGGCATACCTCCGTCCAATAAATACATAGCTGAGGCCGCGCGTGGGAAGAGGGCGCAGGCGCAGTGAGGAAGCCGGCTCCTAGTTTAACCCTCTAAGCCTTCCGCATGGGCGTGACACCACGCTTACGTAACCCTGCCGCGCACGCGCGATAGGTGGGCGCTACAGCTGCGCAGCATCTCGGTTTGGGAAGAATCCTTGAGGTCGTTCGCGAAGAAACTGAAGCCCCCAAGGCGGGGACGTGACTTTAAAAGAACCAGACGGCTTGGAGGTGTTTGAGGCAAGATCCAACCCCAGGCCTTCCTGATTGGGCCTCCAGTGCGCCCTCTTCCCCGGGGCCCCCGCCTGGCCTCAGCGTTTCTGGCAGGGCGTTTGTGGCCATAGCACCAAGGGAGGCAGGAGGAGCCGGGTATATCCTCCGAATACGTTTTATTGTCGTTTTAACTAGCTCCAAATGATGATTTGGTTGGTACAGCACCGATCAAGGAAATTAATGAGCAAATGATTTTAGCTAGGGCTATCATTGTTGTAATTGCCTTGGTCTCAGTGGTCATGGCCAAACCCAAGGGCCTTTTCTCCATCTTTACCCTTGAATTCTCAGCAGCCTGTGACCCTCGGATCGAACTCTTCCTGATACTGTCTCTTTTCTAGAGGTCAGTGTCTGGTGGTCCTCCTCCTACCCCTGTGACCACCCCTTCTGTCTCCTTGGCTGGAACTTTCCTTGTTCAGATCACACCCTGGAAGTGTGGGTGCCCCCACCAGGGTTCTCTCCGACCTTCTCTTCTCCTTTGCTAGTTTGGTAGGGGCAGCGGATAGAGCACCAGTGCAGGAGTCAGGAGGACCTGAGTTCAAATCTCACCTCAGACACTTGGCACTCACTAGCTGTGTGTGACCTTGGGCAAGTCACTTAACCCCAATTGCCTCATCCTGGGTCATCTCCAGTCATCCTGATGAATATCTGGTCACTGGATCCAGATGGCTCTGGAGGAGAAGTGAGGCTGGTGACCTGCACAGCCCTGCCTCACTCAGAACAAAGTCAAGTGCAAGTCATGTCATCATTTCTCTGATGGCTTGGTCTTCTTGGGCCACAAAGGACTAACACGCAGGTATTTCCGTTGGTGTTCTCACGGACTCCTGATCATCTCAGGCTGAGGATTCTCAGATCACTTATCTGATCCTAGCCTCCCATCTGTTGTGCTTGAACCGTAGACATCTTAAATTCAATGTGTCCAAAACGGAAATCATTATTTCTTCCCAAACCTTGCTAGTGTCTGCATTTCCCTATTACTGTTGAAAGGATCGCCTTCCTAAGGCCAAGCTAGGTAACATCTCCAGCTCTTCACCCTCTCTCAGTTCTCATATGTTGCCAAGACCTGTCAATTTTATCTTTGTAACATTTTTTACACATGCCCCTTTCTCTCCTCAGATACTGTAATCACAGTGGTAGTGCCCTTAGGGACAGCTAGGTGATACAGTTACTAGAATGCTGAGACCGGAATCAGGAAGATCTGCTTTCAAATCCAGCCTCAGATGCTTCCTAGCTGTGTCACTTTACCTCTATTTGCCTCAGTTTCCTCAACTCTAAAATGAGAATGATAATAGCACCTACTTCCCAGGGTGGTTGTGAGGATACTAAGAGATGTTAATTATAAAGCAGTTAGCACAGTGGCACATAGCAAAACCTATTTGAATGTTGCTTCTGCTGCTGCTGCTAATGATGCTTGGACTCCTGAAATAGTATTCTGGTTCTCTCCCTGCTACAAATGTTTTGTCCACTATAATCAACCCTCCACACACAGGTCAAATTAAGCATCCTGAAGACTGCATCTGACCACTAAACTCAGTGACTTCTTATCACCTCCAGGAGCAATTATTAGATTATCTGTTTGACCTTCAAAGCCCTTTACAACCTGACTTTCCAGTGTTCTCACACCTTCCTCACTCCACATATTCAGATCCAGCAACACTAGCTCTTTGCTGTCCCTCTTATGAGATATTAATCTCCCAGCTCCAGGCATTTCCTCTTGTCTCTCCCCCATCCCTCTACCTCCTCAGCTCCACTTTCTGGGTTCTTTGGCTTCTTTCAAGTCCCAGCTAAACTCCCAGCTTCTATAAGAAGTCTTTACAAGACCCTGTAATGTTCCTCCCCTCTTTGATTAACTCTAATTTATTCTAACTATATCTTCCTTTTACATAATTGTTTATATATTTTTCTCCTCTGTTTTAATGTGAGCTCCTTAGATCAAGACTGTTTTTTGCATTTCTTTCTGTTCCCAGCACTTACAACAGTGCCTGGCACATAGTAGGTGATTCATAGATATTTGTTAACTGACTGACTAAAATAGAAAAAAGGCAATGTTGTGGGATGATGTAAAACATTAAAGTTGTCAGAGTAACTGATATATATATATCAGTTACTCTGACAACTTTAATATATATATATATATATATATATATATATATATATGTATATCAGTTACTCTGACAACTTTAATATATATATATATATATATCAGTTACTCTGACAACTTTAATATATATATATATATATCAGTTACTCTGACAGCTTTAATATATATTATATATTGTATATATATAATATATATAAACATATATGTAAAATAATCTGTTTTGAGTTTCATAACAAACTGGTGAAACAGGTTACTCAGGTATGATTATCCCCAGTTATGCAAGAGGATACTGAGACCTAGAAAAGTTAAGTAACTTGCTCAGGGTCACACAGCTAAATATATCAGGGACAGGATTTAAGTTCAGGTTTTCTGGACTCTAAGTACACTACTCTGTCCCCCAAGACTTGATCTGCTTATTCCCTGGGCCAGCATTAGGAACAATGGCTGAAAGTTCTGAAGTAGCAGACACATTTCATATAAGAAAAAACTTCTTGAACAATTAAGAGTTATACCAAAGTGGAAGATCCTGCCGCTGAAGATAAGAGGTTTCCCTTCACTAGAAGTTGTAGACAAAGACAGGTTTACCACTCGTGGGGGCTGCTATCAAAGCAATTCTTGTGTACACATCAAATGAGCAAGATGGTCACTGGGGTCCCTGTGTTCAGTTATGAGGCTCTCCCAAGAGATTGTTACATGAAACGGCACCTAAAATCTCAGTAGCTATTGACATTTGTAAATATATGACTCATTTACAAACAGCAGGTTAAGGTCCCATAAGCAAGGATTGTGTAAGATTTTGTTTTTTCCTTGTAGCAGATTTAAGGTGTGGGTGCTTCAATTGTAACCCAATCTCCCCTTTATGCAGCTAGTCCTCCTGTCTTGATATCAAAGGTTTGTCTAAGATCTTAGGAGTATATGTGTATACTATCTTATATATATCTATATCTATCTATATATAGATATAGATATATATATATCTATATATATAATTAAGATAGTAACTTACTTTAAGTACTTTCAAATATTCTCTCGTTATCCTCACAATAATCCTGGGAGGCAGGTACCATTATCATCCTTATTTAACAGATGGGGAAACTAAGGCAGACTGAAGTAAAGTGACTTGCCCAAGGTTATACAGCTAATGTTTTGAGACAAGATTTGTAACTCAGATCTTTCTGACTGCAGATCAAGCATGTTATCCATTATGCTTCTTGTCTCTATACACACAACCAGCTATATTTCGATATAGAAATATGCACACTTACATACAGGGTGCCCCAACTATCTTAGTTCATTCAACTTTAAACTACTAAAATTTAAAACTGCACTGATATTTACTAAGAGCATGCACTAAGATGGGACTCCTAGAGGGTGCCATAGTGCATAGAGCATCTCACCTGGAGTCTGAAAGACTCATCTCCCTCAGTTCATCTCCCTCAGTTCAAATCTGGTCTAAGATGCTGCCTACCTATGTGACCCTGGGCAAGTCACTTCACTTTTGTTTGCCTCTGTTTCTGCATCTGTAAAATGGGCTGGAAATGGGAATGGCAAACCACCCCATCATCTTTGCCGAGAAAACCCCAAATGGGGTCATGACTGAACAACAACAAAGATTTTCAGGACACCATATATACACACATAGACACACACAAATTTTGCTTATTAGCTCTCATCAAAATTTGTCCCTAGGGATATCATATCAGTATTCCTTTCTTACTTTGGATCCTGCCGTCTGGGATGAGTATTACTCTTAGCCCCTTGTGTTTCTGGGTCAGGGATGGATGTGTCTCCTGTTTCTCTCCTGGGACCAAAATCTCTACCTTCTACCATCATTAATTACACCAGACAAAGATCTGATGGTTGCTTGCCTGAATTTTTTTCTTTCTTATTTGTGGAGGGAACACATTCATAATAACTAATGGTAAGCAATTGGGGAACAAGTAATTTTTTTTAAGGAACCAGCTACCTGTGAATGAGGAAGAGAATTGGCTTCTTCCCCTAGGCATTGCTTCCTCTTAAGGTTAGGAGGGATGAAGAAAAATCACCCAACAGGTTAATAGAGATATGCAGGGGTTGGGTCTCGTCAGTTCTTGGGGGAAAGGGACAACAACCCTTTGCTTCTGGTTTCTGTTGTCTAGCGCAGGGTCATGGAGGAATGGGAGTGGGAAGCTATTCCATTCTTTCCAGTACACTCCCCCTTGAGGGGGAGAGAAGGGAGCCAGCAAGCTGGATGGTCTTACTCCTCATTTAAGCTCCTCTATTTCAAAAACAGTCCCAAATTGCTAAGTTCAAAAATGCCACTAAACTGGGATTACATCTGCTGATCTCATATCTCCATAGCAGCACTTGCAGCTTAGGTGCTCCATTTATAGTTCAGAATCTTTCTTAGATGTCGTTGTGTTGTGATATGAAGAGCACTGGATTTGGAATCACAGTTCCTGGGCTCAGATCCCAAATCTGCAGGCAGGCCCTTAGCACCAAGCATAGGCCTTGCACAAAGTAACTCTGGGTACATCACTTAACATTGCTGAGCATGCTTCATCATTTGCAAAACAGGAATAATCATCCCTCCCCTGCTGACTTCACTGAAGCTCAGATGTGATAACTTAGGAAAAATGCTTTGTTGACTAATGGATATGCCTGTAAAACAAATGCCAGCTATTATCATTTAATAACTCCATTCCAGTTTAAGCATAATTAGAGCCTTCTTCTACTCTTTACTGTATTATATTTGCTATCTAACCTTCCCCCAAAACACTGGGAAATTTAGACTATCAGATCCATTCTTGGGTGGAGAAGTTGGATTGGCCCAATTCTCTAATGATGGGGACACCTGCCAGAGTGAGGTTTGAGAAGGGTTTAACTTTTGGTTGCCGTTGCTGTGTTTCAGAAATTTTCTATTTTCTATTTGCCTTGGAAAATAGAAGTGTAAAGGGAGTCTAATGTCTTAATCATAGAATAAATTTTAAGAAGCACCAATTATTCCTGTGCTTTCTAGTGTTTTTAATAGGAATAGGTATTTTATTTTGTCAGAAGTTTTTCAGCATCTATTAAGATAATCATGTGGTTTCTGTTGGCTTTGTTATTGATATGGTCAATATGCTGATAGTTTATCTAATATTGAACCAGCTCTGCACTCCTGTATAGATCCCACCTAGTTGTAGTGTATGATCTTTGTGATTGATTGCTGTAATCTCCTTGCTAGTATTTTATTTTAAATTTTTATATCAGTATTCATTAGGGAAATTGGTCTATAGTTTTCTTTCTCCGTTTTTAATTACCCTGCTTTAGGTATCAAAACCATATTTGTGTCATAAAAAGAATTTGGAAGTACTCCTTTATTTTTTTTAAATAGTTTAATGGAATTAATTGTTCTTTAAATATTTGGTAGAATTTTCTTGTATATCCATCTGGTTCTTTGTTTTTTGTTTTGTTTTTTTTCCCTTAGGGAGCTCATTTAGGGCTTGTTCAATTTCTTTTTTTTCTAAGATTGGGTTATTTAAGTATTCCTCATATATTTTTGTAAATATCTATTTCATTTAGATTGTGAGTTTAGTGGCATATAATTGGACAAAACAGTTCCTAATAATTGGTTTAATTTCATCTAAATTGGTGGTGAATTCACCCTTTTGATTTTTGTTACTGGTAATCTGGGTTTTTTAAATCAAATTAAACAACAGTTTATTATGTTTTTTAAAAAATAAAATCAGGTCCTAGTTTTATTAGTTCAGTTTTTTTAACTTTTCTTTTTTAAATTAATTAATTAATTTTATTTATTTTTAGTGTTCTACAATTACTACCATATAACTTAGATAATTATTTTTCCCTCCCTCCCCAAGATGGCATATAATTTTGTATAGGTTCTACACATACATTCCTATTAAATACATTTTCACTATAGTCATGCTGTGTTGAAGAATTAAAGTAAGTGGGAGAAATCATGTAACAAACCAAAATGCAATACACACACACAGAAGAAAAAAATGATCAGCTGCATTCTGCGATTGAATTCCATAGTTCTTTCTCTGGATGTGGAAGACCTTTTGCCTTAAAAGACCCTTGGGAATTTTTTTTAAGTCCTTGCATTGCAATGAAGTTCCAAGTCTACCAGAAAAAACTCTCACATAGTCATTGCTGTGCACCAAGTTCTCCTGGTTCTGCTCCTTTCACTCAGCATCAGATCATATAAGTCTTTCCAGGCCTCTCTGAAGTCTTCCTGTTCATCACTCCTTATAGCACAATGGTATTCCATTATATTCATATACCATAATTTATTCAGCCATTCCCCAACTGATGGACATCCCTTTGATTTCCAGTTTTTGGCCACCACAAAGAGTGCTACTATTAATATTTTTGTACATGTGGGACCCTTTCCCATTTTTATGATCTCTTGGGGATATAGTCCTAGAAGCGCTATTGCTGGGTCAATTTTTTTAACTTTTCATAGTATAATATGGTATAATTGTATCTTAATTGTATAGGGTGTCCCGAAAGATTTGGTGCAGTTCAATAGACAAAAACTGCACCAAGACTTTTGCGATACCTTATGTGGAAAAATTATCTTGTAGATAAGGGATGCTATTCTGTACAGCTCCTGGAAGCCAGAACTAGCACCAGTTTCTGTGATTAAATTCTTTTAAAAAAAACTCAAACAGTAAACATCTAATATAAGTAAGGGGACAGGACTGCAAAGCCAAATGATGGATGACTCATTCCCTGGACCCAACGAGCTTACACTCTGGTCTAGGGGTTGGAGAGGTCTGTAGATATGAGTGTGGGGAAAAGAAAGATCCAGACATATTCTACATATTGTGTTGTTGTTGTGTTCACCCTTTTTTTCGAAGACCATTCAAACATCAGAGAAATGATAACATGACTTACACTTGACTTTGTTTTGAGGGAGGGAGGGCTGTGTAAGGTCACCAACCTTACTTTCTCCTCCTGAGACATCTGGATCCTATAACCAGATATTCATCAGGATGACTGGAGATGGCCCAGGATGCAATAGGAGACCTTGACCTTTTCAGGTACTCATTTAGAGGAAGGTAATTCATTGAGTGAATAGTACTCTTTAAGAGGTAGTCAGGGAATGGCCCTTTTAATGAACAGAAGAAAAAGGTCATGTCATCATTTCTGATGTCATAGTCTTCTTCAAAAATGATGGATGAACACAACCTGTGAGTACATCAAACTGCCTGAGTGGGGATCCAGCTAGCTGGGTAACCCAGCTCATCCTTTCCCTTCTATCCCCCACTCCCCTTCCTTTGGGGTTTACTGGCTAGATGTCCTTCCTTCTTTCTTTCCTTCTTTCCTCCCTCCCTCCCTTCCTTCATTCCTTTTTTCTTTCCTTCCTTCCATCCTTGTAGTTCCCAAAACCTTAAACCCAGTGCACTCTTAAGGCCATAGGTTAGACAACAATAGATCCCAGCTCAAGCTCCACTTAATGGCTGGCTTTGAGTGTTTAGCTGTGGTGACAGTTTCTCTTTCTCTCCCAGTGTGATTTAGCTATTTTTTTTTCTTTTTTTTAGGTATATTTAAAGGGAGAAAGAATATTTTTTGGTGGGGGAGAGCTAGAGGTAAGGATAAATTAGGCAAGACTTCAGCAGGAGATGGTGATTGAGCAGGCATTGGAGAAAGAAAGGATTCTAAAGGCTAAGGTGAGTAGGGAATGCATTCCAGAAATAGAAATGGACCTGTACCTATCCAGTATACATCTCAAGAGGAAATGAGAAAAAAACACTCAGCCTAACACAACAACATTATCCTTCCAAAGCCTCCCACTTCCTGTCGGAATTCCAAAGTATTTCCTGTGGCCTTCCCCTGCTGGGATGAGCTTAGCCTTCACAATTGCCTGGGTCATCTCCAATGGACTTCACTTCACAAGAATATGCACATTTTCTGGAATACATTGTCCATCCACTGACACTTATCTGCTTCAGGGGAAGGAAGTTGGTTGGTCATTATTCTTGTATCTCTTTTTTGCTCGGGGGAAGAAGGTTTTTCTGCACCAATGGAATGGGGTGAGAAAGAAAAGGAGTTGGGACTGCTAAGTGTGCTAAGGGATCTGGCAATCAGTGAATCGATCAAGTATTTATTAAGCATTTATTCTTATGGCAGGCACTGTGTTAGGTGCTGGGGAAGCATGTATAATGAATAAAACCGTATCCATTCAGAAGAAGCTTACATTCCAATAGAGGAGACAAGTACATATGTAAATATATACTGTCCAGCAAAAGTAATTAAATACAAGGTAGTTTGGGAAGGAAGGCATTGGCATTAGGAAGATGGTGTCTGAGCTAAATGATAAGGAGAAGGGCTCCATGAGTTAGAGCTCCAGGTATGGAAGACAGCCAGTGAAAAGGCACTGAAAATGGAATGGAGTGTTGGAAATGAAAAACAAAGAGAAGGCCAACTTCATTAGGTCTTAAGAGTGTGGGACTCCCACAAGGCTGGAAATAGGTTGAGGGCATGTGAAGTGCTTCAGGAGCTAATTAGAAGAGTTTATAGTTTATCATCCAACCAAAAGGAAGCCAGTGGAGTGGCTGAGTAAGGGAATCAAATGATCTCATCTGAGTTCAGGGAAAATTACTATGATAGCAATGTGTAGGATGAACTGGAGTGGTGAGAAACTTGAGGTAGGGAGACCAGTTGGGAAGCTATCGCAATAATTTAAGGCAAGAGGCAATAAGTGCATGACCTCAGGTGGCAGCTATGTGAGTAGAAAAAAAGGGATAGGTTTTGAGAGACAATTGAAATGGCAAGATTTGGCAAGTGACTGGATGTGTGAGGTGAGGAAGAGTGAGGAGTCCAGAGTAATGTCAATAAACCTGAGATACTGGAAGGATGGTGATGCCTTTAAAAGAAAGAGGTATCTGGAAGATGGGATAGTTTAGGGGGAAAAGATTATGATTTGTTTTAGACATGTTGAGTTTAATGTCTTTGGGACATCCAGTTTGAAATTTCCGGTAGTAACTGGTGATCCAAAAAAGAGACTGGGATTGGATGTATAGACTGCAGAGTCATTTGCTTGGAGAAGGTAAAAGCTAAGCAGTTGATGAGGTTACTAAAGGAGACTATAGAAGGAGAAATGAAGCAGGTTCAGGAGAGAATTTTGGCAAATGTCCATGGTTAGGGGCCATGATGTGAATGAGTAACAGTGGAGACTGAGAAGGACTGGTCAAGACTGGAGGCGAACCAGTGCACTACAACACTCCCATGTAGCGGACCGCCCTCATCTCGGTGATGTGGTTAAAAGAAAAGAGTCACTGGAGGCGGGAAAAGATAGACCAGTTCTGTTTATTGATCTGAGGGTTAGGGTTTATATAGACAAGGTACTGCCCAGTCTAGTGACATTCTGCTAGTTTGTCCCAGTGATTAAATCAATCAGGATGATTAAATCAGTCTTCTGATTAAATCAGACCATGAACCTAGGAGCATCTATTTTACATATCCCTTGTTTTCTGTAATTCTCTTGTTTGTCTCACAGAGACAACAACATCTGGGGGGCATGGAGCGCCATTCCGGATGATAATGAACACAGTATCAAAGATCAGTTTCCCCGAAGGTCCATCCTGATCTCATCAACCGCAGTCCACCCTGGCCCTCAATACTCCCATTCTAGAGTCTTTAGCCCCTCTTGCACCCAGTGCCATCCTATCCCCTTTGCCATCCTCTTTTCCTTCTGCCCTTCTCCTTTGTTCCCCTTAACTCTTTTTTCTTCATCTCTCCTTCCAACACTTTCTCTCAACTCTCATTTTCCTTTCACTTCCCTTCTTCCCATTTCCTGCCTCCTCTCCCCTTCCTTCTCTTCACAGAATCACAAAATTTCAGTTGAAAAGGCCTCAGACGCCATCTAGCCCAACTCATGCCTGACCAAGAATTTCCTTTACAACATACCTGAGAAATGGTGATCTAGCCTTTACTTAAAGACATCCAGTAAGGGGAGAGGGGGGGGAACCTGTTGCTCCTGAGTCAGCACATTTCCTTTTGAGATGGCCCTGTTTGGGAAGAGTCGGTGTCTAGAGAGGGTGGTCTTACCTTTAATAGAGGCGAAGCACATAAAGATTGGGTGGAGGGAGAGAATAGGTAATGAGTTCTGTATAAGAGACCTATGGGACACCCACATGGAGATGTTCAGTGATGACACAGGACTAGTTTGGGCAAAAGATCTATAGATAAATATAAAGTATATACAAAGTAATTTTAAGACAGAACACAAGTTGATGTGAAACCATTGGGAGCTACTCTTAGGGTCCAGCCATTCAACCAAGTCTGATTTCACCTAAATGGACGAGTATGTATGTATGTATGTATGTATGTATGTATGTATGTATGTACGAGTTCAAGCTGGTCCATAAAGACTGGGATTATTGGCCAGTCCCCTGTTACAGTGTCAACTGAGCTCTCATCTCTTAATAAACTCTAGACTCTGCTATAGCATTCTTCTTATCTATCAGTCTAATAACTTTGCTAAAACAGGAAATACTGGGCTGCCATAAGGTATGCTCATGGAAACTGCTGGCTCTTTATCATCTCTGCCTTCATTTCTTGATGTTCACTGTTCAGCTTTTAATAATTCTAGAATTTTACTGGGAATCAAAGAGAATGTTGTAGACCTATAGCTTGTTATATCCTATTCTCTATTTTTTTTAATTGCAGCAACTTTCCCCCCACTTTTTTTTCTAGTCTTGTCATATGCCTCCCATTCTCCCCTTATGGGGCCTGGAATTTATCAGGAGTCAATGCCTGTGGAGTAAATAAATGAATCAAGGTCAGCAACTATGTCCTGGCTTACCTTGGGTACCTGTTCCTTATTAGCCATTTTTATCTACTTCCTATTCCTTTCTTCCTGTTCTTATCCCACTTCCTTTCCTTTCCCCCTCTTTTTTTTGGTTTTCTCCCTCTCCTTTTCTTCCTCCGCTCTCCCTTTTTCCTCCTCCTCCCTTCTCTCTCTCATCCCTTTCACTCCTCAATGAACAACACCAACAACAATAGCCAATATTCATTTAATACTTACTGTTCTGCCGGGCACTGTGTTAAGTGGTTTACAATTATTATTTCATTTGATTTTCCTAACAGCCCTAGGAGGTAGGTGTTATTGTCCTCATTTTACAGATTCAGTGACTTGCCCAGGGTCTCTCAGATAGTAGGTGTTGGGTGACAGATTTAAACTCAGATTTTCTTGATTCCAGGTTCAGTGCTCTAGCCACTTAGCCCCCTGTGCTATCCAATTGATGATTCTTAGATTTATCTATCCTGCCCTAACCTTTTTGTTGATTTCTAGGATTACATTTTTAACTGGACACTGGACATCTTCAACTGGATGTTCGGTAGACATCTTAAACTCAATGAGTCCCAAACAGAATTGATTCTCTTTTCCCCAATGCCATCCTCCCTGCCCCTCAGGTTCACAATCTAGAATCATCCCTGACTCCTTTCACCCTTTTATCCAAGTTCTAGGGGAGGCCTATCAATTTCCCCTGTGCAACATCTCTTGTCTATTTCACCTCCCCAGCATTCTTGTCCATTTCACCTCTACAGCATCTCTACTTCACCTTCTCAGCATGTCTTGTCCATTTCCCTCTGCAGCATCTCTCAAATCCCTTCCCTCATCTGACACTACTACCAGCCTACTGTAGACCTTCATCACCTCATGCCTGGATTACTGTGATAGGCTCATGGTGGGTCAGCCTGCCTGGAGTCTCTCTCCATTCCAGTCCATCCTCCTGTCAACCACCAGTGATTTTCCTAAAGTGTTACTCAGTAAATTCCAGTGACTCCTCTAGGATCAAATATAAAATCCAGTTTTCTATTCTAAGCCCTTCATAACCTGCCCCCATTCCCCACCTTTCTAGTCTTCTTACCCCTCACACCCCACCCATATTCTCTGTGATGCAGTGACTATAAGCTTCCTTACTATTCCTAGGACATTGTTTCCCAACTCTTGTCTCCTGGCTTCCCAGGCTTCAAGTCCCAGCAAAAATTCCCCTTCTATAGGAAGCCTTTCACAGGCCCCCTCAGTCTTTGTACCTTCTCTCTGTTGATTAAATCCAAACTATCCCAGTCTATAGCTTGTTTGTACATAGTTGTTTGTATGTAGTCTCCCTATTAGACTGTCAACTTCCAGCAGGGCTGTTGGCTGTGGTTTTTTTAACCTTTCCCCTCTTCTTCATTCCTCTTTCCTCCCTTTCCTTTCTCCCCCCCTCTTTCTCTTTCCTCCTTCCCCACCTCCCTCTTCCTCTCCATCTCCTTCCACCCCTCCCTTTCCCCTCCTCCTCCTCTTCATGCATTTCATTTCTCTCCCCCTCCCCCTTTCCACTTCCCTCTTCATTATCTCCCCCCCCACCTCTCCGGCCCCTCCTCTTCCCGCTGCTCCCGCCCGCCCAGGTGGCGCCGAGAACGGGTGGGGCGGGGCGAGTGGCCTTTACGACGCTGTCGTGGCTGCGGCGGCGGCTTCTGCTTGGGCTTCGGCTTCGGCGGCGGCGGCGGCAGCAGCAGCAGGGCGTGCGGGTGCGGGTCGGTGCGGGGCGTAGCGGCCAGTGCGCTTGGAGGCGGCGTCTGGGAGGCGGCCGTGTGGACGTGCGGCTGCGGCGCTGCCAGTCCCCGACTGCGGCTCGGCTCAGGTCGGGCTGTGCGGGGCGAGGAACGAGCGGGCTGCGTGCGGGCAGGCTGCGGTCTGCGAGCGGGCAGCGCCCCGCGGGCCATGCTGCTTACGGTGTACTGTGTGCGGAGGGACCTCTCCGAGGTCACCTTCTCCCTCCAGGTCGACGCCGACTTCGAACTGCACAACTTCCGCGCACTCTGTGAGCTCGAGTCCGGCATCCCAGCGGCTGAAAGCCAGGTGAGCTCCGGGAAGGTGGGGAGGAAGGGAGGGAGGGGCCCCCTCCCCCACGGCCAGGGGGTCTCCGCCGCCGCCGTCCCACCCTGCAGCCCCCTTCTCCGGAGGTGAAGACTGAGGCCCGCAGAAGGGCCTCGGACTGCAAATCCACTGCTTATGCCGGTCTCCCTTCTTTGGGAAGGGTTCACCCTATCCGAAGCATGCGGAGTTTGATCTCCACCTCACCTCATCTTGGCCAGACCCTTTTGCTGGCTTCCCGCCTCCGGCTTCCTGGATCAAAGTAATTGATCACAGGCCACGCTAACCTTCCGACTTTACAGAGGAGGAAACTGAGGCCCAGAGAGGGGAAAGATATAACTTGACTAAGGTCACAGGAATTAAGGAACAGATACAGGCCGGATTCAAATTCAGATCCGCTGATTCCTAATTCAGGGCTTTTTACCTTTAAAGGATGTTGAAAGCTTTCACCTCCTTCATCAAAACGTGAAAAAGTTCCTGCCCTTAGTAGATGAGCTTGGCCGATAGAGATGCAGTAGTGAAAAGAGTTCGCTGGATTTGGAGACAAAGGACCCGGGTTCAAAGTTCTCTTTTGCTAACGCCTGCCTGTGTAACCTTCAGCAAGTCATGAGGTCATATCAGGGCCTCAGTTTTCTCTTCTGTAAAATGAGCCGGTTGAATTAAATGTACTTTAACGTTTCTTCTAGCTCTTAAGCTGTGTTTCTAGCATTATAGTGGATTAAGCCATCTCGGTTTCTCTCCCCAGCCCAGACACTTTTCTTGATGGTGACCATGTGACCATGGCAAGTCTCTTAAATCCTCTGAGCCTCCTTTTCCCCGGTTCTGTACACTACCGTCGCCAGTGGTAGGCACCGCGCTAGGCGAGGCACCAGGGAGATGATGCTTGCTTTACCTATAACCTAGGATTGTTGTGAGATAAATTTCAAAAACAAGTCTGCTTGGGATTTGCTGTGTGTCTCGTGGCCTAAGTAAATGCGCTGTCATTATCTTCCCTGAACATTCGTCCATCCGAAAAAAATTGTTGGAGTCTTCAAATGGACTTTGCTAGTTAGTACCTGCGTTATCTTGGGCCAGGCAGGGGAACCTTGCATCCTCGAGGCCACATGTGGCTCTCTAAGGCCTCAGGTGTGGCCCTTTGACTGAAAACAAACTTCACAGAACAGTTCCCCTTAATAAAAAGATTGGTTCTATAAAACTCCAGACAGTCAAAAGGCTGCACTTGAGGACATAAAGGGCCACATGTAGCCTCGGGGTTGCAGTTTCCCCACCCCTACCTTGGTTAAATTATAGACACTTTACATCTCTTCTTTTGTAAAATAAAGGAGCTGGATTGTAAAATGATCGCTTAGGCTCCTCTTAGCTCCAAATTCTACGATTTTAGGAAGCTAATGACTTGGTACTCTTAAAGCCCTTCAGTTTGCTCAGATACTGGGCTTCAGCAAAACATTTGCTTTATCAGTTTTTGTTTTGTAAATCCTTCCTTATCCTTTTCTCACTTAACTAAAAGGGAGGTAGCTCCTAGTAACATTTAAAATCCCGAAAATTGGCTTAACGCTGGGATTGCCACTAGCCCAGTGTTTAGCAACAGTAGCTCTATAGAAGGAAGCCTTAACTTGGAAATCTGTGAACTTTAAAAGGAATTTTTGGTAACTGTTTTAATATAATTGATTTCCTTTACAGTCCTCTGTATTTTATTTTACATATTTAAGAACATTCTGAGAAGGAATCCATAGGTTTTACCAGAAACAAAAACGACGCAAAAAGATTAATGTGTGTGTGTGTATATATATATGTGTGTATATATATGATATATATGTATATATATATATCATATATATATATATGTATATAGTCTTCCTCCATTAATGCCTATAAGTCCTTGTTTGAATATTTTAATAGATTCAAAGTATCTTTCAGGTTAATCACAGTTGAACGTTTTCATTAGTTCATTAGGGCCATTGGGTGCACTTAGGAAATTGTCCTTAAATCCTTGCCCACTAAAACCAAACTTTCTGTTCTCTGGGTTATATTAAACAACTGTGTCAATATTTTGTTCAGAGGGCAAGCATAAGTCCTTCCTACAGTGTAGACTTTAGCACTTTGGCATAAAGTTGTATAAAGGGCAGTGTATTTTGAAGTACACCATTTCCGATAGAGTGACTGATTTAATTTGAGCAGCAAGAATTCCAGATAAAACGGATTATTTCTTCCCAGGAGTCTCTTTAAAATACAGGGCAGATTGCCCAGGTGAGGTTGATTTATCCTCCTTTGTTTTTTTTGACTTGAGGTAAGCTTACCTTTATCAGAAGATTGACAGAGGATTTCAAATGGTTAAATGTAGATATATTAGTTTTGCTTGTTGGGAGAGATGAGAAGAACAAATGTCTGAAACAGTTTCAGGGTTATGTTTCCCAGATACTGGAGATGGCTGTACCTGAATGAAAGGAAGAATCCTTACTGAGGGATCAAATTGGAAGAAGCCCCATGTTCTGTAGTCAGCATAGAGATAGCACTTTCTGTTACAGCTGATGACTTCACAGGATTAGACAACTTTACACTTTTCTTGTTCATCATTCCAACCTCTCCTGGTATATTGGTCCTTTGTTAGCTTATGGAAATGTGGAGCAACCCTAGGGTTACTAGAGATTGAACCTGTGCTTCTCAGCTAACTATAAACACCTCCTGTTTTTCAAGTTTGTTCTGCTGGCTGTCTTGTAACCTGATGACCCAGTATCTATTTTAAGATGTTGGGTGGTCCTCTTTCATTTGCATTGCCCATCAATCAGGAACATCTTAGACACTGAGTCATTTCCTTTCAAAACCTAATAGTAAACAACACTGTCTTCTCAGGAGTGTAGCTTCATCTGTCTCCCTTTGGGTACATTCTTTTCCCACCTCCTATTTTCTCTCAAGTTTTTCCTTACATCTTTTCCCTTCTCTTCAAATAGTTCTTCATTTGCCTGCTATTTTATTCCAGGTCCAGTCTTCAGTCTCTTATTATGGATGCCTCGTTCCTAAACCTCTCTATCCTCTGTTTAAACATTTGGCGTTTTGTAGTTTGTCAGTTCAGATTATGGCAATTCCATGGCCAGAGAGAGCATGAAACATTTAAAGAAGCTGTCTTGCATATGTTTAGATCCGGGCTGGGCATACTATCTTGATTAATCCAAGGTGGTCCAGGAAATCAGTCATCAGTTCTGTTGGATTCTTTGACACTGACTTTCTTGCTTAATCCAAGCAATTTTCAGAACATAAACTAGTTTTTATGCCGCCCATGTGTTAAAACATGTTATAATAACCTATCTCTGTAGGTAGCACAAAGCTAATTATGCTGAGTGCCAGATAGTGATAATTACTGTCTATAATGCTAGACTGCAGCCTTATACACAGCAAGACCTTTAGGTTATGAAAACAGTATTTCAGACTAAGGGAAATTAGGGAAAAAAACTACAAGTGCCTATTGAAGACTCTTTGGGTGTAGTTGTATATATTTTTAAGACTTCCTATTATATGATCAAAAGGTAATTTATTTGTCCATTATTTTAATAATTGATGCAGTATGAAACATTACTTAAGACATTACAGCTATATTGCAGCTCAGAGAAGCCTTGTTAGTAATTTAATGGTGATATGCCATATTAGGACTTCTATTAATTTAAAAATTCCATTCAGGGATGGAAAAATAGTTGCTATCTCTTGTATAAAGGACTACAGAGTTTTGATTAGTTGGTCTGATTTCAAATTCTCTAGTAGGCTCTTTGCCTCCTCTAGAGTGATTGCTAGGCAGTTTTGCTAGTCCTGTAGATTGAGCTGTTTAGTATTAGAAGCTTCCTATTATATTTTCTTAGCAGTGACACAACTTTTGAATTTTGAGCAACTGTAGATTAATCATCACTAAGGCACAAAGTACTACTCCAATAGGTGGGATTGATACCTGTAGCACTGACTTGGAACCACTGTATTTACAATTCTGGCCCCCTGGCTACTAATAAATTGATATTCTGACGTTATAAGACATTTTCTCAGGCTTATATTTATACTTATTAAGTAAAAACCCCAAATCCAAGACCCCATTGCCTAGCTTTCTTGGAGTTTTGATTTAAGAATCCAGTAAATAGTGTCTCAGTTCATTTCAGGCAGATCATCTTTAGTTATATATTTTAGGAAGTTTTGTGAACTTGAGGTACATCTCTTTAACCACTGGAAGGAATAAGCTGGCACTTTACATTTATAGGTTAGGGTGTACTCCAGTCACATCCACTGTTTCCCTGACTAATTACTAATGTTATTATCAGATTGCTCTTAGAAAGAAAGAAAGAAAAGTTTGTTGACTGTAGTGTAGTTTGCTCTGTGATGAGCGGAAGTGAGGAACCTGGTGCCTTCTGTACTCTTGCAGTGTTTCCATTTTGCAAGTTGAAGGTGAGAATTTAGCAGCATGGGAAGTAAAGTGGAATCTGCAGAGAGTTTCTGTATTTGTAGTGTATAGCTGAGATTGGATATTGGGAGTGTAGGGGGGAGAATGAATTTGTTTGCATGTTAATATTTGTTTATATCTAATTTACTGTAACATAGATTCCCCTTAACAACACTTCTCCCTGCAGATTAGAATGGCCCTTTCTCCAGCCTGAACTCTCCGGATAAATGAGGAAGGAAGTTTAGAAGTACACTTGTTAGGGACTAAGACTAGGCTGTCCCTTGAGTCAGATCTGTATGAGGTAGGAAGGCTGTTAAGTCTATCTTAATTTGACAGACTTGTCAAAGGAAGAGACTAGAACTGGGTGCTTGGTTCATGACCTTGGGTGAGGAATCTGAGACCTCAAGATCATGTGGTCCTCTAGGTCCTCAAGTGCAGCCCTTTGAATATTCAGTCAGATGTTCAACATTGGAGGACCTAAAGGGCCTCATGTTCCCCACCCCTGCTATAGGTTGTTAGGACTCAGCCCAGATTTTCTTTCTTCTGACACCAGTGAAAACAAGGATCTCCCCAACTGGATTGTTAGCCACTTTTATATTTCTTTTTATCCCCACTTCTTTGTGCATTGCCTTGCATGCAGTAAGTACATACTTGTTGATAAATGTGTTTTAGTAACAATAGGAGAGTCCCAAACCTGTCCCCCTTATGAGAATTTCAGCTATGCCAGCTCTTTGATGATTACAAAATTTGAACAGACATCTGCTGGAAACTCGGTTGAAATCACATCCACATCCAGCAAGAAAAATCTAGCTCTTTGTTTTATATGGGAAGTAATAGGAAACATTTTGTTATTCAGTTGAATGTCAATCATTTAGTGAGTATACACCAGGCACTGAATGTTTTTAATCATTTTTGTTTGTTCAGTTTACATCATCTCAGAGAGTCATAGACTTCCTTTTTTCATTTTTGTGAGAGAGGGGTTGCACTGGAGGGCTTGGAATTCCCCTTTGAGTCTGTGGATCTGGACCAGAGTCTAGATCCTTCCTTCTGCTTTGCTGTCAAATCCCATTCTGAGAGGGCTATATAGATGGTGGAGGCTCTACTGCTGGGACCAATCACATGACCTGAGTTCAAATTCAGCCTCAGACAATTATGAGCTTTGTGACCCTGAGCAAATCTCTTAAGCTATCTTTCTCAGCTTGTTTAGTATGATCCTTAGGGGCATTATAGTAGCACCTCCCTCCCTGGGTTGTGATGAGGATAAAATGAGATAACCGTAGTTATTTGTGCGTAGCCCAGAGCGGGCACATAGTAGGCGTTAGATGAATGCCAGCTGCTGTTATCATTCTTGTTTCAGTGCATTGTTTCCCCTTTCTGTGTTCATAGACATGTGTTCACATATTTAAGGCTGAGAACCATTTTAAAATACTTCAAGCTTATTAGCTTGTGTCTTGTGGCATCCTTTAGTTCTGATTGCTCTATCCTGCAAGCCCTATGGCTTATCATCTGTTGTGAAATTGCTGCTGGAGCGAGGGGAAGGGAAACAGGTTCAGAAACTTTCCCTACCCAGGAACAAGAGACTGCTTTATTGAAGGAGGGTCAGATGATATAATGCTGATACAGTTACCGTTCCCAGAAAGAATTGCTTCCTATTGTATCCTGTCTCAGAAACAAGTCCAGCCTTGTAGCCACTGTTTTAAAAACGTTATAGGGAAGTGAGGGATTATAGTATTCTCTCTTTGGGCTGCATACAGTACTAACTCAGATTCCCTTTTTGCAGATTGTGTATGCGGAGAGACCTCTCACTGACAACCACAGATCTCTGGCTTCATATGGCTTGAAGGATGGGGATGTAGTGATTCTGAGACAGAAGGAGAATGCAGAGCCACGAGCTCCAGTTCAATTCCCAAGTAAGTTATCTCACTTTACAGGTGGTCAGGTGGCCTCCTTAACCCATCTGTAAAAAAGAGGGCCTTCTCCTATATGACATCATTCCTGGTTTTAACTCTGATTTTTCCCATCTCTGGGCCCTTACTCCTCTCAGTACCCAGCATGAGAAGAGTAATAAATAGCACTTCAAGAATGTGACTCGTTTTCTTTGTGTGGGCGCTCCTACAACCTGTGTGGATGGCAGCCCCTCTCCCCTGTAGCAGGTGGCTTTATGGATGACTGTGCCCATCCTTCTGAGCTTCACCAGGCTGGGTTCATGGATGGCTGTTCATTTCTGAGCCATACACAAAGTTTTCCATTGGTGGCACCAGTTAGCCTTTGAGCTCTGATGGCGTAGGTATCAAGAACCCAGAATTCCCGCCATGACACTCTGAAGTATTAGAGTAACACTTCCTTGGAAGACAATATGATGCAATTTGAAAGGCCATCATTAAGTACCTGTTATGTGTGAGGACCTGTGCTCAGAGTAAAAAAAAAAAATGAAAAAAGGAGACAGTTCCCAAGTTCAAAGAATTTGCTGTCTAGTGATAAATGCATAAATAAATGAGGCATTCCTTCAAAAAGCATTGTATGATCTAAGGCAGAATGTGATAAGAGCCAAGGAGGTCATTATAAAAAGCTTTGAAAAATCTGAGGAGGAAGAAACCATTTTCATGGGGAAGGGTTGTGAGAGGTTGGCATTCCCTTTTAGCCTTAAAAAAGAGACTTCAGTAGATGGATATTGGGATATGCTTTGCTACACATGGGGATGGTATCAGCAAGGCCATAGAAATAGCCAAGAAAGGAACAGGGAGGGGAGAGAGCAGACTAGTTGGATTGGAATTTGGAAACTGTGAGGAGGAGGAGGAGTTCAAGTCAAGACAACTCTTAATACATTTATGGAGTACCTGTTATATGTGTGCCAAGCACTTCACTAACCTCTGGGGATAGAAAGAAAGGCAGAAACAGGCCCCACCCTCCTCACATTCTAATAGGGAAGGCATCATGTAAATACTGTGTGCAGACAAGTTACATGCAGGGTAAGTGGGAGGCAGTAGCATTAAGGAGGATTGGGAAAGGCTTTTCTTTGAAGAAGGAATGGTTCTAGCTGGGTCTCCAAGAAAGCCAGGAGGTAGAGATGTCAGGGAGAGAATTCCAGGCCTGGAGGACCTCTGGCAAGAAGGTCTAGAGTTAGGAGATGGAAAGGCCCCGTTGTAGGGGATGTGGGAGGTTTAACCCCAGCGTTGGAAAGGTCAGGAGTTTGGTAGGCCGTGAGGAACCCTGAAGACTTCTGTGTAGAGTAGTGATGTGGTCAGGGTGCTGCCCTCGTTGCACAGGTATTTGGTAAGGACTTGGTGTGGGCCAGGCGGGCCCTGACCTTACAAAGAAAGACAAGGGGTCCTGCCCTCAAGGAGCTTATGAGAGACAATATACAAACCATTCTGTTTATAGCATGAAATGAAAGTCATCTGAGAAGGAAGGCATTACCCATGGCGGGAGAGGAGGAGCCATTTGAGGGCAGAAAGCTTCCCCCTCTCCCAAAGTAGTGGAATCTGAGCCAGGAAAACGTGGAAGGCAGTAGAGAGTAGGGGGAGAACACTCACTGTGGAAGTGGAAGAGAGCCAGGGAGAAGTCACAGGGAAGAGATGGTGCATCCTTGGGAGGGTTATTGAGGAGGCCATTGTCATAATTAAATCTTAGAGTCCTGGAGGGTGGGTAAAGTGTAAGAAGACTGGAAAGGAGGAAGAGGTCAGGTTGTAGAGGACTTTAAATGCCAGACAGCATTTTATGTTTGATTCTTTCTAAAAGCACTTGGACATTGTCTCCTTTGATCCTCACAATAGCCCTGTCCAGTCAAAAAACCTAAGCTCAGCCTGTTGTGGAGGTGATGACTGGCCGGTGGGGAAGCTGGGGCTGAACTCTTGGCTCAGCACCCCTTTCCATTGTTCTGCTTGAAATGATCATACGTTGGTTTCTCATCATTTGACACCTAATGTGCGCATCAAGGCAGGTTCTCATCTGTCTCAGAAGCTCTGTTCAGGGCTGTTTAATGGACAGTTATCATCCCCCTCAGCTCACATCAGGTCTTCTTCAACGGGGGTCCATAGACCACCCCCCCTAGATTTTAGGAGCATACCTGTGAACTTGAATGGGGAAGGAATTTCCACTAATCTGTCATTGAAATTTAGCATACTTCAGTTATTTTAAGATATGATTCTGAGGAAAGGCTCCATAGGTTTTACCAAAGGCTGCCAAAAGGGGTTGTCCACCATTGATAGACAACTTTAAGCTTGCTTAGTCTCCTGGCTCCCCAAGCTGATGGTAATGATGTTGGGTGCTTGTCTGATGGCAAGAGTGAGAACCTGTCTTTTCGGAGCGGGATTGTCTCCTTACCTAAGCATAGTAGTAGAACTCAATTTGAGGAACAGGGATATCAAAGACCCTGTGTCAATTTGAAGAAGGCTGTATCCATAATTGAAGTATCCAGACCTTTCAGTTTGATAAAATTCTCATTTGATACTGATGTTCTCAGGTTCTGGTCAACATTTTCTTGATAATGTTCATCAGACCAGGAGGCCCCTCTTGATGTCCCACGGCATAGCAAAACACACGCCCATCCCTGCCCCACCCTTTTTCTTTCCTTTTTTTTTTTTTTTTTTGGTAACTTACAAAAGAGTAATTGCCGAGGCCAGAAAGAAATCCAAGTGTGCTTGAGGGGAAGCAATCGACTAAGTTTTCCTGCACTTTGAGTTGATGTTCTCTGGGTTCCAGGAAGCTACCGACTGACTTTGTTTGATGCTTTTGTAAGCAAATAAAAGTAGAGTGCAACTTAATTTTGATTGGTCCATTTCTATGGGCACTAGTGGGTTGTGCTGAGGACGGCTACATGTCTGCATTGCTTATAAACACTTGTGAGCTGTGTGGTCTTGTGGAGGTTAACCTTTATGTCCTCAGCCAGCACACATACAGAAACTTTTTGTGGTTCCTGATTGTGACCTTATGGAGGTTCCACAAACTACCAACCTAGCAAGGCAAACTTGGCTTGTCCTTTTTTCCATTTTGTTTGTTTCTTGTTCTTCTTCTTTAGAACTGTTTTGCTTTGAATGTACTTCAAAATAGGGTGTGGCCAAAATGGAAAGAAAACTCCTTGTCCCAAACTAGAAGGCACACAGATGTTCTACCAGTGAGGGTAGATAGACAGAGGAGATAGGAAACCTATCAGAAGAGCAGGGATCACTCTCCTCAGCCATTCTCCTATCCCACTTTGGATTGGTAAACTCTCACTGGGCCCAGGCAGAAACCCAACTGATGGGTGTGGTTACATGAGATCACACCATGGGGAGGAGGTTAACTCTCTTTCTCTGCCAGATGGGAAAGGGATATTTAGGAGCCCTGTATTCAAGACCTCTTGAGTAGAACAAGTCACAATACCTCTTAGCTTTGATTTCCTAAGCTGCAAAATTTAACAAACATTTATTAAATACCTACAAGCATGCAGGACACTGCACATACAAATAGGAAAAATAACATAATCCCTACCTGTAAAGGGCTGAGGGGGACATGATGTGTCTGTAACTAAATATGATAAATATTTATCATATTTGTGATGGGTGAGAGGAGAGGTCAGCAAAGTGCTATGAGAAGTTTGTGGAGGGAGGGAGAAATTAAGGAAAGCTTCCTGGACTAAGTGGGGGTAAGTCAATGGACCCTGAAGGCAGAGAGGGATTTCAGTAGGTGCCTATGTGTAAAGAGTGTTTACTCCACCTGGGGAATGACTGGAGCATAGTTAAGGAGATGGAGGAGAACAGTGATCTAGTTTTCCTGTGACTTAAGGAACATTAAGGAGAAGCCAGGGCAACTAGCCTGGAGCTGACTTGTCAAGGGCTTTGGATACCAGAATTAGTAGTCTAATCTGAGCCCTTAAAGTGGGGGGGACTTGTTGTTTGTAGCAGTACGTTAGATACATTGCTGCAGCCATAGGTGGATTGAAAGGGAGGTGGAAGCAAGAAGGTGGGTCTGAGTAGTGTGAGCAGATGCAGGAGCTGGAGCTCTCACACCACAGGATCTGTGCAGTGAGAGATGGGAAGGTGTCCTGCATAACTCTGAGATTCTGTCTCCATCAGCAGAAAAAAAAAGAAACTGGGGAAGGGTCAAGTTTAGAGGAGAAGATGAGAGAACCTTAACTTTCGACATGTTAAAGTAAGCCAACCAGGTGGCAGCTGTCTGGCAGGAAGTAAGAAATAGGAGGCATAGCCATTTTTAGACATGGCCAGTGTTGGGATCTGTTCGCCTGACCATGCAGACGTTTTTGTCTTCACTTTGAGGGGTGGAAAGTCCAGGCGGCTAGGGAAAGGTTGCCAGAAGAAAGGATCATTAAGGCCTTTAAAGAAATACAAAGAGAACATATGGAAGACCAGCAGGAATCACAGAGAAGAAGGATAGCTTTGAAAGTTATGTGCTTAATTTATTATATACTTGAAAAGCAAAATATATACACACTAGAGAGTTGCAGTTTCATGTTAAATTCAGAGTAAAAAACTAAAACTATAAAAAAAAGAAAAGGGACTGATGCTTTATAAACAATTTAGGAGTCTTCTGCATAGAGGTTATGTGTGTGCCAAAGGAGAGAGTGAGAGGAAGGAGAAGAGGCCTTAGGATAGAAACTTGAGAGAGAAGCAGGAGAGCACATGGTCATGGTATCTGAAGGAGAGGGGATGGACTGTATGCTACAGAGGTCAAGGAGAAGGACAGAAAAAGAGCCCTTGGATCTGCTAGGAAAGGACTCTTCCAGTGACCTCAGAGAGATGTTTCAGGAGAGAAGTCTGCTTTTAATTTGTACCTCAGATCTTGGTGGAAATTCAGTGAGATCATAAGCTGTCTTTAGGTAATTTAGCTCCCCAGACTTGAGACGAATGTAATTAGTCTGCAGTTTTTAAAAAAATGGTTAAGTTTGGAAAAAATGAATCTGACTTCAGCTGGACCAGCAAGGTCTATGGTCTGAGGGAAACTTTGTTTTCTTTTGAACTTAAAAAAACTTGATTTTTTTTTTTACCTTTAATTTGAATAATGACAGCTCAGTTTATCAGTCATGTTCATGGGAGTTATATTTAAGAGCCCTGTTATTGGCTTTATTTATATTTATATCCTTTGTGTAAAGTATCTTCACCATTGTCTCCTTTTTTCTGCCCATAAAATGAAGCTGATTGCTACCTTCTGACCTCTCAGGGCATTGGGCAAGTCAGTGAGTTGGTGTTTAGGAGGCTGGGATGAATGGGTAAGTCCATATTAGAAACCGACCCAAGCCAGTAAGTCCAGCCCAGACTTGCAGAATTTAGCATCTAACAATTTTGTCTCTCTTTGCCAATTAGAGTATTATTTCAAGTGTCAGGGCTTTTGAAGGCAGAGGCCAGACCAGACCAAGGTTTTGCCTAGGGCCACCTCTTAGGTATATGAAGATTCACAGTGTAACTGCTTTAAAAAATTCCTTGTATCTGCTGAGACAACAATATGAAGAGAGAATCCCTTTCTTGGATGGTTTCAAAACAGTACTTTGCAGATCACAATTTACTTCTTTGTTCTCTCTCACCTCAACCATTTCATTGACCTGGATCCTCTGCACCACAGAAATAGCTGAGAAAGGGGGAGACGTAATGTCTAGGAAAGGGCTCAGGATCTCATAGGCCCACCCGCTGTTGCAAGATCTTCCTTAGAATAAGCTGTTTCTACAGTTTTCTTGAGTTTTCTCTTCATGTCGTCCTTTGGTATAGACTTTGAAATTCTTTCTCTGATAGGCCTGCCCCGGATAGACTTCAGCAGCATAGCTGTGCCTGGTACATCAGGCTCCCGACTGCACCACCGCCCGACCCAGCCATCCCGAGTATCCCCAGCAGACACAGCTTCATCACCACAGGGCTTGGACAATCCAGCATTACTCCGAGACATGTTGCTTGCCAATCCCCATGAGCTCTCTCTGCTCAAGGAGCGAAACCCACCCCTGGCAGAAGCCCTTCTCAGCGGAGACCTTGGTAAGCCTGTGTGACTATCACTTTTTCAAACTGATTTTGAGGGAAGTTGGTTGTGACAGATTTTCCTCATGTGTAGGATGAAGAAACAGCTACCCACTGGCAACCCTGGAGTCCTGAGTGGTGTGGCGGCAACTTGGTGCCAGTGTTAAGGGGCACCTTGGTGGGTGTTAAGCCTGGAGATCTTTTCCGATTCTTAGCATTTCCATAGTAGATAGTGATTTTCAGACCTGTTCAGTGGGGAAGCATTTATGGAAAGTCAGCCAGTAAGCCAGGGGGTGGCAATTAAAGTGGTTCTGTGACTTTGCCTCAGGCAACCATGTAGAACAGTGAGTGCCCTTTCTTGGCTTAATCCCCCAAATTTGATTTGGGGTGGTAATGGGTCCAGTTGCTTGAAGCTGTATTGTTACCAGTGCCTGAGAAATTGAAGGAAACTGATGTATTACTGTTTGAAAAGGCATTCCTTGAAAAGATTATTTCATTAAACTTTATTTTCTTTATAATTGTTATTTCTTTTCACTTTCATTTGTGACCTTGATAAGAGTTCTCCTGGTATTGAGATGTTTGCTTTGGAGGAACTTGTTTATATTTCTCATGATTACATGACTGATTAATTGCTTGAGGTTGCGTTAATGTATCATAAAGGTTGCATGGCTGAAAAACGAAAATGTTAAAAAATGTCAGTAAGGATTCTCTAATTAGAAACCATGTACCATTTCTGATGAACTTTCCATCTACTCTTACTCACTTAACATGCTTATATAAAGTATACACTGGCTGACCATCATTTGCATTCAATTTCTCTGGCCTAGGGTAGAGAGATTAAAGAATGGAAACTATAAGTGATTTATATTATTTACAAGGAAGATCTTCCAATGGCAGGTAGGCCTATGAACCACGCAGAGAATCCTGAGACAGTTCTGTCTTCCCGATAATAGTTTCCCATTAATTTAGCCTCAGACTGTTCATTGTATCAGACTAGAGGCAGGTATAATTAAACTCTTATGAGAATAAGTGATCTTGTTGAATGTGTGGCATAAAGAAATAGTTTTTATTGAAAGTTCTGATGCTAAGTGCATAATTCAAGGCAGTGACTCAATCTAAATGAGCTTTCTCAGTCATTTTTAGATATGCTCTTTATATCTGTCTTGCAGATGTCTTTTGAGAAGTTGTTAGGCACAATAACAAACAATGAAAAGGCATACAATTCCGCCAGCTTGGAGTTTGGTCGTTTACATCTCTCATTTTTGCAGAGAAATTTACTAGGGTCCTGATAGAACAGCAGCAAGATCGAGCTCGGAGGGAGCAGGAGAGGATCCGTCTCTTTGCGGCTGACCCCTTTGATCTGGAAGCTCAGGCCAAGATAGAAGAAGATATAAGGTAACAAAGCACCTCAGCCCAAGGGAAAGGAGGCCATAACTTGGTTCTCAGACAGCAGACAGTCTTATCTGAATCCCAGGGCATTCACTTTGCTTTCCTGTCCCATTACTCCAGTGTTGGATGCAACATCATACAATTGTTGGTTCTTCCATAATAACTTGATGACAACAACTTGAGAACTATTTTCTCTCCTGATAATTCCATAAGTATCTTTGGCCAGCAGAGCAGAGTGCTAAACTGGTGTTCAGATGTACCAGCATATAGGGACAGCTTTGAGAGACTTGAGAACTCTGATGGATGCAATGATTAAAAACCCCCAAGTTCAGAGGTCTGAGAGGAATCCCCCTCACCCCCCAGAGGCAGTGGACTTAAGCCCACATTGAGACAGATGTGCTGGGACGTAATCAGTTTAGGGCTTTGTTTTACTGGGCAATGAATGCTTGCCATTAGGGTTTTGTTCTTCAAAGTATTGTTTGTTCAGTGGTGGACACAGTGAAAGGGAGAAAGAATAAATGCCTACAAAACTTTATTTTTTGAAGAAGAAAGATGATGTGCAAGGGAGTTCCCCGAGATAGAAGAGGAACTTCTCCAGCTGATAGGATGCTCCAAGTCAATTAAATAAGCTCCTTTGATTCTTAATATCCTTCAGCAGGTTACTTGACTCTATGTGATTTAGTTGAGGGTTTGAGCTTAGAACAGCAGCTCTGCAGAAATGATATTTTGGAGTCCTAAATCTATTTGGCTTCCATGCTTCCTGCTCTGCCCTCGAGGGATGGACTGTGTGACAGGTTTCTGCTCAGATTTCTCTAGGGCCACATTATATTTGGGCATTTTATTGTCAGTACCAAGATGTTATCGTTTCAGCCCTGTTAATTTAACCTCATGATCTCAATTAAAGAGTAGCTATGTTCTTGATTCCTGTGTTGTCCCCAGTGATGAAGATCAGCCTGGCCCAAGGCAGAGTTTATTTCTAGTTTCTGTGGTTAGCTTTGTTCTAACAAAAGCAAAGAGCAGTTTGGGCAGTAAATTAAATACGCAACTCACACAACAAGGAACTATTTTAAATTTTTCTGGGAAAATTGAAAGCGAATGTTATCATCAAACTAGAAATTTAAGGAATATACATAATGCTTTTGGTTCTAGACTTTGATTTCTTACCCCCCAGCAGCATTCTCAGACCCCAGGAAGCGGCTTTTAGAAACATCCCTAGCAAACAGACAGGGTTAACTAGGGAATTAGTAATGGTCCGACCCTTCACCCCCCTTGGAGGCCCGTGCTGCCGAGGCCTGGCCGGGGGGTTCTGTCAGCTACAAAACACTGCTGACAGCTCCCTTGAAATGTCACCATGACGTTGAGCCATTGGAAAAAAAGAAAGGTGAGAGTAACCGTGAATATCTGAAAGGTTCCTATTGCTTCCCAGAGGAAAATTAAGACATCTCTTCCTTTAAAAAGGAAACCTTGTATGCTTTGAATAGCTTTCTGTGTGGCATGCACAGAATAAGTGAATGACCAGTACTGGTTTACAGGGGATTGTAGCAGAGCTTCATCTTTGTTCAGTTAATACAAAGTCACCATTGTACAGCACACTTTGCTTTCTTTCTAAACTTCCTCCACAGATTTGGCTTTGTGAGGAGGCTGTCTTATACTGGCACTGCACCCATTGGGTTTTTGGGGTGTGCCACCGATGTGATTACAGAGGTTTAGGGCACTGAAACATCACATGATCTTGTGAGAAACTTGAGAGATCCCACATTTCAGATCAGGTATCTGGGATCTTCCATTCTCAACCTGCTCAGGAAGAGGAGTATTTTGTTGCAGGGTAACCTCTGCCCATGGAATTACTTCAAGTCTAATATTTTCACAAAAGACATACACATTTTTAGCTCATCAGTTGCCTTAAAACATTCCCTTTCTTAGCCTGGGAGGATGTGAGTTGACCCATGGTGTGTCCAGAGTCATAAAGCAGTGTGCCATATTGGAAGGCACTTCCACAGTTCTTCACAGCCTTTGTGTCTGTGACTCGAACACTGCTTGATTTTGTTAGCCACAACCACTGGAAGCATCCAGATGTGAAGATTATAGAGTTGATGTAGCAGTTGATCCCCTCTTGCAGACCGTCTAAGAGACAACCTCAGATGCCAACTCGGTCTAGCCTAGTCTTATTTGGTTGTTCATTTTGAAATCTCTTCTGGCCACTGCAACATGGAGGCCAAGTACAATGGAGAAGTACTGGCCTGGGAACCTGAGAGCAACCCAAATTCTGGTTTCCCCCAAGGGCCTTCTGAGGCATGTAATTGTAAGCAAATCACCAAGCAGTCCTTCATCTATCAGATGAAGTCCCAAAGGCTACATGACCCTTCTTTTGTTGGAGTTACGGTCTCTGGAATAGTTATAACTTTGATGCCATATTTTAGTCCTATATATATTTTAAGGCACTTGAAATTCAACCTACCTTCTACTGTAAGTCTGCAGCCTCAGTTTCTACAAGAGAAATAAAGCATGGCCTCTTCCTACATAGATGCCATTTTATCTTCAGAATATGAAGAGATCTCTGTGAACAGCATGCATTTCAGCTTTGTTAAGCAGCCTCCCACTGGATAAAAGCTCTCCTTTCCAAAGCCGTCACTCAGCTGGGGCCAGGAGAAACAAGCAGATCTATTTTTAAATGTTTGTTTAAAACATCTAGATTTCTGTTCATGAGAATAATGCTCTTGGTTCCTGATTTTGATTTGTTATAGGCAACAGAACATTGAGGAAAACATGACAATAGCCATGGAAGAAGCTCCTGAGAGCTTTGGCCAAGTTGTGATGCTTTATATTAACTGCAAAGTGAATGGACATCCCGTGAAAGCATTTGTGGATTCAGGTGATACTGCCTTCTCACTCTCCTCTCTTCTGACCAGACATAGCCAAAGAGAAGCTCCCAAATGTCTTCACATCATCATTGTGGAACTCCTGTGATGCTGCAGTGCCTTGGATTTTGGGTGCTGCCATTCCTAAAAACCCTCTAAGTGAATGTATTTTCTGCATGTTCACATTGTGCTGCAAGGGTTTGTAGAGCAGAAATCTCCAAAGTTAGGAAAGGCCTATGTTCAAATCCAGGGATGTAGACTTTAGTGGATCTGATTGGGCAAACACTGAGGTCAATAAATGGGGGTGACTGTATTTGTACCAGTTTTTATGTTACTATAATATTTACAAAGTTTTAGAGAAATGTCAGTATTGTTTCTATCATCGTGGCTCAAATTTAGGAAAGGGGGAGATTATTGTGGGCTGAGATGAGCTTTGGCCTAGGCCAAGAGAGGGGAATGGGATTAAGATAAAAAGAGAAGAGGCCATGTCATTGAAGGGTAAGGGAAGGAGCCAGGGGAAGTATAGTCTGGGGCAGTCTGGCACATTTATATGTGAGAGTAGTTGTGTGATCAGATTGGCAAGGTAGGTGTAGAAAGAGTATGATGGACCTTGAAAACCTAGGTTAGGAATTTGGGCTTTATCGTAAGCCTTGGATCCCTGAGTTATCAGTAGGGAGTCCTAGAAAGTTTTTTGAAGACAAGTTGCAGAATAGGGCATGTTGGTGAACCTGAAAGCAGACAGCCACTGTCCTGACATCACAGTAAGTGCTTGGCATTGGAGTAGTTCAGGCATAGTGTTGTCAGGTCCTGAACTCTGTACTGGAAGGGCTTTTGGGAAGGAAGGAATGGAGAAAAGACAACCCCTGGGTTTTGTGAGTGACCGCAAGGTTGTGTTTGGAGTGACAAGGGAAGGTTCTCTTGGAGGATGTGGAGAAGTCAGTGTCATGGGCGTGCGTGCATGTGTGTGTGTGAAACTACAACTTGGGAAGAGAGGTCAGGACAGAAAACCATCCATTTAGGAGGTCAGAATGAAGACGAGGCACAGTCAGCCTCTTGTCGGAGCTGTGTGGCTCCAAGTCATGCGTCCGGGAGCAGAAATTGGCTGACTGCCCTCATTTGATTGAGGTGATCTGAGGAGTTAGGGCCACAGATGGGGATTGGGGATAGGGGTAGATTCTGAGCCCTTGCACCCACTATTTCAAGGCAATAGGTAAATTGAATTCAGTTTCCACAGCTATAAAATAGGAGTGATGCTACTTAGTAAAATGTTTTGAGGCCATTAGATGCAAGCAACTCAGAATTCAGCAATAGTATCTTCCAGAAACATGGAGTTACCACTTGAACATGGATGTCATCCTCTTCACCTGTGTCTTGGGCTGCTGAGATCCTTGGGCATCCCTCTGTCCTGCTGTCACATTTTGCTTTCTCCTGTTAGTTTCAGAATATCAATGAGAAACAAAGCAGGTCTGGGCTGCAACGATTCAACAAGCACTTAGAATATGCATGGCACTGGAGATAGAAAATCAAATAGCCCTTGGCCTTAAGGAGCTTATAATTTTATTTGGAGGAAACAGCACACCACATCCAGCTTGGTTCTGGGACACATAAGATTCAACAGTATTTCCTAGGTCCAATCCAGAATAGAAAGTCATCTCAGTAAAAAAAGCCTGATATGTGGCCTACTTAGCAGGAGCAACTTTGAACTTGCTACTACCTTCTTGTTAGAGAGAGAGAGAGAGAGTGTGTGTGTGTGTGTGTGTGTGTGTTGCTTTGTGTTCCATTCTAGTTAATTATGGATCTTTTCCTTCATGCACACCATGACATATGGAGTGAATTGATAGGATTGTTGAATGATTCTCAGAGAGTTTGTGGTACCGATATCTCTTCTCAGGAGCCCAAATGACTATCATGAGCCAAGCTTGTGCAGAAAGGTGTAATATAATGAGACTTGTGGATCGCCGGTGGGCTGGAATTGCCAAAGGTGTTGGCACACAGAAGATTATCGGCAGAGTACATCTGGGTAAGTAGACTCAGAAGCTTGATGTGGGTTTTTTCTCGTGTGATTGTAAGATACATTTTCTAATTCAGAGAAATAGAATCTATTGTAATTACCCTGTACATAGGGAAGGGGATGTCATTTTCATAACTTTGCTCATAGAAAAATGATTTTTGTCGTTGCTAGTATTGGCATGATAGTGTCAGTCACTGGAAGGAAAAGAACTTCACCTGTTTATGGAGATCTTTTCGCCTGTTGATGAGCTTGTTAGCTCTCACAATCTGCTTGCGTTCTCAGGAAGAAGCAGAGATGCCCTCTGCTAAGAGCCCTTCTGACCAGTGCTGAGACCTCATGTTCCTGAATTTCTAACACTTTATCTTTGAGGGATAGTCTTTGCTACTTTGAATGCTGTGTCACTGGCCGGAGGGCAGGAGGAGACAGAAGCTCCCAAAATGATTAGTTGATTGTTCTCTGGGCTCAAGTGTCTTTCCCAAGAGTAAATTTAAAGCTCATAGAAAGGAGCAGCTAAAATTGACCTGTTCCCCTTGTCCTTTCTTGTTGAAAGGAATTAAGTAGGCCTGATAGGCATACTCTCGGAATCAGCCATCATTTTCTTTTCTTGGTTTAAAAGCTCAAGCGATTCCTTGGGGTAAAACAAGCAATGGGGGTGCTTAGTCTAAGGTAGAAAGAAACATATAAAGTGAAAAGATTGACAGCAGATGAATTGCCTTTGGAAATATTGCTATCCCAAAGGAGGGAGGAGATCATGGGTCATGTTCCATTTTTGTATAATTCAGAAATTCCAGAAAGAGGCTTGTAATTTGCAGGTATTTTGTCCATGACATTTGACAAGTATAGTACTCCAAAGGCAAACTGGTGGCAGAGCTAGTTTGTGCTTGCCAAGGGACAAGTTGTTGGGAGCAAACCAGTGGAGCCGAAGGATCTGAAGATTCAGTCTTCTTTTTTCTCTAGATGAAGTCATCTTCTTATTGTATAACTTGGTTAAAGCCATAAGTGAGAAGAAAATACTTCATGTCAGAGAAATGGCTCCTTTTCATAATTTTCCCCACAAGTTCTGCATCTGCTCTGAATGTCATCATTCTGCCTTAGTCTAAGCACCCCCATCATTTGTTTTATCCCAAGGTATCGCCTGAGCTGGAGCCCACATGAGTTTTTAAACCAAGAAAAAAAATGATTATAGATTCCAAGAGACTTACATATATTCACAGAGATTTATATATAATTTTCATGTATTTATGTTTAATTTATATATGATCACAATCATTGCCTCAAATTTTGTCATTTGAAACTCTCATTGACTTCAGAATCTGTTAAAAGAAACTGCTAGGCCATATTTCTAGCAATCCAGTTTCCAAAGGGTGCCCTGGGCCTTCATGAAACTGACAGCAGTATCTCCTTTTCTGTGCTTCAGCTCAAGTTCAGATAGAAGGGGATTTCCTGCCATGTTCGTTTTCTATACTTGAGGAACAGCCCATGGACATGCTTCTGGGATTGGACATGCTCAAGAGACATCAGGTAACTCCTGCTCTTCTTTCCGTTGGGGTCTGGTGGTACATGAGGGAGACAAGAGGTATGACATCTGCCTATATACAAAAGGAATCTGTGCCCCGATTGGAAATTTGATCTGGAGGGGCAAGAGAGCTGAGCTCAAACCAGAAAGCTCTCTCTATTTGTTGCCTTCCTGGCTAAGAGCATCACTGGAAAGAGACGATTTCTTGCTTTTCTGTTTGTGAGCATCTCACCTGTCAACTTATTGGGGACCTGCTGGAGAAGACAGTCTGGTTAGAACATAAGGGGATATCCAGTAGCAATGGTCTCCTTTCCTGTACAAGTTGTAGATTGTCACTAAAATAATTCTGGAATATGTTTGTTTGTAGGGAGCTTGTACAAGGCAGTTGTTCTAGCAGTATAACCTAGCTTTTACTTGGTAAAAAAGCCAGTCATCCTTTCCTTTAGAGTGAGAGATTGTCTGTAGTTATGTGAACACATTTGTTGGGCCTGAGGATGCCCTGGGGCACTAGCACTATAAGGAATCATCCTTGTAAACCCAAGATATGCTGCTTGTGTGCATGTCAGGGTATCTATGTTGAGGGGATTGGTCCCTGCCCACCAAGAGCTTACAGTTGGATAAGTTCTCAGTGAGCAGGTAGTGATGGGTGAGTTTGAGGGTGCTGCCTTTATATTGTGGACACAGATCTACTTATGTATATATGCTGGTACCTACAGTCAAGGCACAGAATTGTGCTCAAGGGAATAAGTACCTGGGGTGGACCTGTGATTATACAGGTTAAGAGAACTCCCAGGGAGGGAACTTTCCATTTCAGAACAGCATCTGTTCTTCAATTTCTCTGAGAGACCTTGCTGAAGGCCCCAAGAGGCTAGGCCATTTGCCCTGTGCTACTGTGTGTTCGAAATAGCACTTGAACTTAGGGCCCCAGGGCCAGGTGTCTTATCTGTTAGGCTGTGCTGTCTCTCCTTTGCTCTTCAGAATGATCAGAAACAGAACGTGGTTTTCTGTATCCACTTGGCATCAGCTTAGATTCCAGGCATAGCAGACACCAAGCAGAACATGCTGTTTTATGTTTAAGCAGTAATATTTTATAAATTATTCTTCTATCTTCACGTGATTTCCGTTAACTCACAGTAACTGAAAACTCTGTTAATGAGCAGAATCTTAGAGGATAAGCTCTAGCCCTTTCAGCCGAAATGATTCACTTGACTTTCTTTGGCGCCTGTAAGTGTTGCTTCTGTAAATGGTAATTTCCATTCAAGTGCGTCTGAAGAGCTCAGTTTTTCTGATGACATTTAATCTGTTGCATTTAATCAAAATCAGCTGCAGCCTATGCACTGCTGAGCAGAATCCTTTTCATTTGAGTTTGATTTCATCTCTCTCAGTGTTCCATTGATCTCAAGAAAAATGTACTAGTGATTGGCACCACGGGCACGCAAACTACCTTCCTTCCAGAGGGGGAGCTCCCAGAATGTGCAAGGTTAGCCTATGGTTCAGGGCGAGATGACATTCGGCCAGAGGAGATCGCAGACCAAGAGCTAGCAGAAGCTCTTCAAAAGTCCGTCGAGGATGCAGGTATTGGAGCCAGCTGCATTTCCTACTTTGCGGGTGGGTGGGTGAACCAGGAAAGGGCAATTCTTAGAATCTAGGCCCCTTCTGATTCTGCTTGTCAGCCCCCGCAGCATGCAGCCTAGGAGGCTTTCTCTCACAACCCACTCCCTTTTCTTAATATAGTGACAGAAAGTAGAGTGGTTCAGTCAGACCCAGAAGAAATTTGTTGCTATGGGTGATGTCTATTGAGGAGTTCTGTCCTCATGAATCTTTTACTGGGTGTCTTAAATTTCTTGTGTTTTAACTCAAAGAAGCCCTTGTGTTTCAGAGAAAGGCCCCTTTTTATACCAGTGATATGTCTTGCAAACACCTGCCTCATTTCTTATTGAGGAGATGCAAATGAGGGTGATGACAATCATCCCTCCTTTCCTTTCTCTCCTGGCCACCTTTTGACAGGAAGTTGCACTCGGTGGAAATAGTCACTCTCTCTCTTTGGAAAGGAATGCCCTTCCCTTTATCCTCCATGTTTTCCCAGAATCAGAAGGAGAGATAGCGAGAGATGTGATTGAAAATTCAGGGAGTTTTTGGTGCTGCTAATGAGACATGGTTGAACAGTGACATACACATCAAAACTGTCTCATATCTTTTTCTAAGTCTTATGCATTGTGACCTGATAAGGCTAGAGACTAGTCACTTAGCCAAGGTTTTCAGGGCAAAGTGAAAAGTTTCAGTCTGGAATTATGTATCATCATGGCTAATGTCACACAAAGTGCTTTATTACTTGTGTGGTTAGAGGTCATGTTGACATGGTCACAGTTGAAAGAGGATACACACCTGTTTCTTAAAGGAAAACTTTAATAGTGAAGTAATTTTAGATTATCCTCCAGTTTGTTACTGACTACTAGCTAGAGCCATGACCTGGTCCATTTTGGAGTGGGAGCAGTGGAATGACCTGTATTGGCAGTACTTCTTTCTTGCTGCCTTGGGCTAGAGATGCGTGTCCAGAGCACGTTTTTAGTGTTGGTATTTTTCAGAGAGGTCAGGCCTTCTGAGAGGTTGAAAATGGAAAATTATTCAGAATAGGCACTGCAGAAGGAAAAATAGTAGCCAACTTACAGCCCTCGGTCACGTTGTAAGAATTTTTAAGCACAGGTGACTTTGTACAAACCCTTCCCTCCCTTCTTCCCCCATTATGTCGTTGTGTGAAGACGTTCCTCTTGGAGCGCTCAGGATTTGACTTTGGGAACAGCAGTTAATGATTACGGTGGGTCTTACTCTTCCAGCCCATTACCAGTTACCCATTTCTGTTAGGTAGTGAAGGGAAATGGTTGAGGAGGAGTTGGGCTAGGTCCCACAATGCATTTCATTTGGGATGAGCAAGCAGAATAGAAATTTACAAAGCAGGGTGGGGGGGAAGAGAATCACATTTGCTCTTTTTCCTCCTGTTAGCAAAATGTAGCTGGTTTACTTCAGCCATAGCGTCAGTTTCAAATGGAAATGGATCCTGATCCTTTGCTTTGCCCATTGCCTTTAACTTTCCTTTCTTAGGTTCACCGACTTCCTGTTGCTGATGGGAAAACTGGACTTGAGAGCCCTGGTGCTAAAAGCAAAGTTTTTTTTTGAGGGCCACACTCATGGCCTGTAAGGGAGACTTGATCATGATCCCTGGGACTGGGTCCAAGCACTGATTCTAGGGCCAGAAGCAGGGCAGCAGGTTAGGGTGGGACTTCATTCAGATCAGGTTAGCATTATTTTGTGAGATGGGGGTAAGGTGAGGGCTACCCACACATACTTGTTTCACCTAATCATTCCAGGAGATCTTACTGGACCTTCCTCTCCCGTGGTACCTGTAGCTTCTCCCAGAGAGAGAGAGAGAGAGAGAGTATGTGTGTGTGTGTGTGTGTGTGTGTGTGTGTGTGTGTGTCACATAGGGTGTCTGAAAAGCCACAGTGTGATGGGAGAAACAGCCCTAAGAGTGTCATGGACCATCCAGCAGAGCTCTTGGGTCCCCAGGACCCCACACCTGCCCCTCCTTGGCTCAAACCATGACAGGCGTGGCAACTGTAACCTTGCATGCTGTGTGGTTTGAGTTGTTAACCCACGTTTGCTTGTCTGTTTCCTAATTCAAACAGAGCGTCAGAAGCCTTGATGCATGTAATGTGTGTGTACTGCAGCTGGAATGGGCCTCAGACCAGGTATTTATAGCCATCACTCTAAGCCTTCAATACAGTCTTCATGTGATCGGTCTGAGTATAGCAGGGATCTTACTTGTGTGTCCCTTGGGTGTGATACGCAGGCTTCTTAATTCACCATGTCCCTTTGTTTAATCTAATTACAACTAGCCTGCACGTAGCATATGTATGCTGGACTACATGGATTGTATACATATGCACATACATATATGTAAATATATATGTATGTGTATAAATTCATGGTTTTCATTGTCTTCTGTGGGAACTGCCCGAGGAAATTACCACATGAATTAAAAACTTAACAACTAACAGTGACGAATAACATAATGTATTAAGCCAGCATAAAAAATCATTAATAGTGATAACCTTCTGCTTTGGATTTGTTGTGCCCCTTTCCTCTGAAGAGCCAGAAGCACTTGGTTTGATCCCTCCTCACAGAATAACTCCTGGGAAGATACCAGGGTAGGAGTTATTTTCACCTTGGACCCCAAACCTCTATCTGGTCACGGATCAGAGTTGTCTGGGTTGACAGCCCCGGAGCCTGCAGCATTCGCCTTGTCCAGTGCAAACTGGGATATCAGCTCGGCCCTGAAGGACCCTTGGGAAAGATGCTGTCCTTCCTGTCCTGATGTGGGAGCTGTTAGCAGGACCAGGAAAGAAACCATCTTCCAAGTGCCTGTTCAGGGTCCCATGAGGGTGTTTGCTGGCTGGTTATAGTTAAACACATGGTGCTTTTTATCCTTTGCCTGTCCAGTTAAAAATAGTCTTGTTGATATGCCACTCTCCTCCCTCTGCCCTCCCGGGTCCTGTAGTACAGAGCCAGGCCTTCTAGAGGTGTGGGAGATTACTTCCTCATCTCCGTGCTGCTGGCTGTGAGGCTGAGGGCTAGGGTCACCTTCAGCTTCTGGCCAAGCTTTATACCTAGAGCCAAGAGGCCATTACCCCCAGGCCTTACAGTCTTAACCACATGGTCTCGTTAGAGAGCTCTTGAGGTAAACAAGGCTCATGGTGTTTTATTCCCTTTCACACATGAACTCTGAATAAGTATTAAGCCTCCACATCATGGGCTTGAGACACTTGCTGAAGGCTGAGCCTCCTCTTAACTGAGAACCACCAAGCTTCCGTTAACAGGTTGACTGGTGTGGGAACTCTCCTGACTGACTTCAGTACCATGGAAGTAGACAACATTTTAGCTAGCACAGGGATGCCAACTTGCAACTGAATCTCTGATAAAATGTGTGTGTGACTTGAGGGAATTGGGAAAAGTGGGAGCAAAGCTAGAGACATAGGCTCTATATTGTCAGGCCAAGGTTAAGCCCATTGTGAAGAGTCTCACTTGTCAGTTGTCAGAAAATGAAAAATCTAAGTCTGAACGCACACATGTGTATATGAATGTTTGGGGAATTGTCTCTTTTTTCCCCAAACCACTGTTATTTAATGAATTGCCTGCATTTTTTTTTGCCCATTACTGTGATTTCTTAGTTTTCTGTAACCCACCCGCTCTCCCCACTAATAGAAATGGACAAACTCATCTACACTTTGTAGTCCTAAGAGTTTAGAGGTCATTGGTTCACCCCAGGGCATACAGCCTGTATATATGTCAGAGGTAGGTTGTGTGGACCTCGTCAGCTCCCGTCTTTTTTTGTCTACATGACCCTCCATCTATAATTCCACTTTTTCTCTTAAGCTCAACTTTACCAGTTGCCTGTTGGATATTTCCAATTTAGATGTCTTGTAGGTATCTCAAATTCAGTCTGTGCGAAGCTGAACTTATTTTTCCCTCCAAAAAATCTCTTACTTTTCTTCTTGACTTCTCTGGTTTCTGCTGAGGGCACAGCTATGCTTCCTAGGTTCCTGACTTCTGAGGCACCCTTGCGAAGTCATCTTCTTCATCACCTTTCCTCCTCACCCAGGTGTCTCCTCTTGTCATTTCTGCCCCAAAACAACCCTCCTCTCACACAATGCCCCCTTCATTCAAGCCTTCATTGCCTCCTCTGAATCTGGACTACTTTAATAGCCTGCCATCCATTCTCAGTCAGCTGTAGTGGCGCCCATGCTCCTCTGTTGGGCATTTTAAAGTCTGTTCTTGGCTTGCTTCCCTTTCCCTTTCCATTATGGATTCCAGCCCACCTACCCTTGCCTTTGGTGACATGGGCTGTCTCCCCATACCCAGAATGCATTCCTCAATCTCCTTAGAATTCTTAGCTTCTTTCAAAACTGTGCTTCAGCATCCTGATTCCCCTGTTCCCTGTGCCTGCCTTCTACTTTTTATGTATGTCCTTACATGTACATGTGTTCTCTGGTAGACTGTCAGCTCCTCAAGGGCTGGGGCACTTTCTCATTTTGTCTCTACCTCCAGTGCCCAGCACGAGGAAGGCCCCTACTAAAAACCAGTCCGTCTGATGCTGCCTCCCAGGCTGATTCGCTAACCACCATGGCTTGGTGCCTCCCCTGAAATTACATGTTTGTTTATGAAGTAATTGCCCGAGATACCTTTAAAGTTGCATTATTTTGTAGAACTATGTTTTAGGGTTATATCATCTACCTCATCTTTCTATTTCCTCTAACACTGACTCTGATAGCTTACATTTATGTAAGACTTTACAAAGCTACACATAGAGATTATCTCATTTGAGCTTCGTAACAGTCCTAGGAGGTAGACGTTATTATCCCCATGTGGAGGAGAAGGAAACTTGAGACAGAGAGAGAGCAGTTGGCCTGGGATCACACAGCTAGAGTTAGTGGTGGAATTGTAATTCAGGGCTTCCCAGCTCTTAAGTCTTACGTGATCCACTGCCCCAAACATGCCCCTCCGGAGGTCCATAGAGGAGACTTTCTCTGCACGGTTTTCCCTCCCTTCCTACTCTGATCTGTCAAGATCTCATCTTGGTTTCTGAGCACCAAGTGGCTACGTAGTTGGGCAGGGGTATCACCCCAGCACTGGGCTTTAGTCATTAGGGAAACATTTGTTCATGCATACATAATATTAAATTGAACTGAATGTATTTTAAGAAGCACACATTTACGCCTAATCTATACTTTGAGGTTCGTGTAATTTCTCTTTAATATGTGCTAATAAGCCCCTCCTTCTCCCTTTCTTCCAATGTAGAGAAAAGTGATAAAGAAACTACCTCACTGGGAACATCATCACCACCACCCTGTGGTGGATCTGACAGTGCAGCCCATTCATTAGGACTCAGCTCTAAGGTCAGTCACCCCGTAAATCTCGATCGCTCTGTCTCTGCTCCTGCTTCCATCTGCTCCTATAAGCCCAGCTTTCGAGAGATCGTGGATCCAAAAGCTGAATCCCAGGTAATCTCGGACAAGAAAGAATGTCCTCCTTTCCTGGACCTTCCTACCCAGCTCTCATCAGACAGCACCATGGAAGACCAGCCTGAAGGCTGTTCAAGGTCAGCTTCTGCTCTCCAGAATTCATCAAAAGAAACAATCATGGCAGATAATCTGAAGAAATCTCCAGCTAAGGAAAGCACCTCTAGCATCCAAGAGCTTCTTGATAGAGAACAAAAAGATGATTTGTCTGTCTTAACCACCCAGGAGCCTGATCCACAACCATGTCTAGGTGAGAATGGCTCATGTTCTCACCAAAGCCTCCAGCAGCCCCCACAGCCGGTGAGCGAGTGTCCCAAGGTTGAAGCGCAGAGTGAAGTGGACGGCCCACAACTCCTCTGGAGCACGGGGCTTGGCTCTGCATTGCAGCCCAGCCTTCCTGCCCCCCAGCCAAAATCTGTTGATTTACAAACTGAGAATCTCCACGCTGAGCAACAGAAGCCGGATCTTCCATGTCCAGAAGGCACTACTCCATCATCAGCATCATCTGGTAGCTCTTACACTGAAACAATCATGGAGGTAGATGTGGCTGCACAGTCCCTTGTAGCTGTCCATAGCTTGGCAAGTGGTTGCAATGCTGGCATGGAGAATGCTGGTGTTTCTGACCTCACTTTAGATAATCATTGGCCGGAAGCTGCAGCATCAAAACATAGCTCCTCTTCTGTCATTGTGAGTAATCCTGTGTCAGCTAGCGATATGCAGCCACCGGAAAGTAATGTTGAAATGTCAGAAACAGGTAATGAATTGCCATATTTATTGAGGGAGAATTGCTCTTCATTAAGTCTGTTTGGTGATGGACAGGTCTCCACGGACCCTGCAACAACTACAGAGGATTCTGGTTTATCTGTAACAGCTGCTCTGAAGGAACTTCACCAACTTTTGGTCATTAGTTGTCAAGAATCCCCAGGAAATCTTGTATCTGAAGAAGTAATCCTTCACACGGAAACTGCAACTGAAGACCAAACAGACATTAGATCTGAGCAGCCGCCTACAAGTCAACATCCTCCAGTGGTGCTGGAGGAGCAGGACCCTCAAGAGTCCTCCCATCAGGTGAAGTCTGTACCAATGAAGGCTGAGAGATTAGCAGAAGTGTCCCCAGGTGCTGGTGGAGAGAGTAGGGTCAGTGGAGATTCGGATGAAAGCCTGACATCTGCCCCAGAGGATATCCTGAAGTCACAGGAATCAAGGAGAGAAAGCTCTTCTTTCACAGGGACATCTGCAGAAACACTGGGTCAGTTAAACTTGGTAGGGGCAGAAATTTCACCCAGACACCTAGGAGGTGAGGGGGGTGCCATCCTTCAGACCTCCCAGCAAACTGAGGCCCTGCTGTCCGATTTCGCTCCAGTCCTCCCTCAGGACAGTCGGAACCCACTGACAGGGATACCTGGAATCAGGGAAAGTGTTGTCTGTCCTGAAGCCACAAGGCCACTTCACAGACTTGAGCAACTAGTCAGTCCCCCAGCATCAAACTCCTCGCTTCTCCCAAGCCACCTTTTCCCTGCTGCAGACGTGGACCGGATTCTTCGTGCGGGTTTTACTCTTCGAGAAGCTCTCGGGGCTCTGCAGCGTGGTGGTGGAAATGTAGACCTTGCTCTTCTCATTTTGCTGGCAAAGAATATCATTGTTCCTACATAACTATGGAAAAGGTGGACTTGACTAGTCCTCACTCCTTTGAAAAATAAATATCAATATATAGATGTATATGTATACGACTTACGTAGAAACCTGCAAGCAGAATGTTGAGCCAGATTTTTTTTTAAGATTTTTATTTTTGGCCAAAGTAATTTATGATCTCTTGTCTAATGAAGTCTGTCACACTTGTTTAAAATTTGGGCCTTTTTAATGTATTGGCAATGTATGCACATGAGCTTTTTATTCTCGTTAATGATGCATTCTGGAATAAAATGGATGGGTTTACATAAAATGTACCATTTTAGAAGGATGTTGAACATTTTGAAAAGCAGAAGCTTTTAGAAGTCCCACCACCTGTCCAGCTGAAAGCAGACTGGCTTCCTCCCATGGTTGTGCTCATTCCCTATTTGACTGAAGGCACAGTGGTGAATGTAGTGAGGCAACCAGGTACAAACTGTAGGGAAAGCTGCTTTTCCCCCACAGCTCTGTTTGGAAATGTTACCCAGCATTCTTGGCATTGTCGTCCACTGATGTTCCAGGGAAATGAAATAACAGTACTAGTGTAGCTACTGCTGGAAGTCCTGAGCTCTGAGCACAGGGCCTGGCCTTTTTATGTGCATCAGAAAGTGGGTTAAGAACTTCACTGATTCATACATGATGAGCTGCTGCACAAATTGCATAAGATAACTTGATGGAGTAGAGTTTCATTTTAAAGTAGAACTTGGTGCTACCCAGATTTTTTTTTTAAATTGAGGAAAAAATCAAGAGCTCTAAAATTCTGTCCTCACTGAGTATGCTGATCTGTAAACTTAAGAAGCTGCAGGGGTCCCTAGAGGTTCAGTTTGCTAGAAGCTCAATTGATCACTGAACCCTAATCCTGAATGCCTGTGGTCTGTTTGCCCTCTGAGCTCATGCTCTGCTAGAAGTTGTTATATAATTCCTGAGTTGTGTCTGAACTGAGGCATGAAACAATAACCTTGGCACTCATTTATCTTGTTCTTTAGAAAGGGTAGACCTGACCCAAGTGATACTTTGAGGCTGTGTTCTTCACTAAAGTACAAGGGGCCTTGGTAAATCCGAACTTCCCATCTTTTTCCTCCAGAAGCCTCCCATTTAAAGTTTGCCATCTTGGTTTTGGAAGCATGGAGTCAGAGCAGGCTCTAGGGCATGGAGAATACCTTTCTTGTGGCCTTTGTGTTGAAGACCAGCCCCTGGGATGTCATTGTCCTGTGGGCCCCACTGTGCGCTCCCTTTGGGAGATCTCGTCTTGATCCTTCTACTCCTGGAAGAAGGAATTGACTGTTTAAGATTTATGAACATGACAAATCAGGATCTTTTGATTGTAATTGGGTATGGAGGCCTTGCATCCAGTTTGCAAACTCTGAAGTCACTTTTAAAGACCTGCTGCTTCCATCCAAACCCAAGTCCATTGCATATAGTAGATGGAGAATTCATTTTCTCAGGAGCACTTGTAATTTTAATTTGGGGATCTTGGGAAACACTCTTGTTTCATTCCTGCACCATTTTCCACTCTTTTTTTAAGAGTTTTTAGCGGGGGGGGGGGGGGCGGGATTATAAATCATACATTGAGCAGGTGGCAAAAAGAGTTGGCTTTGGCATTGTTAGCCACAGCTATAGTTCTTAGCTTTACAGCTAAGTGTAAACTTTATACTTTACAGCAGAGTGATCACGCCACTATTGAATCATTGTAGACTCCTTCAGATTATAGACCCCTCTTCCTATTCCCCACACCAAAGATTTAAGATGCAATATGAAACTGTTTACAGGCTTTTCATGAACACCCCACCCCCACCCCCTTCTAGAGCTGTAATTGGAACTAGGTCTTTGTATTGTAATAAGTGCAAAATCAAGTAACAGTATTGTGGATCTTCTCTGGTTAAGGGATAAAAAGATGATCATGGGCTATTTTCAGAGCAGAGGCTTCTGGGAAGGGGAAAGTAATTAATGGCAAGAGACCCTTTTTTCAAAAGACCTTTTGTTTGAAGATTTCTGTTTTGAGTATAACAGAAATTAACTTTGGCACAAAACCATTCCTTAGGGGCACAAGGGACATTCCAGATCTTAAAGGCGCTCATTATGATAGGAGAAGTTATCAATGGCACAGATAATTTTGGGGGGAGGGGACTTTTGTGCCCGATTTTTAGTAAAAATTACATATACCTGCAGTCATACAGGTATTCATCACTCTGAATGAAATTCTAGCCCTGAAGGGCATCTGCCAAAATCCTTCATTTTTATTTTGTTTTCAACATACAATTATTCCTAATCTTTACCATTTTCCCTTTCCTACTCTTCTATTTGTATGAACAAAAACATGTGAATGTTTTTGTCTTAAAAGTTGTATGTGTTGTGTTTTAATTCAGCAGGAACTAGAAAGCTATCAAAATTGCTAAAGACATTTTGGAATATTTTAGCTTAGCAGTGTAAAACCTTGTATCTTACTGTGTAATCTATTAAAGTACAGTTAGCTCTGTAAGGACAGTAACTGCAGTGACTTTCAGGCTGAACATCTGTCAGTGTGACTGTTAGGTCAGTGTTCTGATGGTGGGCAGAGCTGAAGACGATTAGTTATCATCGATTATGCTCCACCTCCAGGGTCCCAAACTTGACCCTGAGATTGTGGGCAGAGCTTACTTCCGTGTTCTGTTTGCTTAAATATACACCATTCTGGGATTTGAAAAGAAACTATCTGCCGATCTCCTCCTGTGTAACCCCTTCCACAACTTGCATTTTTCACTCCTTTCTGGCACTTGTTAGCTGGGCAGGCCACTTGAGGGGGCATCCTCAGGCCATTTACTGATACAGATCACCAGAGCTCAGTCACCCCTCAGGTATCCCAGGAGTCTTGAGGTCACATGTAGCCCTTGGACTGAAACCAAACTTCACAGAACAAATCCTTTCATTACTATCCTTAATAAAAGGATTTGTTCTGTAAAACTTGGAGTCTGTCAGAATGCTGCACCCAAGGACCTAGAAAGCCACATGTGACCTCAAGACTGCAGGTTCCATGCCCCAGCTAGACTTTGTGTTTGTGCTGTTAACACCCGCCAGTTTTTGGTTAGAAAAGGGATGGCAATAAGAGACCATTGAAAGCATAGGTTCTTCTGCCTTGTCTACAAACCTTTGTTTCTTGAAGCTGTATGACAATTTTTACTGAGTTCATATAGCCTTTTATTTTCTCCTTAAATCTTAGCTTATATGATGTTACATTCACAGATCCAGCTCTTTGTGGTCCGGGAAGTTTGTAGGGCAGTTTGAGGACTTTGTATTCTTGATTTAAGGAGTCTAGTGACCACAGTGGAGCCTTCCTTCCCTAGCCCTCATCCTCTACTACGTGAGCCATAAATTTTTTTTTTAATCCATATATACACGTATATATACTTAGACATGCATATATGAACTTACACATATTTCTATTTAAAATACATGGGATTGTCTTTGTGATTCCATATATTATATATAAAGTAATATATAAATACACAGGATGAGGCAAAATTTAAATTAAGCTTCCACATCCTAATACAAAAGTGAAAAAAAAAATGGGCAAATTATTTTACCCACAGATGACCTGACTACAGTCTGCTACCCATTGACATACCAGCTTTTGCCTTGCCTCTCCACGAATAGACAAGAATGCCTTATGAAGGAAGGCCCACGTGTCTAGGGTAAGCAGGAGTTTATACGAGAGGATTAGAAAAAGTTTCAGTTCAATTTTGCTTCTCATAAGCCACTTAGAATTGAGCTGCTAAATGGTGTGTACACTTTGGTAAGACTGAGCTACAGGAATTTTCACTGTAGATGTTTACATTTCTGTTAGCACTGTGTGTGCTTGTGGTAACGGAGAATTGTTTCACTGTGACACCGCTTGGTTGGCCTGTCCTCTTACCACAGGTGTTCTCCAATAAGTCTAATCTTAACCATGGGTTTTCTTCAGTAAGTCTGACTTCTCCTTTTGAGCAGATAGGGGCGAGATCATAGAGTGATGATGACTGTCTTTGAATGAGCTGGGATTGGAGCAGAAGCTGCTTGAAAATTAACTTTAACAGAGAGGGGGAAAAGCAATGTTCCTTTTCCCCTGAGGGGTTTAAAATAACACTTTCGGCAAACATTTAGAGTGTATATTGAAATAATGGTGGTAACTTGATATGATTTGTGGTTCAACTTGTGGACCTAAATGGTCAACAGTGAAAATAGAAATGGAACTTTGGCTAGTAGCTCAGTGAGTGAATGGGAGGAGGAAGGAAGTGGTTTGGGTGAAGTATGTGTTTGCTTTTTGTGCCATGGTTCTACAAAGAACCCAGGCATTTGATAAAATACTGTGGTAGAGAAGCAAAACTGAGGGCATTTTTTGAGGGGGAATAATTTCTGAGGTACAGACTAATTCATTTCCAGTTACACTAAATGACTCCAAGGTGGGTCCCTAGCTCCAACATTCTCCAGAACGTTGCCTTGTAGAAATTGAGTGTATGTAATCATCATGTGAAATATAGAAGGGGCAGGTAGGAATGTAGCCCCCAGAGTTGGACTGAACTCTGACATCCTTGTCATAATTCTGCTAGTTAGCCTCAGGAACAAAGTCTGCTTTGGCTTGTGGCATAGTTTTATGCCTTTGAACTTGTAGAGAAGTTGGGTAGAAATTTGATGTTACTAAACTCTCTCAAAAACCAGACTTAAATAGAAACAGGTAATCCCGAAATTCCTAGACTAGTTGGCAGCTGCTGGTCCAGTGGACAAGGAGGGCCATAATTGGTGCTTAGCTGAGTGCAGTTTAGAAATTAAAATGTGGCAGGTCGTTATTCAGTGTCTTGGCTTTCCATTCATCAGTTTGGGCCAGCAGCTCAAAAAGGGATGTGCGTTGACATACAATTAGCTGTGTATTATCGTAATAGGCAGTTGATGAGACTCCCTGAGAAGTTGGCAACATTTGGCAACATTTCGAGACCCTGAAAGCTACAGTGATTTTCTGTTAGAAGAATCTGACTAAAGGATTGTTTAGCACAGGAGTTCTTACCTAGCCTGGGGTCAGTGAACCATTTTTTCTAATGTGATAACTATTTCAATATCATTAGTAATCCTCTTATTTTAGGCATTTAAAAATATTGAGAGAAGATCTGTACAGCCTTGACCAGACTTCCAAAGTGAGGTCCATGGCACAAGAAGACTGAGAAGCCTGGTTTAGATGAAGTGGCCTCATTTTACCCATCCCAGAAATGTGGGAAGATGGATGTAGTAAGCACCAAGGCAAGGTTCTGTGGTGTCAAATCTGAGGACTGAAAAGGAAAACTCTGTGGGTTTGTTGGAGGCTATTGTATGGGTTGGTATAACAGGGCTTTTAAAAAAAACCTAAAGTAAGTTGATCCCCAAATGAAGCATTGAAACCTCCCCTTGGTTGTTGGTGGGGGGGACAAACAGCCCTGAAATACCCCATCCTTCATCAGATCTGTCATTGTAGGAGTTAGGATATTACCTTTAAGAGAAGCAGTATGCTGTAGTGGGTAGAGGCCAGCCTCATAGGCAGGAAGACCTGGTGTTCAAGTCATATACTAGCTGTATGGCAAGTCACTTCAGCCTCTCAGTGCCCCAGGCAGGTGTAAGACAAGGTTGCAGATAATTTGGAGCTCTACAGCAATGAAATGAAATACCAAGACTTCATCACACAAATGAAATAACAGGTATGGCCATCCCTCTCCCTCCAAATAATCTTTTTTAAATATATACTTTTAAAAGTTTTGCTGCATGAATTATGATTTTTTTTATCATAGGATACGGGGAGGGGTGGGAGGGGCAGTTAAGGGGAGACGGGGTAATCAGTTTTTTTCCATGTAGAAATCTTAACCAGCTGAGAAATGACTGTTTACAAATTTTTACTTTATAATTTTCAGTGACTGTCTCTAACATAAAAAGGTACACGTGCATTGATCTTTCCCTCATTTTCAGGTTACTGTTTTTTCAAGGTTGCTACTCTGGTTATTTTACTCTTCCATGAATTAAGGTCCCATTCTTCAAAGCCGTTGGAGCCATCATCTGATATCTATGACTTCTTCTTTTGAAATGTTATTCTCCTCCCATGTTCCCAAGGCTTTGTTTTTGAGGTGGCTCCGGTGATGCTTGTGTTGAGAATGGTTCAAGAGCGAACATCGGTAGTTCTTGCCCTTCACTACAACCTTATATGTAAACATTTGTTTGCATGTTTTTATTATTTTCCAGCTCTGTCTATGGGTAGGTTGGGCTCGGGAGCCGGTAATCTTGAGGAGAGACTGCCATGTTGACCATCTGTATTCCTTCCTTTCTCTTCCCCTTTACAACTGCCCTTGAATCCTCCACTTGAGCATGGTAATTGAGCAAAGGTGATTATGGACTTTTCTTTAGAATCATTGAAACAGCATCAGTGTTTTATGAGAACTGGGCTTGTCTGCAATCCACCCATGCTTGCCAGTAGCTCAGCCTCTTATCCCATAATGCTTTGGTTTTGAGAAGTCAGGAAAAACTCTCTCTCCTGGAGAACTTACAGGAGCCAAGCTCAGGAACCCCGGAGTCGATCACTTTGTGCCGCTCATCTTTGGGGCTGGCTGATCATGTGCTTTGTCTATAGCTGAGTTGGGCTTTGAGTTTGTCAGTTTTGTCAAATACTGAAATACATGGCAGCCTGGAGTAGGGATTCTTTTTAAAAAGGAGAAAGAAAGGAAAAAAATGAGGACTTTGTTGAGGAAAGTAAGTTGATGTGTAAAAAATTTGATATTTAAAGACAATAAAAACTTTTATCATGACACTGTTGTTTGGTTAGTTTATTTTAAATCGAATTATAGTTTGCTTAACTCCTTCTTGGCCCATTAAGTGGGTACTCCCTTAGTGCATGGAGATACCGTGGCATACAGTCTTGAGTTCAGAGAGAGATTGTGTAGCGTGGGGAAAATGTAAAAAAATGCATTGTAAAAGAATTGCTGTTAAGTGACAGTACCTGGAACAATTAGGTGCTTAGTAAATGCTTGCTGATTGATGAAAATGGTGTGTGTTTTGGGTTAACATTCCACATGCAATAGGGAAATAATGATACTAGCAAGATGTGTAATGTGTCACGGTAAACAGACCTTCCCCGATGTTCTCATTCCTATGGGATGGGATGGAAGCTGATAGAGAAAGGTGAAGGGATGTAGGCAAGTTAGCACTCAGTTGGCTGACTTCCAGGCACTCAGCCTTACCAGTTGGCCAGGGTGCCCAGTCTTTGGAGTTGATTTCATGTGATTTTGTAACTGATTCCTTCTTACCCTCTTTTTCTCGCCCTCTCTTAAAAGCGCCACTTACTATTTATAGTTGTTTTAATGGAGTGCAAGAGCATTTTGTCCTGATATTTGAGAAACTCTTTGGGAGTATTGCAAAAGCAAAGTTGGAAGTCACTACCTTATCCACTTAGCTTTTTTATTCCATAAACTATCAAAACACCCTTAACCAACTGTATACTAGAATAATTTCTTCCTTTATTCCATTAGTGACTAAAATGTCCATACCCTTTGCCCCCGAGATTCACTGCTAGGCTAATGCCCTAAAATGGTTGAAGATGATCGTTTCTATGTATGACAAAGTGACCATAGCAGCACTTTGTGATAGCAGAGAATTGGGATCAAAGAATAGATAAGCAACGAATGGTGCATAACTATAAAATATGAGTGCTGGAAAGCAACTGATGAGGGTAATTCAGAAGCGTGAGACTATCTGCATGGTGTGACAGAGGGAAGTAAATCAAACCAGGAGAACCATACAGCTAGTGACTGCATCACTGTCGGTGGAAGGAAAAAGTCAAACCAAACAATGGTGTGTCATAATGAGCAAGTTTAGCTGCTAGAAGATGCTTTTCTTTTATTCAAGAGGTGGGCACTATGGGGCACCATGAATATTGCATGTGTTGCCATGTTGTGCTGGTTTTTGCTGGACTTGTTTAATCTGGGAAGAAGAAAGGCTCAACAGGTAGGAGAAAGATACTCAAAATGAGTAGTTTAAAAGCAGAAAGAATAAAGACAATATGAAAGGGATAGAATTAGGTGATTTGTAAGTTTCTTTTCCACAACAAATATTGTGATTTTAAAAATCTTTTAGTGACTTCATTCATAGGATCATAGATTTAAGATAAGGAGGGAACAGCTTTTGATGTCATCTAGTTTAACTCTCATTTCACCCAGAAGGGAACTTGAGTCCTAGCAAAGTTACTGTAAATGACTCTTCACCAACCATAGTTGCATATGTAAGAGGTAAGAGCCAGGTCCTCAGATACCAAATCCAGTTCTCTTACTACTGACACTTATCTCCCAAGTTTAAATTGAAATACTGTCAATCCTTCTCTGGTATTGTCTCTAGCAAACATAGGTGAAAGCTATAAAGTCTTTAGTTAAATTTGGCATTTCTGGATTTTGAGCAAGGATGCAACCCCCCCAAGGAGGTGGGGTTAAAAAAAATGGGCTAATTGTTGAGGAAAGAAACAATAGGAGAGAATATGGCATTTCTATTTCTAGCAGAACCTGATTGTTTGAACTGGATCCTTTTGTGTCATAGGCCAGTGAACTGTGGCCAACCAAATAATCCCTACTCAGAACTAAGGAATGTAATAATTGGACTAGCCAACCCTCCTTTCTGAATTATATGGAAAAGGAGGACTTAATTTTGAAAACAGATTGGAGTCAGACACTTGACGTTTTGGTTTCTCCTAAAAACAAACAAAAACCAACCAAAAACAAAAATTTCACCTATAGCTGGATACGGCCAACTTCATATTGAGGTGACTTAAACCCAGCTACCTGTAGAAGCAACCCGTGTATTCTCCCTCCTATACCTCCATGCTCCCCATACTCCCAAATATTGCTCTATTAAGTTCGTAAACCACAGATTGACCCCAAAGGATGTTTTGAATAATTGAATCTGGGATCTGATTGCAGTCCTTAAGAGGTCTTGTCCAGCTCTTTAATTTTAAAGACAAAGGAAACTGAGGCTTAGGGGAAATGATGAGTTTAAAGTCACATGGATAGTTAATGGCAGAGCCTAGATCAGTCTTTATTTCATTCTCTCCTTTCTGGATATCTCTGCCAAAGGTAAGAGATAAATCCCGCAAACATAGTGTTCCTAAATAGCTGTTTATGTCTCCATCATGTTTAAAATCACCTCAACCTTTAAAAAATATAAGGTGTTACTAGATGTTTACTAACTTTTCTGATGTAATGTCTTTTATTTGTCCCAGACATGGATCTAATTTTGTCTCAGAAACTTATCCCATATGCGCACTATTGTGCAATGAGGTGAAGAAGCCCATGTAGAGTTCTGTTCCTAACTTAATAGACTTATTAATCATATCCCTTTTCAGTCATATTTGCAGACAGAAGAGTAGTAGTAGGCTGACAGAAGAGTAGTAGTAGCCTTGCTTCTGTCCTTTGTTTCTATGTCCAATTCGCAAATTCTGTGCACCACAGTTTAAATTTTACTATCAGCCTTGAGATGTGTCCTAACTCAAAAAAATTGTTCCCCATTCCATCCAGATGACTGGTCAGCAGTTAAGAAACTGGCTGGGGGTCAGTGGGGAGAACTTCAGCCCTGAAGTTACTATCAAATGTTCCTCCAGGGTGGCATTTTCCAAGCTTATATTGCAGCAAAACACTTTAGGTTTTGAGTTATATTGATGGGACTTATTAGTTCTGGGTCACAGGCTCCAAAGAGGGTCTAGGATATCACTGAGAAGTTTAGAGCACAGCTGAGGAAACCAAACTTATTTTCTTACTGAAAATTTGCTGTCTATAATTATTTCAGAGGGGAAAATGACACCGGAATTTTTTTGTCACAGAAGCCCTCACTGTGTAATGCCAGTGTTCAAAGGATCATAGATTTAGAAAAGGATTTAAGTCATCTTCAGACCTTTTATATTGTAGATGTAGAAATAAACCTAGAAAGGGTGGGACTTACCCAGAGTCACACTGATAATAGGTATAGTGGATCTTGGATCTGAAGTTAGAGCCTCAGGCTGTACCTCCCCAGACAGTTTGGGAAACTCATGAAGGGAGGTGAGCCAATTCATTTCAGATGCACACACTAATACACTCTACCATGATGTGGTGAAGTTAGCAACTACCATCAATAGAAATGGGGTATTTAGCAATAAGGGCTATGTTAGAATCCCACCCCTAACACTTACTGAACTTTGACCCTAGGTTCTTCTACGTGTCTGGCTTCTCTGGCTCCTTGGCTGGATCACTATCCATGTCCTGACCCCTACCTCTGGATGGATTCCAAGGTTCTACCTTGGACTGACTCTCTAATTAGCTCTCATGGTCTAAATTATTCATTTTATCCAGATGTATCTAACTATAGTTTGTTTCCCAGGTTCCAATCCTAAGTCACCAACTACCTATTGGAATTTCCAACTGGATGTCCCCCCAGCAGGTCCAAAACAGAACAGAATCCCTGCCCTACCTCTCCCACACCCCTTGCATCCTTATTCTCAAATTTGTTTCAGATTTCCCAAAATCATCTCCCACTATCCCCTTTCCCTCCACATCCTATCAGTTGCCAAGCCTTGCTGATTCTACTTCTATAGTATATCTCACTCCATCCCCTTGTCTCCACTCATACAGCCACCATTTAGACCATTTTTCACTTGGACTATTTCGGTAATCTCCTAATGTGTCAAATCTTTTCCCTCTACAATCTGCATTGTGCACGGCTGCCAAAATGATGTTTCTGACCATGTCGCTCACCTGCTCAAGCAGTTCTGGTGACTCCCTATACCACTGGGATGAAATATAAATATATGTTCAGCATATGATCTGTCTCCAACCTAACTCTTCAAGCTTAGGACACATTCAAACATTTTAGAAGATGGGCAAACTGACCTTTGTACAGTCCTTTGCACATGACACTGTACCTCCCATTCTCTATGACTTTCTACAAGTTGTCTTCCTAAGACTGAGATGCTCTCCCTTCTCCCCTTTTTCACAGAATTCTAGCTTTGGGGTGGAGCCAAGATAGTGTGTTAAAGTGAGCATTTTTGCTGAACTCTCTAACTTTAAAAAAAAACAAACCTGTGTCAAGTCAAATTCTAAGCAACATAAACAACAAAAAGTCAAAGTTATTTTTCCAGTCCAGGACAGCTTAGGAGGATAGAAAGAGGTTTGTAGACCTCTGTGGGTTGTGACTGGCCAGTAGCATGGAGTAGTGGGAGCAGAATGGGATATGAGCCTTGGGGGTGGAGGCAGTAGAGATGGTAAAGAAATTGAATATTGGATCAAAAAGAGACTATAGGAGACCCCTGTATCACACTAGGAACAGACTTGGGTACCATTTGGCAACTCCATTGCCCATTACTCAGATCCTGGTTGCAATTCCAGGGCAGAAAGGAGTGCTTTTGGTCACAAGGGAGCAGGGATCCTGCTTGGGTACAGGTAGAAGTTTTAGGTGGAAGAGTTAAAGTTGCAAAGCAGTATGGACCCTACCTGGGTAAAGACCAGAGCACAGAATAAGAACAGTGACCACATCTCTCCCAACAACACACCACCTTGGAAGCACTGAAAACGTACAGGTCCCCAGATCCAGTTGTAAAAACAGCAGAATGTAAAAGCCTGAAACTCAGAACAGTCATTCCCTCCCACCCGCTCACCCCAGAAGTGGACAGAGCCCAATTCTAACATAAAATCCAAAGTCAAGAAATAGCCTGGAAAAAATAGTAAACAACTGAAAAAGAACCTGACTATAAAAAGCAACTATGCAGACAGGGAAGCTCAAGACTCATGCAAAAACAAGAAAAACCAAAACCACCTCAAGACGATTTAAAAATATCTGGAAGCAAAATCTCAAAAATGAGCAGATTTAACACAAGCTCAACATGAATTCTAGAACTAAAGAAAAATAAAGCAAAAAAAAAAGTTTTAATCAAATAAGAGGAGTAGAGGAAAAACTGGGAAAAAGAAATGAGAGTAATACAAGAAAATTATGAAAAAATATAGCTTCGTACAAAGACACCAAAAAAGAAAACGTGCTGACAAAAATAATTCTTTAAAAACCAGAATTAGCTAAATGGTAAAAAGAGGCACAAAAGTTCACTGAAGAAAATAATTCCTTAAAAATTTGAATCAGGTAGGTGGACTCCGTGAGACATCAAAAAACAATAAAAACAAAGTCAAAAGAATGAATAGAATATGAAATAACTCATTTAAAAAATAACCTAGAAAATAGATTATGGAGAGGTAATTTAGGAATTACAAGGTTTCCATCTAAAAACCGTGATTTAAAAAAAAAATCCTAGACATCTTATTTCAATAATTATCTGGGAAAACTGCCCCGATATTTTAGAATCAGAGGGCAAAATAGAAATGGAAAAAGAATTCTCTGATCACCTCCTGAAAAACATAACAAAATGAAAATTCCCAAGGATATTATAGCCACATTCCAGAGGTCCCAGGTAAAGGAGAAAATACTGCAAACAGCCAGAATAAAAAGAGTTCAAATATTATGGAATAGAGTCAGGAGTCAGGATCACACATTGTAGTTACTGCAATAAAAAAGTGTAGGACTTGGGATTTGATTTTCTGGAAAGCAAAGGAGCTATAGTTAGAACCAAAACTGACACAACAACTGAGTATAATCCTTCAGAGGGGAAATGGATATTTAATAAAATAGAAGACTTTCAACCATTCCCAATGAAATGACCAGAATTGAATAGAAAAGTTGATAAACACAAGACCAAAAAAAGCATTAGTGGGAAGATGATATATGTAACCCCTAAGAACTTTAGGGCAATTAATGTATGAGGTATTCAGGGAGGACTAGCATCTCTGGTTTGAGGGCTTGTTGAACCCATTTCAGGGCTATTCACATGCCTTTTGTGTCCATTGGTCACCCAATTCTCATCTGTGGCTCCAAGGAGCTGTAACGTGCAATGTAAAAAAACCATATCAGCCAATAGGCTAAACCAGGTTGAGGATAATAAACAACAGACCTCAAACCTGTTGGTGAGGTAAGGGGATGTCTACCTTAAGTATATGAACCCGCCTCCCTCCCCCCCCCCCCCGCCCCAGCTGAATGGGCAGATGTGAACAATTTGTTCCAATAGCCATGAAAACAACAAAACAACTGAAGCAGGAGCTGTGGAGTGCTTAGAGCCTGGTCAAACATGGAAGACACCAAGATTATCCACTGCATCCCAGGCAGTCACCAGTTGTCTTGATTTTTGTCTTGCCACTGAACTTCGATGACTGAAAGAGAGAGTGAGGCAGATGATTTTGTGAAATTCTGCCTCACTTAAATCCAATACGTCCATGAGTCAAGACAGCACCCTTCGATATCATTTGTCATCTACAAAAATGAAGTACAAACAACATCTTAGAAGGTGACACTGTTATGTTCACACGATCTCAAAATAGAAAAGGAAGAGTAAGAAACTGGAAGAAGGGAGAAGAAACAGGAAATATGGGGGATGGGAAATATCTCAAAAATTGTCTCAAAAATCTCAAGAGTCTCTCAAAGAAGAATCTTTACAATGGAGGGGAAGATGGGTGGAATGAAGCAGGTGAAGCTTGAATATCATTCTCATCTGAATTGGTTCAAAAAGGGAAGAATACATACATACATATAATTGAGTATAGTAATTCTAACCCAACAAGGAAGTAGGAGGGGAAGAGGCTAAGAGAAAGAGAGTGAGACTGATAAGAGGGAAGGTAGATGAAGGGAGGCAGTGATCCAAGCAAAGCAGAAGAGAGGACAGGGTAAAAAACAGATAAGGATAAATAGAAGAGAAGAGGATAGAGGGAAATGCATTGTTAGCAATCATAACTGAATTTGAAGGGGATGAATTCCCTTCAATGGGGAAAAGGAATAAAATGGAAGAGTGTAGCAAACTGGATTAGAAATCAGAATCCAACAATGTTGTTTATGAGAGACACACTTGAAACAGAAATATATAGAGTTAAAGTAAGGATCTGGGGCAAAATCTATCATGCTTCAGCTGAAGTATTTTTTTTTTTAAAGTGAGAGCAGTCATGATCTCAGGTCATTATTTCCTCTGCATGAAGCAGTCAGTAGTGAGCCACTGGCATCGACGGTTCTGGAACTCCCAGCCCACAGATGGTAAGGCGGTCAGATAGAAATTATAGGAAATCCTTTGCTGGCTCTGGGTGCAGGACTCTATTAACATCACCCATAGGCACATCCAGAATCATTATAACTAAATGCCGGATCACTCAGGTCCAGGAGAAAATACTGTCAACAATCTGAAAGTAACCATTCAAATATCATGGAGCCACCATCGGAATGATAAAAAAAAAGCTCCCAAATTAAAGAATTGGAGCGCTTGAAATATGATATTCCAGAGGGCAAAGGAATTAGGATTACAAGCAAGGATCAACTATCCAGCAAAATTGAATATAATCCTTCAGGGAGGGAAATGGGTAGTTAGTGAAATAGAGGACTTTTAAGCATTCCTGATGAAAAGAGCAGAGCTTACTGGAAAATCTGACATTCAAGACACAAGAGAAATACAAAAAGGTAAACAGGAAAGAGAACTCATAAGGGGCTTCAAACTGTTTATGTTCCACATGGGAAAATGATACTTGTAACTCTTAAGAACTTTGTCGCTATTACGGCAGTTAGGAGTATACACCAGCAGAAGGTGCTGGTGTAAGCTGACTATGATGGGCTGATATCCAAAACAACAGAATAAAATTAAGGGGAAAAGGAATATACTGGGAGAAGAAGAAAGGGAGAGGTGAAATGGGATAAATTATCTCACGTAAAAGAGGTGCAAAAGAGCATTTAAAATGGAGGGAACGGTGAGGGATGTGGCAGACAATGCATGAGCCCTACTCTAATCAGAATTTGCTCAAAGAGGAAATAACATACACACTATAGAAATGTGTACACATGTGTGTATATGTGTGTGTACACACACACACACACATATATATCTATATATATCTATATCTATATATATATTCACAATTTATCTTGTCCTACAGAAAAGTAGGAAGGAAGGAGGATAAAAGAACGGAACAGGCTGACACAAGGGAAAATGGATTGGGAGAGGCAGTGGGCAGAAGCAAAACAATTTTGAGGAGGGACAGGTTTATAGGAGAGAGAGGGAGAGAGAGAGAGAGAGAGAGCAGGATAAACTGGATAAAAAAGTGGGGATCAAGGGAAATAAAAAGTAATCATAACTGTGAATACAAATGACATGAATGTACCCATAAAATGGAAATGGATAGCAAAGTGGATTAAAAACCTGAATCCTACAATATGACATTTACAAGAAACACATTTACAAGAAACAGACACAGAGTGAAAATAAGGGACTGAAGCAGAATGCTTCAGCTGAAGTAAAAAAAAAGAAAAGCAGGAGTTGCAATCAAGATCTCAGACAAAGCAAAAGCAAAAACAAATCTTATTAAAAGAGATAAGCAGGAGAATTACATTTTGTTAAAATGTTCCATAGACAATGAAGTAATAGCAATACTAAACATACATGCTACAAGTGTTATAACATCCAAACTCTGAAAGGAAAAGTTAAATGAGGTACAAGAGGAAATAGCAAAACCATCTTAGTGGGGGACCTTAATTTGCCCTTTCAGAATTAGATAAATCTAAGCAAAAAATAAATAAGAAAAATGTTAAAGCAATAAGCAGAATTTTAGAAATGTTAGATATGATAAACCTCTAGAGGAAATTGAATGGGAATAGAAAAAAATAAACTTTTTATCAATGATAGATGGCACCTACACAGAAATTCACCATGTATTAAGACATAGAAAACTCACAACCAAATGCAAAAAAAGTAGAAATATTAAATGTATCATTTTCAGATCATAATGCAATAAAAAATGCTGTGGAAAGAGAATTTAAAAATAATTGAAAACTAAACAATCTAATCCTAAAGAATGAGTGGGTCAAAGAACAAATCATAGAAACAATCAATCATTTCATTAAAGAGAATAACAAAAATGAGACAATATACCAAAATTTATGAGATGTAGTCAAAGGAGTAAGTACTTAGGGGAAATTTTCTAAAGTTTTGAAATGCTTACATCAATAAAATAGAGAAAGAGCAGATCAATTAATTGGACATGGAACTAAAAAAGCTAGGAAAATCACAAATCAAAAATTTTTAATTAAACACCAAATTAGAAAATCAAAAGAGAAATTAATAAATCAATTATTAATAAATTATACAATAAAATAGTCACATTAATAATTAATAAATTAATAAAATTGAAAAGTAGGCAAACCATTGAACTAATAACAAAAACTAGAAGTTGGTTTTATGGAAAAAATAATAAAATAGACAAACCATTGCTTAATTTGATTTAAAAAAAGAAAAAATAAAGCCAAATTACCAGTATCAAAAATGAAAGGGATAAATTTACCACCAGTGAAAATGAAATTAAAGCAATTGTTAAATTTTTCCCAATTACATTTGGGAAATTTTTTGTAATTATATGCCAATAAGTCAAATTCCGTATATATAAACACAAATATGGTTTAATGTTTAAAGCAGGAAGAACAACAGAGAAAGAAAACCATAGAATAATTTCCCTAATGAATAGTGCTGCAAAAGTTTTAAATGAAATACGAACAAGGAGATTACAGCAATATATCACAATGAAGATACAATATGATCAAGTGGGATTTATACCAGGAATGCAGGGCTAGTTCAATATTAGGAAAACTATTAACATAATTGACCATATCAATACCAAAAGCAACAGAAATCATATAATTATCTCAATGGATGCAGAAAAACTTTTGACAAAATACAATACCTATTCCCATTAGAAACTAGAAAACATAGGAATAAGTAGAGCTTTCCTTAAAATAAATAGTAATTATGTAAAATCATCAGCAAGCATTATCAGTAATGGGAATAAGCTTTTTTTAAGCCCTCCCAATAAAATCAGGAGTGAAGCAAGGTCTACTATTATTCAAAAATTGTACTAGAAATGCTAGCTATAGCAATGAGAGGCAAAAAAGAAATTGAGGGAATTAGAATAGGCAATAACGAAACAAAACTATCATTCTGCAAATGATATGATGGTATCGTTAGAGAATCAACTTAAAAAACTAGTTGAACTAATTAGTAACTTGAGGAAAGTTACAAGACATAAAATAAATCCGCATAATTTATCAGCATCTCTATAGGTTACCAACAAAGTCCAGCAGTAAGAGATGGAAAGAGAAATCCCCATTTATGAAACTGTAGACAATATAAAATGCTGTAGAGTTTATCTGCACCCTCCCCCCCAAAAAAAGCAAATACCCAGAAACTATATGAATACAATTGCAAAACATTTTTCACAGAAATAAAGTCAGATCTGAACAACTTGGAAAATATTTATTGCTCATGGGTAGGCAAAGTCAATGTAATAAAAATGACAATTCTACCTAAGTTAATTTTCTTATTCAGCACCAAACCAATCAACTTAGCAAAAAATATCTTATAGAACAAGAAAAAACAATAACAAAATTCATCTGGAAGAACAAAAAGTCATGAATATCAAGGGAATTAATGAAAATATAAATGTGAAGGAAAGTGGTCTAACTGTACCAGATTTCAAACTGTATTATAAACCAGTAATCATCAAAATAATCTGTTACTGACTAACAAATAAAATGATGGGTCAGCAAAATAGACATACACAATACACAGGAGGAAATGGTTAGGGTAATCTAATGCTTGATAAACCCAAAGATCCAACCTTTGGATATGACACGTTATTTGACAAAAATTGCTGAGAAAACTGGAAAGCAGTTTGGCCAAGACTGAGGCATAGACCTCCATTCACACTATATACCAAGATAAGTCAAAATGGGTAAGTGATTTAGACATAAAGGATTATACCAAAAGCAAATTAGGAAACTTGGAATAGTGTACCTGTCAGAACCATGGAGAAAGGAAGAATTTAGGACCAAAAGAGACCGAGATCATTACAGGATATAAAATGGATGATTTTTAGTACATTAAATGATGAAGGCTTTGCCCAAACAAAACCAATTCAACCAAGATTAGAAGGAAAGGAGAAAGATGGGAAATAAGTTTTTACAGCAAGTATTTCTGATAAAGGCCTAATTTCTCATATATAGAGAGAACTGAGTCAAATACAAGTCATTCCCCAACTGGTAAATGATCAAAAGACAGGAACAGGTAGTTTTCAGACAAAGAGATCAAGACTATCTATGACTATATATCTATAGTCATGAAAAAAATGCTCTAAATCGTTATTGATTAGAGAAATGCAAATTAAAACAACTCTGAGGGACCACCTCACACCTATCAGATTGGCTAATATGACAGAAAAGGAAAATTATAAATGTTGGAAGAGAATGTGGGAACACTGGGACACTAATATATTGTTGATGGAGTTGTGACCTGATCTAACCATTTTGGAGATCAATTTATTACTATTCTCAAAGGGCTATAAAATGGTGCATACCGTTTGATCTAGCAATACCACTACTGGGGGGGGGGGCAGCGAAGTGGTCCAGTGGATACAGCATCAGTGCAGGAGTCAGGAGGATCTGAGTTCAAATCTCATTTCAGACACTTGACACTCACTAACTGTGTGATCTTGGGAAGGTCACTTAACCCCAATTGCCTCATCCTGGGTCATCTCTAGTCATCCTAATAAATATCTGGTCACTGGATTCAGATAGCTCTGGAGGAGAAGTGAGGCTGGTGGCCTGCATAGCCATCCCTCACTCAAAGTCAAATGTAAGTCGTGTCATCATTTCTCTGATGGCATGGTCTTCTTCAACAACAAAGGACAAACACATAACCACTACTAGGTCAGTATCCCAAAGAAATTTTTTTTTAAAAAGTAAAAGAACCTATTTGTACAAAAAATATTTATAGCCACTCTTTTGGTAGTGACAAAGAATTGGAAATTGAGGGGATGCCCATCAATCAGAAGATGGCTGGACAAGTAGTATATGATTGTGATGGGATAGTACTGTGCTATAAGAAATGAAAAGTAGAAAGTTCTCAGAAAAACCTGGAAAGACTTTCATGAACTGATGTAAAATGAAATGATCAGAATCAGGAAAACAGTGAAAACAGTCACAGCTATATGGTAATGATAATTAACCATGAATGACAGCTATTTGGATCAATACAATGATCCAAGATGATTGATCCACCTCCAAAAAGAGAGAGAACTGATGAACTCAGTGCAGACTGAAACATACTTTTTTCACTTCCTTTATTTTTCTTGCTATTTTCCCCCACATGACTAACGTTTTGCATGATTTCATGTGTAGAACGAGCATTACCTTCTAGCCTTCTCAATGTGTGAGGGAGGAGTAGAGGGAAAGGGGAATATTTGGAACTAAAAATGAAAATTTAAAAAAAGAACAAGAATCCTGTCCTACAGATTCATTCAAAATCCCTGTCTTACAATAGGCCTTTCCTAATACCCCTTCCCTGTCCTCTGCTCAAAAATTACCTTTTATTTATTTGTTCAAATTTTGTATTTATCTATATGTGTACATGTTGCCATTTCCCATCCCTAAAATGTTAACTCCTTGAAGACAGGAGTTATCTAGATTTTTTTTGAGGGGGTGCATTTCCTGGGCCCAGTGCAGTGTCTAGTATATTGTAGGGACTGAATAAATCCTTGGAGCTTGATTAACCTGCCTGTGACTCCATTTTCTCTTCTATAAAATTGAGATCAGCTCAGTAGTAGATCACAGATCTACTCAGATCAGTAGTACTTCACAGGGCTGTGAGATTGAAATTTGCTGTTCAGTCACATCCAGCTCTTCGAGACCCTGTGGACCATATTGTCCATGGGTTTTTTTTTCCAGGAAAACACTGCAGTGATTTGCTATTTCCTTCTTGAGCTCATTTTTACAGATGAGAAAACTGAGACAAAGCGAGTGACTTGCCCAAGGTCCCACAGTTAGTATTTGTCTGGGGCCAGATCTGAACTTAGGTCTTCCTGACTCCTATCCCAGCGCTCTATCCACTGAGCCACACAGCTCTCTCAGTAATTATAGCCACCATACTTAGCAATGTGATAACCATCACCATCACCCCTACATTCTGAAATAGCTATGAGAATCTGGTTTATGTTGTTTTGGCAATTGGTAAAGTACGTTCCCCTTGCTGTGTCCAGATTGAAAAACAAACTCTTGAGTTCAAGCAATTGCAGAGGAAATAGTTACCCATTCTGGAAATACCACAAACGTTTTTTGTCTTGAGTTTGTAGTTAGAAACCTCATCAACTTTCAGATCATCTTCCCCTTTTTTTTTCAGTCGAATTACAGTGCCGGGCCATATTCTTCTCCTCTGCCTTCACCTACTTATACAGTCTCAGTCTCTTTCTCTCTCTCATGACATCTATTGGTTCCCCTTCACTGATGCAATTTCCAGTCAAAGGATCACCTGGGAAAGTAAAGTGGGTGGAGCCTGTTTGGTCTCATCTTTCTTTTCTGAATAAGGCATTCTAGGACTAATATTTTCCTGCTTTAATTTAAGAAGATTTTTTTTCTCAATCAGATAATGAAAAAGAACTCTCACCCTCCCTGGAATTGGAGGCTATGGTTTGACTAAAGCTCCAGTGTGAGATGGTTAATGCATTTTGACTCATGGAGACTCTTGACTCATAGTCTCATGCCCTCTGTACCCGCCCCCATCCTGACTTCACGTGATCTAAAGGACAACAAACCCATGCCAAAGGAGTAGGTTTCAGTGTCCCATTTCCAGCTGCTTCTAATATTAGGATTTCCCGACAGCCTCTGCTCAATATCCTTTTGTGTTCTGTGATGACAGCCATCCCTTTCTCTCTCCAATTTTTAAGGAGAACTTATATATTTTTGATGTTTTGTTTTTATAATACATTTCCAGATAATTCCCTTCCACATCCAGAAAGTCATCGTTTGTAACAGAATAAGTGAGAACAACAAATGTTTTTCAGCAAAATTAGTCACTTTCAACCAAATTGGATATTCTACACAATATCCCATATCCATAGTCCCCCACCTTTGCCAGAAAGGAGGGAGAGGTATGTTTTCTTACCTTTATTTTTCTTTTTTTAATAATAGATTTTATTGATATCTCGTTTTTATATCACCTAGATTTTTTTCTAAATCCTGACCCCAATAGGCCCATCCCTCTTAATAGGAATTTTTTTAAACAAAAGACAAAAAAATTAACAAAACCAATCGACTAATTGGAAAAAATATGACATTTAAATGCAATCCTCGATACCTGCCTACACCTCTGCAAAGGAGGAGGGGAAGGAGAAAAGTTGAGTACAAGACTTTTCTTCGTATTTCTGCAAAATTAAGTAACGTTTTCTTTGGAGAGAAGTTTGGTCATCCTAATAATATAACACTGAGTTTAGTCATCCTCTCTCTGGTTGGAGTCATAGTGGATCTACTTCTCTTTGCATCAGTTCATGTAAGACTTTCTAGGTGTCTCTGAGTTCTTACTAATCAACATTCTTATGTGGTCATGGATGTATAGCCACCCCCACTTGGTCCCAACCAGTCTGATGCTTGTGGAAGCTTGGGTGTTGTTGCCTGGTGATCTCATGCTTTGAGAGGGGGCTGTGCCCCCCAACTCCATGCAACTAGTCTATCCTCACAAATTCCTCTTCACCTTTGGGCAGAATGGATGTGCCTCAGGATCAAGAAATACTTAGGACATGTTTAGGCCTGTGGTTACCCCTGTAGGCTTGGGTGGACTGAGAGGGGAGGGTCAGCCTCTTGAAGGGCTGAGACTGTTAGCCAAGCTCTTTAAGTAGACTCACATGTCAGGGCCCCTTTAGATATTTGGGTGGGCGTTTTGTGATTTCAGAGGCAACGTAAAGTAATAGATAAAAAGCTAGCCTTGGAGTCAGGAAGATCTGGGTTAAAGTATTGACCCCTATGGGGCAGCTAGTGTATACAGCTCTGGGCCTGGAGTCAGGAAGACAACCTGAGTTCAGACACATCAGCTGTGTGACCCTAGGCACATCACTTCATGGGGTTAGCCTCAGTTTCCTCATCTGTAAAATGAGCTGGAAAAGGAAACAGCAATTCACTCCAGTATCTCTGCCAAGAAAACCCCAAATGGGGTCATGAAGAGTCAGTCAGTCACCACTCAACAACCCTGCCTCTAACATATACTGGCAATTTCACTCTGGGAGAGTCACTTAACTCTCATTTGACCCAGAAAACTTGATAAGACCCTAAAAATTGCAAAGTAGTTGTTGAGCTGCCTGGTACAAGAGGAGAGTTTCCCAGTGGGAATTCCTCATAACAATCAACCAATCAACATTAAGTGCCTTCTATCGCTAGACACTGTGCCTGTTGGGCACACCAATGAAGTAACAGATCAGGTTCAAGGCAATCAAATATAATGTTTAAAAGTTTTCAAAATGTTTTCTCCACAACAACCCCACAAAGTATTCTGTTCCTGCTTTGTAGATGAGGAAATTGAGGGTCAGGTAGACTAAATGAAACAAAAAATTTGAGTACAATAAATATACAGCCCCTCTCTGCAAAAGACTATGCTAGGTGCTGGGGAAATACCAAGTTATCTAAGACATAGTTTTTACCCTCAAGGAGTCAAAAGAACGAAGCAGAGAGATGACTTATAGACCACTATTACATGAGAAGCATATTAGAGATTTTCAAAATAAAGAGCAATAATGAGGGAAGGCATTACACCTGGTTACACAGGAGGGGGAATCAGGAAAGGGCTTCCTGGAGGTGGCTTTGAGTTTGGCTTTAAAAGATGGTAGAAAATGACCTGGAGAGGAGCCCCAACGATGACTTAAATAACAAATTAAATAAATAAAAATCCCTGTGAGAAACTGTCTACCCTAGCATCTCTCTTCCATTTCCCTGAAGTCCTCCTGGTGCCTAAACCATGAAAGTTTCCAGGACCCCTCTTTCAGAAACTAATGGGGAATGAGGCAGGCATGAGCTGTTTGCAGACAGGTAGTATGGGTAGCAGGCTGGATTTAAGTCAGATCCAGGTTAGAATTCTGCCAGAGTCAAATGCTCTTCGACCTTCACTTCCCTGATCTTGCTTACTGATTTGTAAAATAATGTTTGCACTACCCACCTACCTCTAAGAATTGTTGTGAGGAAGGCACCCAAGAAATATTACTGCTTCATTCTAGGTGAGTGGTTTTCTCGGGTAGGGAGTTAGTAAGGGCTAGTGTTAGGAATCCGGGTGGTACCAGACAGGGGTGAAGGTAGCGGGGTGAAACGGTATTAGGCATTCCATTCCTCAGTAGATCAGTGGTCAAAGGACATTTTCAAAGGAGAGATCCAAGTTATCAAAAGCATATGAAAAAATGCTATAAATCACCAATTAAAGTTACAGAAATTAAAGAAGGGGGAGTGTGGGAGGTGGGGCTCGGGTTGGCGTCTATAAGGGCTGAGGAGGGGCGGACCGGGTTGCCGGGGGACGAATTGCTGGGCTTGGAGAATACCCCAAGTGAAATGGGGGAGGGGGTCAGGAGGGACTGTGTAAGGATCTTATAGGAACAAGACTGAGGAGGGGAACCCAAGAGGGCAGCTTAGGGGACTGTCCAAGGTACAGAGAAGGGGTGAGAGGAGAGGGAGGGGACCCAATTCAGGGGAAGACCATGGGGCCTGGGAGAGGGGCCTAGGGCTCAGGGAATCCCGGACAGGTGCTAAGAGAGCCAGGGAGGTAGGAGTTTCCCTCGGAGGACGGAGCGAGTTCATGAGGACTGGGAGGTCAGAGTGTCCGGAGAGAAAATGCAGGGGCTGGGGTGGGTGCGGAGCAGGGCTAGGAGGCCCGGAGAAGCCGTGGAAGAACAGGAGGGTCCTAGGATTTGAGCTGAGGAGCAGGTGTCCCGGGGGAAACGACTACAGGGACCTGGAAGGTCAGTGTCCCGGGAGCGGTACCAAAGGAGCAGTCAGGGACAGTTCGTAGTGTCCTGAGGATCCGGGAGGCGAAGGTGGAGGGGCGGGTGCTGGGGGAGCTAGGAAGGTCACGGCGTCCCGGGAGCCGCCGGGGATCGAGGGCTCCAGGGGCCCTGGGAGCGGAGTTGGGAGTCCCTAGGCAGCCTAGGGGAGTGGGAGCCCCAGGGTCTCGGGTCCTAGACTGAGGGTCCCAGGGTCTCAGGAGGGCATTTGGGGCGCCGTACAAACTAGGGCCTGAAAGTCCCAGGTTCCCGGGCGCAGGTCCCAGGGCCTGAGTGTCAGGAGCGTCCCAGGGTCCGGAGCGCAGATTCAAGGGAGCCCAAGCGCCCGAGGTTGAAGGTCCCAGGAGAAGACTAAGGGGCCCCAAGTATTAGAAGGGTCCCAGGAGGGGAGCTGGGGTCCCGGACATCCTAGGAGAGTGGGAGCCCCCGGGTCCCGGGCGCAGATCTAGGGGGCCCGAGTGTCCGAGACTGAGGGTCCCAGGAAGGGAGCTGGGATCCCGGACACCTTAGGAGAGTGGGAACCCCCGGGTCCCGGGCGCAGATCTAGGGGGCCCGAGTGT
>CM053771.1:42080767-42186045 GCA_028658325.1 Potorous gilbertii
GGGCGGTGGGAGGGAAGTCACCCATAAAGAGGTGATGGAAAGGAAGGTGACAGCCTGGAGGCCTGAGACCTGGCTGTGGATCTTGGCTCTGACTCTAGCCAAGTCCCTCACCTTCCTTGTGCCTCAGTTTCCTTATCTGAAAAAATCAAACGGGTTGGATCAGATGACTTTCTGAGGTCCCTTCCCAGAGGTCTATATCTGAAATGCTGTGAGCCTATAAAAACAGGTTACGTAAAAATGTTGCCTAATGAGACCATTAGGCAACATGCAAGCTTCCTTTACCTTGGCCTCTGGTCAGGTGCACATTAATAGCAACAACAGCCAACGTTTATAAAGTGCTTTACAGCTATTAGGTCATTGGATTTCCTGGGCAACCCTGGCGGCATAGGATCCTAACAAAATCTAGAGCTGAGAAAAACCCTAGAAACCATCAAGTCTGACCCCTTGATTTTACAGATGGGGAAACTGAGACTTATAGAGAGGATTTGACTCATCCAAAGTCACATAAATGGCTACATCTAGGTGGGGAAATGGATAGAACCTCTGGCCTGGGTCAGGAAGACTTGAGTTCAAATCCCACCTCAGACTCTTAACAGCTCTGTGTCCCGTAACCTCTGTTTGCTTCAATTTCCTCAACAGTAAAATGGGATAGTAATGGTCCGTAGCTCTCAGAGTTGTCAGGATCAAATAAGCTAATATCTGTAAAGGACTGAGTCAATGTTGGGGACCTAATAAACGTTAGTTCTTATGAATATTTATAATTAGTTCCATTAAATGTCAGACACAGGATTTGAATTCTGATCTTACTCTTTCCATTCTACTGTGTTGACTAAGTACAGATAATGCAGTTATGGGGCTGTGAACTCCCATTTTTCAGATGGAGAAACTGAGGTTCAGGGAAATTAAATGACCTGCCCAGAGTCACATGGGTAGTAAGTCTCTGAGGTGGAATTCAAATCCACACCCACTTGACTCCAGATGGAGCTTTCCTTCCCTTATCCTAGACCATTCTTCAGAGATAGACCATTGCTTTAGGCACCTGAAAGCTTGGGTCTGTTTTCTGAGACTTGGGGCTCTGTTACCCTATGTTTGAGCAAGCCCACTTTGTGTGCTGCTGTTGATGCTGTTTAGGGATGGAGAGGCAGTGTATTCCTCATAGTCTCATTATGTCTAGAGTCAAGCTTAGAGACTATGCTTACCAGGTCTGTCCAACTCGAGGGCTTCCTTAGTACTGTGTTGTCTGCTTCCCACCTCCCTACCCAATATAAGCTCCCTGAGGGCAAGGACTGTTTCATTTTTAAATTTTCATATTCCCAGTACAATTCCTGGTACATCGTAGGTGCTTAATAAATGCTTGTTGATTGTTTGAGTCATTGACACCAGAGGTACATAATTGTTGCCCATCTGGGCCGCATCAGCTGTTATATGCCCCTCTCAAGGTAGATGATGATTAAATTTTAGTATCTGAAGTTGGAGGGGGCCATCCGTAGGTCATTTAACCCAGCTTCCCTGTTTTACTAGTGAGGAAACTGAGGCCCAGGGAAATTAAATGATAAGTTAAATAAATGTAAGAGGTAGAATTTGAATCTAGTTCTTCAAAGCCAAGGCTTGCTTCCCCTGTACCACACTGGTACCTGGAAGGTTTCTGATTTGTCCTCTGCCTCAGTCAGACCCTACATGGGCTGATTTTATTTGGGTTTCAGTTTTTTCTTTTGTAAAATGGAAGGCGTCAGACTCAGTGACTTCTGTGTTCCAGTCTGATGATGCCCTAAACTAGGCTGTGGGGTCCATGAAGACAGGGACCCCCACCTTCTCTACATTTTGTATGGCCTTTAGGGCAGAGCACACAGTCAGTGCTTAATACATTTGTTGTATTGAAAAGAGGTCATTTCTCTCTAGAGGCATCAGAGAAGTCTTGGTAGAGTGGCCTCCATCAAATTCCCATCAGTTTGGTGACTGGAGGAGGTCCTGGAATCTCGGGCTCCCACCACTTGTTCCCAGGGCTTACTTGACCTTGTTTCATGGATTCAAGAAAATTGCTTCACCTCCTACTTCTGAAGCTCTCTTCCTCCTCCTCTTCCTCTCCTGCTTTCCTCCAAGTCTCAGTCCAAGTCTCCCTTTCTAGGAAAAGCCTTTCCCAAGCCCTCCAGAGTGCCAGGGCCTTCTCTCAGTTTACCCTGGCTCTCTCTTGTTCGTATGTAGTTGTTTGAGTGTTGTCTACCCCAGGACCTGTCTTTTGATGTTCTTTGTATGACCGGTGCCATGCACAGTGCTAGGCACAGTAGGTGCTTAGTAAATGCCAGTCGACTGTCTGAGTTCTCCCTGCCCACTCATAGAATGGGCTTAGCCCTCTCTTCCTGTTTCATAGGGATGTTATATGGAGGAGAAGGATGCAGGTGATGTGGTTCGGGTCTCTAGGAAGACAGGTGTAATCCAAATGGGAATGTGATTGTTAGGATACGGAAGTCCCCAGCTGTGTACCTTGTGAGTGACTCTCTGGGCCTCGGTTACCTTGTCTGGAAAATGAGGAGATGCCCGCTGTGGGATCCATGGCCTTATGTGTCCATTACTCCCGTTGGCTTTGGTGTTGTGTTTACCAGACTTGGAGTTCCTGGAGGTGAGCACCATAGTGACACAGGGAAGGGGAGAGGGCTGTCTTCACTACCTTAATTGAAGCTTTAATCCCTCCTGACTAAGAAGCACATAGTGGGTTCGTTAGAAAAGGAACTGAGAGGTCAAAACTTTTGACTCAAATTTGAAGGGTAAAAAACAGAAAAAATTTCCATAGACTCTCAAAGCCAAGATGCCTGCAGAGATCTCACAGGTGCAGCCTGAGGTTGCAGATGTGATAACAGTTCAAGAGAAATGTGGTCTCCCAAGGACCATCCCTGGCTTCTTGGACAGGAATAAAGCCATAGCTGGGACAAGGGGAGGCAACATTCAATTTGATCTGTGGCATGGTGGATAGACACCAGACTTGGAGTCAGGCAGACTCATCTCCCTGAGTTTCAGTCTGGCCTCAGTTACTTCCTAGCTGTGTGACTCCCGGGCAAGTCATGAGCCCTGTTTGCCTTAGTTTCCTTATCTGTCAAACGAACTGGAGAAGGAAATGACAAATTTTCTCCTGTATCTTTGCTAAGAAAACCTAAAATGAGGTCATGAAAAATCAGACATAACTGAAAAATAACTCAACCATATGTATGTGAGCCAGTGGAAATATAAAGGAGTTAAGGACATGACAATGGTCCCAATCTTTGGGGAATTGATAGTCCAATGAGGATATTAAAAAAAAAAAATCAAAGGATTGACTTCATGGAAGGGTGGGGCTGAAAATGGACTTTTCTGGGTAGGAGAAGGGGAGAGAAAGACCCAAGTGAAAATACCATCCAACCGAGAACTGTCCTCTTTAGGCCTTTGTTTCCCCATTTGTCAAATGAGGGTCTGGGTCATCTGTCTCATGAATTGAAGCCTTTGGTCTCAATTGCTAAGGTTCTTTCCCCATCTGATGAACTCTGGGATTCAAGACTGAGGAGTCAATGAGTAGACCAGTCTTTGTGCTGAGCTGTTTATTGGTAAGAGAGGAACCAGTAGAAGCAGGGGATGGAAGAGTAGGTTTCTATATAACTTTCATGGGATATTTGAGCACCCAATAGGATATGCAACCTAATCTCCAGGAATTTTCAAAGTAAAATAATTTGATTATGCTTTACAGCAACAGAAAAACAGTTCCTGCTGGACTTGTATTTTCAGTTTGGAGTCCACCAAGTCCTTGAATCAGAATGGAGAGAAAACAGCCACCCTCAAACTGAACTGTTGTTAGCTATTAGTCCAAAGGATGACTTGATTAACCCAGCTGATCTTTCCCTAGTGGGGAGCGCTTTCTGTTTCAGCTTGAAACTTTTTTTAAAGTTTTACTAAAATAGTTCATACCAAACTTCTGTCTTTGAACTTGCCTCCTCATCAGGTACAATTAAATGAATCATTTCCATGCATCAAGTATGGTGATTTTTTTCCTGCTCACTGCATCTGATTCATTTGTTCATTCCTTTCCACATTTCTTCTTGTAGTTGCTGTGAGGGTGGCCTACATTCTTCTTTCTTTTTCTTACTTTTTGGTATTTCATCAAGTGCTTTCTAGGTTTCTTTGTATTCACCATACTCAGTCTGAGTAGTATGGCTTGATTCCATTATGTTAACAATTCACAATTCATGTAAAACTCTTTTCCTTTTGTTGGACAAAGAGGCTACTTTCCATTAGGGTGACTTTTTTTTTAAGGGGATGTCTAGCTGTAAAGCTGCTATGGCCAATTTTAAACAGAGAGTTTGTGTTTTCATTTTTTTTATTAACAAAGCCAAAGTATATTCCACAATTTTCTGTTGCGCTCTTTAATTACCAGTTCAAGGTATTCATCTCAGATCTATCAGAGAAAGGGAGAATCCAAAGATCAGGGAAAGTGTGTGCTTGGTGGTATACATAGGACTGAAGGTATATCTAGAAGTCCTTTCCTTTCCAGGAAAGCAGAGACCCCTGGGATGCTGTTTGGAGAATGTTGGATTAGGTTACCCTCCATCAGGGTAGTTGGTATGGGCAGGTCTGGATCTGTATCTCTTCCTTCCATCTCCATATCTAGAACTATCTCTACCTTATCTCTATCCCCTCATTTCCATATCTGCATCTATCTTTTTATCTCTGTCTCTATTTCTGTCTCCCTCTACCTCTCTATCTGGTTCCATCTCTGTTTCTATCTGTCTCTTTCCCTCCATCTCCATATCTACAACTATCTCTTTGTCTCTGTCCCTCCATTTCCACATCTGAATTTATCTCTTTATCTGTCTCTTTCCATCTCTATTTGGATTTCTCCATGTCTCTATCCATCACCTATATTTTCATATGCATATATATGTATTTGGTTCAGACCTCTGATTTCATCACTATAGAGAAAGTCCCAATGTGGAATTTTTCTCCACACTGATAGTAGGTCTTCTGTAACTTATAGTCATCCTTGGGGCATTAAAGTCATTATGTATCAGAGATGAGATGGAAAACCTTGTCTTCCTTACTCAAGAGCCCAAACTTTCCCCTGATATTCCTCCAACTTAAGGGGCCTCTCAGGGAAATATTACCACCAAATTATTATGGGTGACTTTGCTTAGTATCTAGGTTGAGTAATGAACTGGACCCTATTCTTGATCCTCTCCCTTCTACCAAGTGCCACTGAGGAGAAGAGGATGTTCATCACCTGGGGCCCCCCCTTCCCCCACTAGGCCGAGATTCTGATCTCCTCTGCCTGGGTAACATCTGACCCCCCAGATTTTCTCATCTTTGCTTGTCCATCCCCTGTTAATTCTGGTTAGGTCAGACTAGCATGGCAGATAAGAGTCAATTTTTTTCCTTTGCTTCTCTGGTGCTAATGGCTATTTTAGGGTCATGGGGACCAGGAGGAGTCTCTCTGTTTGGCATCTACTGAGGCTTAATAATTGATTGCAGCTATTTCTCAACTAGGAGAAAGTGTCAGACAGCTGAACCCTTCATCTCTCATATGCATGCATACACTCCTCCTTCCTTTCCCAAGTCTCTCTGTCTCTCTCTACCCCCACACATTTTCCCTCTTTCCCTCTCCCTCTTTCTCTCTCCTTTTCTTTTCCCCTGCTATTGTTTAGTCATTTCAGTCATGTTTGATTCTTTGCAACCCCATTTGGGGTTTTCTTGGCAAAGGTATTGGAGCAGTTTACCATTTCCTTCTCCAGCTCATTTTACTGAGGCAAACAGGGTTAGGTGACTTGCCCAGGGTCACTACACTAAGAAGTATCTGAGGCTGGATTTGAACTCAGTGAAGATGAATCTTCTTAATTCCAAGCCAGTCACCTAGCTGCCCATATGGTTGGAGTCAGCTCTGATCCTGAGTTCAGTGACTAAAACTAGACCTCTGCTTTTTCAGGAATTATCTGGCCTTATCTCACATTGTGGTTCAGGCTCAGGCTGCCTGAATATTAGACAGTCAGTCAGTCAATAAATAAACATTTATTAAGTACCTATTATGTGCCAAGCATGTGCCAGGTGCGGGTCAGGTCCTGTTTCCTGCTGAGGATAGACATGAGGCTCCTGGTTCACTCTTCTCTGAGCGGGGCACTATTCTGGCCTTGTCTCCTGTCACAAGGAGATGAAGCTCCTGGATTGTCCTTCATGGGATTGACCTGGTTTCCCTTTGAGTATAGGCATGGAACTCTCGTCTCCAGTTGTGGGATTGGGCTTCCTTGCACTTAAGATCTCTCAGCACCTTCTCTCCTCTCCATTTTGCTCCTCTGAAAACTTCTGACAGTCTCCTTGTATGGTCCTGGGCTGGATGGAGGAGTTTATGGGTGATTTTCTTTAACATTTGTAACTGTGGGTGCATTTTGATAGCTTTACTGAGGTGACAGTGTGGGGGATGGGGTTCCTCTAGCACCTAATATACTGCCATCTTGTATTTTGGAAGAGGGGTACATCTGGAAATGATAAAAGGTATTAATAAAATTTATTGGGCAGGAGGCAATTGAGGTTAAGTGATCTGCCCAGGGTCACATATCTAGGAAGTGCCTGAGGCAATAAAATTTATTTTTAAAAAAGAATAGAAATAGTTGATGAGATAGAATAACTGAAACTAAAAGTAAGGTCAGAATATAGTCAGTAAGCATTTGTTAAGAGCTTACTATGGATTAAACACACTGTACTAGCCCTTGGGATATACAAGGTCCCTGCCTGCCCTTACAGAGCTTATGATCTTGCTGGGGATAAAACATATGTTAGTATAAAAGAGAGAAAACATTCATTGGGTTGGCATTCATACCCCAGGATTCCAGTTGGGGGAGATTCTTGCCTCTCCAGTGGGCAGAGGATGCTCCTCTCCCATCCAGGTATCAGTACTCACCATCTCAGCACCAATGTGTGTGTGTGTGTGTGTGTGTGTGTGTGTGTATGTGTGTGTGTGTGTGAGAGAGAGAGAGAGAGAGATCATCGAAGCTTCCAGGGATGACTCCATGTCCCAAAACCATCATGGACTTTGTCCTTCTCCTTCCTGGCTTCTGATGCAAGTCTTCCAATGTCAGCTGGGCTTTGTGGCAGGTTGGTTTCTCAGCTGTGGCCTTGAGAGTGCAGGCAATGGTTGGGGTAGTTGGCCAGCTCCAAGGCCTGAAGACTTTATTTTTCAAAGACCATATTAATGAAGAGGGAGCCAGGTGTGCTCTGTCTTTGCCACGGCCTGTGTTATTTCTTCTCCCCCCACTTAGGAGAAACCCAGGTTCCAAAAGCTCTCATGGCTCTGATTCCTGGCAGGGAGTTTTTTGGGGGAAAGTTCATTTGGCAGCAGTCAGAAGTTCAGGACATCAATTGGATTAATTAGCTCAGACCCATAGAACTTAGAGAGCAACTTGGCTACTTTTGTCATGGAAGCAGATAAGGAGGAGTGCAGCAGCTTAAGAACACGGGCAGCTCAGGCCAGCTGCCTTCTTTCTGGTCCAGGATTCCCCAGACTTCATTTTAAGGCAGGCATTGTTCCAGCCTTCCCCCCACCAATCTTCTCCAGAAACTCCAGTTGCCAGAGCCCTGAAGGACTGACCCTATAACATGTCAGATCTTCCCCCCAACATGTATACTGGGTACTTTAAGGAATGGTGACTTGGGCCAAAGTTTGACAGATTGGAGGAAAGACTACAACTGGATGTGTCGTGCTGGACATTTATTCTCCGAGCAGGCCAGAGGAAAATCACTCTCTGAACCTTCTCTGCTTCCAGGTTAAACCTGGTGGTCAGGACACTGGCCTTAGAACACAGGATGTCAGAGCTGGGAGAACCCTTAGAACACAGTGTGTCAGAGTTGGGAGGGGCCTTAGAACACAGAATGTCAGAACTGTGAGGGCCTTAGAGCACAGAATGTTAGAACTGTGAGGGCCTTAGAACATAGGATGTCAGAGCTGGGAAGGCCCTTAGAGATATCTAGCCCAACCCCCTTGTTTTCCAAAGGAATAAATAGGTCCAAGGGAGAGAAGGGTCCTGTCCAAGCTCACCCAGGGATAGGAGTATTTGAAGCCAGGTTGTCTCCCTCCAGGTCCAGTGCTCTGGTACCCACAGCAGTTGACCTGTCCTGGGAGGACATGATTGTCATTCATCATGTCAGCCTTCAGGGGCTAAGAATAAACCCCAAAGTGTCCCTAACACTTCTTAATAAGGGGTAGCGTATAGATGCAAAAGACATTGGGAAATAGAAGTGATACAAAAAACAAAATATAAAAAACAACAAAGATTCATCTTGAAAAAAAACTGGGCCTTTTATTCCAGGGAAAAGCTGAGGTCATTTAAAAAACTCTGCTTTTTCCCAAAGACAATCACGGCAGCTACAAAAAGTACAGAAATGATAACTATCCCTTCCTTCAGAGAGTTTGCTTTCTTGTGGATCTGGCTTTCTAGACCTCAGGCTGGTTATTGGGCCTTGGGTTGGGGAAGAAGTATTAAGAAATAAGGTCCTAGCTGAGAAAAAGTGGGAAAATAAAAACAGATGGAGAGTGTTTCTGCCCTTTGAATGATGGGCTGGACTGGAATGTTGGAAGCCTCTCTTGGTCATCCCACTTAGATTGTAGCAGAGAGGGCGTGGAAAGCAGAGTAAGGTACTCCTGCCAAGCTCTGGCTTCCAGCCCCATCAGTGAAGGAAGAGAGTGGAACCCTCCTCCTCATAGCTGACATCATAGAATGTTCTCTGTACAACAGTACTGTGAGGTAGGGGCTATTGTTATCCTCAGTTTTGAGTCATTTTCAGTCATTTTTAGTCATGTTCAACTCAACTTCAGTCATGTTCAACCCATGACCCCGTTGGGACTTTTTTTTTTAGCAAAGAAAACCCCCTAATGGGGTCACAAAGGGTTGGACGTGACTGAACAACTACAGAGAGCCAGGGGTTATTTGGGGTGTTGGAGGACTAGCATCTGTAGTGTGAGGTTGCTGAGCCCTTTTCCAGGCTTCTCATCCACCTTAGGTGTCCATCTTCACCCAACTCTTCCCATCCTGAGTTTTTCTTTTTTTTAGAATATTTGCATTATGATCAGGTTTTATTTATACTAAGTGTGCAGAGTTGGTTCAATATTAGAAAAACTATAAGCAGCACTGGTATTGATAACAAAATGAAAAACTACATTAATACAATTAATATATATACATATATAATACATTTGATAATTAAAAATATATTAAGGATACAGAAAAAAACTTTTGACAAAATATGTTTCTTATGCTAAAAATCACTTTTAAAAGCATAGGAAATAATCAGTCTTCTCTAATGTGATCAACATTCTCTATCTAAAACTGTGGGCCCCAGGGAACATTAGGAATCTTGAAAGAGGAAAAACTATCTTAAAATACAGCCTGGGTTAATATTGTAGAACTGAGCTACTATATCTCCCTAGTAGTCCATAGCGTTTCCCCCACCAATTTCTGTATAGAATCCCAAATAAATATTCTGGTTAAGTGGAAGAGGATGGAGCCCATTTCCCTGGAGTGGACAATCCCTTCTAGAGATGGAGAGGAGATTGTCTTTGGATGAGTCAGCATCCTGGTCACAAGCCTGGATGGAGGAACGCCTTGTTCTGATGTCCTCTTTATGAAGTTTCTGTCATCCTTAACCCAGTCACTTAATGAAAGATCCCTTTCCTTTTGTCCTTGACCTGTCCTACCCATTTTTCCTAGGGCTTTCCCCTGGAGTCTGGAAAGGGTTCTGTAGAAAAAAATATTATTTCTTAATATTTTTAGAGAAACTGAAAGGATTTTTTAAAAATGCTTACACACACCTCTGAATCAGGATTTGAACCCAAGATTTCCCAACTCTAAGTATAACACTCTTTATTACTGAAGGTGCTATAATGGAAGGTGATAGTGTCTGTGGAGACAGAGAAGCTAGGCATTTGGATAGTGTGGGCCTTATATGAGTGAATTAGCCCTGTTGTTCAGTCAGTTCAGTCATGTTGGACTCTTCATGACTCCATTTGGGATTTTCTTGGCAGAGATACTGCAGTGGTTTGCCAGCTCATTTTACAGATGGGGAAACTGAGGCAAACAGGGTTAAATGACGTTCCCAGGGTCACATAGCTGAGTGAGTATCTGAGACTGGAATTCTATCTCCAGACCATGCACCACATCCATCAGGCCACCCAGATACCCAAGAATTAGCCCTAGATCATAGCTAGTCTAAAATTAGGAAAGTATGGAAAGTGTTGTGAAAGAATAAACAGCACAGGGGACCTCAAAGAAGAGATAAGAGATTGTACCTCCCTGTCTTCCTTTGCAGAGGTGGAGGTCCATGATCACATATAACCTTGGATTTTTTTTTTTTTTGGATATGTCATTTGGGTTTGCTGGATTTTTGTTTTCTTAAATTTTTTTTTTTGTTATTAGGGATGGTCCTCTTGGGAGAGGGGAGGGATACAAAGGAAAATCTAGGTGATATAAAAACAAAAGACAGTGATGAAAATCCATTACGAAAAAGAAAAAGAAAAGCTATAGGGTAAAGAGATTAAATGGACTCTATCTACTTCAGTCCCTTGATGCTAGTGCAGAGATACGGGCTCTCCCACTGTTCACAGAGATCCCAAGTTTCCCCTTCTGAGACTTTAGCAAAGCATGTGACTTTTCAAATTTAGATCTAAAGGAAATCAGAAAGTTGTGGCATATAATATGTATATGTATATACAGATAGATACAGATGTATAGTATGTATAAATATGGAGGGCAGCTAGGTGGCACAGTAGATAGGGCACTAGGCCCAGGGTCAGGAAGACCTAAGTTTGAATTGGCTTTCAGACACTAACTTGTGTGACCCAGGGCAAGTTACTTCACCCTGTTTACCTCTAAGCAAATCCCAACCGGGGCCACAAAGACTCAGATACAACTGTTATAATAATATAATACATAATATGGTATTCACAATAGTAGTAGCAAAATGGAGAGTTCGAGATGTTGCTTTAAGTTTGCAAAGCCCTGTTTAAGAGCCATTTTCTTTTCATCCTTACAACAGTCCTGTGAGGTTGGTATTCCAGATGTTATTTCCATTTTACAAATGATGAAAGACATCATACGGGACATCACATTTATTTCTGAATAGATTTCTCTCTTCTGTACTTACTGAGCATTCCCTAGCAATAACTAATAATTGCTAGCTTTTCCATAACATATTAAAGCAAAGCCCTTTACAAATATTGTCTCATTTGGGAGGTAGATACTGTTATCATCCTCTTTTTCCAGATGAGAGCTGAGACTGACTAAAGTGAGAATATTTGCCCCAGGTCACACAAGCTACTAAGTATCTGAGGCTGGATTTGAACTCAGGTCTTCCTGACTCTAGTGGACAAGTGTGGGTCCTGCTCAGGATAAAAGGCTCCCTTTCCTCTTCTGTTCTTTACATTTTCTTTGTTACTTTCATTTATAATAATAGTTTCCTGGTTCCGTTGCCCTCACTCTGCATCATCAGCTCAGGTCATCCTTCAACTTCTTTGAGTTCTCCTGTTGTCTATTTTGGTGCAGGAACAATCCATTACTCCCATCGACTGCTGTTTGTTTAGATTTTTATTTAAATTTTATTTCATTTTCAAATGAAAATCTGCCTTCTCTCCTTTCCCAATCCCCCAGACCCTACTCAGAAGAAATCAAGTTAAAAACATGTATAGTCGAGCAAAACATTCCTCACATTAGCCACATCCAAATATCTGTATGTATCCACATGTCTCTGTCCGAACTCCTGAGTCCTGTCACTAGTCTATAAGGACATGGCCATTATGTTTTATCATGAGTTCTCAAGACTGCTTATTGTATTATCTATGAAACCCAGTTGGCTTAGCCATTCCCCAGTTGAGAGGCACCTATCTTTGTTCTCCAGATCTTTTCCTTTTTTTGGAGGCTGTCAGGGTTAGGTGACTTGTCCAGGGTCGCAAAAGCTACTAAGTATTGAGAGTGGATTTGAACTCAGGTCCTCCTGGCTCCAGGGAGGTGCTCTATCCACTGGGCTACTTAGCTGCCCCCTCCCCAGATCTTTTCAACAAATACCTTCTGTGCTTAAGGTAGTAAAATGACGTGATGAAATGGACGTGGACTGTATGCCCTGGGTTCAAGTCCTTCCTCTGACTCATACAGGCTGTGATCACGACCTCCCAATCCCCAAGACAACACTCCTAGGCTAGAAATTGTCCCACAGATCAGCCTTGAGCTCTTTATACTGATAAAATCATAGATTTGGTGAATAAAACACTCGCAAGCATTTATTAAGCACTTACTAATGAAATGGCAGGTGCGGTAAACAAACCAATCATAGAACATGTACTAGGCACCTACGGATGGAGTTATAGGAGTGATAAATAAATACCCTCCCTGTGCCCCGGGACACTTCCTAAGGATTTAAGTTACAGATAGGTTGCTGACCTGTATTAGAGGAAGGAATTTCCACTTCAGGAATGAATTAGAAATCACAGGTCTGCATCAGGTTGAAACCCTGAGAGCAATTCTAAACCTTCCAAGGTAGCCTACTGTCTTGTCAGTGGGATTTCAAGTCCTGGGTTTCTCTAAAAGCCTCTCCCTCCCAGGATCATCCTGAGGATCCAGTGAGAGAATATTTGTAAAGCACTCAGCACCATTAAGTGCTTTTGTCATTATACCTTTTCTCTGCCAAGTGCACTCCAGAGAATGAGGTCACTCAGGTTTGGACACACTGAGCATTCAGAGGTGAAGTCCCAAAGCATCCCAGTTTTAGGATATGTCTCCTGCTTTTCCTGCACATAGCTCCAGGCACCCTGTATTAATAGCAGTCATAATTCTAGCCAGAATTCATGTAAATGTTTTAAGGTTTGCAGAGCACTTTACATATGTGACTTCATCGTATCCTGACAGCACCCCTGAGAGGTAGGTACCATTATTTTTAGTTTACAGGACACTGAGGCCAAGGGAAGTTAAATGTTGCAGCTAGTAGCTGAGGCAGGTTTCAAACTCAGGTCTTCTTGCCTCCACACTCTCTTCTAACAAGCTGCCACCTAACTGCCTCTAGCTACAAGCAGTGATAAAGGCTTGCCACCAACTGAGGAGGAAGCATGATCTCCATTGAAACTGACATTCAACACTCATCCCATCACCATCATAAATATGGAGTGACGAGGGACTTTACAAGTCTGACAACCCCAACCTGTCATGGGATTTATGTGTTTGTCTCTTCCTTTCATTGATGTCTTAAGTCACTTAATTGCTGCCTGCCTCAGTTTCCTCATCTGTAAAATGGGCGTGATAAAAGCACCTACCTCTGAGGGCTGTTGTGAGGATCCGATGAGATAATTTTTGTAAAGTCTTTTAGCAAACCTTAAAGTGCTACATAATTGCTAACTTTTTATTAACATTATTACCATTGCCTTGGCAGAATATTATATCCAGTTTTTATTACACCTGTTTTCCGGGGGTTAGGTGAGCGGAAAGACTCTCTGGCTTGTTTTAATTTTCATTTCTTTCATGATTGGGAGCAGTCATTCATGATAGTTTCATTCCTTCATTTGCAAACTGTGTCGACATGAAACTTGGTCATGGGATTTCAGAAACAAATCAGTGGTTAAGTCATGACTCAGACTCATAAAGCCCATTCAGAATGGGGCTCCCAATATTTTCCATGAGTCTCATCCCTTGGCTGAAATGCTCCCGAAGAAGGATGCCCCGGAAGGACTTTCTTTTATTTTAAAAAAAAATTGCTCGATGTCTTTTGTTTTTATATCACCTTTCATTTCCCCTTCCTCTTCCAGAAAGGCATTCTTTTTAACAAAGATTAAAAAAAAGAAGAGAAAAAAAAACAGTTGAGTAAACCCAACCAAAACATCAACCAAATCCAAAAGTGTATGTAATGTTCTGCATCCATAGTTCCTCATCTCTATAAAGAAGGAAGACATCAGATTCTCCTTTCTTTTCTTTAGGGCCAAGTTTGGTCATATAATTACACAGTGTTCAGTTTTGATTTTTTTTTCAGTGATTTGTGGAGTTGAATTTCCTTAAACATCTTCTATATGTTACATAATCTTTAGACATTCATAGGATGCGAGGTCACATCTCCATGCCTCCCAACTAAGGCTTAACCTGGTTTGGGATTACCACCTCCTAACCATAGGGCAGATGAGACTTGATGGATCAGCAAGTTGGATGCATTTGGTCCTGATGAAACCATCAGGGATACTACTGTTGCCTGGCAACTCTCTCCCTGGGTACCAGAGGAGAGCTGCCCTGGAGGAGATCCCTGGAGTAGCAGCTGATCCTTGGAGCTCTCTATTGCTAAGGAAGAATAGACTTTGGGGTGAGAGATGGCTTAAACCAATTTTAATCACCCATATTTCTTGTATGTATTTTAAGTTTCATTTTATTTTTTTAGACACCAGGGACATTTCCCAAAATACCTCCAATCTCTCTGGGCTTTCCCTTGTAACCAAGAAACAGTTGAGCAAAATGAGTGGGTTTAGCAAAAGTGTCTGACATTGAATGCGCTCTTCTGCACCTATGGTCCCCCACTTCTTGACAGAGAAGAGGAAGATTTTTCATTATTGGTTCTCCAGGTCCCAGATAGGGCTTTGCAGTTAATCAAAATAGAGTTGGGTTGTTTTTGCTCTTATAATGATAGACATTGTATGTATTCTCTTCCTGGTTCATAAGAGGCTTCTCATGTTCCTTTGAATTCCTCACATTTTTGTTTTATCTTACCTTTGAGAGACCTGTGATAGAGGTAGGGCTGTCAAGTGACTAGAGCACTGGACTTATAATCAGGGAAAACTTAGCTTCGAATCCTCTCTCAGTCATCTGATCTCTGACTTTCCATTTTCTCATCTGTAAAATAAGGGGGTTGAACCCAGTACCTCTAAGGTCCCTCCTAGTTCTGAATCTATGATCCAGTAATTTCACTGGTGCAAGGAGACCAGGTGGGGAAACCGCCAACGTAGACCTGCAGTTGTTTTGCAATTCATAAAAGCAGTAAGTTAAGCGATTTTCCCAGGGTTATTCAGCCCAGAATGGGCAGCTAAGTGATAGAGTGGTAGACTTGGAATCAGGAAGATTTATCTTCATGAGTTCAAATCTGTCCTCAGGCACTTACTAGCTGTGTGACCCTGGGTGTTTGCCTCAGCTTGCTCATCTATAAAATGAGCCAGAGAGGGAAATGGCAAACCACTCCATTGTGTCTGCCAAGAAAACTCCAAACAGGGTCACAGAGTCAGACATGACCAAAATGACTGAATGACAACAATATTCACCTGCTGTGTTTCCTTCCATCCACATTGTCCAGTTGTTCTGTTATAACAGCAGCTAGGTGGTGCAGTGGATAGAGCACCAGTGCAGGAGTCAGGAGGACCTGAGTTCAAATCTCACCTCAGACACTTGACACTCACTAGCTGTGTGACCTTGGACAAGTCACTTAACCCCAACTGCCTCATCCTGGGTCATCTCCAGTCATCCTGGTGAATATCTGGTCACTGGATCCAGATGGCTCTGGAGGAGAAGTGAGGCTGGTGACCTTGTACAGCCCTCCCTGTCACGTGCAAGTCATGTCATTATTTCTCTGATGGCATGGTCTTCTTTGGCAACGAAGGATGAACACACACGCACCTATTATAACAAAAATTGCTCCCATGAATACAAAGAGAACTTTTTTCCTTTTCAGGGATAGAATCCCTAAGTCAAAGGGGTCCATCCCCCTATTACCTAAGGAACTCAAAGCACTTTTTATACACCTGGGTACATGCTCAGCTACCTGTGAGGTTAGTAGGCTTTCTCCTGGCACAGAATTTACCATCTGTGTGACCTTGAGCAAATTACATCCCTTCTCTGTGTCTCAACTTCCACATCTGTGAAATGAGAGCATTGGACCAGATAAACTTTAAGATCCCGCCAATTCTAAATCTATGAACCTAAGTTACATTCTTTCTCTGAGTTTCAGTTTTCTCATCTGTAAACGAGCGGGTTGCAATCAATAGCCTCTGGGTCCCTTGGAAGAATAATCTAGGATCCTTTGTTCCTTTGAGCCCAGAGAGAGGGAAGGGACTGGCCCCCCAAGTCATCAGCCTGTGCATCTGCTCCCGAAGTGAAAGCAAGATGTTTTCTCTCTTGGTCCGCAGGGTCCTAGTCCCTCCCTGGGGCTGATTGCCCCACAGCTGTGGGCAGGGGCCAGGGAGCAAAGGTGGCATTGATAGCTCTGTTATTTCCAAGGAGCAATTCTAATACTGCACAGATGCTCTTATGGGAACCCTGTGGCCACAGAAGTTCTTAGTCTGGGCCCCACAGGGGAAGTGGGTGTGAGGGGAGAGAAGGGAGGTCACAAGGCCCAAACCAGGGGCTGCTGGGAAGTCTCTCATTGAGAGTGGGACTGGCCCAGATTACAATACTCTGAGTCAGGTCAAGCATGTGTTTCCCCTGGCAGCCTCGGGAGGGAGAGCTGTCAGCTGACTGCCCTGGCCAGGGCTCTATGGGAAAGGAGATGCCAGCGCATGGGGGCAGGGCATTCAGGGCTCTCCCCAGCACTAGGGTCTGAGCAAGTTCCAGGGATGATTTTTTGTTTTTTGGGGGTGATCCAGACCTGTGTTTTCATTGGTACAGGGAACTCCTGGATGGGAAAGTCCTCCTGCCAATGAAGATTGAAACTCTTCTCCAATTTAGAGGCTTAGAACAGAATTAAGAGATTGTGATCTGCCCAGGGTCACACAGCCTGTGTCATCAGCCGGACTTGCACTCATATCTTTCTGGCTTGCAGTATATCCACCATGTCTCAGTACAAAACTAATATTCATGTTAATAATATTGATTATATTGTCAAATTAATGTTATCCAAATATCAGGTATAATAGCAACCAACTTTTAGAGGGAATTCTGTCCGTATTCTACTGTGCATCTTAAAATCATAGATTTAGAGCTGGGAGATGCCTCAGAGGCTATGGAGTCTCACCCCTCCTTTTATAGATGGGGAAACTGAGGCCCACAGAGGTTGGGTGACTTGCCCAGGTCAAGTATTAAAATACGGCCACCTTCTTTTGTTTTTCCTTTTTTTCTTTTTCACAAATAGAGGAACTTTTTATTACAAGTGTAAGAACCATCAACAAAAATATGCAAATGAATAAAATTAAAAAATTCATAATAAAATGATAATCTACAAATTATAAATTATTGATATGAATAAATATAGGCAAAATATATTTTAACAGAACAAGATTAATAGCATCATATGGACTTTTGTGTCCCCTCCCTATTGTCTTTTCTTCTTGTTTAATTTTTTTCTTTCAGACATACTTAATTTTTTAAAAATTTAATTAATTTATTTGTTTTCAGTTTTCAACAATCACTTCCATAAATCTTAAAATTTTCACAGCCACCCTCTTTACACATTTGGGATTTTCTTTTTTAAATTCTTATTTCCCAGCTGTAGGGAACACCCAGTAAGGAATTTCCTCTTTCAATGCAGATTACCATCTTCTCTTAAATGACCAGTACATAGCAGGTTTCTAGGACTGTAGATATAAAGAGATCAATTCATCCCAACTCCGCCTTTTATAGGTGTAGGAAATAGTGACAGAACAACGAAATGATCTCGCCCATGGTCACACAGCTCGTGAGCGTCTGAGGCAGAATTGGAACCCAGAACCTCTTGACTGCACGTCCAATACTCTTTCCCCTATGCCATGCTGCTAGTGTCTAGCTGGTCCCTGAAGCCCCTTCGGACTCTGAGAGTGTGATGTTGGTGCTGAAGTGTTTTGCATACATAAATAATCTCATTTGTACCTCACAACGTGTTAGCAAGGAAGCTTCTTAAGAATGGGGATTGTTTATTCTGTGTCCTCAGCATTGTCCCTGGCATATAGTAAGTGCTTAATAAATACTTGCCAACTGACTGGAGAAGAAGAGAAAACCCTGTGAGGCAGTACTATAAATTTTATTATTATGTCCATTAAAAAAAATAACAGACCTGTCATTGATACAAGGAATTCCTGGTATGGAGACTCCCTCCACTAAAGCAGATCTTCACCCACACCCCACACCTACCTCCACTCTGCCCAAGTTAACCAGTTTGCCCAGGGTCAAACAGCCTGTTTGTTTCATAGGATGTGAAGCCAGGTCATCCTGACTCTCTAGGGCATCCCCACCCCTCATCATCCCTTCATGTGTCTAAAGTGAGTAAGGCTAGGAAAATGCATAGGATCACTCAGCTAGTATCAAGAGTGAAATCTGAATCCAGCACTCTTTACCATGCCATATTGCGGCATAAAGGAAGAGCCAGCATAAAGGAAGAGCAGTTAAGAGAAAAAACCTGGATAGAGTTTGTGGTTATACCCTGAAGGTAAGGCCTCATTGCTTCAGAGGATTGTGATGATCTCTTGGTGACCACTGCCTTCACTGGTGTAGATTGCAGCACATCTGTACCTTTTTATCCTTGCCTTTCTCTCAGTCTCCAGTGTCTGGTTCTTTTAATATTTTGGAGCTGCCAGTGCAATCTTTGGATTGTCCATCTGTTGTCTCCTATTCTCTCTACATTTGTTGCTACTCAATGAGCATTTATTAAGTGCCCACTCTTTTAAGGGGTTGGGGCTACAAAGACAAAGTTAAAAAAAAAAGCCAATAGCCCCAGCCCTCTAAATTGCAGGCTCATAATCTTTCTGAGCTGGCTCCCAAAACCTTCAACTTCTCCGGCTGCCTGGCCCACATCTCTCCATCATTTCTGCAGAAGCAGTACCAGAGACTTTGTCAGAAGCTCTGCTAAAAAGCCAGGTGATCTCCAGCTACCAGTGGAACTACTCTGGCAGACGAAGAAATAGTCAGTCTGGGGCAGCCTGCTCTTACAGAGGTCCGACTGACTCTCTGGGATTACTGTGTTCTTTTCAAGTGGTTCACCCGCCATCTTTTTAATAATAGATTCTAAAATTTTGCCGGGGATCTGCATCCCTGGCTGATAGGTTGTAGATTTCATTCTCTTTTTTTTTTTCTAAATTGGCACCACATGTGCCCTTCTCTGAACCTGGAGTGGGTCTTATTGACCATGAACTTTCACACATCCTTTATTGTGGTTTAGCAATCCCATCCTCAAGGAATGCACATTTTCACAGATAGTATTAACCCAGGGGCAGCTAGGTGGTGCAGTGGATGGAGGGTTGGGCATAACATCAGGAAGACCTGAGTTCAAATTCAGCCTCACTTACTAGCTGTGTGACCCTGGGTATTTGCCCCAGTTTCCTCATCTGTAAAATGAGCTGGAGAAGGAAATGGCAAACTATTCCAGTATCTTTGCCAAGTTGGAGTCATGAAGAGTTAGACATGGCTGAAAATTACTGCAAGGACATAATAATTCCACATTCATGAACACAAAAGGAAATAGCCAATATAATTTAAGGAGGGAAAAGGATTTAATTTAAGAATTAAATTATTTTATTAATTAGATAATAATTCTTTAATGAGGGGTGGAAAATCAGGGAAGGCGTGGAGTAAGGGCTAGGGATTCTAAGAAGTCTCTGCCTTCAAGGATTTTGTTTTCTAATTCATGGGGGGAGTCCACATGTAAATAACGAGATACGTACAAGATTTATACCAGCTAGTTAGAAGGTAATCTCAGAAGAAAGGCACTGGCTACCTGGGAGAACCTTACTGAACAACACTGCGCCATGTCAAGAATAAAGATTGTGTATTTTCTATTGGAGGGCAAGCACATGTGCGAATAGTGATGTGAATGAAAACGTTGATGGATGGAGCTAAACTCGGATCAGTTGCCATGCCCCTCTCAGTCATACTACAAGGGACCTCAGGAACTATCTCCTTCAAACCTTTTACTTTACAGACGGGAAAACTGAGATCCACAGAGGGGAAGTGATGTACTTCGGACAAATCAAATGGAGAGCTTCAGATACAGGATTTGAACTCAGGTCCTCTGACTTGAGGACCAGTATTCTAAAGCACATACAAGTGACAAGGGATGATAGGCACTGACTGGTGCTCAGGGCATCTGGTTTGCTTAATTTTTATTTTGTTGTTTTATTTTGTTTTTTTGTTATGAGAGGGGCTTCCGTTTAATGAGAATTAACTAGTGTAAAAAACAAAAGGTCCTTCTTTAAAGGGAGAGTGAAGGAAGAAACACTCAAAGGGACAGGTTGAAGGGATGGAGGGTACTTCCAGTGTGAGAAGGTCAGAGTTGGAGTGAATTTCCAAAGTATCCATGTCATGGTAGAGAAGAACCAGATAGTGAGGAGTCAGGAATTTATATTGGGTGGCCCTAGAGATCATAATGGGCAGCTACCTGACATAGTGGGTAGAATGCCAGCTCGAATCAGAAGGACCTGAGTTAAAATCCCTCCTCAGGCACTAGCTGTGTGACCCTGGGCAAGTCATTTCACCCTGTTGGCCTTAATTTCCTCATCTGTAAAATGAGCTAGAGAAGGAAATGACAAAACCCCTCCAATATCTTTGCCAAGAAAAACCCAAATAGGATTGTGAAGAGTCTAATGCTACTGAAAGACAGCAGAAATAATAGTGAATTGTTGCAGTTTATTGAGTAAGGGAGTGACATGGTCAGATCTGACCGACTGAATCCCCTCCCCATCTCTGAGCTTCAGATTCCTCATCTATAAAAGGAAGAGTTTGGACTCAATGACTGTCAAGATCCCTTCCGGTTCGGAAGCGATGCTCTTATAATCCATTGGCCTCCAGAACAGACCTGGCCTGCTTCCTGAGGGCCAGCCTAGACTATCACCAGGGTGCTGACTAGCTGGTGATGGCCATGGCAACCCATGAATTGAGGAAAAGTATACAATGTCCTTCAGTATTCACTTCTGTGGTGATGGTGTGATGATATCAGTAACAGGGAGATGGTGCTAAGAATCATGCACTTTTTGGCCATTGTCAAACTTTTATGTGACTGTTGGTCTTCTGAATAGGAAATCTGTGTCCAGTGGTGCAGCAGACAGACTACTGGGGGAGATGAATTGAATGTCCAATGAATGACATTGGGCTCTAAATGAAACCAAAAGAAAGAAGCTGCGTGCAGGTCAATGCAAAAATGTCTTCCAGATACTTCTCCAAAAGGCAAAGGAAGCAATTAGCAAAATCAATTTTAACATATATCCAAAAGCTACAAAAAACAATATTTCATGGAATATTTAATCATCATCAGTAATATCACTAACGATAATTATTTGCCTAAAGGCCATCATGAAAATAGTTATAGCTTATATACCAACCACAGCTGCAGAAGATAAATTTGAGTAAATGAAACCAACATATATTCTAGTGATTTCAATGCAAAATCTGAAAAAAGATGAGGATGAGGAAAATATATAGGAAAGGATGTTTCAGGAGGATGAAATGAGAGACTGAAGACTTGTTTCCATCTTTATTAATGCAATTTTAAAAAATGTGACCAAGAAAAGATCAGTAACTCCCATCATATAGTCTTACTCTTTCATCTGTACAAAATATTCCCAAGGATCGTCTCTGCAAACATTTTATGAATATTGTGTGTCAGTGAGACCTGGAACACCGCTGCCTCTGAAGAATTAAAAATCAACATTTCACAAAATCTAGAGCTAATGAGGACAGGAGGGAAGGAGGTCATAGGGCATCCTTTGTCCTGTATCATATGATGGAAAGAAAAGATGGGCTAGTCATTGGCCAGTGAGAGATGATAGATGGATGGCCTCAGCTTAGTAATTCAGGAGAAGGTGAAAGAGGCCTCTAGCGTATTGGGTACCATGGGGGTGGGGGAGCCCTCCTTCCCCCCATGTCAAAATTTTGGTAGAATGTGGATGCTGATGGAGTCAAACATGGATAGATTGCAGTCTCTGTTACTGGAGGGGCACCTTGGGTGGATGACATCATAGATCAATTAGAGCAGAATTCTTCTGTAATTTAGCAAGATAAATAGTGGTAATTAGGTTCTAGGGAATGGCAAGAGACATGGAAAGGTTCAGTGATTTGCCTGTGGTCACTCAGTGTCAAAAGCAGTACTTGAACCCAAGACTTTGACTCCTAACCTAGAGCTCCATCCACTCACCCCAGGCTGCCTCACTACCCTGAGATAACTGAAGATCATGGTTTAAGTGAGGGGGAAGGGAAAGAAATAAGCATTTATTAAGTACATGTGCCCAGAACTGTGCTTAATTACTTTACAAATATTATCTCATTTGATCTTGGCAACAGTGCTACAGGGTAGGTGCTGTTGTCCCCATTTTACAGAGGAGAAAACGAAGACTCATGGAATTTGTGACTTAGCCCAGATCCCATGGGCTGTAGTGGCCGAGAGAGGATTCGAACCCGAGTCCTCTGATTCCCTCTCCCAGTGTTCTCGACACAATGCTTTGCTACCTCATAGTCTGAAGATGTTTAGTCCAAACCACACAACTTTCTTTTACACGGTGTAACTTTTGGATCGCCCTCTGATTTCATCTGGCAAACTGAAGGACCCCTGGCCACCTCCATCCTGTTTCAACACAGAAGTGAAAAATCCTTGTATCAAATTTACTGTGTCTATGACAGTCCATAGCCTGAGCACTTTGAGTCAAGACTGAAAGGGGAGATGCTCAATGGTTCCCACAGGTTCTTTCACTCTTACATTCTTAGCGCTGGGATCCTGGTCCAATCCATTGTTCTTTGCTGACCCATCGATTTGAATTGGAACTTCCCAGGCTCTGGGCAGCCCTAGCCAGGGCTAACAGCTCCATCTCAAGTTGACAGAGAGGCTGGACCTTGCTGGGGCCATGAGGAAGTGAAGCTATGTTTTTTTTAAGAGTTGAATGGCTGGACCCATTCCAGAAGCCTGTGTTTGGTAGGGTGGTGGGTTTATTTTGACTACCATTAGCAGTGGCCTCGAGAAGGTCTTTGCTAGACTCAAGTGACCAATTAACTGGAATTCCTCCTGGTCTGTCCCTTAGTCTTCGGTCACCTCAAATGTAGCCAGGAAGGGTAGGAGAAACACATGGGGTGATGGGGGTGGAGATGGGGTACTTCTTTACTCCAGAGAATCTTTGGGGAATCTCTGTCCTCATATCTGCCCTCCTGGCTGTATGGGACTGTATGGGAGAACTCCACCCCATTAGATTGGAATTGTGCTTTGTTCAGAGTGCTTTCATCAGCCTTACAGGGTTTCCACCCAGTGGTCTGGTTCATCCAGATCCAAAATCCTCTGAATCAGCATTTCCTCTGACAACACCAGCCTCTCCCTCCACCCCCCACCTTGATGAGCAGGTTCGAGAACCTAGAACACACCTAGATTCATGCCTGGATCTGATCTACTTTCCCTCAAATGAACACTATGGTCTCTCAAGTTGTCAGCTGTTGGAAAGAGACAACTCATGGAACATCTTCCATTAACTCTGTAGAGAAACAGCAGCCTTTCTCCTACCCCAGTTACCTATAAAAGGCAAGAATTTGGAATCCAGGCCTTTCACTCCACAGTCATCACTAGCCTTCAGAGCACTTGGGTATCTGTCAGGGCATGGTGACATGGAGAGCAGAATAAAGCTGATAGACCCTGCCCGTTAGGAACTTATAAATCTCAGATAAGCAACTGACACAAAGTTGGAATAAACACAATTCCAATTTCTATAGCAATTAAAATTTTTTTTAAATTCTGAACTTGACATTTTCACGTGCAAAGAAGAGAAAAAGAGGATTGATGATGAAATGATGAATCTGTTATGTATCACTTGCATTTTTAAATAGTATTAGTAATTTATTTTTTCCAATTACATGTAAAAAATAGTTTTCACCTGTCATTTTTTGTGAAATTTTAAGTTCTAAATATTTCTTCCCCTCTCCCCAAGATAGGAAGCAATCTGATAGAGATGATATATGTACCATCATATTAAACATTTCCGTGTTAGTTGTGTTGTGAAAGAAGAATCAGAACAAAAAGGAAAAACCAGGAGAAAAGAAAGACAAAAAAAGTGAAAATAGTATGAATCAGCATTCAATCTCTGTAGTTCTTTAAAAGCATATAATAAAGTTGACACCTTCAGTTCCAAAGGTGTCCTGCTCTGCCCTGAGCCCCTCTGAACTTTTCTGTTTTCTTCTGTTTTTTTTTAAATGATTTACTGACAGTCTTTCATTTCTTGTCCTCCTGTTCTTCCTCCTTCTCCTTTTAATTTTTTTCTCCTTGTCTTTCTCCTCCTATCTCTCTCTCTCCTTTTTCTTCTTTCATCTCTATCATTTCATGTGTTTTTATTGAGTTGTTTCAGTCATGTCCAACTCTCCATGACTCCATTTGGAGTTTTCCTGGCAAACATCCTGGAGTGGTTTGTCATTTCTTTCTCCAGCTTATTTTACAGATGAGGAAACTGAGGCAAAGAGGGTTACATGACTTGTCCAGGGTCACACAGCTGGTGTCTGAGGTCACATTTGAACTCAGGTCTTTCTGACTTCAGGGCTGACACTCTATACATTATGATGCCACCTAGTGGCCCCACAAGTGGTTGTATAGAGTAGTAACTAGGAAGTTGGCCTTGGAGCCTTCATCTCTGACATGTAACTTGCTTTGTACTCCAGGGCAAGTCACTTGACCTTCAGTACCTAGATCAGCAATTCTCAAAGTATGGTCTAGGTGTCCCTTAAGGTCCCTGAGACTCTGCAGTGGGTCCATGAAGTCAAAATTATTTTTATAATACCAGCAGTATGTTTTAATTTATCATTTGGTAAACATTAATATAGTACACAAATAACATCTCTTTGGGGAGACCCTCAGTTTTTAAGAGTATAGTGGTCCTAAGACAAAAAGTTGGGGATGCACTGCCCTAGGCAAGTCTGTATTGAGAGAAGATATTTCCTCATCCAGCAGTTCAAGAAATCACAGGTTCAAGCCCTATGCCTATTATTAACCTCTTACCCCTACTTTTCTCTCCCCTGAAAAATAACCTACCCTTGTAATAAAGAAACATAAATCAAGTAAGACAATATTCAAAAATATGTCTCAGTCCATACCTTTGTCAATCAGAATGCTTCATCATAGGTCCTCTGGACTCTGTAGCATTTTTAAACATTCAATTTCATTTAATATTATTTTAATATTTATTTATATTTAATATTATTATTTGTTACTTTATTTAAAATATTTTATTTATTTGAGCCTGGGTCTCCATGTCTTAACCTGGGCCAGGCCCTATGTCATTGCTGGTTGGTACAGAAGCTTTAACCTGCTCGCTTGTTCCTTGCTCTGATTTGGCCCTTCTTAGGCAGCCTGGTGGAGCTCTGCTCCCAGAGGTTCAGCATATTGATATGGGCACCTAAATGACTTTAGCCGTTATAGCTCAGAACTCCAGACCTCAAGAGATCTACCAGCCTTGGCCTCCCCCTAAGTTGTAGGATTACAGTCATGTACCACCATGCCCGGACATCTGTAGCATTTTAAATGGGACTGAATGGAATTTGTCCTTTGACTGTACCTGTGGGTTTAATTTTTCCTACCACAAGGGACAACTGAGACCTGGCTGAATTAATCTCTTAGGAAACCTCAGAATGTTGGGTGACTTGACAATGACTAAAAAGACTTTGCTGTAGAAAAGGAATGGCTAAATGTAGTGCCAGAATATAGTTTCTTAAATCTAGGGGTGTCTTACTTGGAGAAGAAAAGGTTTAATGGGAATCCAGCAGCTTTCTCCCAACATTAAAAGGCTTCCTGTGGAAGATTTATTAACTTAGTTCCACTTAACCTCAGAGGGTGTGATGAAGATGGATGAAAGATACAGATGGAGCTTTGATGTAAGGAAAAAACTTCCTAACATTTTAGAACTGTTCAGAAATTTAGGTCCGCCTCCAGAAGGGTTCTTCAAGTAAGGTTGAAGAAGCAGTTGCTAGAGATGTAGAATTTAAACTGTCTGAGGTCAGGGATTGTCTCATTTGTATTTGGGTGTAATCTCAGACCCTAGCACTGTGCTTAATCAAAGCTTTTTGGTAAAATGATTGGTATCGTAGTGGAGATTCCCATTCGGGAGACAAGATGATCTCTGAGAATTCTTTCAGCTCCTGAGATGCCCCAGGAACAGAGTCTGTGTATCCATAGCTCATTCTAAGCTTTTGTTTGTTTTTTCTGTCCTCCAGTTGCAGAGTTACTTTGCTGCCTGTGAAGATGAGACCCCTGCCATCCGAAATCATGATAAGGTCCTGCAGCGTCTCTGTGAGCATTTGGACCATGCTCTGCTTTATGGGTAAGGCAGATGGGATTTGGGTCAGACTATGAAGCATGAAGGGACAGGCGAGGTGGGGGAGGAGCAGGGTGCAGCCTCCAGAAATAACTCCTTAGCTGTGTCCGCCAAGCATTTCTCTCCCCATAGGAAGGAATGTGAAGGACATGTAAACCCTTTTGCTTTCCTGCACTTATCTCTGTGAAATGCCTTTGAGGGCAAAGCTAAAGGACTGGTGGAGGTATGGGTATCTAAGATGGCATGAAGGCATTTGGGAACATTCCCTCTGGCCTCTGTTGGGCAAGAATTGATTTGTTTCATTTATATTTTTATTGAGTAAAAATAAAATGTAGCAATGAAAATGTATTTAGAAAAGCAAGAAAGGAAGGAAGCAAATGTTATTGAGTTAAAGGACCTAGGTTTAAATCCTAACTCTGCCCTTTAGTCCTTGTATGTCCTTGGGGAAGTCACTCAATTTTTTCATCTGTAACATGAGTGATTGTTCTAGACAACCTCTTCCAACTCTTGATTTGGTGAGCTTATGATACTTTTGTGTGTTTATGCGTATGTGTTTTTTAATACCTCTGTCATTTTTTATATTCCCACCCTCTCATCCCCCTCCCTTTTCACAAATAAAAACACCTAAGCAAAATTGACCGACAAAATGTTTGCATCTGGCAGTATATATAGTATTTTGCTTCCGTGGTCCCCCTTCATCATCCATCCTCCGCGAGTAAGATGGGTCATCTCAGTTACTCTGAGTTCAGCTGCCTCTCAACATTGTCTTTGTGGACGTTGCCAATTTATATGTTGTTGTTCTGGGTCTCATTATTTTACCCTGTTTTATGTCTTAAAAATTGATCAGCAAGGCCTTTCATGTCCCTCTCCTCATCTTCCTTGTTTCTTACAATTCCGTAAAATATTCCATGACATTCACATACCATGGTTTCTTCTTCCACTGCCTAAATGTTGGGCACCTACTTTGTTTCCACCCTTTTGCCACCACCAAAAAAGAAAAAAGTTCTGGTACAAATACTTTGGCATCCATGGTATCTCTCTGCAAGGTGTAATTTTTTTTTTAAATGTTGGACTTGATGTTTGCTTTTAAAATTTTTTAATTGATATCTTTTGTTTTCACATGGCCTTCGTTTCCAAATATATCTTTCTGTCCCCTCTCCTTCCACAGAAAGTCATCCCTGATAGTGAAGAATAAAAACTGGCAAAACTAACCAACACATCAATGGCATCTGGTGATATATACAATATTCCATGTCCATAGTGCCCCCACCTCTGCAATAAAGGGAGGGAAATATTGTTTTTCCTCTTCTTCAAAGTCAAGACTGAATTATAATTGTAAATACAATTTCATAGCATTCTCTTTCGATTTTTGTTGCTGTCGTCATCATTGTTCTTTCTAGTTCTGTTGTTGTAATCATGGTGCGTAGTTTCCCTGGTTCTACTTGACTTCATCAGTTCATATAAGTCTTCCCCTGCTTCTTTGGGTTCCTTCTATTCATCATTTCTCAAGGCACAATAACATCTCATTCCATGCACAAATTGATTTTGGCCAGAGCACCTCAGTATCCCTTAAACTCTCTACTGTGAGTCTGGGCCTGTTGGGTCTGGTGGTCACTGTAGCTAGCCAGTGGCTAATTTGATCCACCACCAATGCCTGTCCCATGGCTCTCTCTCAGATTGCAAGATCTCTCCTCTGGCTACTGGGTCCTGGTGGTACACTTCACCCGAAAGGAAGCCATCCAACAGATTGAGGTGTTGCAGCATGTGACCACCAAGCTGGGGCGCAGTGAGTACAGCTTGGGGGGGTGGGTGGGCTGGGAGACAGACTGTGCTGGGCACTTGTTCCAGGCTTACCCCTTCTCTTTGGAAAGAGCCCCCATTCTCCTCCCCATGTGAGTCCTTGTGGAAGGTTGGTAGCACAAATGAGCTGCTAAACAAAACTGCATTGATATTACCTTCCAAAGCACCTCAGTTTCCTTATCTGTCAAATGCAGATCTTGGGGACTCAGTGGCTTCTGAGGTCCTTTCCAGCTCTAAATCTGTGATCACACCCCAAGTTATGATAAGATTTCTCTTCCTAAGCTGGAAAGATACTAGTTTTGAGAGCGGTTTTCAGCTCCTAATCCTTCTGAGCTGGGCAGTCCCACTTATTCCTCAGTCTACTGACCAGTAGTAGTGGATGCTAGTGTGTTTGAAATCTGGAAAGAACTGGCTTCAGAACTCACCTCTACTGCTATGCTGGTATACTCTGCTACTCTACCTGTGTGGCATTAGGCAAACCAACCATCTCTCTGGACCTTAGACTTTATCTGTAAAATGAGGGGACTGGATGAGGTGACCTCTTAGGTCCCTTCCAGCTCTAAATTTGTGATCCTGATGCCCTCTCCCTGCTCCCCCTCAGCCCCTTTCCTCCCTCCCCACTCAGAACTGGAGGTCATGTCTGTCCCTTGTTGCAGGCCGGGCCTGGCTCTATCTGGCCCTCAATGAAAACTCCTTGGAAAGCTACCTGCGGCTGTTTCAGGAGAACCTGAGTCTGCTGCACAAATACTATGTCAAGTAAGTACCTATGGGTCTGTGTGGCACACCTCCACACATATCACACTTCTGAGGTGGCAAGCCCCCTGACATCCCTTAAGTGCCCAGGCCCCCTCGTCACAAGACAAAACCCCCTCTGTTGGTCCCCAGGTCAGAGCCTGGGATCAGGCACCAGAGAAGAAACAACATTGGCAAGCATTGAGCACTCTTGGCTCTCCCTTGGTAGGGATACTTCTGGGCTTTCTAGCTTTATCACATCTCTCCTACATGCCTTCTCTCCTGTAGACATTTCAAACTTAACATGTCCAAAACAGAACTCATTATCTTTCCCCCAAAACCCTCCCCTCTTCCAAACATCCATTCCACCCATCCCTCAGGCACACAACCTAGGAGGCATCCTGGATTCCTCCTTCTCTGTCACCTTCCATATCTAATCTGTTGCTAAGACTTATCCACTTTCACCTCTGCAGCATCCCTTGACATTTCACCTCTACTGTCTCTCTTGTGTATTTCACCTCTTCAGCCTCTCTTGTCTGTTTCATCTCCTACCCTCTCTTATCTATTTCACATACCCCCAAGCATCTTTTGTCTATTTTACCTCCCAGCATCTCTTGTCTGTTTCACTTCCCAGCCTCTCTTGTCTATTTCACACACCCCCACCTCAGCATCTCTGTCTATTTCATTTCTTCAGCCTTTCTTGTCTATTTCACTTCCCAGCCTCTCTTGTCTATTTCACATCCCTCTCAGCATCTCTTGTCTATTTCACTTCCCAGCATCTCTTGTCTTTTTCATCTCCCAGCATCTCTTGTCTATTTCACTTCCCAACATCACTTGTCTATTTCATCTCCCAGGATCTGTATTTCACCTCTTCAGCCTCTCTTGTCTATTTCACTTCCCAGCCTCTCTTGTCTATTTCACAACCCCCTCAGCATCTCTTGTCTATTTCACTTCCCAGCATCTCTTGTCTATTTCTCCTCCCAGCATCTCTTGTTTATTTCATCTCCCAGCATCACTTGTCTATTTCACCTCCTAGCATCTCTTGTCTGTCTCACATCTTCAGCCTCTCTTGTCTATTTCACCACCCCCCACCCCAGCATCTCTTGTCTATTTCTCCTCCCAGCGTCTCTTGTCTTTTTCATCTCCCTGCATCTCTTGTCTATTTCACTTCCCAACATCACTTGTCTTTTTCATCTCCCAGGATCTCTATTTCACCTCTTCAGCCTCTCTTGTCTATTTCACCCCTAGAGAATCTCTTTAATATACTCCCTTCTCTCCTCTGACACTACCCCCTCAATCTGGTGCAGACCTTCATCATCTTACAACCAGACTATTGCAATAGTAGCTCCCTATTGCCTCCAGGATCAAATACAAAATCCACTCTTTGCCTTTTAAAGTCCTTCAAATCCCAGCCCCCTTTTACCTTTCTGACCTTCTTACACCTTACATCTATTGACATTCTCTGTGATCCAGTGATTCTGCTGTTTCTCACATAAGACACATACATTTCTTAACACCAAGTATTTTCTCTGGCTGTGCTCCATGCCTGCAATTCTCTCCCTCTTCAACTCTACTTCTTGGACTTCCTTCAAGTCCCCACTAAAATCCCATCTTCTACAGGGATCTGTTCCCAATCCCTCTTAATTCTAGGGCCTTCTCTCTTGGATTACCTCTATTCTGTCCTGTCTATACCTTATCTGTACGTAGTGTTTTGCAAGTTATCTCTCTCATTAGACTGTGGATTCCTTAAGATCAGAGACTGTTTTTTTGCCTTTCTGCATATTCCCTAGAACTTCTCATGATGCTTGGTATATAGTAGGTACTTAATAAATGCTTGTTGACTTGACCCAAAGGCCTAGGCAACCTGGTTGTGTTTCTCTTGAGTGTTTTAGTTCTCTTGGCCTTGCCTGGGAAACTAAAATGTATTTTATCTTCCTCCTAATCTCACCCCTTTCCAAACTTCTCTGTTTTGCCCTGAAGTCTGGACTCAGACACTTACTAGCTGTGTGACCCCAAGCAAGTCACTTAACCCCGATTGCCTCCAAAAAGAAAAGAAAAACCTCCCTGTTTCTGTTGAGGGCACCCCCATTTTCCCAGTCACCTCTTTGCCTCTTCCCTTTTCCTTACCCCTCGGCCAGTCAGTTTGCTGAATGCTGTAGATTTGACTCCCATAACATCTCTTGTGTTTATCCCATTCTTTCAGACACACACAATCTGTGTAACCTCCTGGCAAGTCACTTAACTTTCCTAGGCCTCAGTTTCCTCATTTTTAAAATAAAGAGGGTTGGACTCAACCTCTAAAGTCTGTTTTTAGCTCTAGATCTATGAGTCTTTTCTTGTATATCTCTCCCCATCATCTCCCACCGCCCACCTCCTACTAGCCACAACAGAACTCTCTTTTATAATGAAGTGTATTTAAGCAAAAACAATCAACTCACTGGCCACATCTGGCAGTGTATGCCTTGCTCTGCCCCTGCAGCCTCCCACCTCTTTGTTGATGAGAGGCGGCAAGCACACTTTGCCATTTGATCTGTTCATGTTCAGACAGTGTATGAATCAGAGTTCTGAAGTTTTTCCATGTAGTTTCTTTTACATTATTTCCATATATTCTTCACCAGATTTGGAGAGTTGGGGGAATGTGGGCAGCATTAGAATTCAAGGTCTTGGTAAATTTTGAGCTATATCCCCCATGGACTGGGTCACCCATTTCAGTCCCACTGAGAGAAAAGCAATCCCACAATTGGCTGTGGCTGGTTGGGTAGAATAAGGTGTTCCCCCTAGGGTTACAGGCTTAGACAAGGCTAGTTGCCTCCTCCATGAGGCACCCAGCCTACCTGCCTACCTGTGTTTCAGGAATGCTCTGGTCTGCAGCCATGACCATCTGACACTCTTTCTCACCCTGGTATCTGGGCTGGAGTTCATCCGATTTGACTTGGATCTGGTGAGGACATATCCTGGGTCATGGGCATGTACGGTAAAGAAATTAAAATGGGAGGGGCTGCAGAGGCAAGTTGATTTTTATGTTCCCCCTTCCCCCCAATCCCCCACTATGGAGAGCTTGTTTAGACTATGGTGGGAGGGTATTAGGTCAGAGAGACTTGGCTCCAGAGTCTGAGAGACCTGGGTTCAAGCTCTGTCTCTGACACAAAGTGGCTGTGTGTAATCCTGGGTTAACTTTTAAACTCTCCATGCCTCAGTTTCCTCCTCTACAAAATGTGGATAGTAATATCACTGACCCTACTGGAACTACCATGAGGATGAAATGAGATAACCTATGGAATGTGCTTTGCAAACCCTTAAAGGCCTACATAGACTATTATGACTTTTATTTCCAAATGAACCTAATAACAGCACATACCTCACCAGGCTGTTGTGGAGATTCAGTGAGATGATATATGTAAAATACTTTGCTGACCTTGACAGTGCAATGGAAATTTTAGCAGTTATCGTTCGCTATTAGGCAAGGAGGAGAGGCAAGGAGTATCCTGGGCTGGAATATGCCTCTTGGGTAAAGGACCAACTTGCCCACTTGTCACTGAAAGCCCTTCACCAGCTGGCCTCACTCTACCTTTCCTGGCTGGCTGCATGGTCTCTTTCATGTTCTCTGAAGTCCATCAGACTGGCCTGTTTGCTGACCACCTGAATTCGGCCTCCCATCTCCCAGTGTCGGCCTTTTTTGTAGGCTGCCCCTTCTACCCACCTGCCCTTTAGACCCTGGGCTGCCTCCTTCATATTCCCCTGGTTGTTGGTACTCTCTCTCTTCCCCTCAGATTAGTGTGTCTATACCCTTAACTGTTTTACAAGTTAGATCCTCATTACAAGTTGGAAACTCTTAGAAGACAGTGCCTGGTGGTCCCGGCACCCAGCATAGTGCCTTGGCCCCCACTAGCTGTTCTGTTAGGTCAGGATTCTTTTAAGATGACAGTAACACTAAGTCTGTGTAGATGTTCCATGAGGTGGTTTATAGAATGTTTGGTTCTGATGAGCTTGACTCACCCTAGCAAATGGTGTCAGAATCTCCCACCATGGGCCCATTCTTTGGTGAGCACAATGTCTGGCACATAGTAAGCTCTTAATAAATGTTTACTGATTGATAGGTTTTCCCAAGGAAGAAATAGAGCTAGACCAAGAGAGTAGCATCAGGTAGGTTGGAGGGTGGAGTAGATCAGCATCTTCCAGCCCTATCTGTCCCCAACTTCCTGGACAGGACCAGACACTCTAGCCAGCTCCAAGCCTAATACCCTCCTGCATCTTGCTTTGTCCTTAGGATGCTCCATATTTAGATCTGGCTCCCTACATGCCAGATTACTATAAACCTCAGTACCTGTTGGACTTTGAAGACCGTCTGCCTAGTTCAGTCCATGGCTCGGACAGCCTATCTCTCAACTCCTTCAACTCAGTCACCTCCACTAACCTGGAATGGGATGACAGCGCCATCGCACCATCTAGTGAGGGTCAGTGACACGGCCGGCCATGGGAAGGGGGCAAAAAACTGGATTCCTCTGGAAACAGCGTGGGCTTGGAGGCATCTTTCTTGGCTCGCTGTGGTGGCTTGGTTGAAAACTTGTCAGTCTGCATCAGCTTCAGTTAGGGCAAAGAGTGTGATGGATGCTGTTCTCTCACTTAGAGGCCAAAGGAACAGCTTCTGATTTCGGAGATTTGGGAGGATGATTGAGTATATCTGGAGGGGAGCAAGTTCCTGCCTATAGGTCTGTGAGGCTGACTGTGGTTAAGTGGGACCCCCGGGAGCCTGAGCGGATTTTTATCATAGGGATGATCCCTCCTTGTTCCAGGAAAATTGTCTCACCTTGGCTGGGAAATGATCAAACCCTTCCCTGGAAGATTGGGTGGGAGTAAGTCAGGGAGGTTAGGGGCTTCAGAAACCTGTATCCATCTGTGAAAATTGTCATCCCAGCTTCATTCTAAGGAACCTAGCCTTCCCTGGTAACATCTTCCAACTCCAGGTCCAGAGGGAGGGGTTTGGAATGAATTTAGTCCCTGAGGACAGCCCTAGCTGTAGCATGGAAGCCTCCTCTCTCTGCTAGCTATGTGAGCCACAAGGAACTAGTTGAGTCTTCTTAGGTTGAGTCAGTGGGTCATGGGGGAAATAATTTGCCGGAAAGGAGACAGAGGGCTGGATCTTAACAGCAACCCCAAAGGGTAATCTTCAGAAGGCACCAGGGTCACTTCCTTTATGGTAGGGGGCCTTGAGAAAAGGCAAAAAATGGAGGAAGAGCACTGTTGTTATTTATAATCCGAGGACTTGGATTTGAATCCTGGCTCTATCCCCTTACTAACTGGGCAAGTGACCTTGGGCACTTCTTGGGGTCTCAAGTTTCCCAGTCTGCAAAAAGAGGGGATTGTATTCATTAATCCTTAAGGTTCCTCCCAGCTCTAAATCTGTGATCCTGTAATTTATGGAACCAAGTATAATATAAGCTCATTTTCTGCTAAGTAGTATTCATTTTATATTTTGTTTTCATATATTTATGTTAATTTTATATTTTGTTTGAATGTGTGTGTGTATCTGTGTTTGACTTTTTAAAACCCTTTAGGTTTCTAATGTTTCCCAGGCTGATTATGCTGGTTCTTGGGTTCAGCTAACCTGTCATCATGCTGGGGTTGCCAGCAAATTGTTGTTAAATTTCTAGATGAAATGTAGAAAGTGAAATTTTTTTTCTCTCTCATGTTTTCTCCCCATGTTCCCCTCCCCTTTGACCTGCTCCTCCCCTTCCTGTTTCCAATGGCCTGTATTTCTAATCTTCAGTTTTGTCCCTCATTTTTATAGATTATGATTTTGGAGATGTGTTTCCAGCAGTACCGTCTGTACCCAGCACAGACTGGGAAGGTGGGGATATAGCCCTCTGCTAGCCTGTTTTTGTGGTTTGCACCTATTCAATGCCAAGCTTGCTGCATGTTCTGAGATCAGTTCATTAACAGTGTTGATAACAAACCAAAAATTGGCCTTCTGATCCCGATGGAATTCTGTAGGAGAACTTTAGTGTTTTGGCCTAACTGTGCCTCCTACCTTTCCAGGCAGAGTTAGAGACTCGTTAATAGTCTTGTTGGCATTTTGTCTACCTTTACAGGAACGTCTACTGGGAATGGTTCAGTGAATGTATTTCAAGGGCCAGGTTGCCCATTTCCCCCAGCTTTAATTTAATTTACTTCCCTGGTCATGTGTGATGGGAAGCACCTCTCCTATTCAGTCACCTACAACTTAGGATTCCATAGTGTAGTCCCTTTAGAGGCATCACCTGAAAGATTCATCAAGTCAAATGATCCGAAAGCTCTTTCTCAGAATGAGTGGCTTTCCTCTGGGTGGCTAAAGGCCTTCTGTTGATCATAAAAGCAGGTGAAATCTAACTGAATGATTGCCTTAGGGTCATTGGAACCCCTTGGGGAAAGCACTGAGGACTTTTACAAATGGAAAACCAACTTGGGGCCTCCTCTAAAACTGGTTCAGGAAATCTGTCTGCCTATGGACTAGTAATCTCTTGTTCCCACTTTAGCTATTTGGCACCTAATACAGCATTAAATGCAGTACTAATCCCAGGGGGTCACACTTTGGGAATAGGATTGTTTACCAGTCTTCTGTGATTACTAAGAGCAAAAGATCTTTTTAGCTTTATTACCTCTCAAGATACCTAATACTTCCTCCTTGGTCATAGATCTTCCTCTACAAAGTACACTTAATCTCAAGATTCAACTTTCTTGAGGTTAAAGTTCGAAATAGAAATTAGCTATAATCTAGCTTCACAGTGAAGAGGTATACTGACTGCCTTATTCTGTATAGAAGCTGGTAGGGAAAACACTGGACTTGAGGTCAGAGGACCTGGATTTGCTTCTTAGCCCAACTATCAACTAGCTAAGTGCCCTTTGACAAGTGATTCTCCCTCCCTTCACTGTTCCCCACTCCCACCCTGGCCTCAATTGTCTCTGTTGTAAAATGTGAGGACAGGACTAGATAATCTCTAAGATCATGTTTAGCTCAAAAAATCCATAGATTTGTAAAGGTTTCAGCCACTATGAAAGGTTCATGATTATCACTGAGTGTTCTCTCATAGTGAAGGCTATAAATCTATAACCCTTACCTACCACTAAGACCACAATTTACCAGGTGATAGGTCTCCTACTTTCCTCCTACATAACCCAAGTTGGAAATATCTAAGCTCTGAGGAGAAGTAATACAGTTCTGACCAAACTAGATGGTCTCTTACAAAAGAAACATTCATTAGTTACATTCCCTAGACCCATGTTTTTGTTAAAATTGGCTTTGGAAATCCAGAATTCCATCATAGTAGCTTTAATGTCCTTGAGCAGCTCTTCTCCAGGCACGCACAATGTGCTTTGGTTTTTTGTTTTTTTTACTCATCAATCTAACAACTAACCACAACTTCAAATCAAACTCTCTCTTGCTTTTTGAAGTCATTCGGTGAATGGGACTTGGCCTTGCTCTGCAGTACCCCAGAGCTTCCAGTCGCCCAAGAACTAACGGTACTCATGGCATTGACTGTTCCTTAGAGGTCTCGACCCCTAGGGTTAGAAGCTCCTCCCACTTAGATCCTCAGATTTCTTAAGTGACAAAAGAATTCCCAAGAGAAATCCTAGGGGTTTTCTTTGCTAATTATTAAGACTCTATTGGATGGCAGAAGGTTGGCTTTGGGACCTCAACTGGATGATGAGCATTTTCAGTTTCCTGAGTTTCTCTTTATAAGGGCAGCTCTATCCCTATGCTTGTGGTATCAGTGATTTGACTGGTCACCCTTTCAGTGGTCCCTGGCTTGCAGAGCTGGTAGGTTTCTGAGATCCAGCATTCCTCCTCTGACCAACATTAGCACCCAGGATGTTCAGTGGTCACCCTACTGGTAATTATCTTCTTGGGGGATGAGTGAACATGGGTTATATTGAGGGAAATGATATGTATTCAGGAGAGAAAAAATGGGCTCTAGAGACCCTGAGGTAGAGGGGAAAGAGGGCTTGTGTTCAAGTCTGTACCAAGTTTTTACCTTTATAATCTCAGCTAAATCTCCTGGCCTTTCATTTCTTCATCTATAAAATTAATTACTTGGGCTAAATTGATCTCTTAAGATTCTTCCCTGTCTTTAAGAGTCTGGTCTTAATGGTACTCTAGCCCTCTCTAACTGAAGCTGCAAGGTGAAGGTCATTGCTCCAGGCAGCTGGGGACTAGCACTTAGCCCGTTCCCTTCCCCTAATGTTGAAATAAAATCTGCTGTCTTCAGCAGGCAGCTGCCCTGATCTGCTAAGATGTTTATAGTGAGATGGGCCCTTCCAGATGGGCCTGGGGGAAGAGGGGCTGAGGCCACATTTACTCAGGGCCAATAATGGGCAGGGCAATGTGCATGAATTAGGAAATGTAGCGTGATGTCCTGTGTCCCTTGCCAGGGCTGCTGTGCCAGCTGGATTCTTGTCTCTTTCCAATATCGCCTGATGAATGCTCTGTGTTTATATGCTTTTCTAGATGGTTCTTTACCCCATCACCCCCGCCCCCTCAACTCACTCCCCAAGTACTGAGGGCACAGTGGGGATTAAATCACCTCCTTTCTGAAGTGGCATCTCCCTGGCCTGGCCTCTTTGTTGAAGGTGGAATATGGTCACGGAATAGCAGGAAAAGATTGATGTTCAAGTCCAGGGGATCTCTTTGATGTACATGATCAGGAATAAGTTAGTGAGATGAGGAGCCTGGGGTCTGGAGGCAGCCTTGGGTGCTTCTCTTGTATATACTTCATTCTCTCTTATCCTTACCCTCCCTGTCCCTGGTCCTCCCAGCCCCCCTCCCCTCTTGGTTCATCCTGCCTTTCTGCCTTCCTGCCCCTCCCTCTCATCTTTCCTGCCTCTCATTTGGCCTGTCTCCCACTTTGTTACTCATTTTCCTTTCCCCACAATTCTGTGTCTCATCCTTCAATCCCCAGTTCTGCCTGTCTTTGTACCTTGTCCTCTACCCTTCCTTATTTTCCTATCCCCCCATATCTGTTCTTCATCCTGTTTATCCACTCCCTCTCGCTGTTCCTCCCCCTCTCTGTGTCTTGTCTCCCTGCCCCATGTACCTCCCCTTTCCTCTGCATACCTTTTCAGCTGCCTCCCCCAGGACCCCTCTGTAGCAGCCCGAGCTGTTCTTGTTCATGAGAGTTGGGCCAAAGTGGCTGCTAACAAGAGTAGCCCTCTGAATGGACACTAAGTCATGCAAACCCTGCCTTCTCAATGGCAAAGGGTACTCTGGAGGAGAAAGAAGTGAGTTGAGCATCTCAGCCCTGCATCTCTCAAGGCAGCTTAGGCTGGAAGGAAACTTCCCAGCTCTGCCTCCGATGTGATCTTGGGCAAGCCTTCTTTAGCAGCTGTAGAGATCTCAAGCCATGTTATGGGTCCTTCCAAGTCACCCTTAGAACATCAGGTCCATCTCCTGCTTATGATAGATCCTCTTGGAAGAGGCTTACCGACCTCCCTTCCTGAGGTCAGGAGCACGTCAGATGCTCGGTGGCAGCGGACAGCTGTGTCTGATGGGCAGCTCTCTCCGCTCTCTTCTCCGCCCCAGATGGAGACCTCACGGACACCGTCAGCTGCCCCCGCTCAACCGCCTCGGACCTGACCAGTGGCAAGGCCTCCACGAAGAGCCCCACACCACGCTACAATCCCTTCAATGAGGACCGGGTGGAGGGGGTGTCCTCCTCTGACACCACCCCTGTGCACACTACCTCTCAGGAGAAAGGGGAGACCAGGGCCCTGGACCTGCAAGAAACTAGCACAGAGCTGGAAGTGATCAGGTCAGCAGGGAAAGGGCCCCCCCCCCAGAAGGTTCTTGGGGAAGCAGCTGCCCAGGTAGGAGCCTTGCTGTCGCAGGATGGGTAGCTGCCAGGCTCTTCCTGGGGATCAGCCTGGGCCTTGCCATCCTGTCAGACTCTTAGAACATTATCATTTTTCCAGCCCATAAGAGTGGGGCATTCTCCCAGCGGGAAGACAGGCTTTTTCTTTGGAGACCTTAGGAAATAACCTGCATATCTGAGACTTTGTGGGGCAAAGGGAGAAATAGCAGTGGCCAGAATTCAAGTGCCACAGCTTAGTAACGAGGGGCTATGCCCAGCCTGCTTGGGGTGAAATTATCCTGCCCTCACCCAGATATTTCTGAGTTATTATAATAAAATACAACATAGTATAACATAACAATATAACAAAATACAGCATAGCATAATGTGTCACGTAACATCCTGTTACATTATATTATATTACGTTATGTTATTTTATAATGATACTAACCATATCTGGCATTTATAGAGAGCTTTTAAAACTTCTCCAAGTGTTTTGAATATATTAGTTTATTTGTGCCCTATGAGATAGCTATTATAGATATTATTTTGATTCCCATTTTACAGGTGAGGAGACTGAGGCCCAGAAAAGTTACGTGATTTGCCCAAGGTCACACAGCTAGTAAATACAGAGGCAGAATTTGAACCCTGGTCTTCTTGACACCCAAGTCTAGCATACTATTCACTACTAATGATAATAGCTAATATTTACATAGAAATGGAAAGTTTTTTCAAATGGATGTTATGGATAGTGTTTTGTTTGACTCTCCAGACCACCCTGTGGAGGTAAGTACTGTTGTTATCCTCAGAGGCAGACAGGAGTTAAGTGACTGGCTCAGGGTCACCCAGCTAGTAAGTGTCTGAAGGTAGGATTTGAATTCAGGACTTCCTAATTCCAACTTCCAGGGCACTCTCTATCATACATTCCAGCCATTGCTAGCTACCACTAAGGATGTCACAGCGCACTGGACTTGGGGGGGATGGGAGGAGTCAGAGAGACCTGGGTTCAGATCTCACCTCTGACACTAGCTGTGTGATACTGGGCAAGTCACTGAACCCCTGCTCGCCTCAGTTTCCTCACTTGTAAAATGAGAGGCTTGGACTCTATAGCCTGTAAGTCTCAAAGCTAAGCTCCTATGACTCATCCAAGGGATCATCTCCACTGCTGACATCCTGAGGTTAGCACCAGCGACACCTTCCCCACCCTTGGGTGTGGCAGGCAGAGGCCAGGCATGTTCTTCCATTTCTCCTGGCCCTCCTGCAGGGTTCCTATGACTTCCATCACTCCTTATGCCCCCCCTTGCCATTCTACTTTAGCTTGCTGTGCCCAGGAAAGGGTCTTTGAGCCCCCAGAGCTCGGGTTAGCATCCATCCTTCTCGATCCCTATAATTTTCTGGTCTCAGGGTCACCAAGAAGAAGAAACAAAACAAGAAAAAAAAGACCAGGTCAGAAGATGAGTCCAGCCCCCTCCACCCTACCTTGGCCCATCTGAAAAGCACCAAACAAGGGAGTGGCGACATCTTGGATAATGGTCCCGAGCTCAGAGCGGACTCTCTGAGCACTGCCCCAACTTCCCCCCAGGAGGGAGGCGAGTGCCCAGGTAGTGCAGCAGAGAGCAGTGACCGTTCGGAGCTGAGCCAGATGGGCCTGCGCATCCCTGAGATGAAGGACACATCCATGGAAAGCGTGGGCCAGCCCCTGAGCAAGGTCATTGATCAGCTCAATGGGCAGCTGGACCCCAGTGGCTGGCCCTCCCATGTTGAACTGGCGAACCAGTCCTTTCGGACCGGCTCTCCCGGGGACATCCCGGAAAGGCAGCCATTTTGTAACTTTAGCGAAGGGATTCCAGCCCCGATGGACTTCTACCGCTTTACCGTTGAGAGTCCAAATGCTGTTACATCAAGTAGTGGCAACCATGACCTTGCAGGGCCTGGCCAACCGTTACATGTTCCTAGTAGCTCTGAGACTACTGGCCAAGAAGAAGGAGGAAGAGAAGGACCACGAGAAAAAGAGGAACAAACATCTAGATCTGTAGAAGGCTCCAAGAAAGAACCTTTGGACACACCCTTAGAACCTGCGCCAGCGGGGGAGTGCCCTGCTTCTGAGCTGGAGCCTGGAACCCAGGAGGCCATCAAGAGAGACCAGCCCAGCCCGGGTATGAGTAGCGCAGAGGACTCTGGAGTGGATGAGGGCCAGGGAAGCCCTTTGGAAATGAGCCACCCATCTGAGTTCAGGTGAGGTCATGGTTTCCATCTGCCCATCTTTTGCAGTGAGGTACCCTGCTCCATTGCAGAGGGAGGGCATGGAGAGCAGGGAGGTGCTGATTTTCAGGTCAAAGAAAAAGGAATCCTCCACCCCCACCCCCCCAAGAAGCTTAATCTAGGCTCCAAGCAGGGGGATTTGAAACTGCACCAGACTTTGACTGTTGGCAGTAGATAAACTGATTGCAGCTTGGCAGACCCCAGCATAAAGGAGTGCCCTGAGATTCTCCCACTGGAATTCTTTTTTTTTCTTCTTGATCTTGGAGGAGTGTTTGGGTTGGAATGTGACTTATTCCCAGAGGGCGAGGGACCGCTGGTCCTTGGTGCCCTCCCTGCCTCAGCATGCATGCACTGCTGCGCCCACCCGCTCACCCTGCCTGACCCCCTCCTCTCCCCTCTCCCTGGCCCTCACAGAGTTGACAACAACCACTTACTCCTCTTGATGATCCACGTCTTTCGGGAAAATGAAGAGCAACTCTTTAGGGTAAGTCCCAGGCCTTCTTAAGACTGAGGGAAAGAAAAAGATGACGAGGAGCCTGAGTAGGGGCAGGGGTGCGAGGGCCAGGATACTGGTGGAACCAGGCAGGTGTGAGTTAACCCTCCCTCTCATATCCTTCTAATCTCCTTGGGGAGATAGTGTGCCAGGAGGCAGTGATTGGGGTTCTCCCTGCCCCCTAGCTAGATTAAACTGGGACCCCACTTTGGACTTGCTAGATAAGAAGAGTCTAGAAGTGTTGGTTGAACTTCGGCTGGGGAACCCCAGAGACCCCAGGGAACCTCCTTGCCAATTACTTTTTATCTAGGCTTTTCTCTGATTTATTCTTCCTAAACTGCTTTTAACTGCTTGGGATCTATTTCTACCTGGGTCATAGTGATGGGTGTTGAGGTTGAACTGTGTCATTAGTACAACTGCTGGGACAGACTGAAAGCCCCTGGTCTCTAACAGGCAGGGGCCTTTTCTCCCTTTGGCCACCCAGATGATCCGTATGAGCACAGGACACATGGAAGGAAACCTCCAGCTCCTCTATGTGCTGTTGACTGACTGTTATATCTACCTGCTCCGAAAAGGTAGCTGTGACTTCACTTAACTGCTAAACGCTGTGGAGAAGGCTTGATGTCTCATTACTCCCCTTTTGTGACTTCTTAGGTTCTAGTCATTCTGGGACATCATTTGGTCCCCTACTTCTGCCTTTGCCCAGGCTGTGCCAACATGGAAGGCTGTCCTTTCTCACCTCTACCTCTCAGAATTCCTTGCTCCTTTTAAGATCCAGGTGCCCCCTCCTACAGGAGGTCTTTGCAGATATCCTCAGTTGTGAATGTTCCCTGCCCCCCGCCTTCCCCATCTTCATAACTGTACCCGTTTTGCATTTGCTATTTAATACATGTTATATCCTGTCCTATAGAATATAAGCTCTTTGACAACAGGGACCATTTTATTTTTGTCTTTGTATCTCCAAGCTATCACAGTACTTGGGACTCAGTAGGCACTTAATAAATGCCTGACAATTCGATTGAATTGCACTAGATTTGAGTGAAGCTGAATTGAATTTGGGGCAGATGCTGAGGCTGACCTAGAGAGTTCCCCTGTACCTCCCACCTCCTCCTGGGGTGGCCCAGAGTCTGATGCATTGGGAGGAAGCAGACAGAACCACAGCCCTGGCTCCCTAGAGAGACATACTCCATGGCTCCCCCAGAGACCCTTGAGAGAATCTGGTGGCTAGCCCTTCCCATCCAGTCAGTCTTAACCCTTCCCAGACAGCAGGGGAGGGAGCCAACCCTTGCTGAGGAAGGGGACAGGCTGACAGCAGAAATTTGATGGAAGGGCAGGAGATGGGGTTGCCGCTCTGGGAAACAAACCTCAAGGTTCTCTGTTAGGGGCCACAGAGAAGCCATACCTGGTAGAAGAAGCCGTCTCCTACAACGAGCTGGACTATATTTCGGTGAGTTCATGCTATCCAGGGGCACAGGGTAGAAGTCCCCCAGGTCTCCTTCAGGGCTGCTCTCCCTTGTTAACTCTCATGGCAAAGGATGTCAGTCACCCCAGGTTATCACTGCATGAACCAGTCAGCCTCTTTTCCCATCAGGGCAGTCTTTGAGGAGGGTGGGATGGTGGGCACTTACTGCCATCATCACCCATCCCAGGCTAAAGGAGGTCAAGATCAGGAGATTGATTCACTTGGGCAGCAGCACCCAGAGGCTTTGCCAGGCCTGGAAATATATCAGCTTTAGGGTTCTGGTATGAGTCACAGGAAATGGGACCAAAGGGTCCCTTCCCTCTATTTGCTGCAGCCCCTGATGCCTAGAAGATCCAGACTTCCTTCAGAGCATAGAATCTTCCCCACATCCTTAGCCCTCCCTGCCCTGTGTCCCAGGGTAGCTGCCAGAATCCTGCGTTTTTGTGGGTACATAGACTTGTATGAACATGCATGGACTATGTGTGGTGTTCCCACCAGGTCGGCCTGGATCAGCAGACAGTGAGGCTGGTCTGCACCAACAGAAGGAAACAGTTTCTTCTGGACACGGCTGATGTGACCTTGGCTGAGTAAGATTTCCACTCCACTGGAGACCTTCCAGTATAATCTTTTCAATTGTCAGGTTCAAAATGGAGAAGGCTTTGCACCAGGTCATGGTACAAATTAGCATCAGAATCAGGACTTGAACCTGAGTTTCCAGTGTCCTGTCCATCACACCCTAATGCCCTTATATTCTGTTAGTCAACAGTATTGACTGAGCCATCTGTGTGGCCAAAGCAGAGCTGAGGGTCAGTCTGGAGAAGAGATATAACCCATCTACAGAGACTGGTCAGCACATGGACTTCAACCCCAAGCAATGGTGCTCATCCTGGCTCCTCCTCTCTGTCCATGCCCTTGGTCTTGGGGATCTCCTTAGCTCCCATGAGTCTAGTAATCACCTCTGTGGAGATGACCCTGAGATCTCGCTACCCCAACCTGACCTCTCTCTTGGTCTCCAGGCCATTGGCAGCAGCTGCCTTTGGAACATCTCCACGTGGATGTTCCTTAGCCATCTCAAACTCGCTCCATCTGAGATGGAATACATCATCTTTACCTCCAAGCCCAGGCCCTCTTGCAGATGTCCCTCTTTCTGTTGAGGGCACCACCATCTTTGCAGTTCTCCACTTGATAAACTCCATACTGTAGCTGTTCCCCTTCCTCAATCCCCCTATTCAAGCACCTGATCAATAAGCATTTATGAAGGGCCTACTGTGTGCCAAGCACTGTGCCAAGTAAGTATTAAGTATGCAAAATGAAGCAAAAATAGTCTCTGCCCTCAAGGACCTCCCAATCTAATGGGCAAAAGACAACATGCAAATAAATAATGTACAAATAAACTTCATGAATGATAAATAGGAAGGAAGGGAAGGGGCTAGAATGAAGAGGTTTTGAAAATATTTCCTGTAGATAATGGGATTTTAGCTGGGACTTGGAGGAACCCAGGGAGACTGGAAAGTAGAGATGAGGAAGGAGGTATGGCAGACATGGAGAAAGCTAGGGAAAAGGCCTGAATCTGAGAGATGGTGAATCTTGTTGGAGGAACAGCTAAGACAGTGTCATTTTATCACTATTTGTGTGTGTGTGTGTGTGTGTGTGTGTGTGTGTGTGTGTGTGTGAGAGAGAGAGAGAGAGAGAGAGATAGAGAGAGCGAGAGAGCAAACACATGGAGAGTAGTATAAGGTATAAGAAGGGAAAGGGAAGACGGTAGTATTATAAAAGGCCTTGATTGCCAAGCAGAGGATTTGACATTTGATTATTTGCCAAATTTCATCAGTTTTTCCCTTTACAACACTTTTCACCTCCAGGCCCCTTTTTCTACTCCTGCAGCTGAAAACCTAATTTTAACCCTTAATTACCTTCCGTGGCTCTCTATTGCCTCTAGTCAGGCTTCAGTCTTCCTTTCTGGGCTTTTTCACCTTATCTCTTTTCAAGCACTTTCCATCCGAGCCAGACTGGTTTACCTGCTATCTCCTGCTCTAGGCATTCCATTTCCCATCTTCAGACTTCTGCCTTGGCTGTCCCTCATGCCTGACATGCCCTCCCTCCTCACCTCATACTCTTCAAAGTCCCTCAAGGAGCAGCTCATGGGCCATGTCCTTGGACAAATCTTCCCGATCCCCCTGGAGCCTCCTGATATTCTCTCTCTTCTCATATGATCATGGACATACTTAATGATCTATGTTATATCCCCCACTGCCATCCCCCATATAAAAGTTCCTTGAGAGCGGGGACTGTTTTGTCTTGGACCCCTGGTACCTAGAACAGTGCTTGGCACCTAAGTGCCTAATAATGCTACTTGAGTTGGGTTGGCAAAGACTGCATTTGGAGTCAGAAGAGCTGAGTTCAAAATCTTACTTTTCTACTCATCACCTTGGTGACTTTGGGGAAGTTGAAATATTCTCTGGGCCTCTTTCCTCATCTGTCAACTGTAGGAGTTGTCCCTTCTACCTCTAGGTCCATGCTGTGTGATCCTCTGTGCAGAACCCTCTGCTGAGGTCTGGGGTGGAGATGAGGTGAGGGGCAGGAGGAAGGGGCAGATCTAAGAACGAGAAGTCTGGGGCTGTACCCTGGAGAAACTTGTGGTTCATGGGACAGCCAGACAAGGAGAGTTTAAACCCTGCATTTGCCACTTAACATCTGAGTCATTTGGAGCAAGCCACTTAAATACTGCCTGCCTCCATTTCCCCATCTGTAAAATGGGGATAACAAGGCCGGCTGCAGGGCTGAATCTACATCAGAGGTTAGGAATGCTGGGAGGAGAGCCAGGACTCAGTCCCTTGCCCCAGCCCTGGTTCTGGAGGGTCTCCCCACCCACCCCTCTCCTTGCTCATGTTTCTCTCCTTTCACAGGTTTTTCTTGGTCTCTCTCAAGTCGGCAATGATCAAAGGCTGCCGGGAGCCCCCCTACCCCAGTGTCCTGACGGATGCCACCATGGAGAAGCTGGCACTGGCCAAGTTTGTGGCCCAGGAATCGAAATGTGAGGTAAGGGTCTGGGATCCTGCAGTGGGTGAATGGCTGGGAAGGGACTGACCAATAGAGCTGGGCAGTCAGGCCATTCACCATCCATCTCTGCGGAGCCAGGTGCGGCGCTATGCACAGAAGTCCTGGGCAGTGTGTGAAGGAAGGGTCCTCCCAGCTGGCTAAGCTACATGAGACTAGTTCTCAGTTCCTTCTCCTGTGGCACCATATATAATCACCAGGGCCCTAGGAACACAGGCAGACTAGCAGTCATTTAGGGGATTTCTGACCATGTCATTTTGCTGAAAGATACTTCCATGGCTCCCTTGCCTCTGGGATAAAATAAAATGAAAACCCAGCCAGTTTCCAGATCTCCCTTTCTGGGTTCATTTCACATTATTTCCTTTCAAAAACCAAGCCTCCAGGAGCCCATGTTCTGTGGGGGAGCAGTAGCATGTACACCTAGAAGTAAATACTTAATCTACAAAAAGACGGTGAATTTCTGGGGAGACATGATCCAAAGAAAACCCTTGGTGCTTGGGCTGAGTTTGGAAGAGCCTAAAGATTCAGAAGGAGGGCCCTCCAGCACAGGGGACAATCTGTTCCATAGCCTTGGCAGAGAAGACCAAATGCCAACAGCAGGGATGGATAAGGAGGTCGTTTTGGCTGGAGAGGACAGTGTCCTGGGAAGGATGTGGAATGAGACTGGAAGGGAAGCTTTTAACATGGAACCTCAAGGAGTTAGAGGAATGGGGGAGCAGCTTTGTCCTGCCTGGGCTTCTGGGGATGAGGTTATGCTTTCAATTCAACAAACTTTAATTAACTAATCAACCAAGGCCTACCATAGTATATCTAGACCTCTGCTTGGTCCTAGGGATTCAAAGGTGAAGCATCCCTAACCTTGAGAACCTCCTTGCCTGTAGGTGGGAGAGACAGAACAGACACAGATAACTATGGCACGAGGTTTCTGCTGGGATTTGGAGTTGGAGGATGTGGGTTGGAGTCCTTCCCACCCGGGGGACCTTGGTAATGTCCCATAAACCACTAGGCTTTATCTCTAAAATGAAAGAGCTGGGCTCTGGTGTCCCAGGATCCTGTGATTGATCCTGGAGAAATGTCAAGAAGGAGAGTTCTGATCATTTTCCACTGAGATCAGGGGAGGCTTCTTGGAGGAGGGGCAACCTCTGAGTGTTGAAAGGCAAAGATGCTGGGATGGGGAGGATACCGCATGCAGGGCATGGAGCCAGGGCAGGAAAGGCAACTGAAGCCTGGGCAGAAGCTACTAGAAGCCAATGTGGTTGCAGCTGCCAGGAGCTGAAGGGGAAGCTTATATGATAGAAGCCTGAAAAGCAGCCTTGTTCAGGCCACCATAAGCATCCAGTGTTGGGCGGAACAGCTTCAATTTACCCTAAAGGCCACAGGGAGCCACTGGAGGCATTGGAGGGAAGAGCCCCAGAGCTGAACAAGAGGGAACTCCCCTGGGAGGAAACTCTCTCCTCCAGTGTAGGTTAGCAGCTCCTCGGAGGCTAAGGCTCTGATTGCTGCCTGGGCTAATGAGAGGTGATGAGACAAACCCAGAACTAGAAGGGGGTGGAGACAGAACTGGAGCAAGGAGAGACCTGAGGCAGGGAGGCTGATTGAAGTAGTCACCTCTGGGTGAGAGGCAACATTCAAGGAGAGAGGCTAGGGAGCCCTGGTGACAAGGGGCATGGGGAATGCCAGACTTTGGGATCTTTTCCCCTCCAACCATAATTCCTCACCCGTACCATCAGTTCCTCGAGGATAAACCCTGGATGATGGTGCTAACAGTAACAACGGACCAGCATTTACAGAGTGCTCACCATATGCCAGACTACTCTAGGTCCTTTCCTATCATTATCTCATTTGGTGTTCACAAACACCCTGGGAGGTAGGTACTGTGATTGTCCACATTTTACAGGTGAGAAAACTTAGGCAGGCAGAATCACCCAGTGACTAGGTATCTCAACTCTTCTGACCTCAGGTCCCATGCTCTGTGTACCATGGAGCCCCTTCACTGTGCCATCCCTGGCTGCTAGATTTTATCCAAACTTTGTTTTCTTCCCCAGTGCCTGATTCCATGCTCTGTGGCCTTCTCTTTTTCTCCCTTTGTATCCTCAGTGTTTAGCACCAGTGCCTGGTGCACAGTAGGCACTTACTTAGTGCTTGTTGGCTCACTGCACACAATGGGAATGGTAATAAATACTGGTTGGTCTGCAGCTGTCCTATGACCTGTTTTTTTTTCTCTCCTTCCCTCCCTCTGTCTCTGTCTGTCTCTCTCCTTTTTCTTTCTATCTCCTTTCTCTGTTTCTGTGTCTCACTATCTGTCTCCTTTTTCCTCTTTCCATCTCTCTGTCTCTCTCTCCATCTCTCTCTGTCTCTGTCTCTCCCTCTCTCTGTCTCTCTTTCTCTGTCTCTGTGTCTCTCTCTCTCGCTCTCTCTCTCTCTCTCTCCCTCTCTCCCTCCCTCCCTCCCTCCCTCCCTCCCTTCTTCCCCATTCTCAGGCATCAGCAGTCACTGTGCGGTTCTATGGGCTGGTGCACTGGGAGGACCCTCTGGATGAGAGCCCTGGGCCTGTCCCTTGTCATTATTCCTCACTGGAGAATGTGGTCGCCAAAGAAGGGATGCTGCACTATAAGGCTGGCACCTCGTACCTGGGCAAGGAGCACTGGAAGTCCTGCTTCGTGGTCCTCAGGTGTGGAGCCAAGGCTGGCTGCCTCCCCAGACTGGGACAAGGGCACCAAGGTTCTGCATTTTGGGGAGCAGCAGCAGGGCCACACTGCCCCCACTGTACCCATGTACCCACTGTATCTATAGCTAGGAGGCATTGGAGGTGGAACTGAGCCCAGGCCCCTGGCTCCCTTGACTGCCTCATGTGCCTCCGAGCTTAGAGCTGCTGGGGTCCCCAGCAGAGGCCGTCATACCGAGGCCTTAGACTTGGCACCCCTCACCCCTTCCCTCGTGTCTTCCCTATAGCAATGGGATCCTCTATCAGTATCCTGACCGCACAGATGTCATCCCTCTGCTCTCTGTGAACATGGGGTAGGTATTTATGGAGACTTTTAGGGGAGAGGGGAGGGCAGGCTTGCTGTCCTCATGGCTAGAACCCCAGCCCCCTATGGACTTCCCCCCCCCACCCCAGGCCTTTCTCCCTCTTGTTTCCCACTGATTTGGAGCCTTAAAAGAGAAGGTATGGGGGGAGACCTGAAAGACATCTTCAAGGGCTGGAATTTTCAAAAGGAAAGTCTATACCTGTGATTTTATCATGGTTGGGCCCTCCCCAATGAGGAAAGTTCTTCCACCAGTGCAGATAGCTGTTCTGCATTTTAGTCCAAGGGACTTACCTGGGCCACTGAGAAGGTATGAACCTGACCCAGGGCTGCACAGGTAGTGTGTGTCAGAGGTCTTCCTGACACTAAGATCACCCCCCACCCTTTCCCCTGCTTCTCCGTCCTTATGAGAAAGACATAACACTTGAGAAGAAATCTGTGAACATGGGCCAAGAGCTGGGAATCCCAGAATTTTCTGGAGCCACGTTGTGATCAGTGGATGAGGCATGGGCAGGGAGCTGTCTGTTATTTTTGAGCACCTGGGGGCTCAGAGGTTTTGGCAAAACCTGGCCCTTAGTAGAATCATCAGGAAACTCCCAGAAGGTTCCAAGGATGAGGCTTTTGGCCAGTGGGACACAAACCAAGGCCAGCAGCCCCTCAGGCCTCTTGGGCATGGGTTGGGGTCACCCTGCACCCCTTTCCTCATTCCATCCCTCATCCTGTTTCGTGGTTGGCCCCAGAGGGGAACAATGTGGCGGCTGCCGGAGGTCCAACACCACAGATCGGCCCCACGCCTTCCAGGTGATCCTCACTGACCGGCCCTCCCTGGAGCTGAGCGCCACTGATGACACAGAGATGGCCGACTGGATGCAGCATCTCTGCCAGGCTGTTTCTAAAGGAGTGAGTTCACCCTCAATGGGCAGACAGACAGAGAGTGGAGGAACAGCCTTGAAGTTGTCTCCTAGGGCCTCTTGGGACTGGAGCAAGACCAGACTTCTAGGCTCCCACCTCCCTGAGAGTTAGGGCCAGGAGGTAGGAATGAGGTTAGGCCCAGTTCCCTGCTGTGTGACCCAGCTCCATTTAGAGTCAATACCTGGATTCCACCCCTGCCTTAGACACTTACTGGGTAGGAGAACCTGGACAAATCACATAATTTTTCCAGGCCTGAATTTCCTCATCTATAAAACACAGGAGTTAGATCTCATGTCTTTGAAGGTCCCTTCCAATATTAAGTGGATGGTCCTTTGCCTTCACCTGGTCTCTAGAAGGGAGTCCTGGACTCACCAGCCAAGAATAGGGAAGGGCAGTAGTGGGGGATGTGAGAAGGAAGGTGGACCGAGAAGCCTGGGTCCTTACCAGGCTGGAAGGGACAGGCTGACCTTTGGCTCCTGTGTCTCTGGCCCAGGTCATCCCCCAGGGTGTTGCCCCCACCCCCTGCCTCCCCTGCTGCTTGGTGATCACTGAGGACCGGCTCTTTACATGCCATGAGGATTGTCAAACCAGCTTTTTTCGCTCACTGGGCATGGCAGAGCTGGCCGACATCACTGCTGTTTCCACAGAGCCTGGCAAGGAGTACTGCATCCTGGTGAGGAGCAGCGATGCGGAGGTGTCTGGGGGGAGCCCCTCCCACATCCCCTCTGGCCCTAACCATGTTTTCTGCCTCTAGGAGTTCTCCCAGGACCGACAGCAGCTTCTCCCACCCTGGGTCATCTATCTGAGTTGCACTACAGAACTGGATCGATTCCTGTCTGCACTGAGCTCTGGGTGGAGAGCTGTCTACCAGGTAACCCTCCCCTGTAACAGGCCAGGCCAAGGGACCAGGGGAGCCAGAGCCCCGAAGGTGGGACGAAAGCAGAAAACAGTAACTCAAACCACAGCATAGCTTAAACACTTGAAGGTGCTGTGACCTTGGAATAAAGAAGTCATATCCTCTGGCATTAGCTCTGGGACCATGGTGGCTTGGGGAGCAACTAATAAGCGTTTATTTAGATAACACCTACTATGTGCCATACACTTTAAAAAAAACCGTAAATATTCTCATTTGATCCCCATAACCTCCCTGGGAGGTAGGGACCATTTATTTTCATCCCTATTTTAATAAGAATGGTAGTAGCTAGCATTTATAAAGCATCTACTACGTGCTAGCTACAATGCTAAACACTTTATGATGGCCATTATCTCATTTCATGCTCACAACAACCCTGAGAAAAATTTTTTTAAATAATAATTAAAAAAACAACCCTAGAAAATAGGTCTTCGCTTCATTTTACAATTGAGAAAAGTGAAGCAAACAGAGGCTGTGATTTGCCCAGAATCAGTAACAAAAACAATAGTAAATAAAAAAAGAGGAAGTGGCTGGTCTTCGTTGGTGAAGAGAGTTTCCATGCTGGAAGCTCCCTACACTGTAGAAAGCAGGGGTCCGGTCCAAAATGGATTCCCATATTTATCATGGGAGTTAGAGCCAGAAGGAGCCAGGAATGAAGAGGAGACTTGAGACCCTCACCCTCTCTTCCTACTCCTGCCTTGACATGATCAAGGTCTGATTCAGACCCCTGGATGCCATTTTGAAACTTCCTTTTGCTGATGTGCTGGCCCATGCCGCCATCCATGTGTGTTCTGGTCTATGCCATGCCATCATCTGAGTCTTTATCCGGGTGTGTACACAATGCCCCAGGGCATGACCAGAAACTCTTCTAGGGGGGCTTAAGAGCTCTCCAGGTTCAAAACCGTGCTGGAAAGGAAGTCATAGGGCATGGATTCACATCTACTCCTCATGACCCCAAGGCCAGACCTCTTTCAACTAAGTCCCACTTTCACAGTCAGGCAGGAAACAAATGTATAGTATCTCCACTCCCTGAGCTTCAGTTTCCCCATCCGTAAAACTGTGAAAATTCCACCTGGAGTCCCTGCTTCAGAGGGGGTCTGTGAGACTCAAAAAAAGGATGTCAGATAAGCCTTAGAAACACCTTAATCATGCCAGTTATCCCCTTTCTACTCTCTCTGTCTTTATCCAAATCTGCAGAGTTCAGAAAACCCTTTTGTCTAGAATTTCACTCCTCTCCCAGAAGGCTTTTTTTTTTTTTTTACCAGGGGTAGGACATGAGAGATAACTTTAAGCACATGAGACTGTTATCCATGAAATGGGGATTCTTCTTGGCCCCAGACCAATTCCAGTGGGGTAAAGTCAGAGGCAGATTAGGTTTGATGTCCAGAAAACCTCCATAAGCATTGGAACTATCCAAAAGTGAAGAACTGGCTTCTCTCCCCTCCCTGGGGGGTTCTCAAGGAGAGGCTGGAAAACCCCTTGTTGGGTAGGTTAGAGAGGAGATTGGTAGGTCGGGGTTGGCCCAGCTGTCCTTCCCATTCAGGGAGTCTCTGTTGTGTGACAGTTTCCCACAGAGCTCCCAAAGGTTAGGTGACTAGCCCAGGTGACCCACCTATTAGAGCCAAGATTCGACTACAGATGTTTAGACTCCAAAATCAAGGCTCTTTTTATTATCTCATCATCCAATGCCTGGTGCATCTTAAATACTTGATTAATAAATACCCATTTAGTGATAATTAATAGTCATGGAATCTGGGCCCTGGAAGAAACCTTGGACTATAGGATGTCAGAGTTTACAGTCTGAGACAGATACCTGCCTCAGCTTGAGATCTGTGCCCCAACTATAGACTAAGCTAGAGATGGGCAGAAGGACCAGTGGGGGCTCAGGTTCCCCGAGGGTACCTATGGCCAAGCTGGGACCAAATCCCAGGATCCAATCCGGGTTCATCTGCAATATTATTTAATCCATAAAAGTCTGCCTTGGGTTCGTAGCTCTCAAGCTGGGAGGGACAGCAGAGGACATCTAGTCTGATGCACTGACTTTGTCCAGGAGGAAACTGAGGCCCCAAGAGGAGGGAAATGATTTATCCAGGGTTACCAAGGGGGATTGGAGCCTTTAATTCCAAGTCAGGTCTCGTTTCTCAAATAGTTCCCTGTTTTAATCCATGTGTGGTGCTGGATTTGGGGTGAGAGGACCTGGATTCCTATCTGTGGCTCATTTTGGGGAAGTCACTTAACCCCCCCCTTTCTCCCCAGTACCTCAGTTTCCTCATCTGTAAAATGAGAGGTTTGGACTACAATGGCCTTTTGGATCTCTCCCAGCTCTAAATCTGTGAACCCATGGACCCCAAACCTTACCCCCCAGTCTCAAAGCAGGCTTCCTTGCCTCTCTGTTCTTTCCTTCCCCATCTCTCTCCGTAGGTAGAGCTCCCGCACAAGGCAATCCAGGAAACCTCCAACAAAAAGAAATTTGAGGATGCTTTGAGCCTCATCCACAGTGCCTGGCAGAGGAGTGATAGCTTGTGCCGGGGCCGGGCCTCTCGGGACCCCTGGTGCTGAGGCCAGAACTGGACTGTGCCCCTGACTCTGACTCCTCCCAGGGGGAGCAGCGAGTAAGAGAGGCCCCTGGCTGAGCGGCTCCCAGAGGGATTCCCTGCCCACAGTCCACTCCTCCTCTAGGGGGAAGAACGATGCCAGCCCCCTTCAGCCAGGACGGGTCTTCTGGGGCTGTGTTCCAAGTGCCCGTCTTGGAAACAGGGTAGAGACAGAGTGAGCCCTGTGGGTTCTGCAACTGCCCTCCCCGATCTTGGGCCCCGATTGGGGGGGTGCCCTGCTGGCTTCAAGCCGATGATGATGATAGTATACAGATGTCCTATAAAAGGTTCGTGCCGGGCTGGCTGGAGGTCTTGAATCTGCTTTGGGCTTCAGGCAGTGGCCAGGGCCAGGGAGGGGTACATCTCAGGAGCACCCTTCCCAGCACCTGTAAATGCCATGAGACTGAGGCAGAAGCGGGAGCTTGCCTGCATGACTTCATCTCTTTTCAGCTTCATCCCAAAGTGCAGGGCTCCATATCCATGCCCAGGGCACAGGGTGGGTGGGTGGGTGCCTTCTCTGGATGCCTGGCACCAGTCACACACAACTTCCCCCTCCCCCCAGTGACCAGAGCCAGAGGAGATACCCATAAGCCAGGAGAGGAAAGCTGAGGCCAAGGATTGGGGGTCCAGATGAGGGGGGATACAACCATCCCCGCTTCTGTCCCTGATCTTGCCTCCTCCCTTAGGAAAGGGGTACGAGAAAACCCAGGACAAGGGGAGTCTGAAAAGGGGCCCTGGGGAAGAGGGGCCCACCCACGTTTCTCTACTACCATGTCTCCCTCAGCCACAGGAACTTACAGGAATAGCCACAGTTTCCCTTCTCCTGGGGGGGATGGGAAAGGTTTGGGTATTTTTTTTAAATAAAAGACATTATATTATCCCACTTTGTCAGTGACTTATTTCTCATTCCCACCTCTAACTCTCCAGAACTTGGGATCCTCAAATTCCCCTCCCTTTTATTTCTGACTTCTAGATTCCTAAGCTTGAGAATGAAGTGTTCCCTTTTTGTCCTTCTATCCCCAGAAAGTACTTTCCTTAGGACAAGCCAGTGAGGTCAGGGAGTGCCTGACATTTTACAGAAGGAGGGAAGTAGGTCGGCAGACTTGCCCCCAAGGTCTAAGAGCGGAGGAGAGGCATCAGGGACCTGTGATCAGATTCCCTGACCAAGGTTAGTGACCCTGGGCAAGTCACCATCTCCCCAGGCCTCAGTTTCTTCACTTGTAAAATGAGGGAGTGGGACTCATTAGCCCATAAGGTCCCTTCCTGAACCTCCTGTTCTTGTTTCAGGCATCATCCTGCCCATCTTGGGTGAGGGGCAAGGTCTGGAGTCCTTCAAGTACCCACAAGCAATGTGGCAGCTGCCAAAGGCTGCTGACCACTTTCTCTCTGTTGTGGGGTCATCTTGAATGAGTTTTTTTCATGGGATATGCTTCCCCATGGGTATGTCCCCCCCATCTCCCAGCCATCCTTCAGTCTAGAGATGGAAAGAGCCACATAGCCCAGCCCCTTCAACTCATTGATGAGCAGGTAGTCCCCAAGAGGGTAGGTGACCTGCCTTGCCCAAGGGCGAGGGCCACAAATTTACTGGGAGCCCTTTACAGGTCACCTAGCCTAATATTTCCATTTTGGAAAAGGAAACTGAGCCCCAGAGAAGTCAACTGATTTCCCTAAGGTCAAACAGGAGAGCCTGAATCGGAACCTAGTTCCCAGGAGTCCAAATATAGTCAGTGCCATTCCTCCCTCTCCCTGAGTGACAGATCCCCCACAAATGCCCCAGATAATCAGAGAGACACTAGCAGATGGGGGGGTGGGGGAGGGAATCCTCAAGGTCTGAGTGTCCATAAGCTCCGTCTGAGTCCACTGTGACATGAATGCCAAAGAACTTAGGCAGTTAACCTTGAGCAACATTAACCAGAAGAATCAGTCAGTGAACTTTTATTAAGTGCCTACTATGTGCCAGGCACCATGCCAAGGACTGGGGGGATAAGAAAGGCAAAAGATAGTCCCTAACCTCCAGGAGCTCACCATCTAGTAGGGAAGACAACAATTGTGCACCAACAGGCTACAGACAGGGTAACCAGGAAATAACCAGATATCAAAAGTCCTATTACCCCCTACCCTGGTCAGAGGGTGTTCCCTAATTCAAGATGTTGCTCCTGCAACAAACATTTATTTATCACCTTTACTACTCCCCATTAGACTGTGAACTCTTATTTGTCCATTATTTAGCACAGTTCCTGTCACGTAGTAGGTATTTGTTGATTGATTTATACCTACTATGTGCCAGGAGCCATACCAAGTTCTGGGAACACCATGAAAAAAATCAAACAGTGTCTCCAAAGAGTTTATGTGCTGAGGAAGGTAGATACAAGATGTAAACAAATGGTAAATAGAAGGTAATGACTGGGTGGAGGGACCAGGAATTAGGAGCCTGGGAGTTAGGGATTTTAAGAGGTGGTGGTGAGAAATATATTCCAGGCATGCAACCAGCCCATGGTGGGAGGTGTTGGGAGAAGAGTTGGTAGGCCAGCCAGGCTATAACATACAGTCCTTAAATGGGGAGGAAAGGTAGGTAGGAGCCAGATAGGTAAGTAGAGGCAGAGAGGGAGCTCCATAGTGCAGTTGGATTAAAATCCAACCTCAGACACTTACTAGCTGTGTGGCCCTGGGGAAGTCACTTAAGCGCTCTTTGCCTCAGTTTCCCCAACTACAAAATAGGAATAGTTATAGCACCCACCTTCCAAGGCTGTTGTGTGGGTCAACTGAAATGATAGTTGTATCACATAGTAGGTGTTTAATAAGCCTTGTTTCTCCTCTTCTGCTTCATCCTCCAAATAATGGAGGACTTCAAATGCTAGACTGAAGGCTTTGTACCTTTATCCTCCTGAAATGTTTTGAATATGCCAATGGCAGGATCAGATCTGGATTTTAAGATTATCTATCCATCTGGCAGCTAAGTGGAAACCCTGAGACCAATTAAGTATTTATTAAGCTGGTGGCCCTCTAGGCATCAGCTTCTCCTGTACATCAGAAGGCAAAGTGACTTGCCCAAGGTCACAAAGGTAGTAAAATTTCTGGGTCTGGATTTCTGAACCCAGGTCTTCCTGACCCCAGGTCTAGAGCTCTAGCCACTGTGCAACCTAAAGGGAGGGTGGGAGATTGACCGAGCTAGTTAGACTTTCCTCTGCTCCTCTCCCTCCCTCCCTGCCCTCACCCCACCCTACAGTGACCTTTCCTCCAGATCCCAGGGCCTAAGCACCTCCCCCAAGTTAGGGAGGTGTGATGAGCAGCAGCCTCTGGGATTGGCCAGGGCCTGGGCAGTGGGAGCGTCCTGGCGCCCAGGTTGGGATCCTGCCCGAGTGGGCGCTGTTTGGGCTAGAGAGAAGAGCCTGTGGGGCAGAGGGCACTGGAGCTTGGTGAGCCGGGACACTGCTGTCTCCCACAAGATTTGGGTCTAACTAGGATGTCCTCCTCTCTGTCCCTTGCTCTCTTTTCCCTTATCCTTGTCCTCTTTTCCTGGGCCTGCCTTCACCGTCCCTGACCCTCCCTTCACCTGTTCTCAGCCTATCCCATGTGCCTCTAGCCCTCCGTCCCCTGTCCTTAGTTCCCTGTCCCTAGCCCTCTGGCTCCTGCTGCATGATAGCCCGAGCCACCCCTGTGGCCACTTCACCCCTCTGCCCTGGGGCCTCCCTGCAGTTGGGCCGAGCCTTTGTTTGTTCACGTCCCAGCCAGGGCCCTACCTCAGTCCTAGCTGCCCTGCTTCCCTGAGCCAGCCAGGACCATGGAGAGCCCTCCTGTGGCCAGCCAGGCTGTGCCTGTGTCTGTGTCTCCAGCCATGGACCTTGTCCTGGGCGCTTCCGCCTGTTGTCTGGCCTGTGTCTTCACCAATCCCCTGGAGGTGATAAAGACCAGGCTGCAGCTTCAGGGCGAGCTGCAGGCCAGGGGCACATACTCCCGGCCCTACCGGGGCCTGCTGCGCTCTGTGGTCACCGTGGCCCAGGCTGATGGGCTCTGGGGACTACAGAAGGGGCTGGGGGCTGCCCTGCTCTACCAGGGCGTCATGAATGGGGTGCGCTTCTACTGCTATTCCCTGACACTGGAGGCTGGCCTCACCCAGCATCATGGGGGCACCGTGGCCGCAGGGGCACTGGCTGGAGCTCTGGGAGCCTTCATCGGGAGCCCGGCATACCTGGTGAGTAGACTGGTGAGGCCTTTGATGCCTTCCCCCTCTCTTAACAAAGGACAACGGGGCCAGAAGGCCCCCTTCGGATCTAGGAGTCCTTAACTTGGGGATCCAACTCCAAGGGGTTCATGAGTTTGGAGGAGAAAAGTTTTTTTTCTTTGTCTCTATTTTCACCAACTCCTAACTGAAATGTGGCATTTCCTCCAATTATGAATTTTAAAACAAATTATTCTAAGTAGGAGGAGTCTGTAGTTTTCACCAGACTGCCAAGGGGTCCATGACATAAAAAAAAAAAAAAAAGGTTAAGAACCCTTGATTCAGTCCAACCATCCCTCTCATTTCTGATACCCAGAGACAGGGGAAAGTGATTTGGCCAAGGACATGTAGGTAGAGAGTCACCCAGTTAGGATTCGAACCCATGTCTTCTGATTCCAAAACTTGTGCTCCTCCTAGGAGTAATGGAAAAAATGGGTGAAAGTGTCAGGGAGGCAGATTTTGGCTCAAGAGAGAAAATCTTCCTAACAGCTGCCCTAAAGTGAAGAGGGCTACCCAAGACAGGGAAGAGGTAGAATGTTCACCACTAGAGATATTCCCAAGGAGGATTCTTTTTCAGTCACAACCAAAATCCTACCTTCTACTGGAAGCCTTCCCTAACCCATCTCAGTTCTGTCTTCCCTCTGTTAATTATTTCCTATTAATTCTGCATAGATTTTGTTTTGTAGATGTTTATTCGCATGTTGATTCCCCCATTAGATGTAAGCTTTTGTCTCTTTGCAACCCCAACCTGGCACATAGTATCTTAATAAATGCCTCATTAAGTAGTTTAATAATAATGTTATTGAATGAGTCAATGAATGAAGGGATGAAGGCTGGACAATCCCTTATCAGACTAGTTAGTGAGGCAGATGGCATCTCAGGGTTCTAATGCTGAGATTTTGTGACTTAGGATCATGGCTTTAGAGTTGGGAGGGTTTCTTGGTGGTCATGTATCCTACTTCCTCCTTTTGCAGCTAAGGAAACTGAGGCCCAGGGAGGTTAAGGAGGCCAGATGAGTAGGAAGGGTAGGATTTGAACCCAGCTTCTCAGATTCCAGGGTCATTACTGGTTCTCTGCAAAACCAGAGAGTAATTGATGTAAACTTGTGAGAGACAGATTTCAGATTACGGTCCTCAACTCAGACACATGCTGACTGTGTGATCCTACACTCCAAGCACCTCTTAACTTGTGAAGGAGGTACCCAACCTGCATCAGTAAAGGAAGTTTCTGCATTGGGAGTTCCCCATATCAAGGAAATCTCAAGTCTACCCTCATAATTATAGCTAACATTTATATAGCAACTTAAGATTTTCCAAACACTTTACAAACATCTCATTTGATTCTCACAACAACTCTGTGAAGAAGGAGCTATTGTTACCTCTAGTTTACAGAGGTAGTGAAATGACTTGCCCAGGTTCATACCGCTAGTAAGTGTCTAAGGTCAGATTTGAACTCAGATCCTGTAATTCTAGGTTGAGTGCTCTGTATCTAATCATTAGAGCTGTTCCAAAATGTTGTCTCTTCTTGTAGGTCTTCAAAGGGAAGATTGATGACTCCCTGTCAGGGATGTTGAAAGAGTGATCCCAGATATTGGTTGGAGTAGGCTCCCTCTGAAGTTTTTTTATTGAGATTATTAGATTCAGTCAGAGATCTCTTAGGGGCAAAGACTGGGAGAAATTAGTGGTCCTCTGCCCCATGGACACTTTCCTCTGTGGAGAGTATGGAATGACCCCTTGGTCTGTGGCCGAGGGGATTATCCCCTGCTTCTACTCTCCCTACCCAATCTACTCTGTATACCAAGGCAGAGTTTAGAGTCATAAGACGAGTTCAAATTCCAACACTACTATTCTTATTTCCTATGTGATTTGGGTCTCAGGTTCTTCATAAATAAAATTAGGGGGTTAGTCATAACTAACTTCATAACTAAAATTAGTTAGTTAGTGGATGCTCTTGGAGACCTGTTCCAGCCCTAAATCTAAGATACTGTGATCTGTCTTTCTAGGTCAAAACACAGCTGCAAGCCAAGACAGCGGCACCCCTGGCTGTTGGCCATCAGCACCAGCACCAGGTGAGGGGTCTCCTCCTCTTCTTCCCCTCCCCAAGAAGCCCACCTAGCTGAGCACTAGGGCCCTGCCTCCTGGATCCCAGGCTAGAGCCTCAAGGGCTCCAGAAGGGGAGTGGGGCCATGTATCCCCATGGGCTCTATTGCACCCACGATGGGCCAGCCTGTTGTCCTTTCTTTCTTTCTCTCCCCACAGACTGCCCTTGGTGCCTTGGAAACCATCTGGAGGCAGCAAGGCATCCCAGGTCTGTGGCGAGGGGTTGGTGGGGCCGTGCCAAGGGTCATGGTGGGATCAGCCGCCCAACTGGCCACCTTTGCCTCGGCCAAAGCATGGGTACAGGACCATGAGGTGAGGAGCCCAGGGGTACTCAACTCCCTGAAACAGCTCACATTTCTAAAGCAATTTAAATTTGACAGAGTACTTTATTCACAACTCAGTGAGGTAGGTAGTACAGGAATTATCACCATTTTACTGGTGAGGAAATTGAGGTCCAGGTTGGGGAAATAGTATGTCCAAAGTTATGTAGTCAAACATGAGGCTCGCATCTAGGTTTCAGAAACCCCCTATCCAGAGCTTCTGGAAAAGAACCATGGTATTTTTGAGCTAAGGTACCTTCGCTAAGAGTCAGTGTCACCTAGTGGATAGGGCACAGTCAGGCAGAATCAAGATGGTGGAACTAGAGGAAACAGTACAGCCTAGCTCCCTACTCCACCTCTTCCACAAAAACCTAGAAAGTGCACCAGACTGAATTCTGTTGGGGAAAGCCAAGAAAAAGTCCCAGTGAGTCATTTTTGCAGCCTAGGGAGATTTTGAAAGATGTGAAAGATAGTTCACTTGGAGAAGATTTGGAGAACTGGGTTTGGATCTTTATAATAGTACATAAGATAAGAACTCCAGGGTTCTTATAAAGACCCAAACCAATAAAATATGCCTTATAAAACTAAGAGAGCTATAGTGCTGTTGTCCAACTGTGCCTGACTCTTCATGATCCCACTTGGGGTTTCCTTGGCAAAGATACTGGAGCGGTTTGTCATATCCTTCTCCAGCTTATTTTACAGATGAGGAAACTGAGGCAAAGAAGGTTAAGTGACTTGCCCATGGTCACACAGCTAGTAAATATCTGAGGCCAGATTTGAACTCACAGAGATGAGTCTTCCTGACTCTCAAGCCCTGACTGTACTACCTAGCTGCCCCTAATAGGATCATATAAACATCTACTATTATTTCTCTTCTCTATTCCAACCCCCTCATTTAAAATTGTTTTTCCTTCAATGAAAATTTTTCTCCCCACCCTACTATGAGAAATAAAAATAAAACCCTTATTGCAAACAGGTATAGCCAAGCAAACACAAATTTCCAAATTAGCCATGTCAATCACACATGTGTATGTGTATGTACATGTGTGTATATACACACATGTATACGTGTATACACACATACATATATAGTATGTGTGTATACACATATGTCTCACTCTGCACTCTGATTCTATCAGCTCTCTAACACGAGTCGGGTGGCATGTTTCATCAAGAGTCCTAGGAATTGTGATTGGTCATTGTGTTGACCACAGTTTTCAAGTCTTTCAGAATTGTTTTTCTTTACAATATTACTGTTATTGTATAAATTGTTCTCCCTGGTTCTGCTCACTTCACTTTGCATCAGTTCATATAAATCTTCCCCATTCTTTCTGAAACAATTATGTTCTATCACATCCATGGACTTGTTTAGCCATTCGCCAGCCGATCGACATTCCCCCAGTTTCCAATTCTTTGCCACCACAAAAAGAGCTGTTATAAATATTTTTGTACATATGGGTCCTTTTCTTTCTTTGATCTCTTTTGTTTATAGACCTAACAATGGTATTGCTGGATCAAAGGATATGCATAGTTTAATAGTTTTTTAGATATAGTTCCAAGTTTCTTTCCAGAATATTTGGATGAGTTCTCAGCTCCACTGAGGTGACATATGTTTCTCTTTTTCCACAACCCACCATCATTTGTCATTTTCCCTTTTTGGTGAGATTTGCCAATATGATGTAACATCCTCATTTTTATAGAGACATTAAATGAATTCTTCAAGGTCACCCAGAGAGTCAGTATTAAGCCCAGAATACAGATCTCCTGAGCAGATTCTTTTCACTCCAATCTGTGGTCCCATCTATCACTAGGAGGGATGTTAAGTGAATTTTATAAAGTAGGATGAGGCTTGAGGTTTCAGAGAGGAGAGGAGGAGCCTGAGATCACCTTGGGGGCTCCCTGTCTCTTCACAGTGGTTACGGAAGGACAGCTGGCTGGTGGCCCTGGCTGCGGGCATGATCAGCAGCGTGGCAGTGGTCATTGCGATGACACCATTTGATGTGGTCAGCACCCGCCTGTACAATCAGCCTGTGGGCCCAACAGGAAAGGTGAGTCCACGGGGTTAAGGTGGACATGGGATGGGGATAGAGAGAGTGAATCAGTGGACATGGCCTGTAGGAGGGCTGGTAGGAGATAGAGGGGTATATAGTTTCACATACCAGTTGGACAGACTGACACAGATATATACCTGTAGGATCATCTGTCTAGCACCAAAAAAATCTTGGAGTTTATTGAGTTCCAACCCTTTCCTCACTAAATAGAAAAGGAAAATGAGTCCCAGAAAGATGTAACTTTCACCAAATTTACATAAATAGTAGTAGTAATAGACCTGGGATTTGAACCCAGGGCTTTTGACTCTAAAAATCCCATGCTTTTTCCCCTGGGCCCCATTGTCTCCTATATCTTCAGTAGAGACTGTGACCCTGGAGGACTCCCTGGATCTAGGACCTCATGGATGTGACAGCCCACCCAGACCTTCTCATCCAGGGGCACTTTTACCCGTGTCCTCCATGGGGATCCAGACAACATGCTAGAGGCCTTTCCCCTGTCCTCCTGACATTGCATGGATTTCAGTGCAGCATGGGAGCTAGCCATCAGTCTTCCCTGCACTCTGCCTATCTGTAACAAGTCATCCCTTATCTTCCCAGGCCCAGCCCATCTTCTTTCTTTCTTACCACTTGAAGCTGGCTTCAGGTATGATCCTGGCAATTGTCCAGGCCTGCCCCCATCCTTAAATTTAATGAACACTTGCCCTAGCAAGGCACTGTAATCTGAGCTGGGGACCGATCGGTTGATCACCAAGCATTTATTAAATGCTCATTATTTGCCAGGTACAGGGCTAAGAACTACAAAAATAAGGAATCAAGTTTGTGCCCTGAAGGCATTTATACTCCATCAGAAGACAACACAGAAAGACATAGAGTTTGAACAGGATGGGAAGTACCACAGAAGCCTGGATCTGGGCAGGATAAGATGAAAATTAGCCCCTCACAGTTCAGGGTCCCAAGGGACAGAGTCCTGTTCCCAGGAGGAGGAGGGCCAGTGTATAGGTAGCATAGTTTAGAAATGGTGACCAAGGCCCTGCCTTCAAGGAGTTTGCATTCTAACAATAGCTGATCTTTCTGTAATACTTTGCAGACCTGACTTCCCTGGATCTTCACAAACCACCCTATGAGGTAGACAGGACAGCAGCTATTGTTAGCCTCATTTTACATTTATGGAGAAACTGATGCCCAAAGATTAAGTGACTTTGCCAAGGTCCCACAAGTATAGTAAGTAGCCCCTGAGGTGGTATTCAAACTCAGGTCTTCTGGTCTACAACGTTCCTTCTAATATTTCTAACATTGCTTTCTCTGGGGGAAAAGAGGAGTTTGCATGACAAAGAGAATGAAATAGGATGTGCAAAGGAGAGGCCCCAGTTAGAGGGATCACAGTCTCCTGGAGGATGGGAAATCAGGGGAGACTTAATGGAGAAGCTAGCACCTGAGATGGACATGAAGGGAAGGAGGGCCTCCAGGGAAGGAAGATTTTGTTCCAAGCATGAGTAACCACAGAGAAGTGGGAGAGAGTAGGATGACAACAGGGACGGAGGTTTATCTCATTGGGTAAAATGGAGAATTACTGAAGGGGCATTAATGTGAGATAAGGGTAACCAAATATCTTGGAACCAGTTTGGGGGAGGGAGCTTTGTCGTATAAGAGGCTAGGACTTGAGAGTTGGACTGAGTTTTGGGGAGTAGTTGATCCCTCATTAATTGATGAGAAAACTTAGACTTGAGAAAGTGATTTGCCCAAGGTCGCACAGATAGTAAGTAGCAAAGTCAGGATTTGAACTCAGCTTCTCTAACTTGACTGTGAGGGTTAGAGTTGATGCTTTCTTTTTCTTGTGTAGGTGATCAGAAGTCACTGGAGACTTTTTAGTCTTTATTGTTGACCAGTTGTCAGAATTGTATCTGACTCTTGTGACCCCATTTGGAATTTCCTTGGCAGAGATACTGGAGTGGTTTGCCATTTTCTCCTCCAGCTCATTTTACAGATGAGGAAACTGAGACATACAGGATTAAGTGGCTTGCCCAGGGTCATTTAGCTAGTAAGTATCTGAGGCTGGATTTGAACTCAGGTCTTCCTGACTCCAGACTCAGTGCCCAATTCACTGTGGCAACACCTAGTTGCTCCAAATCCAGAAGAGCAAGGCAGATTCAGGCCAGTGTGGAGAACCTGGGGTTCTTAACCTGGAGTCCATGGATTCCCAAGGAAATTGTGGAGTGATTTGAAGGGGTCCATGAAAAGAAAAAATAAATGTTTCCTCTGTAATTTTATGTATTGTATTGTATATATTTAAAAACATAATTCTGAGCAGCCATCCATAGGCTTCACCAGGTGACCAACGGAATGTCCAGTTCAAAAAAAAAGTGAAGAAACTTTAAGATAGAGAATGATCAGAGCATGTGGAGGATAAGGTGAGTGACAGCCTTGCCTTCCTATCCTATCTCTAGGGACAGCTGTACCGAGGGGTCCTTGACTGCTTGGTGAAGATCATACGAGCAGAGGGTCCCCAGGCTCTCTACAAGGGTCTGGGCCCTGCCTATTTGCGCCTGGGCCCCCACACCATCCTCAGCCTGCTCTTTTGGGATGAGCTCCGGAATATCATCTACCGATTCCAGCACCAGGGAGCCTAAGGCCCCTTTCCAACCTTCCTCCTACAGAAATAGAGAGCCCAGAATTCAGGAACATCCCTTCCCCAACTGACTCTACATCCTCCCCGACCCTGCCCCCATCCCATCTTCATAGCAAAATTGAGAGGACTTACAGGGTTGGGGGTGGTGCTGGGAATGGTGAACCAGGGGGGGACCCTCTGTGTAGAACAGGAGTAAGCAATGGCCAGTCATTGATTAAAGAGGGGAATGTGCTAAGCCCAAGGGATCCTTCATTGTTACTAGGATTGGGATGGGTTAAGGAATGTTCAGAGGATACTTCTTTAGTTTCTGTTTCTGAGAGGGCCAGCTTCTTGTCCTTGGGTCTATGGTCACAGACTGTACCCCTTCTAAACTCAGCAGAGTGTCTTAGAAATGTGATCTCTGATTCCCAGTGATCCAGGGGAGTGTGGATGCCTCAATGTACCCCATCTGCACTCCTGAGAAAATCCTGACGAGAGGGTCAGAAGTTGGAGGAAGGGGGATCCAAGATGGTGCCACAGCCAGAAGGAACCTTAGAGATGACTTAATCCAAACCCCTCATTTTGCAGATGGGGAAATTGAGGCCCAGAGAGATCATACAGATAACAGATCTGGGATTTGAAATCAGGTCGTCAGACCATTTATTTTCATTAAATACAATGACTAGAACATGGAAATGTTCTTTAGAACATGGAATATTAGAATTCAGAATATACAGTTTATAACATAGGAGAGATGGCATGGAGAACATTGGACTTGGAGTCAGAAAGACATGAGTTAAAAATTGAGCCTTAGAAACTCGCTATTTGACCTTGGGCAAGTCATTTCTATGTGACTCAGTTTCCTTCATCAGTAAAAGATGGGGGTGGATTCAGTGGCCTCAAAGTTACCTTCCTTGGGTGACATTATTTTCATTGTGTAAGAAAGAACACTCCAGGGAGTCGCTATGCTGGGGAGTGGCCAGAGGCTGGGGAGGATCTTTAGAGATGGTGAAGAAATTGAGACCAGAATGCCAGAATGAAATGAAGCTCTTTCGCATGGACTGCCTCTTCCTAGCCTCCCACCACTCCTGGGGAATTTGGTTAAGCAAAGATCACTGTCACCATCTCATAGATAGACAAGCAAGCCCCAGAGAGGGGCAGCATCTTGCCCAAGGTCACACAGCAAGGCGGAAATTAATCATTGTTTTTAGAGCTAACAAAAGTGCTTTCAAAATATTGTCTCATTTGATCCTCACAACAACCCCAGGGAGTAGGTGTAGTTATCATTATTTACATTTTACAGTTGAGGAAACTGAGGCAAATAGAGGTTAAGTGATTTTCCTGGGGTCACAGAACTAGTAAGTACCTGAGACTGGATTTGACCTCAGCTCTTTCTGACTTTACTACCTAATGAAGAGAGTCTGCAGACAAACCCCCTTAATCACAATGACAACGGACTAAGGGGCTCCCCCAGAAACCCCACAGACACTCCAGGCTCCCCTCCCCCACTCCGAATGAATAAAGTTTTCTATTTTTGATTAGTTTGTATATTTCGCTTCCAGCCCCTTATTTCTCTGGTCTGTTCCTCGCTTCGGTCCTCATTGCTTCCCTTTCTGGGGTGGAGGGGTGGGGGAGGTGGTAGGAGAAGAAGGCTATAGTTGGAAGAAAGTGTTGAAACAAGTCACCCCAGGGAGTTCTCGTGGTCTCCATCCCATTCCCAGGATTGGCCATGGGTGTCTGTTGCCCTCTCGTGGTGATAATAGGAATCTGTGGAACCAAATTATTAGGGAGATACTAGAATCATGGGGTTGGGAGATCTTCAGACCTCAAGTTAAGGAAAGAGAGAAAGCCTCAGGCTCCTGCATATCCTCCAGCATGGGGAGTGGGGGGCATGTAGGGAGCCTCAGATCTCAGGCTACCCGAGGATTCCGAGCTTTAGACCTCTGGAGCAAACCTAAGAGGGAGGAGGGTGTGGTCATATCCGTCCTTGGTTCCTACAGTTTCCAGGCAGATATACTGAAGATGGACAGAATGGAGGTTCTCATCCCACCCCAAGTATCCGGGCTCAGGTCCTCCGCCCCCATCTTAGAGACCTGTGCATCCTCAGGGCCCTGGGGGGCTATCAGTCACAGGAGTACAGAGTTGGGTAAGGGAGATAGGAACAGGGCCTGAACCCAGGACTCTTAAGGCCTCACCTAGGGCAGTCCTGATCAGGTTTAGGAGAGTTTTCACTATCTCTTAAGATTTTCACCACCCTCTGGCCAACCCCCAGCATAACAGCTCCCCAGAGTGTTCTTTCTTTCTTTTTTTTTTTAAAGTGTAACACTTTATTTTACTTCAAAAGATATTTCAGCATTCTAAATATACAAAAAAAAACCCAAAAGTTTTCAAATTGTGTTTAAGAACAGACTTTTTGTGTTCTTTTCCCCTTGCATCACTGCCCTGTCTTTCTGTTTGACTGATACATGGCAAAACTCCACAGTTTCAATTCAAAACTACTGCACTTCAACCAAAAAGAAAACTGAAAATCCAGACACTTTTCTTATACCAACTGACCCCCACCCCCACCCCCTCCCGTTGTGACACCTAAGAATGGCAGCTGGGTGCTATTTCACTTGTTGACCTGAAAACTTGGTTAAAGAAAGGCAACAGGCTCAATGCATACGTTTTATGATTTAATTAATTAATTGATCAATTCCCTATTAAAGATAACAGTAACATAATGCATTATGGAGGCAGAAATGTTCTGGCTCGCTAGTACAGAAATCTTCTGGCTTATATACATTTTGCCATGAGAAAGGAACTCTCAGTTGAACAAATCATAAGTTCAGTAAGACAAGACAATTAATAGAGCAATGTCAGTTGAGTCTTGCAATTCCAGGCTGGGTGAACATATGTCTTGGTGACATACGACGAAAGGAAATCCCACCACTAGTGAGTGGCAGGCTTCCTGTCCTAAACAGATATTCAAAATAGCTGACAAAGGAAAGGGTAAACAAAGTTCAAATAGAAATTACAACCTAAGATATCTGTATTTTCTTAAAAAGTCCCATTATTCAAGATAGTGTCTTAGGTTAAAGGTCTCCCAAGGAATGTTAAGTCAGCCCTGGCTGGCTTTTGTTGACATAGGAAGAGGCATTCCTTGAGTTTGCTTCAGAGAGAACAAAGAGATTATTCCAAAATTTTATATTAAACATTATCACACAACTTTTAAGCTAAATGGACACACTGCAGTGTATCTTCAATCTACCCTCACAGTGTAGGCTTTGGGTTGCAGCCCCCTAGAAAAGGTGGACAAGCCTCATAGCCCCTCCAAGCCTCTACCCCAAAAATCTGCCTACGGGTGTGGGATTTTTTGTTTGTTTTTACAAACTAAAGATACATACAGTTTATAACCCAGAATTTTCTAGCCAATAACCATATAGTTAAACATCACCTTACAAATTAAAAAAAAAACAATGCCTGAAAACATTTAGAAATGCCTTTGTTCTACACCAACGAAAGTGCACAGGGTGTTTCCCCTACTCTATGGTATTCACATGGAGACAGAATATGGTACAAGTTTCATTCGTCATTTTCTTCTTCCTCCTCCTCGTCTTCCTCTTCTTCCCGCTCCTCGTCTTCCTCCTCCTCGTCTCCCTCGTCTTCCTCCTCCTCGTCTTCCTCGTCTTCCTTCTCTACCTTTTTCCCGGCAGTTTTAGCTGCCCCCTTTGCCCCATCGAACTTCCCTTTCGACTTACAATCTACGACATCCTTCTTGTATTTCTTCTTCAGTTTGGCTGCCTTATTGTTATAAGGTTGCTTCTTCTTGTTACTCGGATGGTTCCACATTTTGCCAAGTGTCTTTGCCACATTCCTAATGGATTTGCCAGGGTTTATAGACTTGATCTTGGGATGAAATTTTAAACAGAACCGAAACAAGTCAGACGGCCGTTTAGGTGCATTAGGATCCTTCTTTTTGCCACCTCTCGCTGGTCCATAGTCTTTCATTTCTCTATCATTTCGTTCCTTGTCAGCTTTTGCCATCTCATCAAACTTGGATTTCTCTTTTCCTGACATAGTCTTCCACCTCTCAGAACACTTTCTAAAAAACTCTGCAAAGTTAACAGGAACCTCTGGATTCTTTTTCTTATGTTCTTCCCGGGGGGCGGAGCCAAGATGTCAGAGTGAGAGCAACGACTCATCCAAGCTCTCCGACAAACTCCTTCAGGTACCTCTGAAAGGAGAATCTGACCAAAATTTTGAAGGTGCGGAATCCAGTGGGAGACAGAAGGTGACAGATTCGGAGCTCAGGTTGGACTGGAGGATCCACGGGAAGGATCTGTTTCGCGGGGGTGAGCCCACAGCGCATAGCGCAGCGTGGCCAGCGCAGCGGAGTGGAGGGGACCCGAGAGGACCCGAGAAACCTGAGCGGCAAGCAGAACCAGAGGAGCGGCACCAAGGGCAGGAGACAAGCCCAACCGAGTCAGTGAGAGCTGCTGAGTACCAGAAATCAGCGCAGCAGCTCCTGAGACCTTCAGCCTGGAAGATCAAACTTCGGTAAGTCACCTACTTGAACTTGCGGGAGCCAGGATGGAGGAGTGATCAGTAAATGCTCTCTCCTCCCCGCTTGATGACCGTGAAAGAACCATAAAATATTTCCCCAGAAAAGTCCCAGATCAGCAGAAACAGCAGAAGGAGGCCAATAGTCTCATAACACCTGAGACAGGAAAATAGCTAAGGGAGATTCCTCCTACGGTGGCAGAGGCAAACCAGAAGGACAGAGGACCCAGGGCAGGGAAAACTTGCACTAGGACCCAGGCAAGCCTCAGCACCATTAGAGGATCCCCAGGAGGGGTGGCAACACGCATTAGCATCTAGGCGTGCCTCAACTGTCTAGGGGAATCAGAAAGACTGTAGGGCAGCTGGGATTATCAGCCTCTGAGCTTGCCTTTGCCTCTGGTCAGCTGAGAAGATCTCCCGTGATTCTGTGACTTCCCCCACGCTTAACAAGCTAAATTCAGGGCTGATTGGGGAAACACCAAACAAAAACCTGCTTTTAGCTTTTTCACACATCAGCTCAGCAAAAAGTTCTCTGGCTTTGGACTGAAAGAACCAGAAGCCACAACACTCAATCAATATCATGAATTAAAAAAAGCAGAGAATCGAAAGATCCATAGAATCCTTCTATGTGGATATGTTCTTCCTGGCAAGTTTGCACAAAGAAGGCATAAGCAGATATCTTGCCCTTCGGTTTCTTGGGGTCACCTTTAGCCATGGTGAACTCTGTATTGTATCGCTAGTCTGGGCAGAGCAGGGCACGATGCTCAGCTAAGCACCCTCCCAACCTCACACTAGCTGACTCCACAAGAGCTGCCTCAGTGTTCTTTTTTAATGAAAATAATTATGATGCTACTAGCACACTTGTCCACTTTAAAGTTTACAAAGTGATTTTACAGTAGCCCTGAGTGGTAGGAAGCAGAGAACTGCCCTATAGGGGAAGCAGCTTGGTACAATGGAAAAACAAACAAACAAATGCTGGGTTTGAGGTCTGAAGGTGAGTTCAAATCCTAACCCAGACCTTCCCAGCGGTGTGACCCTGGGCAGATCACTTAACCACTTTCTGCCTGTTTCCTCATTTATAAAGTGAAAGTGTTAGATTAAATAACTCTGAGGTCCCTGCTGGTCAGGGACTCTAGAGATCCTCCATGATGTCTTTATTTTTGTCTCTGGCTGTCACATGGGGAAAAAGGTCTTAGATCTATGATTTCATTGGCATAGGGAACTCTGGGAGGGTCAAGGTCCCCTACAATCTAATGCACTCTGCCCTCTTTTTCAACAGCTTGTAGTCTTAAAACAAGGGTTCTTACACTGGGATCTGTAAAATTAAAAAAAATTGATAATTGTATTTGAACAAAATAGATTTTCTGTGAATCTTGTGTATTTTATTTTATGCATTTAAAAACATTATACCAAGAAGGGGTCCATAGGCTTTACCAGACAAGCCAACAGGGTTCATAACATAAAACAAAAAAGTTTAAGAACCTCTGATTTAAGGACACCCAAGGTTTGGGGGTTTTTGGGGGGGAGGAAGAGAGTGAAAAGACATGGTCCCTACCCTCAGGACCCCTACATCCCAATCTGATTGGTACAAAATCATCTTTTCCACCAAACTTTCCCCTCTTCCTAACTTTCCAATTAGTGTTGGGGGCACCAGAATCTCCCAGTAACCCTGGCTAACAGCCTCAACATCATCCTTGACTTCCTTTCTTACCGCCATATTGAATCTGCTGTCAAGTTCTCTCCTCTGACCTGCCCCCACCCCAGGGCAGGTCCCTGTCACCTCGAACCTGGACTGTTACAATAGCCTGCAGGTGGGTTGGCCTGCTTCAGGGCCCTCCCCACTCCTATCCTTCTCCTGTTCAGCCATCAAAGCGATTTTCCTAAAGCTCAGGTCTAATCATGTCACCTCCCCCTGTTCCATTCAATCAATCTCAGAGGCTTCCTGTTAATTCCAGAATCAAATGTGAAATCCCCTTTGGCTTTTAAAGTCCATCATAGCCTGGTTCCTTATTCCCTTTTATTTACTCTACAATCCTCAAAAAAGTCCCTCCATCTTCTAACTCCTGACATTTTCTCTGCCTTTCCCCCATACCTGGAGTCCTCTCCCTCTTCATCTTTGTCTCCTGGCTTTTCTGGCTTCCTTTAAGTCCCAGCTAAAATGCCATCTTTTACAGGAAGCCTTTCATAACCCTTCCTTAATGTTAGTGCCTTCTCTTTGAGATTAATTGAAATATTTCCTGTAATTTTTCCCATATATATCTCGTAATTGTTTGCACATTGTTTCTCTCATTAAATTGCAAGCTTCCTGAAGGCAGGGACCACATTTGTCCTTCTTTGTACCCCCTGTCTAATAAGCACCTAATATGTTTGTTGACTAAACTTATTGTTCATTCAGTCAGTAAACATTTATTAAGTGCCACTCTGTACCAGGCACTGTGCTAACCTTTAGAAATACAAAAAGAGGCAAAAGACAATTCCTGCTCTAAAGGAGCTTTCAATCTCATAAAATAACAACATGATGTTTCACAGATAACAAAAACACAGGAGGCACTAGAGTTTTCAGACTCCAGCCTCTAAAAGGTTCACTCTTGATCTGGTCAAACAGGCAGACACCTTTGGAGGGGTTAATAATCAGCTTTATTCTAGTCTAGTCTTCTCAAATGGTTGCTGATAATGGGAGAACCAGGCCCTATAGCATTCCCTAATCACCTGGCAAGAAAAGGGGGCAGGGAAACTACCCCTACATGGATGGGTTCAGTTGAGATAGGCACAGTTTATGCAGTCCCCTAAATCCCCTCAAGCCTTAATGGGAAGTGGTCAAGGCACACACAGATTCCCCTGTGGGTTTCCTGTTGTTTCCTCCACTCATTGACCAGTGCCTACTTGCTTTATAGGGCAGTGGACAAAGAGGGCATCTTGCGAACATTAAGCTCACAGGTTAATTCCAAGCAAGCATACATTAAGTCACCCCTTATCTTACTGTGCAGTCTCAGTAAGACTGCCTATTACTATGATTCTAGGAATTACTATCTAGGGTTCTTGGGGCTATTCTGGGAGTTATTATCTTAACACCTGGAAACTAGACATTGCCATGGCCATGGATCCTGAGAAAAGGATAACAAAATCCTCATTATGTAGACATGGAAACAATTGTGTACAAACATACTATTTACAGGATAAATAGGAAATAATTAACAGAAAAAAGACATTAGTATCAAGAGGGATTGGGGAAGGCTTCCTGTAGAAGAGGGGATTTTAGCTGGGACTTAAAGGAAGTCAGAGAAATTGGTAAGTGGATTTGAGAAGAGAAAAAACATTCCAGGCATGAGAGACAGTCAGACAAAATGCACAGTTAAGAGATGGAGGGACTTGTTCATGGAACATCCAGGAGGCCAGTGTCACTGAATCCAAGAGTGTATGAAGGACTTTAAATGGCAAACAGTAATTTTTAAAATTTTTATTCATTTTGAACTTAAAATCAAAAAGTCAAAAAAGGAGACCATCTTGTTGTGCATAATACAACATAAAAAGAAGATTCAATATAAAACTATGAATTTCCATTTCACAGTTTACTTTTTTTGAAAAATTATGTAATACATACTATACACCATTTTCAAAGCTACCCGGTTTTTCTGTGCTTCCTTCTAAGTTTTCTTTTGTTCTCTGCTGTGCACTTTTTTTTCTCCCTATCTTGGCATAGAGAAGGCTACCATTAGACACACACACACACACACACACACATACACACACATATGGCTAAAACCATGCTATACATACTTTTATCAGTTTTCTCTCTGGAGGTAGAGTATTTTGTATTTGATATTGGAGGCAACAGGAAGCCACTGGAATTTACTGAGTAGAGAGGTCACATGAACCAGACATGTGTTTTAGGAAAATCACTTGGGCAGCTGAGTGGAAGATGGAATGGGGTAGGGAGAGACATGAGGCAGGCAGATTGTCCAGCAGCTATTGCAATAGTGCAAGTGTGAAGTAATAAGGTTCTGCACCAGGGTTGGGGCAGTGTCAGAGGAGAGAAAAGGGCTTATTCAAGAGATGCAGCAGATGTGAACTAGACAAGAGAGGCAGTGGAGGTGAAATAGACAAGAGGGGCTTCAGAGATAGTAAAATGGTCAAGAGAGGCTTCAGAGGTGAAATAGACAAGAGAGGTTGCAAAGGTGAAATAGACAAGAGATGCAGCAGAGGTGAAATAGACAAGAGAGGCAGTAGAGGTGAAATAGACAAGAGAGGTTGCAGAGGTGAAATAGACAAGAGATGCAGCAGAGGTGAAATAGACAAGAGGGGCTGCAGAGATAGTAAAATGGTCAAGAGAGGCTTCAGAGGTGAAATAGACAAGAGGGGTTGCAGAGGTGAAATAGACAAGACAGGCTCCAGAGGTGAAATAAAGAAGAGATACTTGGAGGTGAAATAGACAAGAGAGGCAGTGGAGGTGAAATAGACAAGAGGGGCTGCAGAGATAGTAAAATGGTCAAGAGAGGCTTCAGAGGTGAAATAGACAAGACAGGCTCCAGAGGTGAAATAGAGAAAAGATACTTGGAGGTGAAATAGACAAGAGAGGCAGTGGAAGTAAAATAGATATGAAAGGCTGGGAAGGTGAAATAGACAAGAGATCCTACAGAGATGAAATTGACAGGCCTTGGCTTGGATATGGTGGGGAGGGGTGAGAAAAAAGGGAGGAGTCCAGGATGACTCCTTGATTGGGAGCTGGAGGATTGGAAGGATATTGTTGTCCTCCACAATCATATGGAAGTTAAGAGAAGAGGAAGGGTTTGTGGGGGATGATGATGAGTTCTATTTGACTTTATTGAGTTTAAGATGGCTACTGTATATCCAGTCTGAGATGCGTGAAAGGCAGTTGGAGATTCAAGATTCAAAATCAACAGATGAATTAGGGTAGGATAGGTAGATTAGAAGATCATAGGCATGGAGATGGTAATTAAAACCATGGAAGCTGATAAAATCATCAAGTGACACAGTAAAAGAGAAGAGAGGTAAAAGAGGTAGAGAGGTAAAAGAGAAGAGAGCCCAAGATAGAACTCTGTGGGCACTTATGGTTACAAGATGTGACCTGGATGAATATCCAGCAAAGGAGACAGAGAAGGAGCATTCAGAGAGGTAGGAGGAGAACCAGGAGAGAGTGGAATCCTGAAAACTTAGAGAGAAGAAAATATCATGGTGGAGAGAGAGATCTACAGTATCAAAAGCTGCAGGGAGGTCAAGGAAAATGAGGATTGAGAAAAGGCCTTTGGATTTGGCAACTAAGAGGTCATTAGTTACTTTGGAGAGAGAAGTTTCAATGGAATGATGAGGTTAGAAGTCAGATTATAAGAGGTTAAAAAGACAGTGAAAGGAGAAAAAGTAGAGGCACCGAGTATACATGGTCTTTTCAAGAAGTTTAATTAGGAAAGACAAGGCAATATAGGACAATAGTGGGGATCAACTGAGGGTTTTTTCAGGATGGGGGAGACATGGGCATGATTGTATGCAACACGGCAAGAGTCAGGGAAACAGTGGGCAAGACAGAGGGGGTTGTCTGTTGGAGGAGACCAGATGGGATGGGATTGCTCGAACAAACAGAGGGGTCAGCCTTGATAAGGAGTAAGGCCACTTGATCACATGAGAAAGAGGTGAAAGGAGATAAACAATGAACTTGAGTGACAGGAGATGAGGAAGAGGGGAGAAGAAGAACCTCAATTTTTTCTGTAAAATATGAGACAAAGTTCTCAGCTGAGAGAGTGGGGAGAGAAGGAACCATGGAACATTTAAAAAGGGTTTGGAAGGGCCTTTGGAGAGACTGAGTTGATAAGGGAAGTATATTAGGATTGCCTAGGAGCAATGAGGGCCCAGATGAGTTTATATAACATAAATTTGTAGTGGATACAGTGAGACTAGTTGCTTTCAGTAGCATATGTGTCAGAGCAAAGATGATGAAATGATGGGACTGATCCAAGGTTAAGGCTTGGCTAACAATAATTGGTAATATGATAAGGGGGTAGGGCTTCAATAGAGGAAGACAGTATAGAGTCAAGAAAGGAAGAAAAGGAGAGAGTGGCTAATGCAGGGGAGATACCTGAGGAAAGAATGGAGGGGGTCAAGAGACTGGAGATCATGGTGAAGATGAAGGTTAGGGCTATGTAAGGGGAAGCAGAAGGAGAGGTGAAAAATCTATACAATATGGTCAGATAACAGTATTTCAGAATTCTTGAACATAGAAGGAAGGGGAGTGACCCTGAAGCCTGTACCCAAGAACTACCAGGATTTTGAATGGGTAGTAGATATGGATTTGCATGTATGTCTAAGGAAAAGAGGTTACTAGGTGGTGGAATTAGGAGAAGAATCTGGAAATGGCAAGGAGGACCAAAGAAATCCAACTTCCCAGAGCTTCATTTCCTCAATTTTTTGCTTTAAAAAACTGACTGATTTCTCTTGGGACCAGAGACCTGCAGAGTCTTTAGGGCTCCAGACCTCGAGTTCTTTTCAAGGCTCACTGACTCCTGGCTCTCAGTCCAGCTGACTCAATGGCCACTTGGGGGTTAGTGAAAGAGTACTTTCCTCGGAGAGCTAGTAGGGTTAAAGTCCAGAGGGGGTGACGTGCAGAGATTCAACATTGGTTCATTCAGTTAACTTGAGGGTTTTCCTATCCTTTAGAATGAGGAAAGAAAAAGGGGATGACTGAGAGGGGGCAGAAGGACCCAGCGGCTGCCCCGGGCCCTGGCTCAGCTCCACTTTGCTCATCTTGGCTCATCCTAAGTCCCAAAACAGCTAGGCAATCATTCACCAAGTCTGTAGGCACTCTCCTCTCCCTTCCCCTCCAGAGAATCACTTATCAGCCCTAAGCACCTTTGACCCAGGCGACGTAAGGCCCGCCCTTTCCTGCCTTTCTCCTGCCCGGGACATCAGAGTCCGAGCTTTCCTACGCAGTTTCCCCTCCACGAACACCCCCAGACACCCCAGCACCATGTTCTCCCTTACCTCTTGGCTCCCTTCACTGCCCTCTTTGGACTGGGGCTCCAGCTTACTGGACTCCCTCCTGCAAGGTTAGTCACCCATCCACCAGCGTCTTCCTGAGCTCTCTGCCTAGGTATCCTCCCAATCCTCTCCAACTCCCTGGGCTTCCCCCCGGCTTTCTCCATTCCTCCCCCTCTCTCTGTGTCTCTGCCAGACTCCTGGGATGCTCCCATCCCTTCCCATCTCTCTGGGATCCCTGTATAATTCAGAGGTTCTTAATCTCTTGTGTGGCACGACCCCTTTGGTATTTTGGTGAAGCTTGTGGACCCCTTCTCAGAAGAATCTTCGAAATGCACAAAATAAAATGCACAGGAGTACAAAGTATACAACTGTATTTCAATACAGTTACTAAAAAAAAGTGAAGTTCATGGATCCCAGGTTAAGAACCCCTTGTTAAATCTTCTGCAGTTCCCTGGGGTACCCTCTGTATGCCTCTCCCTAGTGCTTTGGGCTTGCCCTAGGTCTTTGTAATTCCTCTGTCCTGGCTCCCCCGTCCCTCAACTTCTCCCTAGGGTCCTGTGTCTACAATTCCCTAGAGTTCCCCCCCAATTCCTCTGAATCTCCCTAAGGTTCCACCATGTCTCTCTTAGCTCCCCTCCTCCATTGTCTCTCCATCTCCTTCCAGGACCCCCTACCCTACCCCCCATTCCTGAATCTCTTCCCCACTCCCAGAAGCAAGTTTCCTTCTCCCTTGCTGCCCCATCTTTGCTTTGTCCCATTCCCTCTCTGCACCCCCTGGTCCCTCCATGTCCAATCTCCCTCTTTGTCTTCCTCGCTCCTTCCCTGAAATCCCTCATTCTCTGTGCCACCAACCCCCCCCCCCCCCAACCGAGGAACTTCATGGGGCTGAACCGTGTCATTGTCTCTCCCCTCTCTCAGGCCTGATTGGAGCCTGTGGAGTCTCTGTTCTTGGCAGTTTCATGAAAATCTATTTCTTCATCTATTGTGTGAAGTGAGTGACCCGTTCTCTTCCCCCTTCCTCCTATCTCTCTGAACTGAGGGCTTGGTTGAGGGCTAAGATAGAAGGAATCGCAGGGGGAGCCCTGAATTATCTGGTAGACATACATCCCAGGAAAAAGGTGGGTTACTGAGTATCTCTCTGGGCTCCAGATTTTCCTATTTTAAAAATTATGTAGTTTGTCTAAGGGGTTCTGAGGGTCCTTTCCAATACTCCCTGGGCTGTAGGCTGACCTGGGACCTGAGCTTTTCCCTCCTATCATTCTGTGCTTCACAGGCTCTGACTGTCTGTGGTTCTGTGGGTCCCTGGGGAGAGGCCTAATGTTTAAGCTTCTACCCCATGAGCTCTCCCTTGCTCCCTGCCACAGTGATCCCAAGAGAAAGAAGGAGAAGGAATACTTACTTTCCCAGTGGGCCCTGCTAGAGCCCTTGCACCTGGTGGGGCTGACTGCCTTCCTCACTGCGGTTGGGGTCCGAGTGGCTGCCCTTGTGGTATTGGAGTTCTCGCTCCGGGGTGTCTCTATGCTACTGACCTTGAACAAGGTGAGACCAAGGGGCTGGAGGTTGGGCAAGGGGCCTTCCCCACTACTGTCAGTGACCTGACCATGTGCTCTAGAGTGTGGAAGGCACTGAAAAGGGGAGGGGAGGGGAACAGAGGGGAAAGCACAGTCCTCGGGAATCCAACCCTATCACTGGAGACTTGGGTGAAGCCTGACCCTGTAAGAAGAGGAATGAACCCCAGCATCCTAGGATGCTGTCCATGTCAAACTGGCATGGTGGGGTCAGCACCTGACCCTGGGCTTGGGGCTGAAAGGACCAGTATGAGCAGCCTTCTAGGCTACGGTTCAGAGGGCACTCCCCTGCATATACAACCTATGGGAAAGATGTCTTACTTGGGTAAAGGGACTGAGGTCCTAAATGGAAGAAGGCCATGAAGTAAGGAGAAATAGAGTTCAATTGAATGAGAACCATGAGACTTAGGACCTGGTTCTGCCTTTAAATCTGTAACCTTGGGGCTCAGTTTCTCCATCTGTACAATGAAGTTGGATTAGTTTATCTCTAAGGGTCCTGAGCACTCTGCCATTCCAGGTTCTAAGAGCCCTTCCTTGCTCGGACATCCTGAGATCTCGAAGTTCTAAGATTCTTTGTTTTTTATGGGCTTAAAGGTTTGAGATTCCACAGGGTGGGCTTTGATGGAGAACCCCAGGCCTGAGCCACCATCCTAACCCTTCTCCCTCTCCCCAACTCCAGAGCTCTGTGGTCCCCGAGTTCCTCCGTCTGTTTCTTCTGTGCCAGTACTCCCTGGGCTGTGGACTGACTTGTGGCTTGAGCTTCCTGCTGGAGGGAGCCCCACACCAAACTCTCAACTTGCTGCTTAGTCTAGGGCTGGCAGGGCTTCTGGCAAGTGGGGCCCGGCGCCTGTACCGCCACATTTGCCATCTCTATGAACTACACAGCCGGGAGCAATACTGCGGAGCCTGCCTGACCCTGCTGGCCAAGTGGCACGATATCCCTGTCCTGCTGGGCCGAGCTCTGCGTGTGGCCTTCCTGGTGGGTGACGTGGCGGCCGTGGCCCTCATCAACCGTGACTTCCTGACCACCTCAGAGGCTGTGCGCTTCTGGACTCCACTTACCATCTGCTATACCTTGCTGGTCATCTACATGCAGGGTGAGGGGTCCTGAGCAGGGTCAGAGGCCAGGGAAGAAGGGAATCCCAAAAGATCTGCAGGGAACACCAAGGGAAGGAATATTGTGGGTTCCAGGAACCTGTGACCACAGGAGGGGGATGGCCACAGACTGTGAGAATAAGGGAGGAAGATTTTTGAGGGAACTCCTCAGGCAGTGACCCTTGGGAGGCAAGAACCACCCAAAGGGAACAAGGGCCGGGGAACAAGGAAAGGCCATGAAAGGGGGAGCCTTGGGAAGATGCTTCTTGTATGGCACATTAGTCATCAGCGTCATCATTTTATATCACTTGAAATTTTATAGTAGGGAGCGTTAATAATAATATATTATTATTAATATTCATTAATATATACTATTATTAATATTTATAACCATCATTTTGATAGCACTTTAAGGTTTATAAAGCATTTTACATTTGATCTTTATAACATCCCTGGGGGGGAAGAGCTATTATCCCCCTTTTACAGATGAGGAAACTGAGTCAGGAAGCAGGTAAGTGACTTGGCCAGGGTCACACAGCTAGTGTCGAAGGCAGGATTTGAACTCTGGTCTTCCTGACTTCAAGTCCAGCATTCTACCCCCTGAACCATCTAGAGAGAGGTGATGGTAGATGCAAGTCACAGAGTGAGAAAAGTGTGGGGTGATACCATCCAATGTGTATCTAAGAGGAGACGCCGGGCAATTTATAAATGGCAATTACTTACAGCTCCTACCTCCTAGGGCTGTTACCCAGGTTGAAAAAGACCACATGTAAAATACTTTGCAAATAAATCTTGAAGTACTCTCCACATTTGAGCTAGAGCTATGACTGTGGGAGGAGAATATTCAGATTAGGTAATTGGAAGCTGGTGGAGGGAGGAAGATGTGGGGCACTCATGTGGAGGAGGGGGTCACTCCTGAGTGAGGAATCCTGGGAGGTCATGAATCCACAAAGAGAGTGGAGAGTGGAGAAGGGGTGGGGACGTCCTCGCTAGGACAGACAGTCACACTGTGCCCTTCACACAGAGGAGCAGCGACAGCATCCGAGCACACAGAGCCAGTACCAGACGGTATTTGTGCGAATGGGCGGCCTCTTCATCCTCCTGCTGACCGTTGGCCGCTGGCTGGACCTCATGGGAGTCTTTATTTCCCTCTTTGGGGAACTCTGGTGTCTGGCCGGTTCTCAAATCCTGCTTGACCTCTGTCAGAAGCAGGTAGGACCTGGGATTCCCCACTCTCCAAAATCCGTCCATGGATGCCACAAACTTTGAATGTTCTCCATAGAGGCAGTCAGCAGTGGGGAGGGAGATGTAGATGAGGAACCCAGGACACTAAGGTGGGGGGGCATGTCAGACCAGCCTGACATGCTCAGCAGTGTTCCCCTGATACCACTAGATGGAGGTGCAATTCCCAAGGATTAGGAGCTGAAGCAGAGGTTCTAGGCCAGGGGTGGGGAACCTGCAGTCTTGAGGCCACATGTGACCTTCTAGGTCCTTGGGTGTGGCCTTTTGACTGAGTCCAGGTTTTACAGAACATACTCTTTAATTAAGGGGATTTGTTACGCGAAGTTTGGATTCAATCAAAGGGCCACACTTGAGGACCTGGAGGGCCACATGTGGCCTTGAAGGCACAAGTTCCCCACCCCTGTTCTAAACCATAGGGTAGTAGTTCTCAAACTGTGTTTTCAGGATCTCTTTACACACTTAAAAATGATTCAGGACCTCTTGAAGAACTTTTATTTATGTGGGCTATATCCATTGATACTTTTTATATTAAAAATTAATATAGTAGTGCTACTTAGTATTATTGTTTTAGGATCATCATTGCTGTTGTTTGGTTGGTTCAGTCATGTCTGACTCTTCATGACCTCATTTGGGGTTTTCATGGCAAAGATACTGGAGTGGTTTTCCAATTTCTTCTCCAGCTCATTTTACAAATGAGAAAACTGACGCAAACAGGGTTAAGTGACTTGCCCAGGGTCACATAGCTAGTAAGTGTCTGAGGACAAATTTAAACTCAGGTCAGGAGGACCAGGACCAGCAGTTGGTGTTCTACCCACAGTACCACCTAGTTGCCTGCATCTTAGCATTATGATAAAAATAGTTTTGTCCTCGTGGACCCTTACTGATCCCCAGACCACACTTTGAGAACCATGGGTAAGGGGAAAACTCCAGAAGACCTAAGTTTGAATTTCAGAATGTTGAACTAGGGGATCAGAAAGACCTGGGGCTCAGATTCAATATCTGATACTAACTATGGGACCCTACGAAGTGACTTTACCTTTCCAAGCTTAACAATTTTCCCATCTATTTAATGGGGCCAGTGATGCAGCCTACCTCAATGGGTTGTTGTGAGCTTTAAATGAGGTCTTATATGCAAAATTCCTGGAGACAGCCAGGTGGTACAGCGGATAGAGCACAGAACCTGGAATCAGGAAGACCCGAGTTCAAATGCAGCCTCAGATACTTAATAACCGTGTGACCCTGGGCAAGTCACTTTACCCTGTCTGCCTCAGTTTCCTCATCTGTAAAATGAGCTGGAGAAGGAAATGGCAAACTAGGATCTTTACTAAGAAAACTCCAAATGGGGTCATGAAGAGTGAGACACTGAATAACAGTAACGAGATGCAAAATGCTATACCTGTTATTGTTGCTTACGATCAGTTATTTTGGGCAGGTTGCTTGCCCTTTCTGTCCCTCAGTTTCCTGCAAAATGAGGGAAGTGAGATTAGATTGTCTCTAAGGTCTCTAAGGTCCTTTCCTTTCTAATCCTGTGATCCATGTATCCAGTTTACTAGACATCTCCTTGGATTTCTAAAAAATTTTTGCTTTCTCCCACCAGTGCCTGGTCCTTCTCCGCTCCTAAAAGTGACCTGAGCTGCTTTGGCTGCCAGGATCATCATGGATTGAGAGTAGGAAGGGAGCTTAAAGATCACCAAGTCCAACCTCCTCATTTTATAGATGAGAATATTAAGAAGCAGAAGAGATTGGATAGCATTAAAGGGAACTGTCTCTCATTCTCTTTTGCTCAGGATTTCTCCCAGATACCTTCTGTAGCAGCACACAATCAGGCGAAGCCAGAAGCTCAACCTCAGCCATACCTCTCCAAAGATAAAGTCCATTCCTAAGACCAGGGTGGCAGAAGTGTGGGCTCTTCTAGGACCTGGCTCCCAATAAGGACTGGCCTGCTGTGGGGAAGCTCTTAGAAGGAAGGAACAGGAGATGTAGCCCTGCTGGGGGGGGCCACCCTGGGACCCTTCTATGGTCCAGAAGGAAGGGGTTCCGTTGATCTGTTGAACGGACTTTTTGGAGATGGCAGAGTTTCCAAATCAGAGCCAGGGCTGGACAAGATGGAGAGAGAGCCCAGCTCAAATCCGGCATTATGGTCCTTGGATCAAGATTAAACTGTTGATCTTATCCTCTGTTTACCCCTTGGGGAGGGGGTTACTGGGGAGCTGACAGTCCTCTCTGGCCTCCCTTCCCTGTCCCATAAGAAATAAAATATTCAGACCCTTCCCACAGTGCATTATCACAGAGCCCTTTCCAGTTCAAATGTTCTTGGAGACCATCTAGGGCAGATGTGGGGAACCAAAGTCCAGAGAGAGCAGATGACTTGTCCAAGGTTACACAGCCAGTTGGTGGAAGAGTAGAACTTGCAGACTGGCTGCAGAGGGAGAGGAGCTGAACCTAGAGATGAAGAGATGCCTCCTCCCCCACGCCCCACAGAAATGTATGAGTAATGTAAGATAGGTATAGCCTGAGTGTAGTTATCATTTACAATGTGCCCAGCACCATGGGGAATACAACCAAATCTCTAAGTTGGACAGGTCCTCAGTGGCTTCCTAGTCCAACGTCTGAGCAGAAATTCCTTCTATAACATCTCGGATAAGTGTAATCTAGCCTTCACTGGAGGACCTCCAGGAATGAAGAATTCATCCATCTCTTTGGAACAGCTCTTATTATCAGGAAATCTTCCAAATCCTCTGCCATTTCTTCCTGCTTAGTCCTGTCTTGCCCTATGGGCCCAAGAAGAACTAGTCATAATGAAAAACTCCATCATGGTAACAGCTGTCCCAAACTGGAGTGGCGGGGTGGGATGGGTCACCCTCTGTAGAAAACTCAATGTCACACTGTATGACTGGCTTCTTGGTCCACTAGGTTGTCGAAGGAATTCTTGAACTAGATGACTGCTAAAGAAAGACCCTAGCAATTCTGAGAATATCTGTGAGGTCAAACCCTTCTTCCAAAGGACAACCTTTCAAATGCTTAAAGAGATCCACTGTTCCCTCTCTGAGTTTTCCTTATTTCAGACTAAATGTTCCCAGTTCTTTTAGCTATTTCTCATGTCATGGGTCCTTCTCCATTCACATTTTTCTGTACCAGCTGGACTCTTGACACATACACACATACAGTTCTCTGGATGGAGTCTGACGAGGGCCAAGAACATAGTGGTCGTGACCTCCCTAGTCCCGGACACTATTCCTCACTACAGACTGAACTCCCATTTTTGGACACTGTATCACACTGTTGACTCATTGACTGGCTTAAGGAACTAAGGGTTGGTTCATTTGGAAAGACGAAATGTAGACAAATGAAAACTGAATTTCTGTGCCTTACTCTGTGACTAATCAAGGCCTTATCTGGTGGCAAAGCCTTTAGAATTGGCAGTAAGCAGTCAGGATTAGCAATGAGTCAAATAAGAAGCTGCCTTGGGCACAGTGAAGGATGCTTATTTATATTCACTTTTTTTAAGTTCTTTTTTTTCTTTCTGATTTGAGAAAGAAGAGGCAATGAGTCTGAATGGGTAGAGTACTGGGCTCAGACTCAGGAACACTTGGGTTTGAGTCCATCCTCTGACATACACTGGCTGTGGGCAAGTCATTTAACCTCTCAAGTCTCTAGGCCACTCTCTAACACCATAAATTGTAAGGATGGTGCCAATCTACAATGGAGTTACCTACATCAATAGAATTACTGGTATAGCTCCTATCCACTATCCTTCTCCCCTCCCCACAGTTTATTGATGCCCATCTCCCTTTTTTTGTGTTGATCTTTTATTTGTTTTAATAGTATTTTATTTTTTCCCCAATTACAAGTCAATACAATTTTTAACATTCATTTTTACAAGATGTTTTCAGCTTTTTCTCCCTCCGTCTTCCTAAAATGGTAGGCAATTTGATATAGATTATATATGTGCAATCATATAAAACATATTTCCATATTAGTCACAGTTGAGAAAGAAGAAACAGACCAAAGAGGAAAAAATCATGAAAAAAGAATAAAGTACGTGAAAAAGCATGCTTTGATCTGCATTCAGAGTCCATCAGTTCTTTATCTGGATGTGGATAGCATTTTCTTTCGTGAGTCCTTTATACTTGTCTTGGACCATTATGTTTCTGATAAGAGATGACTCATTCAGAAAACAAGAGATATGTAAAATAGATGCCTTCTAAACTCATAGTCTTTAAGCTAAAACTGATTAAATCACTAGGGCAGGAGACAAGCAGAATGGCATGTAGGCTTGCAGTTTCTGTCTATAAATACTGGGGCCCTCAGATCAATAAATGGAGTTGGTCTATTTTCTCTTGCCTCCCGGGTCTTTTTTCTTCTAGCTGTGTAGAGACGCAGGTCATCTGCTACATCTAGCTCCTGAGCAGGGACATGGTCCAGGAAAGGGACTTGTCTTTCGGTGATAGTGGCCCCATGGAAAGGAGCTCCAAGTTGTGACAAGGTAACTAAAGTAAGGGGAAGCCTCGAAGAACCCCTGCGGGGGCATTTCACTTTATCTGAGGTTTATGCTGGCACAGTAAAATCTCATCAATTATAGGCTTACGGGGAGAACTTACTGTGTTAACAGAGTCAAAAGGCAGATTCTGTTCATAAGAGATCAACAATGCGGTCAGATACTTTTTAAGGGCAGAAATACTCAGGCAGAAGTGGTTGTGGAGAAGGAAGGTGGGAAAGAAGAGGTGGATTCCTGGTCAGAGGAAGCCTCAGCACCCCTGGAACCCTCGGCTCCCACAGAACCACTGCCATTCTATACTCATCCAGAAACCCCAGATCCCATTAACCCAGGAGGAGTTGCAAGAGAATTCACCCCTCTGCATTTTAAATTTTTACAGGAATTAAAACAAAGGGCAATCAATTATGGACCAAGTAATCCTTACATTCAGTCTCTTCTAGACAGCATTTCTCAGACAGCCCTACTCCCCACTGATTGGTGTAATTTAGATAAAGCCATTCTTGAAGATTACTTAATGTGGAAATTTGAATTTCACAAAGTATGTTTGGAACAAAGTAAAAGAAATCAAGCCATAGGTCTAATTTGTGCAGAGGATTTCTGACAATCTTTTCTCGGTTTTTTGAATTCTTTTTTATTGTCTATATATGTATTCTGTCTCTATGTTCTGTGTGAGTGTGTTTGTGTGTTAATCTTTTTCCCACATTTTCTCTTTCCTTCCTCCTTGTCCCTTCTCTCTGATGACTGCAGCATCAGGGAGGAGTATGGGAGAAAGAGAGAAATTAATCTTTTAGTGCTAAAGGCAGTTTCAGATAAGGTATACAAGGAAATAATGCATGTGCAGTTTTACGGAAAGCATAAAAGTTTTGGAAAGTTGTTGGTAAAATTCTCTCTCTCTTTCTGCCTTCTAACCTTGGCCAGGTTGTGAAGGTGGAGAGAAAGACAAGAACTCGGGGAAGCTTTTTCCCTCATCAGAGAGGTAGGCTGACTAGCATTTTAATTATCTCATGCCTTACCTAAAAGAGAAGTTTTTGTGTAATGGGAAATAACCAAAAAGTAGTTATTCTGGTCATATTTTAAGTGAAACATGTCACTCCTAATTGGATGTTTAAGACAGGTCAAAATTTGTTATTAATTGGCACTAAGGCAAATTGGAAAAATGCATAGATCTGAAAAAGACACCTCAGCAGAGATAAAGCTTTTGAACCCTCCAGTAGAACAGAGGGGAACGTGGTACCACTGGATGGTTGTCCAGAAGTCTCTTGAATCTTGATAGATTCAAAAGCCTTCTTTCATGGACACAGAAGTAAAATTTACTTGAGTAAAAGGTAGAACCATTAAGTTTTTTTTGCCCTGCAGTCCCAACTCATCATCCAGCTAGGACTATGGTGAATTTTAACTCTTATCATCCAAGATTAGATCAAGGGAAGAGAATGCTAAAGAATAGTAAGGAATTTAACTTACCCTCCCTGAGGGTAGTGTTGGGTCATAGCAGTATGAAATCACAAGCCAATCAGCCCCTACATTTAGTAATCCCAGTCTTCTATTAATATTTATATGTGATGATTTGGAAATGTAATTAAAGACACCTAAGGTTCACTATTTGTGTTACTGTTGTGCTTTTAAAGTGTTATAGTCTTGTATTGTAAAAATTGAATAACCCTTGCAATCCAGAAACAGTGTTAGAGAAACCAATTTCTAATCTGAATTTTGTTGAAACTAAAAGATGTTGGGAAAATTATGTAAAAATTTAAACTTTATCAGTCCGGCTAACCTTGTTTTATAATGTTTTGGTTTTTGTAACTGTCATTTAGAAAACGAGATATTTTTCACCTTTGCCTGTTAAGGAAGTTTCAGTTAAAATGATTTGGCTATCATTTTAAAAGTTGTATTGAATGAAGACTTTATTTTGATCTGCCCATTCAGAACAGTCCTTCTGTATGCTTGGGGGTTGGCAGGTATACGTGTGGTACCAATCGCCTTTATTTTGTGAAATTGCTAAGGCCCCTAGGAAACCATTCCTGTAGGACAGTCATCAACCCTTGTAAGAAACTTGATTGGCTTATGCAAATTATAAACAATGAATAGGACTTGCCCAGAAGTTGTAATAAATGGAGAGGATTTTTGGCAATTGGTTTTTACAGGGACAAGTTTTAAATTTGAAAAGGAAAAATCTTAATGGAATTCCCTTATGCATATGAGTCCTGATAAGAGAGCAAGCAAGAAGCATTGTAGTAACATCTTGTCCACATTGCATTCCGTTTTTGCCAGCTCCATCAAATACATCCATCAATCTAAGAGGATGCAATCCTCTTGAAATATGGCAAATGGATGTCACACATCCCAGAATTTGGAAAGAATAAATACCTTCATGTGACTAGACACATATTCAGGTCATGCTATTGCCACCCCACTGACTGGGGAATCAACAAAATTTGTTATCAACCATCTGTTTAGATGTTTTGCAACTCTTAAGTATTCCATAAATTATAAAAACAGATAATGGTCCAGCTTAAATTAGTCAAGCCTTTACTAAGTTCTGTCTGTCATACAGAATACAGCATAGAACTGGCATCCCATGTAATCCTACTGGTTAAGCCATTGTAGAACGTCACAATCATGACATAAGAACTCTCCTCCAAAAACAAAAGAAAGGGGGAGAAGGCAAAAGAATAAGGAGAAGAGTTGACATGGTGTTGTGTACCTGACACGAGCTAGAAAGGGGCTTATGCCTGCTCAAAAATTTCAAAAAGGCAAAACACACCTCAGTGATTGGAAAAAAAGTGAAGGTGAAATGGAACAACACAAAGACAGGCCCTGTGTTAACATGGGATGGAGGGGGGCAGGGTGTGCTTGTATTTCCACAGGAAATGGTGAAGAAACAATCTGGATACTGGAAAGAAACATCCGACCTCTGCCATACATTGGAGAAGATAAGGATTCAGGAAAAAAGAAGAAGCCAGGATCATCAGACTGACAGGACAATGAAGACACTCATTCTGTTTCTAGGCACTCTCCAACTGACCACTGCAGCAGAAGGAACTGCTTTTTTGTACATATGGACTTTTTGTACATAATCCACCTTGGGTTATGGGTGGTGAAATGGGGAGGGAAGATAGAGGAGGTAATTATGGTAGCATATGGGTCTAAGGTTCTTGGGAAACAAATTGATACAGATAGAATTTTTGCTTTTATGATTGGGAAATAACATGCTTTAATTGTGCTATCACTGAATAGCATTATATCTCTAATTATGTGTCCTAGGTTTGCTTTAATGCCTATCAAAAGTAAAAGCTGGTATGTCTGTATCTGATCAAACTTTTAATCAGTTAATGTTGAAAGTAAGACAGAAAAGATGTATAAGTTGCATTATTTTAGGCATTATAAACTTTGTGGCATCACTGGCTTCCTCTGTATCAATTGGTTTATCCCGTACATACAGTTTAATGGGATACTTTAAGGGAAACTATTGTGGTGGGAAACAAAGTTGATGTTTTTGAAACAAGATTGTTCATAAGATGTGATTATCGGTTCATTTCCATTTGTGTTACTCCTGTCCATTATAATACCACCATACTTGATTTATAGATCATGCTTCCGAGGGAAATCGACCCCCAAGAAGCTGCAAGCACGATTTGGGATTATGTTGCTAATACAAATCCCTTTGCATCCCTGTTCCATTAGCTTATATCTATATTACCTCTATCCCTTTGTTTCTGTGTATGGCCACCTATTCATAGGTGCCTTCTCTCTCTTGGGTAAGCTTTTCAAATCCAATTACCTTATCTCTGGTTACAATAAAATAAAGGGGAAATTGTTGATGGCCGGGGTGGAGTACGGTTGACTAGATCTGGATAGACCTTCAGGGAAACTGTTCTTTGAGATTGTGCTCATTATCATCTGGAATGCCTCTCCATGCCCCACAGATGTTGCTATCTTCATGAGACAAACAAGAGAATTACAGAAAACAAGGGATATGTAAAATAGATGCCCTCTAAGCTCACAGTCTTTAAGACAAGACTGATTAAATCACTAGGGCAGGAGACAAGCAGAATGGCATGTAGGCTTGCAGTTTCTGTCTATAAATACTCGGACCCTCGGATCAATAAACAGAGTTGGTCTATCTTCTCCTGCCTCCCAGGTCTTTCTTCTTCACCCCATCACTGAGCCATGTAGAGACACAGGCCATCCGCTAGTCATTCCCTCAAATTCACCTTATACCTGTACCCTCTATGTATATTCCTTCCACCTGTACTCAATAGTAACTGTTGCTCTTGCCCTCCTAGCTGGATTTACTTTTTTTTTTCTTTTTCTCATTAAAGGGATCATTCCCTCAAGGTCTATTCCTTGAATGTACATTACCTAATTCTAAGTGAGTACCTGAATAGGCCAAGGTCTCCCATTGCATCCTGGGCCTTCTCCAGGCAACCTGATGAATATCTGGTCACTGGATCCAGATAGCTCAGGAGGGAAAGTGAGATTGATAACCTTGCACAACCCTCTCTCACTCAAAACAAAGTCAAGTGCATGTCATGTCATCATTTCTCTGATGTCATGGTCTTCTTTGAAAACAAAGGATGAACACAGACAAACAGACAATTAGTGGTATAATTTTTAAGAACTGCAAGTCTCATCTTCCCATGTACGGATGTAAATAGTCCAGCTCCATTTAATCCCTTGTGTTGTCTAGTCCTTTTTTACGCTTCTCTTGGGTTTTGATTTGGGAGATCAAATTTTTATTCACTTCTGGTCTTCTCCTTAGGAAAGTTTGAAATCCTTCTATTTCATTGAATGACCTGTTTTTATCCTTTGAAGTATGCTTAATTTTTGCCAGGTAAGGGATTCTTGGTTGTAGTCCTAGCTCCTTTGCCTTCTGGAATATTATGTTCCATGACCTCCAGTCCCCCAGTATTTGAATTGTTTCTTTCTGGACGCTTGTAGTATTTCTTCCTTGACTTGATAGTTCTGAACTTTGGCTATGATGTTCCTTGGAACTTTTATATTGGGCTTGCTTTCCTGAGGTGACCAATGAATTCTTTTAATGCCTATTTTCCCCTCTAGTTCCAGGATGTCAGGACAGTTTTCCTTGATAATTTCTTGCTGTCCAGGTTCTCCTTTTGATTATGGCTTTCAGGTAGTCCAATTATTCTGACATTGTCTTTCCTGGATCTATTTTCCAGGTCAGTTGCTTTTCCAATGAGATATTTTACATTATCTTCTATTTTCTCTTTCTTTTGAATTTGGCTGATTCTTGATGTCTTATAGAGTCATTAGCTTCCACTTGCCCAATTCTAACTTTTAAGGAGTTATCTTCAGTTAGCTTTTGTATTTCCTTTTCCATTTAGTCAATTCTGCTTTTTAAGCAGTTAATTTCTTTTTCTAAGCTGTTGACTCTTTTTAAAATAATTTTCTTGCATCATTCTCATTTCTTACCCCAATTTTTCTTTTACCTCTCTTATATGATTTTCAAGCTTCCTGTTGAGCTCTTCCATGAATTCTTTCTGGGCTTAAGACCACTTTCCATTTTAATTTGGGGCTTTGTATGCAGGTATTTTGACAGTGTTGTCCTATTCTGAGTTTGTGTCTTGATCTTCCCCACCTCCATAATAATTTTTTATAGTCAGATTCTTTTTTTGTTTTTTTTCCTCATCTTTTTTGGTCTTTTTCATTTTAAAAAAAAATTTGAACTCTGCTCCTGTGGTGGAAGGGGCACTGTCTCAGACTTCTTGTGCCAGTATCTGTAGGCCCTGGCTGTTTACTTGGTGCTGCATTGATGTTGCCTGAGACCTACAGGGGACCCTTGTGTCTGGTGCTGCACTGAGAGCATGGGCACTGCTGAAGGCCTTAGGGGTCTGGCAGCTTACCTGGTGCTGAGCCAGGGTCCTAGTGGGAGTGTTTCTGTTTCCCCAGGGCTATTCATGTGGTGATCTAGCCACTGGTGTCTGTCTGTTTGCCCAGGGCTATGCTGAAGTACATAGTGGTTCTCAGAACTGGAGACTGCTCATTCCCCTGGCTATGTTGAGGCATGTAGGAAGTCCTGGTGTTAGCATTTGTCTGTTCCATCAAACTGGGGCTCAGGATCTCCCACTGGTTTGCTGATATGAGGCTTGTTGCTGGCTTCCTGTCCTAGACTGTACTCTGCTTTTGAGTGGGATAGATCTTTTCTGCCAATCTTTCAAGTATCTTAGACTCAAAGATTGTTTCACCCCATCTTTTTGTTGTTCCAGGATTTTATAGTTGTTTGGTGAGTTATGTATATTGGTGAATATAGGTAAGTTATAGCAATTTATTGCTTACATCACCATGTTGGCTCCTAGAATTTTCATTTCTTTTTTTAAAACTGTATTATCACTTCTCAATGACTTTCCCTCTCTTGGCCTGCTTCCTTCCCCCTCTACTCCAGCCAAATATGAGAAAATATGCTTCATTCCATACCTCTGAGTTGAGTGGGAGCAGAGGCTTCACTATCTGACCCCTAGAGTCCTGCTTGGATACTAAGTTGTTCAGGGTTCTGATGCTTCTTAATGTTGTTTTCACATTGTAATCACTGTGTAAGTTTTCTGGTTCTGCTTACTTCCCCTTGCATCAGTTCATTCAAATCTCCCCATGTTTCTCTGACTTCTTCAAATTTTGTAAGGTGTATCAATATCCCATTTATTCATGTACCATCAGTTTTTCTTTCTCTATTCTCTGAATAGAATTTTTCATCATGAGTCTTTTGGAATTATCTTGGATCATTGTATTACTGAGAATAGTTAAGTCACTCACAGTTGGTTATCATACAGCATTGCTATTACTGTGTACAATGTTCTGCTGGTTCTTCTCACTTCAATTTTAATCAGTTCAGATAAGTCTTTTCAGGTTTTTTTTTTTTAATTAGCCTGTTCATCATTTCTTATGGCACAGTAATATTTCATTACAGAGCTCACATTCTTTTTTAGAAAATAAATTTTTATTCATGCCTTTTGTTCTGACATCATCATACTCTTTGCCAATATCACTCCATTTCCTCTCCTCTCCCCCCCGCAACAATGAGTCATCCCATATAACTAATAGTACAATTTTAAGGACCAAAAAAATAAGAGAAAGAAAGAAGAAAAATCCAGTAGAACTGATTAATAGATTGAAAAAGTCAAAACATGAGTGATGTACACTTGTGGACCTCCCACTTCTGCAAAGGGATGGGAGTGTATTCACATATCTCTTCTTTCTATTCTTTATAATTTTGCAACATTCACTTTTGATTTGTCTTATCATTCTTTTCATTTGCAATTCTGTAGTCATATATATACGTCATTTTCCTGGTTCTACTTACTTCATTCTGCATCAATTTATATAACTTTGCCCATAATTCCCTGTATTCATCATACTGGTCATTTCTTATGACACTGTAATATTTCATTACACCAGGTTCCATAATTCCCCAACTGATGAATGTTTACTTTGTTTCCAATTCTTTGCTATCGCAAAAAGTGTTGTCATAAATATTTTGATCAATATGGGGACTTTCTTCTTATTGATGGCCTCCTTGGAACATATGCCCAGTGATATCACTAGGTTAAAGGATATGGACATTTTAGTCATTTTATTTGCATAATTCCAAATTGCTTTTCAAAATGGTTGTACTGATTCACAGCTTCACCAACAATGATCCAGTGTGCCTATTTTCCCCCAACTTTTACTATTCTCATCATTCCTCATCTTTGCCAATTTGGAAGGTATAAAGTGAAACTTCAGAGTTGTTTTAATTTTCATTTTTCTTATTATTTAGTGATCAGAAGTATTCTTTCATGTGGTCATTAATAGTTTGCAATTTGAGAACTGATTGTTCCTATCCTTTGACTACTTATCTATTGGGGAAGGGCATATAATGGCATATGTGTGTGTATTTATGTGTGTATGTAAACACACACACACATACATACTGTATATCTGTTATTTGGTTATATACCTTGGATACCAAGCCCTTACCAGATAACTTTGATTCAAAGATTGTTTTTCCCATTCAAGCATTTCCCTTCTTTATTTTTATATGATTAATTTTGTCTGTACAGAAGTTTTTCAGTTTTGTGTAATCAAAGTTATCTACTTTTATCTTTTCTAATTGTCTGTATTCCTTTCTTTGTTAAAAAAAAATATATATATCCCACCCATATCTGTGAGAAGTAAATCATCTGTTCCTCTCCTAAATTTTTTATGGTATAATCTTTAATATTAAGATTAAGTATTCATTTAGAATGTATTATGGCCTGTGGTGTAAGATGTTGGTGTAAGCCCAATTTCTGCCGGACTATTTTATAGTTTTCTTAGCACAGGGAGTTCTTTCCTAAATAATTGATGTTTTATTTGATCAAATCCTGGGTTACTGACTTCTCTTGCTTCTGGTCATTGGGGTTTTTTTAAGTCTTGTTTAGCTCTATCATACCAAATAGCCCTGGGGACTGCTGCTTTATAATATAGTTTGAGGTTTAGAAGTGATATTTCCCTGGTCTCTACTTCTTATTATTTCCCTTGTATTTCTCTTGATATTCTAGATCTTCTGTTTTTCCAAATGAATTTTTTAATCAAGTTCTATAAAGTGTCCCCTGGGGATTTGATTGGCACAGCATTAAAAGTGCAAATTAACTTTAGGTGTTTTGTCGCACTCCCTTTCCAGTGGGGGAAATAGAAAGTAGTACAACTTTGTATATTTTTGTATATTTTGGGGAGACTACATTTGTTATTTCACTGATGTACATAATCCCTTCCATAAATGTAGATCAGCAGCTCTTCTGCAACCTATATAATCTTAGTTTCCTAAGACACCAAGAGGTTAAGTAGATTTTCCCAGGTTCATAGAGCCAGTATGTGTCAGGAGCTAGACTTGAACCCAGGTCTTGAGTCAGAACTTGAACGTGACTATGAGGTTAACTACCTACTACTCCAGGGGTACTTAAACTTTTTGGTAGTTGGATCCCCTTACACTCTCCTTTTTTAAAGGCAGTCAGAGTTAAGTGACTGGCCCAGGGTCACACAGCTAGTAAGTGTCTGAGGCCAGTTTACATCATGACTACTGTGAAAATATGTTTAATATGAATGCATAAATAGAGCCTATATCAGATTGCATGCCATCTTGGGGAGTGGGGAGGAGACGGAGGAACAGAAAATTTGAAACTCAAAATCTTACGGAAGTAAATAATTAAAAATAATTTTTTTTTAAAGTCAACAATAAGATTTTCAATGGTTTGAGTTGGTGCTATCATGCGCCTGCATTCTGCTCAAGCTCCTGAGTGATTAGTGAGTTAGCCTAGAATCTGTAGTGGGGCCCTGAATCTGTAAACAATGTTTTTCCTTTTTTTCCATTTGAACTTTGTGCTGAACATTCTTTTTGATAGTGGCAAACACCTTTGACAAGTAATTGTCTCCCTGTTCTTTGCTTCATCTGACAATAATCAGGTGGTCATTGAACACATCTATCTGGTATCTTTTAAGGAATTTTGACACAATGCCTGACATGTAGCAGTTACTCCTTGAGGGCAGGGACTGTCTTTTTGCCTCTTTTTGTATTCTCAATGCTTAACATAATGCCTAGCACATAGTAGTTACTTAATAAATGTTTATTGATTGACTAATAAATTCTTGTTTATTTAATTTTTACGAACCTGAGGTCTATGAACTTGTTTTTTAATATGTTAACTATATTTCAGTATAATTAGTTTCCTTTGTAATCCATTTTATTTTATTTTATGCACTTGGCAGTATTATTTTGAGGAGTTCAGAGGCTTCACTGGACTACCAAAGGGGCTCCTGATACAGAAAAAGATTAAGAACCTTTGCTCCAAGGCATCATTTTATTCTCCAGGTTAAAATGTTATTTTTATAGTTGTCAAAAAAATAAGCAGTGAGAATAAAAATAATATTTTTCATAGTCATAAAAATGGAGTAGGATTTTGTATTTGATGCGGTTTTCAGTCAGTTGCGTGACTGTAAAGGGGTGTTCTGTTGTAGAACATCAAATAAGGAAGTCTTCATCAAGGATGCCATTGATAGGTGTGTAGATTATTCTTATAAAAAGGTCATAGAGCTGGGAAAGTAGATACATAGGCAAGTAGTTATTGATTACCTTTTTTGTTAATAATAAATAATTCATATCAAGGAGGCAGTGTGATATAGGGGTTAGAGCCCTAGACTTAGAGTGAGGTTAAAATCCTATTTGTTTCACTAGTTGTATGACTGGACAATTCATTTAATCTTTCTTGATCTCAGTTTCCTCAGCTCTGAAATGAGGAGGTTGAATTGCATGTTCTCTGAGGTCACTTCCACTCTAAATGTAAGATCCTGTGATCCTATCTTTCTCTCTCCGATATCTTGAGAATTGATCTTTCAATGCCCACAAAATGTATCCCCTCTAGCAAGGAGTTCCTGTGTATATGCTTGCTCTGTCACCTATTCTCCTCATCTTTGTTTTCTTTAGTACCACCTCTATTCCCTGAAGCAGAAAATTAGGGACTGTGATGCTAGAGTCCAAATAGAAAGGTCTTACTGCCCTTGATGGAAGGAGGGATTTGTTACATAATCTTGACAGATATTTTGCATTTTTTTTTTTTGCTTATCATCCTTCTTTGAGTGTCATCATTGAAATTTCTCAGAAAGATCTGCTTTAATTGGGTTTCTTGCCAAGTTTTCTGCAAGCTTGGTCTTTCTCTCCATCAATTCTCATTCTTTTGCAAGATGATATTATTCATAAACTTCAAATATCCTCCTCTATAAGGTCTTACAAATAAGTTTTCATTCTCAAATGGTATTGTCTCTGACTGCCCCACTCTCTTCTGAGCAAGGAGGTTAAGTGTTTTCTGGCTGAAATCCTTTCCAAGGCCTTGGCAAATGGTTTGTAGCAATTAAACTTCCTTAGGATGTGATGAGTGTGTGTGTGTGTGTTGATTTATATCTGTTCTTTTATCCATTTCCCATTTTTCAGAGTCAATAGTCTGTTCAATTAAATCAGGTTGGAGTTATTTTCATTGTATGCCATATCTTCATTTTTAATATTCAAATTCAATCTTTGCTTTATTGCCATATAGGTAACTGTTTCCTGTCAATTTCATTTTTTGTGATGCTATATGGTAGCATAGACTCTCCTTGAAGGAAAAATTGTTTATAGGAGTGAAGTTTTTGTGTAGCATACAAGCCTCTTCATAGACTCTCCTTGAAGGAAAAATTGTTTATAGGAGTGAAGTTTTTGTGTAGCATACAAGCCTCTGGACTCTTTTATTTCTTAACTTCTTGATTTAACATTTTCTTGCATCCTCACCTTTGTTTTAAAATCATCAAGTATTTAAGTCCTTGCTGTTATTTGGAGGATTACTTATCAAGTTCTTTATAGAATTTCTGTGCAATTAAACTGCAGTTATTTCATGGTGGTCTTTTTACAATTTGGTGGTTTTGGGGGTTTTTTTACAATTTTACAGTCATAGTGGTCTCTGTAATATGAGATAACCAATGGTCCTGTCAAATGTTTTTTATTACCTTTGGGCTCATTATTTGTCTCTCCAAGGAGGACCTATGAAATAGCCTCCCATTTAAAAGAATTTTCTTTTGTCTCCTATTTTAATTTACAGTAAGAATGTCTAGATCTCCATTCTTCAGTTCCTCTACGAGTAATCTTCTTATTGGCCACTAGACAAAGTTCTCATATTTATAGTGCTAATAGCTAAATTAATGTTTAAGACATTCTAAAAACTATACAGCATTTAGCAACCTCTAGCCCACTTTTTTCTTAGCAACCTCTAGCCCACTTTTTAAAAAAAGGTTTTGATGCATTCCATTTTGACAAAGACACTTCTTGACACAACATACGTAGACAAAATACTGATTAGTTTGTCCATTGCTAATAGAAAAGAGGAGTAACTCCTTTAATATAGACCATGCGGCACTAATGCTGACTTTTGTAATTGACCTGAAATTTGTTGTCCTTCCACATTGACTTCATTTGCAACCATTGTATGTCTCCCATGTTTCTCTGCCTTCTTCATATTCATCATTCCTTATGACTACTTCATACCCCTTTTCCTGTTCTGCCATAGATGCTTAAGAAGTGTAAAGTATCTATGCAGGACAGAGGACCATTTTGTATTTTTCTTTGTTCCATGCATTGCCATGCCCAAGAATGCATCACCAAGTATCCAATAGTACTGTTGATGGAGCTTCTCCATACTTGCTCAGATTATTTCTCAAGGATTAGTCACAGTTGATTGCTGGAACTATACTCTAAGTCTTTCCAACGTGGTAGAACTTGCCACAGATGGAATTGCACTAGTAATTCGGAGAATCCAGGTCCATGATATGATGATTGGAATTGGGCATTGGGATAGAACATGGTAGATGGTACCTGCTTATCATGCCAGAAATCCAACTAAATATTCAGGTAATATGTATTAAGTATCCATTCTGTGAACACAGATAGACAAAAGAAAAAATGGCACAGTTTGTGTTCTTAAAGAGCTTATTTATATTCTATTTATATGGTTATACATTGCTATATTGTACAATGTAGAGCATAGTTTATATGGGGCAAAAGAAGATCCTAACAAAGACTAGAGGAGGACTGATTGAAGAAAAGAGAACTTTCAACTGAGCTACATCTTCCTTGAAGATGAATCTCAGAACCAGAACAGAAGAAAGAATGTATATTTATGGAGGGGAGGGGTAGCTGCCATGAAAATACAGGGGCAAGAGACCACAGAATAAGATCAGGAAATAAATAGTCCTGTTGGAAAAGACTGGAGTTTTTGAAGGAGAGAAAACAGAGCTATAAGTACCAGTTTTGACACTCAGGACAAGAACTATCCTAACTTCAAATCTATTTTGAAATTCATTATGTAAAAATAAAATAAGTTATTAAGACAAATTCAGGGCAATCAGTTATTTTAGAGACTCACAGATTCCTTTTTACAATCAAGAAGCATTCATTGAGGGGCAGAGTAGAAAGATGTGCAAACTCTAGCTCTTCCCCCTCAGCCCATAAAATACCTGTAAAAAATGACTCTCAACAAATTCTAGAGCAGCAGAAGCCACAGAACAACAGAGTGAAAAAGATTTATAGCCAAAGGTAACATGGAAGGCCAACAGGAAAAGTCTATCACACAGGACACAGAGTGGAGCAGAGCCCAGGCCTGGCCACGTGGCACTGGGAGGAACAGGACTGGAACAGTCCTCCAGGGAAGAATCCCCAGCAGCAGAGCGTCTCAGATCCCTCAACCCACAAGTGCCAAAGAAAACTTCAAAGGTCAGTGAGAGGGCTTTCCCAACTTGGCAAGAGGGGCGTAGAGTCCCCTAGCACTAGCCCCAGGTGGTGGCAGCAGTGGTGGCCACAGCTGCAGCATCCATTTGTGAAACACTCCACTTAAAGATCCTGGGGGAATTGAGCAGTTGAGCTGAATCTCAGTCCTGAGCTTGGTCCTGGGGGGAGGAGGAGCACTAGTACCCCCCTCTTGACAAAAGACTCAGAGGTCAAGTAACTGCCTGGGAAAATGCCCAAAAAAAGGGAAAAAAGTAAGACCACAAAAGGTTACTTTCTTGGTGAACAGGTATTTCCTTCCATTCTTTCTGATGAGGTAGAACAATGCATACTGTCAGAGGAAGTCAAGGCTTCTGCATACAGTACCTCCAAAATAAATATGCGGTGGTCTCAGGCCAGGGAAGGGCTTGAAAGGAGAATCAATAGCTTGCTAAAGGAGAACCAAAAAAATGCTGAAGAAAATAACACCTTTAAATATAGGCTAACTCAAATGAAAAAAGAGGTCCAAAAAGTCAATGAGAAGAAGAAGGCTTTAAAAAGCAGAATTAGCCAAATGGAAAGGGAGGTTCTAAAGCTCACTGAAGAAAATAGTTCTTTAAAAATGAGAGTGGAGCAGATGGAAGCTAATGACTTTATGAGAAACCAGAAACATTACAAAAACCCCCCCCAAAAGAATGAGAAAATAGAAGATAATGTAAAATATCTCATTGGAAAAACAACTGACCTGGAAAATAGATCCAGGAGAGACAATTTTAAAATTATAGGACTACCTGAAAGTCATGATCAAAAAAAGAGCCTAGACATTATCCTTTATGAAATTGTCAAGGAAAACTGCCTGGATATTCTAGAACTGGAGAGCAAAATAAATATTGAAAGAATCTACTGATCACCTCCTGAAAGACACCTGAAAAAAAAACTCCCAGGAATACTGTAGCCAAATTTCAGAGTTCCCAGGTCAAGAAGAAAATATTGCAAGCAGCTAGAAAGTAACAATTTGAGTATTGTGGAAATACAATCAAGATAACACAGGATCTGGCAACTTCTACATTAAGGGATTGAAGAGCTTGGAATAGGATATTCCAGAAGTCAAAGGAACCGGAATTAAAACCAAGAATCACCTACCCAGCAAAACTGAGTATAATACTTCAGGGGAAAATATGGTCATTCAATGATATAGAGGACTTTCAAGCATTATTGATGAAAAGACCAGAACTGAATAGAAAATTTAACTTTCAAACACAAGAATCAAGAGAAGCATGAAAAGGTAAACAGGAAAGACAAAGCATAAAGGACTTTATAAAGTTGAACTGTTTACATTCCTACATGGAAAGATAACATTTGTAACTCTTGAGACTTTTCTCAGTATTTTGGTAGGTGGAGGTATTACACACACACATACACACACACACACACACACACACACACACACACACATAGATGCACACACACATAGATGGACAGAGAGCACAGGTTGAGTTGAATCAAAAGGGATAAAATCTATAAAAAATAAAATTAAGGGGTGAGAGAGGAATATATTGGGAGGAGAAAGGGAGAAATGCAATGGGGCAGACTATCCTCATAAAAGAGATAAGAAAAATCTTTCTCAATGGAGGAGAAGAGGAGGGAGTTGAAGGGAAAAGTGAAACTTACTTTCTTCACATATGGCTTAAGGAGGGAATAACATGCTCACTCAATTTGGTATGAAAATCTATCTTACACTACAGGAAAGTAGGGGAGATGGGAACAAATGAGGTGAGGGGGATGATAGAAGGGAGGGCAAATGGGAGAAGGGAGTAATTAGAAGTAAACACTTTTGGGAAGGGACCAGGTCAAATGAGAGAATAGAGTAAATGGGGGACAGAGTAGGATGGAGGGCAATATAGTCTTACACAAAAGACTATTGTGGAAGTCTGTTGCAAAACAACACATATACCCTGTATTGAATTGCTTGCCTTCTTAGTGGGGATGGTTGGGGAGGGAGGAAGGGAGAGAAGTTGGAATTCAAAGTATTAGAAACAAATGTTAAGAATTGTTAGCATATAACTGGGAAATAAGAAATACAGGTAATGGGGTATGGAAATCTATCTTGCCCTGCAAGAGAAGACAGAAGATGGGGATAAGGGAAGGGTGGGGTGTGATAGAAGGGAGAGAACACTGAGGGAAGAGGTAATCAGAATGCAAGGTGTTATGGGGTGGGAGGAGGAGAGAGATGGGGAGAATAATTGGAACTCAAAATTTTCTGGAAATGAATGTTGAAATCTAAAAATATATGAATAAACATTTAAAAAATGAAGCATGCATTAAGCATTTTCTATGTGCTAAGCATTGGGAATAAGAAGACCAAAAAAATCCTTACTTTCAAGGAATTTAGAAGGCAAGTGACTACATTTAACACATAGAACACAATAAGTTCCAAATGCATATGTAGCTAAATATAAAAGCTTGCATCACAAAAAAAATTTAAAGGAGGTAGCTCCCTCTATTCCAGAGGAAGAATGATTGACCAAATAAAGGATAGAGGTGATCATAAAAAAGAAAACAGATGATTTTGAATATATGAAATGTTAAAACTTTTGCACAGATCTTCACCCAATCTTGCTCAGTTCTAAGAATACTGGTCTTGGGGACTTCTATGCTCTCCTGAATAGTTTGCATATGCCTGAATATATCAAAGGCTGAAAGAATTTCAGAAAGTTTTCAGACAATCATTGATCTTCTCTCCCTCAACTCAGCCTTCCTTAGGAAGCACCAACTTATTGTCAAGGGGTATGTGGATTTGTGGACTTCCCCAATTAGGAGAAGCTCTGAGCTCACCTACAATCCAAACCCTGCCTCCTTCTTGGACTTCCCATATTTCAGTGAACCTAGTCACATGGCCTTGGCAAAATGAATTGACTTGCTACAGCAAAAGACAAACGTGCTCAGATAGTTAACATACAATTGGTCTTACCCTTAGCAAAGAAATGATAAACAAATCAATAGTACAAAGCAAAAGAACAGTGCTTAATGAATGCCTACCAAACATTATTTCCAACCCAATACTTTCAGAGATCCTGGGAATCCTTCAGACATAGAAGGAGATCTGAAAGTAGGAGATCTAGGAAATGTACAGTTTGAGTTTGTCTAATTCTTCACAGCTGCATCTCTGCAATCTGTCAAAGAAAATTCTACAAATTGAGAAGGCTATAGTGGTTGGAGTGGTTGTACATTTGTCTAGAGGCTCTAGATAATGACAGAAGTTCTAGGATAAAATAGCAGCAGAGGTATGGCTTTGAAGTTCCCAAGGATATTATTACATAGGTAATAAACACAAATATGTAAGACCAAGGACCCAATATATTACCATTTCTCCTCAATAAGTAAATAGTCAAAGAATATGAGCTGTTTTCAATTCTTTTCAAAATTATCAAAAACTAAAAGATTGTTCTAAATCACTAAGAGAAATGTGAATTAAAAGGTTCTACTTCATCCAGCAAATTGGCAAAACTGACAATGAATAGCCAGTGTTGGAGGAGAATACACTGATGGTACATTGAATCAACCTTTCTGGAAAACAATTTGTAATTATGCAAAAAAGTGATTAAATTGTTCATTACCTTTGAACTAGAGATCCCAATACTAGATTATGACCAAAGAAGTTTAAGACAGGAAGAAAGATTCAGTATGTACAAAAATATAGCCATCTTTTTTTTGAGAGTGAAAAAAAAATGAGTACACATAGATTAGGGAATAACTGAACAAATTAGGATATACAAGTAAAATGGACTATTACTGCAGAGAAAGGAACAATGAATATAAGAAATTCCAAGAAGCACAAGAAGACTTGTGTGAACCAAGGAAGAGTGAAATAAAAGTAGGAAAACAATATACACATTGACTACAATGATATTAACAAAAAGAACACTGAAATAAGACCAAACTCTTAGTAATTGTGATGGCCAATTAACAACTCCAAAGAACAGGTAAAGAAACAGACCTATTCCCTTTTGGTAGTAAGGAGGGGCACTAAGGATGCAGAATGCTACAAGCATTGTCAGATGAAGTTGGCTGGTTTGGCTTAACTGTTTCTCTTTAACATGAGGGAGGGTTCATTGGAGTGATATATCTAGTGATGGCTATGATATAATAACAAAGGCTTCTCCAAAAAACATGTGGTTCTTCAAATTTCCTCCAAAAAGAAAAAAAAGGATGGTTCATCACCTCAAAGCAATTATAGAGCAGCAGAAACAAGCAAAAGTCAGAATAAAGCAGTTACCCTCATAGGACAATATGAGAAGACCCCGGGAAAGACTTGTCCTCCAGGGATGAAGATTTGGCCTGAGCAAAGTGCAAAGACCTCCAGGCTGAATCGACAAACAACAAGCTCTGGGAGAAGTTGAGTAGTGAAGGCAGTGTCAAGAACTTTCACCTCACCAAGGTGGGGAGGGGGGCGCGGATGACTGAGTAGGGGAAAATTGAAGGACCTTCCACTGTTGAGGAGTACCAAGCACAAAGAAGATATATGAGAAGATGTCACCACTCTACTCCTTCTTTGCAAAAGGACAGGAGATGGGGTAGTCCACAGGTGGTGTACATTGCACAGAAGATCAGATCAGATTTTTTTTCCATTTATTGACCAATTTCACTAATTTTCTTTTCCTTCTCTTTTCCCTAAAACAAAACAAAACAAAAACCTTGGTATTACAGAATGATTCTGGGAGAGGAGGGTAAGATAGGATAGGATACAAGGGGAAATCTAGGAGATATAAAAAGATATCAATAAAAATCTGCTTTAAAAACCAAAAAGTATCAATAGGAACTATTTTTTAAAAACCAATACAAGTCATCTCAGTAGCTTTCTTTAACATCTTGCTAACTAGATTTTAAGTTCTTAGTTAATGACTAGGCATTTATAGCTGCTAAAAAAAAAGTTGCTAAATCTTGTGTCCCTCTAAATTTCAATGCCCTGACCAAAGATCTGTTTTCTCTTCCCTGAGGTTGATTTTAGAAGTAATATGGCCAGTCTTTCTGAAGGCACAGTCTTGTAATCACTGATACTTGGATTTCAGGAATTCTTAGTTGCAGTAGGATTAAAATGAAATGTCTGGCACAAATATAGTGAACCTGGGAGCAGAGGGTCACTAGACTATCTAAGGAGTGGTGAATAAGCCAAGGTCAGAAAAACACAGCAGATTAAAACTGCCATGACAGTCAGTATAGGATCCAGCTATGAGTAGCTACTACACTTCTAGCCTGGATAAGATGGCAAAACTCAGTCTCAAAAAAAAAAAAAGAATTTATCTAAAAGTAATATGGTATAATATATTTTGGGAGTTCAACAGGGAGGGGTAGCAGGAGGGACATATTATAAATGCATGTTAAAATGAATCTTTTTTTAAAAAAGTAATATGTGCTATAATATCTAAATTCTTAAATGAAAAGTTAAGTTGCACAGAAATAGACATAAAATCCTAATAGTGGAAGACCTTAATTTACTCCTCTTGGACCTAGATAAGTCTAACCAAAAAAGAAATTAAAAATAAGTATAACTTTAGAAAAGTTAAATATGATTGCTCTCTAGAGGTAGAAAGGAATACACATATTCTCAAGTGGAACCTTCATATGAAACTTTCACAAAAATTAACCTTGCGTTACAGAATAAAAACCTTGCAAACAAAGGAGCAATTCATATTTTATGGTCCACAACACAATAAAATCATGTTCAATAAATGACCTTTGAAGCAAAGATTAAAAATAAGTTGGAGGCTAAATAACAATCTTAAAGAGTGAGTCAAAGAACAAATTATAAAAACAATAATTTCATTAAAGGTAATGACAACAATGAGACAACATATTAAATTAAAATTCTGGGGATGCAGCCACAGTGTTCCCTAGGGGAAAATTTATATCTCTAAAAACTTCCATCAATAAAAGAGAGAAAGAGAAGATCAATGAATTGGATATGAAACTAAAAAAACTAGAAAACTGATAAATTAAAACCCCCTAATTAAACACTAAAATAGAAATCCTAAAAATTGAAGAAGAGATTGACAACACTGAAAAAAAAATATAATCCACTGAATTAATAAATAAAACTAGCAGCAGTGTTTTAAAAACAAATAAATAAATAAAATAGATAAATTATTAGCTAACTTGATTTCTAAAAAACAAAAAAGAAAATAAAACCAAATTATCAGCATCAAAAATGAAAAAGTGAATTCATAATCAATTAAGAAGAAATTTTTAAAAATTAGAAAATATTTTGTCCAATTATATGCCAACAAAACTGATGATATGAAAAACTGAAATGGATGAATATTTGCAAAAATATAAAATTTCCAGATGATCAGAGTAAGAAATGCAGGGCTTAAATAACCCAATCTAAGAAAAAAGAAATTGGGGGAGGAGCCAAGATGGCAGAGTAGAAAGATTCACATATGCTAGCTCCGAACCCACAGCCCATGGATCTCCTGTAAAAAGAGCTCCCAACAAATTCCAGAGCAGTGGAAGTCTTGCAGAAACAGAGTGAAGGAGATTTCCATTCCAGAGAGCCATGAAAAACCAACTCCCAAAGGTCCGTCATGCACCAAACGGGAGAGGAGCCCAGCCCTTCCCTGGCCATGAGGCACCCAAAGGAGCAGATCAGGGCAGGCTTCAAGGACAGAATCTCCAGCGGCCATGAAGGTTCCCTCCACCCACAGACGCACAGGTCAGTGAGAGAGATTTCTGGGCTGGCTGAGAGGGGAGCAGGGTGTCTCCATAACTCAGGCCCCCTCGGGAGGCAGCGGCAGAGGCAGCGGGAGGCCAGGAGCTCCCAGAGCAGGCAGGAGCTCGGCAGGAGCTCCATTACTGAAGATCTCCGCATAAACCCTGTGAGGGAACTGAGCCTAGGAGGCGGCCCTGGCCCCACCTGAGCACCAGAACTTAAGCTCACATTGAATAGCAGTCAGGCACGCTGCTGAAAGCCCTGAGGCTGGGGAGCAGCATTTGAATCTCAGACCCCAAGCACTAGCTGGGCAGATCTAGGTGGGGGTGGACAGGCATCTCAGAAGTCAAGTAACTGGCTGGGAAAATGCCCAGAAAAGGGAAAAAAAATAAGACCATAGAAGGTTACTTTCCTAGTGAACAGATGATTCCCCCCTTCCTTTCTGATGAGGAAGAACAATGCTTCCCATCAGGGAAAGAAATAGGAGTCAAGGCCTCTGTATCCCAAACATCTGAAATAGATATCCAATGGGCTCAGGCCATGGAAGAGCTCAAAAAGGATTTTGAAAATCAAGTTAGACAGGTGGAGGAAAAACTGGGAAGAGATATGAGAGACATGCAAGAAAAGCATGAAAAATGGGTCAATACCTTGATAAAGGAGACCCAAAAAAATGCTGAAGAAAATAACACCTTGAAAAATAGGCTAACTCAATTGGCAAAAGAGATTCAAAAAGCCAATGAGGAGAAGAATGCTTTCAAAAGCAGAATTAGCCAAGTGGAAAAAGAGGTGCAAAAGCTCACTGAAGAAAATAGTTCTCTCAAAATTAGAATGGAACAGATGGAG
>CM053771.1:42186545-42253617 GCA_028658325.1 Potorous gilbertii
AAGTCATTTGCAAAACTACACAGATATGGCCTATATTGAATTGCCTGCCTTCCCAAAGGGAATGGGTGGGGAGGGAGGGATGGGGACAAGTTGGAACTCAAAGTTTTAGGAAAACTGTTGAGTATTGTTCTTGCTACTAGGAAATAAGAAACACAGGTAATGGGAAATAGAGAGTTATCTGGCCCTACAGGACAAAAGAGAAGATGGGGACAAGGGAGGGATGATAGAAGAGAGGGCAGATTGGTGACAGGGGAAATTAGAATGATTGGTGTATTGGGGTGGGGAAGGGGACAAATGGGGAGAAAATTTGGAACTCAAAATTTTGTGAAAATGAATGTAAAAAGTTAAATAAATAAATTTATATTGAAATAAAAAAAAGAAAGAAAAAAAGAAAAAAGAAATTGATCAAGTCATAAAGAATTTCCAGAGGGGCAGGAGGAAAGACAGAATCAGATGGTTTTATAAGACATTTTTACCAAACATTTAAAAAAAAATTCCAAGACTACATAAATTGTTTAAAAAAAAAAGGAGAAAAAGGGATCTTGCCAATTATCTTCTATGATACAAATATACTCTTGATACATAAACCAGAGAGAGTTAAAACAGAGAAAGAAAACTATAGATCAATGTTCCCTAATGAATATTGATGCAAAAATGTTAAATAAAATATTAACAAAAAGACACAAGTAATTACCTGTCAGATTTATGAAGAGGGGTAAGAATTCATAACCAAAAAGAGAGTCACTGGGAATAAAACTGACAATTTTGCTACATAAAATTTTAATAATTTGCAAAAAAAAAAAACCCCAAAAACAATGCAGCTAAAAGTAGAAGAGAGCCCAGGTATCTGGGGATGAGAGATGGGGGGGGGGGGAGGAGGGAATCTTTGCAGCAAATTTCTCTGATAAAAGTCTCATTTCTGAGATATGTGATTCAAATTTATAGAAATAAGAGTTACTGTCCAAGTGATAAATGACCAAAGGATGTGAACAGGCAGTTTTCAGAGGGTGAGACTTACTAACCTGAAGAAAAAATTGGGGGAATGGCTGAACAAGTTATGGGGTATGTGTATCTGTGCATGTTTGTGTGTGTATGTGTGTACATGCACACACTATATATGTATATGCACACATATGTATATATACACATACATATATGATAGAATACTATTGTGTAATAAGAAATAATGAAATGAATATCTTCAGAGAAACATGGGAAGATATATACGAACTGATACAGAGTGAAGTGAGAAAAATTAGTATAATTTAGAGAATGACAGCAACATTGTAAAGATAACTTTGGAAAAGGGCGGCTGGGTGGGTCAACGGATAAAGTGCTAGACCTGGAGTCAGGAAAACTGCTCTCCTTGAGTTAAAATCTGACCTCAAACTTTTGCTAGCTATGTGACCCTGGTCAAGTCACTTCATCCTGTTTGCCTTGGTTTCCTCAGCTGAAAATGAGCTAGAAAAGGAAATGACAAACCACTCTAGTATCTTTGCCAAGAAAACCCCTGATGAGGTCACAGAGAATTGGACACAAGTGAAATGACTGAACGACAACTTTAAAATCAGGAGCTCTGATCAACACAATGACCAAACAGAATTCCATAGGACTCAAAATGAAATATCATTCACCTCTTAATGGTGAAGTCATGGTCTCATAATGCAGACATTTTACACACACACATGTATATGTATATGTGTATACACACATGTATATATGTATATGTATGTATACATATATACACATATACATATATATGTAGGAAAGGTCCAATATGGGAATTTATTTTACTTTGACTATACATATGTGCAACAAGGATTTTGTTTTTCTTGTTTTCTCAAAGGGGAGGGGGAAAGAGAAAATGTAGATCTGAAAATAAAATGCAGTTTAATTTTTTTTAAAAGAAATGATATGGGGGACAGTTTCAACGAAACCAGAGAAAATGTGGCCAAAATTATCCAGAATGAGGTAGCAGACACTAAGAAAAATTTGAATGTTAATAACAAAATTGTAAAGACAACTGATTGTAAAAGATTTGGGAACTCTGATCAACCAATGACCAGCCACAATTCCAGAGAGTCATGATGAAACATGCCATTCACCTCCTAATGATGAGGTCATGTACTCAGAGGGCACATGGGACATTTTTTTTTGACATGGTTAATTTAGGAATTTGTTTTGCTTGACTATACATGTTTGGAACACGAGTGTTGTTTTTCTTGTTTTCTCAGTTGGGAGTGCCAAGGGGTGGGTGAAAAGGAGGGAAGACAGATCTTTAAAAATAAAATAAAATTTAATTTTTAAAAAGAAGTAATATAAAATAAGATTAAAAAGAGAGGTTGAAGCCATATGACCTTAAATGATTAGCACAATGTTTATTGAAATGCTGGATTGAGGATTTTGTCTTCTACTCTATAGGAAATAGCCACTGAAAATTTTGATGGAAGGAAAGGAAGGAAAAAAGGAAGGAGAGGAGAAGGAGAAAAGAGGAGGGGAGGAAAGAGCATTTTTATGAAGCATTTATTAAGCACTTACAATGTCCTAAGGACAGAGCTAAGTCAGCAGATACAAATACAAAGGAAAAGATAATTCCTGACTTCAAGGAACTTTTAGTCTTATCAGGGGAGTCATTTCTATAGGGGAGCAGTGGCAAAGAGGCATATTTGGGGTTTGGAAAAGTACAGGGATTGTGAGTGCGGGAAGAGATTGACACACCCTTTCCAGGAACAATGACAAGGGTAATTTGATTATGGCTCCACAGCTGGAAAAGAAAGATAAGGTGGCAGTTCCCACAGAGTTTCATGATGGCTGCAAGGATGGAGGTGGAGAGAGAAGTAAAGTCAGGCAGGAGCCAGACTGCCACCTCTCAGGAAAGAGAACCTCCTTGGTAGAGTTCTGGAGAGGAAAGGGTAAGTCTTCTGTGCCCTGGATTCTTGTCCAGACAAGGAAATGGCCTGGAAGGAGGTGGTATTGTCAAACCTGCGCTTTCGATTATTTTGGCAGCTGTGTGAAGGATGGACTGGAGAGGGGAGATGCTGGAGGCAAGGAGATCAAAAAGTGAACTCTTCCAGCAACACATGCAAGAGGTAATGAGGGTCTTTTGAGTGGAAAAGAGGAGACTCATAGAAGGGATGCCATGAAAATAGAAATGAATCATGATGGAAGATTAGGGAGAGGCAAGATGCAGAACTATAGGAACTAATGTGAATTTGGATTTTTCATCTTTGTGATCTTTGGGCAAAACAGTATTGTTTCCCTACAAAATGCTTTGGCTCAAAGTTATCCTTCAGACACTAGGGGCTGGGGCCCCCCAGGGTAGAGTCTTTTTTGGGATAAGTCAACCACTGGCATGTGTTATAGGAAAGGCTTCAAATCTCCGATAGACAATAACACACAAAAGACCCAAATGTTGAATCTTGCCTTGTCTGAGCTCTGACAAAAAGTGCAGTGAGTGGTCAGGGAAAGAGATCTTCAGTGGCTGATATTATCAAGCGACAGGCGTTGAGTAAGCACCCTATTGGGAAAGGCTACATAGGAATGAATAACCTAGTGCTCCCTAGCCCTACTTCTGGGGAAATAGCTCAAAAACCACACCTGGATGAGGGTGGAGCACAGCAAGGAAGAAGTGAGAAACCCAGGTCCCTCAGTTCCATCTTGTGTGGAGTTTGACTCAGGAGTGAGGGCCCTCTTCTGCTCCCTTAGTCACTGGCCTCTGGGCTAGCATTGTTCTTGGGTGAGAATGAGCAAAGTAGGGAGAGGCGGAGACTCTAGCCTCCCAGTGTCTGAAGGATAACTTTGAGCCAAAGAATTTTACTGGGAAACAACACTATTATGCCCAAAGATCACAAAGATGGAAAAGTCAAATTCACATTACTGCCTGATAAAGCCTATGTATCAGATTTTTATTAGAAATACTGCAAATGTTTCCTACCCATTGCCTATTAGATAAAATATAAACTCCTCAGTCAGCCTGGCATTCAAAGTTCTCCGCTCTCTGACCCTCCCTTACATTTCCAGCCTAATTTCATACTACTCACCTTCACAGACTTTCCTTTTCAGTCTGGCTTACTTAGTAGCTGTTACCTGAACTGGACTGTTCATCTCCCTTCTCCATGAATTTGGATGAATCATCCCCTCTGTCTGACTCTCCTCCTTCTCCTCTTCTTCTCCTCCTCCTCCTCCTCTTCTTCTCCTTCTTCTTGTTCTTCTCCTTTTTCTCCTCCTTCTTCTTCTTGTTCTTCCTTCAGGATCAGCTCAGGGGTCACCACCTCCAGAATTCATCTCTAACTTTTCTCCCTAGATATTAATGATCTTTCCCTCCCTCCTCAATCTTTCTTGTGCTAAATTTATTTGTGTGTATATATATATATATATATGTTTTATTCCTAAATGGCTCAGGAGGAAAAGTGAGGCTGGTGACCTGCACAGCCCTCCCTCACTCAAAACAGTCAAGTGCAAGTCATGTCATCATTTCTCTGATGGCATGGCTTCTTTGGCAACAAAGGATGAACACAACAACAAAATTGAAACGTTTTGGGGACAAGGCTTGTTTTGTTTCTCTCTTTGTATTCCCAACATAGTGCTTTGAAAGTGGTAGGGGCTTAATAAATCACAGGATCATAGTTTGAGTGTAAGAAGGGACCTCGGAAGCTATTCAGATCAGCCTTCTCATTTTACATGTAACAGGAAGAGCGTGCCAGGGAGCATGTGTAGAGATTTCTTCTGGCTGGTATTGAAGGAACTCAGAGGGTTTGGGGATGATGGGGTGAACTGTTCTCACTTGTCTCTTCTTCCCAGCTGCAGATCGGGTCGGAAATATTAGCATCTCTCCCACAAGAGGTGGTAGATGATAGTGTTCTTTCCCGTCCTCCCCACTATCCCCGTGTTGGCCAAATGGCAATCGTATACCCCAGGTCGCAACCACAGTAAACATTCAGCTAGGTAATCCGAGCCTGGGCGTTGGGGTCCCTCACTACATCCTCCATTGCATTTCCTTTACTTAGTACAGCTGATGAGACAGCCATGCTGAAACAGATGATTCCAGTCTCTTGGAATCAACTCTGCAAGTTGAAGAAGTTAAAGATTCTGAGTCTCTTGGTCATAGCTGATGTTGTGAGGAGGGGAATTTTATCAGCAGAGATCATGCTGTCAACAGAGGAAGTATGCAAGTCCTTGGAAAAGCTTGCCAAAAGATGTTTATCTGAGGGAGTTGTTTGGATAGTTCCCGGTAGATGTGAAATGCAAAATGAAAATTCATCCATCTCACAAATTGCATCATTCACTTCTTAGCATTTTAACTATCAGGCTCCTGAGAGAGTTTAACTAATTATAATTTACTAAATCCTATTTTTAAAGAATTTCTGTCAAAGCAGGCATGCTTGGAGGTCTTGGATGTGTTGAGCATTTCTTTTATGTATAGGAAATAAAATAGCTGTCCCATACCTGATTTGTGTTGTACAATGAATACGTTTTTAGTGTCCCTTTGACATGAACCAAATATAATTCATAAATAATGGATTAGTTAATAGTTTTATTAGTTTAATTAAGTAAGTAAGTAATTTTCCCTGTTGTGATGAGGTGCGGATATAAAGAGCCAAAGTACTAAGAGAAAAGAAGTTGATGCTCTTTCAGTTCTGAGTCAGATCCATCCATGATCCATGGGTTCAGTGAGAAAGATCCCTTAGTGGAAAGGAAGGGGTGCAGTGTTCAAGCCCCTTAAAAAGAGTTGTTAATGTTAGATACAGATGAGGAAACTGAGTCCCAGAGAGAGGTTAAGTGATTTACCCAAAGGTACACAAGTATAAATGGCAGTGGTAGAATTTAAATCCAGGTTCTCTGACTCCAAATTCATCACTTTCTACTATTTGAGCTAGACTGAATAGAATTAAGTTAAATTGGAACTGGCAGTTTTAGGGAAAATTCTTAAATAAATGTTTAATAATGGCAGCTCTGGTGTACCCAGAATCAGAAAACCTGGGTATTGGGCCTGTCTTTGCTCTTTATCAGTTCTATGATTTGAGGCAGGTTATTTCCCCTTTCTGGGGCTGTTTCCTTATCTGTAAAACTAGAGGATCTTTAAACTTCCTTCCTGTTCTAATATTCTGGGATTCTTCACTTTCCACTGGGTTGCCCTCCGCTGGACTTTTCTCTCCATCTGCCAAGAACCTTTTCTTTCAGGAAGATCACATCAGCCCTAGTACTTAGAGGGAGCTTCATGGGTGCCCTCTGCCCAAGTGGAGGATGGAGTACAAAGATCCCCCGCCGCAAAAGGTCCATCTCTTTATTTCCCAACTGAATGCCTCCATCATGCTCCCATACTGGGTACCTTCCCTCTCCCCCACACCTTTTCAGCTCCCTTTTATGTGTTCTCTGTTCCTATTGCATTGAAAGCTCCCTGAGGACAGGGTCTGCCTTTCTTTTTCCTGTATGTATACCCAGAGCTTGATACAGAGCCTTGTACTTCATAAAAGTTCAGTGACTGACTGAATCTTTAATAAGAAACCAAGCTGGAGCTAGGAATCTCTCCCTATCTCAAACATTGGAGCTGTGGGTCAGGGCTCTACCGGTCTGTAGGGGAGTCCCTCACCTCCATGATACATTTCTCCCTGCCCACACCATCCATCTCAAAAATAAATGGATTCCAGCCCGGGACTCAGGCTTATGGACCCTTGGGGAATAGCAGTGTCCAGCAAATATTTTCTGAACACTTATACATTCCAAACTCTATGGTCTGTCGCCACCTATCTCTGTAGCAGAATAAGGTGGACCTCATGACCTTGCAGGCTCACTCACAGATCCTCAAAAGCCTCAGAGTCTGCTGATGTCAAAGCCCAGGGTTTAGGTCTTCAAGCCCCTTGCTTGTTGGAGGGGGCTCCCTCCACCCTCCAAATCTCAAGAAATAGACACAAAAGACTGAAGTTTAGGGTTTAGAGAAGGGCAAATGTGTCCTCCTCTCAGCAGGAAACTTTCCCTTCAGAAAAGGAGGAAGCCAGTGAGTATGGTGGGCACAGGGCCAGGCAAGGTCCAGAGCTTATCAGATTCAGACAAAAGCCCTGGGTTCCGGTGACAGGCTCTGATGTATTTACTGGCACATACCAATCTGTGAAATTGGAAACAGTTCAGGGTGTAGCCTGGAGCCCTGCCTGAATTTTATATCCATGTAAGCCTTCTTCATCGGTAAAGTGAGGGAGTTAGAATAGATACTTTCTAAGATCTCTTCTCAGCTCTGAGATCCTTTGTCCTTAAGTTCCTTATAGTTCTGACATTCTGTGTTCTAAGGTCCCTTTCAGTCCTGACACTGTGTTCTAAGGTCCCTTCCAGCTCTAACATTCTATCTTCTAATGACCCTCCCAGCTCTGACATTCTCTGTTGTAAGAACCTTCCCACCTCTGACATCCTGGGTTCTAAGGGTCCTTCCAGTTCTGACAATTCTGAGTCCTTTTCTTTTTTAAAATTCTTAGGGAACCAAGACAGAAAAGAGCCTGGGATGGAGAGCTGGCTTTTCTATTGAAGCTATTAGAGGCCCTGGAGACACCTATGACCAGTGAGGGAGGGGAAGACAGAGTCTCTATGGACAAGAGCTCTCCTCTACTCTCCTCTGTCCTCAAAGGTGTGCATAGCTCAGGGGGAGGCAGACTAAATGCTATTTGGATAGACTTGGGAAAGAGGTCTGGATTCAAGGAATGGGGACTCAATGGGGATAGAAGTTCAGTAAAAGAATAGGGCTAAAGTCTGGGACACAGAAAGCTCAGTAAAGGGATGAAGGATCTCAGTTTGCCATTTCCTTCTCCAGTTCATTTTTACAGATAAAAATACTGAGGCAAACAGAGTTATGTGACTTGCTCAGGGTCACACAAATAATATGTGTAGGAGGCTAGATTTGAACTCAGGTCTCCCTGCCTCCAAGCACTCCTTGCCTCTATCCACTGCACCACCTATGAAAAAAGAAAGTGAATGCCCATGCACAAGGCAATAACTGAACAAATTGAGAGACATGACTATAATGGAAAATTATTCTACCACATAAAAGGATAAATGTGAAGGTCAGAAACATTTATGAAGACTCATATGAATAGATGCAGAAAGATGTGAACAGAACCCAGAAAACCATCTAGGCAGAGACCATAACAATTTAAGGGAAAAGGAAATGGCAAATCATCTCCATTATCTTTGCCAAGAAAAACCCCATGGACAGTATTGGCATGTGGTTGTCCCATGGGTCATGAAGAGTCAGATATGACTAAACAACCACAAAAATAATAATTTAAGAGAAAAATAATCCTGAGAGACTTCAAAACTCTGACCAAGGCAGTGATCAATTGTGACTTCAGAGAAGTGATGGTGAACCATGGCTTCCCCATCCTGGCAGAGTAATGGTGGGTTCCAGGTGTAGAATGTGGCATACATTTTTCAGACTTGGCCAATGTGCTGTGTTGTGTTGCTTAGCTATACTTACTTTGGGGCAGCTAGGTGGTGCAGTGGATAGAGCACCAATGCAGGAATTAGAAGGACCTGAGTTCAAATCTCACCTCAGACACTTGACACTCACTAGCTGCATAACCTTGGGCAACTCACTTAACCCCAATTGCCTCATCATGGGTCATCTCCAATCATCCTGATAAATATCTGGTCACTGGATTCAGATGGCTCTGGAGGAGAAGTGAGGCGGGTGACCTGCACAGTCCTCCCTCACTCAAAACAAAGTCAAGTGCAAGTCATATCATCATTTCTCTGATGGCATGGTCTTCTTTGGCAACAAAGGATGAATACACACATACACTTACTATTACAAGGGAGGGTTCTACTGAGAGATGGGGGAGCCATTGGAAAGTGAGAATGATGTAAAATAGAGAACAGAGCAATAACAAAACATCTAAAAAGAGGCAGGGAAAGCGGGTGAGGTATAGGGTCAGCAATTCCCAAAGTGAGTTATGGGCAGTATTTATGATTCCTAGCTCTTTGTAGAGGGCTTCTGAGAGGCAGTTAAGGATAGAACAGGCCTCTCCTTGCCCTCTCTACCTCCCAAGCCCCAGTGCCCTTCCACGGGGTAGTCTTCTTCATGAGGGGTCTGTGGGAGGGATATGTTTCCACTTCCTTGGGCACAAGGGTCCTCTCCTCCTGCCTAGATTTTGGGCTATGGAGGAATATGTGTGTTGGAAGTATTGGTGGTGATGGAGGAGGGAGGTGGGGAAATGTCTGGCTCCAGACAGCCCTGGGCAGGGGAGCAGGCCCCCAACCGTGGGAATGAGCTGGGTTAGAGCACAGCTGACTCAGGCCTCTGGAATCACTGAGGGTTTAATGCCGAGACAACTGTTGACATAGCCTTACTCTCTGGCAATGGGGCTCAGGGAAGGGGGGTGGGAAGTTGGATTTTCTGGTGGGTACCTTCCCTGCCTTTAGCCCGGGGTCCTCTGCTTGAAGTCCAATTTGAAAAATCTTTGGGAAACAGAGGCAGAAGAAGTCAAATCAGAAGAATAAGAGGTGGGGCTTTTATCTTTTATGAAGACTTCCCCAGTGCCCTAAAGTGTCCATCATCTCATGGAACTGTATATTCCCTCAAAACATGCAGGTCCGAACTTGCCCAAGCCTGCCCAGCCTGAACAAGGCTCATTCATGACATCCCATAAATTCCCCACGGGCCCACCCAAAGCTGGGGCTTCTCACTTTCTTTGGACATGGAGAAGATGCCAGTGGAGCACAAAGGTTATCCATCAGTTATCTGACCAACCCATTTCTTTATTTTAATTTTTTGTTAAATGGTATTTTTCCCAATTACATATAAAAATATAGTTCCCAAGATTCATTTTTCACAAGATTTTGAGTTTCAAATTTTTTTACCCTCCCTCTCATCCCCTCTCCCTAAGACAACAAGTAATCTGAAATAGGCTATACATGTGCAATCACACAAACATATTTTCACATATGTAGAAAGAAAAAACAGAACAAAAAGGAAAAGTCACAAAAAAAAGTGAAAATAGTATGTTTTGATCTGTATTTAGACTCTGTAGTTTTCGCTCTGGATGTAGATAGCATTTTCCATCATGAGTCTTTTGTAATTGTCTTGAATTGTTGAAGTGACAAGAAGAACTAAATCCAGCATAACTAATCATAGCACAATGTAGCTGTTACTGTGTACAATGTTTTCCTAGTTCTGCTCACTTCACTCAGCATCAGTTCATGTAAGTCTTTCCAGGTTTTTCTGAAGTCTTCCTGTTTGTCATTTCTTATAGCACAATAGTAATCCATTACATTCATATACCACAACTTGTTCAGCTATTCTCCAATGGATGGACATTCCCTTGATTTCCAGTTCTTGGCCACCATGGAAAGAGCTGCTAGAAATATTTTAGTATATGTGGGTCCTTTTCCTTTTTTCATGATCTCTTTGTAGCCCATCTTCTTTAGTGACATTTCTTTGATGACGGTTTTTATGTAATTTTTCTCCCATGATACTTTTTTTTTTTGGTTACCTACATGAGCCTCCCAATGCATCCTTAGTTCTTGATGAGATTGTAGTAATCCACAATCAGGGCTGTGCTGGTAAATATTTAACAACCAGCTCTCCAAAAATTTAGGACACACTTCTAAGATAAATCTGCATTAGTGTCATTTTCATCATTTTCTTAAATCTAAATATGCAACAAAACAATAAATCCAGCCCTGATATGTAACATTTGCTGCTTTCTGAGGTGTAAACACTCACACTGAAAATCTAACGGCCTGAATCATGTGGTTAAAACACACCCCAGCCATGACCTGAAGCCATTCAATTTCCCTGGAAGAATATTGGCTGAAAGGCTCTGCCCCCCTGAGTCATTGAGATAGGATTAATATGAAAAGTATCTGTCATCCCTAAGTAATACAGTCCAACCAGAGACTTTGGAACCCACAAGTCCAGTCCTGCCCTTCTCATGGATATAAGAGAGACAGTAGAGGAAGGGGAATAAGGAGTTAAGAACCCTTCCCATTTGTAGTTCCTGATGTCTCTCTCACAGAGTGGTAGTAACTGATATTTACACTCTGCTACAGGGTTTACAAAGCTTGCAACAACCCTATGAGTGCAAGGATTACTATACCCACTTTATAGATGGGGAAAATGAAACCAAAAAAATGTCTTACCCAAGATCATACAGCTGGTCTGCAGTATATGACAAACTGAGAATTCAGACTGAAGTCATCTGGTTCCAAAACTAGATTCCTTCCTGCTCTACTGGGCTCTTTCATATCCATACTATTTCTGATGCTTACAACATCTCTCTCCTTTTTTATTTTTATTTTTTTTGAGGTAAGCAGGAGTAAGTGACTTACCCAAGGTCACACAGCTAATAAATGTGTAAGGTTGGATTTGAAATCAGGTCTGACTCCAGAGCTTGTGCTGACTTCACTGTGCTACCTAGCTGCCTCCTGCCTGCCTCTTAAATAATTATGCCTAAAAATATGCCCAGTCCTCAACCGTCATGCTTTATCTCCATTTTATAGATGAGGAAACAGAGGCTAAGCTTCAGGGACATTCATCCATTGATTCAATAAACAATTATAGCTAGGTTAATTAGGGGTATAGCCTGATCTGCTGACTTGGGACTTGGTCATGCTCTCCATGGGGAGAGTCACGAACTCTGGCTCAGCAATGACCCACTGACACTTGGAGATGGTGTGACCATCCCCAGGGATTCCTCTGGTCACCATCATGAGAGCGATGTCAAACATGACTGTCAAAAATAAGCAGAAAGATCCAACCATCCATTCAGGAGGTTTCAAAGGGGAAACATCTTCCATTTTTTTCCCTCTCTTTTCCTGGGCCTGAGTGAGGAAGCCTCTTTCCCATTAAAGGTCCCAGTTTTGTGGGGGATACAGTTTTTCTCATACTCTCTGGGTTGTTGCTGTAGTTGTTTCACTCCCACACTGGGAGTTATTCTAGGAAAAGTTCCTTGAACAAAGCATAGATTTGGCTCACAATTATGGTCTCCTTTGTTGTTAATCAATTGTGTCTAACTCTTTGTGACCCTATTTGGGGTTTCCTTAGCAAAGATACTGAAGTGATTTACTGTTTCCTTTTGCAGATCATTTTTTTACAGATAAGGAAACTGAGGCAAACAGGGTGAAGTGACTTGTCTAAGGTCACACAACAAGTAAGTATCTAAGGTCACATTTGAACCCAGGTCTTCCTGAGTCCAGGACTAACACTCTAGCTGTCCTTATTCATAAATAAATACATTTTGTACTATGCTAATAGTTATAATTAGGCAGCTAGATGGAACCTGTGTTCAAATGTAACATTAGATATTTACTAGCTATGTGAATCTGGGTGAGTCCAATGGAGATAGTAACAGTATCTACCTCCCAGGGTTGTTGTGGGGATCAAATGAAATAATTGTAAAGTGCTTAGCACATAGTAGGTGCTTGATAAATGCTTACATCTTTCCCTTCCCTTTCCCCTTGTGGACATTAATAAAACTGAGACAAAAACACAACTTAAAGATAGATGTCATAAAGAGAAAATAATTAGGGAAGGGAGAAGAGGGGAGAAACTTTGTAAGTCAAAATCTTATGGAAGTGAATTAATTTTTAAAAATTTTTACAAGATGAAACAATTATTTGAACCTAGAGAATACAGGGAGACATTATATTTTATTGAGAAGGTGAGTTGGCACGGTCAAACCTGCACTTTAGAAAGATCAATGAGGTAGCCTGGGAAGAGACTTGAGGCAGTGAGAGTTGGGGGCTGTAGCCATGGGGTGAGGTGACAAAGGCATGCTCCAGGGTGGTAGAGAAAAGGGGTCAGATGTGAGAGATGTTGTAGGGCCAGAAGACAAGATCTGGTGACTGATTGGATGTTTGAGTGAGGGGAAGTGAGGAGTCCCATCCATGCTGGCTCATCCTGGGAGACCCACTGTCACCTGAAATGTAAGGAGAGGAGGTACTGGGGCTCGTATTTACTACTGACCTGACTTTCTTTAAGTGCCTCCTAAAACCTCACCTTCAAGAAGCCTTTCCAAGTCCTTCCTAAAGCTAAGGCTGCCTTCTGTTGATGATTTCAATTTTATCTTGTATATAGTTTGTTTGCACATGGTTGTTTGCATGAGGTTTCTCTGTTAGTCTGTGAACTGGCTGAAAGCAGGGGCTAGATTTCTTTTTTTTTTTTTTTTGCCTTTCTTTCTATCCTTGGAGTTTAGCACAGTGCCTGGCATAAATTCTTCAGAAATGTGCTTAATAAAAGTGCTTAATAAATTCTTGTTGACTAAGACTGTCCCTGCTCTGTACCACCTCCTAAGGGGCATCAACTGCCAGTAAACTGTGGAAACGGTGATGGTTATTGGTTGTGGGGCAAGGGAATTCTTCCATTTTTCGAAGCTATTGTTACTGTTGGGTTATAGTGTCTGGAGGGATCAAAACTCAACCCAAAAGGTTGAACATTGGGAGCCTGCACAAGAGAAGGGGTTGGGGGAATGTAGGTGGCTAAGGGTAGATGCTATGTCTGAGACATGTCCCATAATTGACTATTGTGGGGAAAATGACTGGTGCCCATCTTCCCCTCCCCTCTAGTTAGCTGATCATAAACATCTTGGGATCAGATTACAGTTCTCCAGGAGGCTCGGGGCACACTTTTGAGACCACTAACTCAGAAATGCACATTCTATCATTGCCATATGCATGTGTCTTCCATAACTACTGATGAGGATGGGGGAAGAGAGAGAAATCCCTTCCCAATGTCCTCACTGGAACTCGTATGAGTTTCTGGCAAGAGAGAGACAAATAAAAGGAAGAGAGGAGAAGACACAGAGAAACCAAGAAAGAGGGAATCAGAGAGAGAAAGAGAGAAGAGGAGAAATGATGGACAGAAAGAGAAAGAAGGGGGAGACAGAGATAGAGAAAGAAGAGGGATGTAGGAGAGAAAGAGAGAAGGAGGGAGGGAGAAAGAGAAAGAAAAGAGGAAGAAAGAAAAAAGAGGAAGAGAAAGAAGAGACAAAGACCCCCTACCAGAAAAATGGACTTAAAATACAGAATGAGACATGAATTTTTTTTTTTAATGTGGGAATGGGCTTTGCTGAACTATGTATGTTTGTTGGGAGGTTGTTTTTTTTTTTATTGTCAATGGGGGAAGGAAGCAGATGGGGGAAATAAATATTTGTAACTTTTTTTCAATGCATTAAAAAAGAAAGAGGGAAAGAGGGAAGGGCAAGTGGAGGAGACAGAGAGATGCACATGCACACAAAGACAGAGAGACAGAGACAAAGAGGGAAAGAGAGAGATATGCAGAGACATATAGAGGAAAGAGGGGGTGTGGATTCTCCTTTTGCATCTCCTACGTTGAGTAGAGGGCTATTCCTGCTCCATCATTTTTGACACAGACCCCAGTGACAGAGATCTCAGGCACCATAAGGGAGGTGCATGTCTTTCCTCATGCATGGCCATCCTCCAATGAGAGGAGTCCCATTCCAGTTAGCTAAGGTGCTTTTCTGATTACCACCATTACACATTTATTAAGCACCTTCTTTGTGCTTAGTTTTAGGTTCACAAAGCTGAATACTATGAAGATCCCACCTTCAAGGAACTTACAGTCTAATTGAGGGAAAGACAATTACACAAAAAGCTAAGAGAAAAGCCATTGCTCTAAACCCAAAGGAGAGTTGGTTGGAGAGCCTGAAGGAGTAGGGACCACTGTTCCTTTTCTGGAGGCAGGGAGGAATCAGAGAAGGCTCCTGGGAGGAGGCACCTTAGTTACTCCTTGAAGTGAAGGAAAGAGACAACAGAGAGAGGACACACATGCTTGGAGAACTGTTCAAGTGTGCAGAGGGGATGTTTGGGATTTCCTGAGGCTACCCCCCTGAGTCCTATGTCCCCACTTCAGCTCATCACTAAGGAGTTAGGAGGAGAGACTTGTAGGCAACACAACCAGGAGCCTTGAGGGAAGACTGGGACATGAGAGACTGCACAACCAGAAGAGGAAAAGTCTACCATCCATTCATTATTGCATCAGGTCCTATCTTGACAGTCTTCTCTGGTTCAGTGGCAACCTCACCTTTACTACACAGCTCCTCACCCTTATCAATGTTTTTTCACAGCCACGATCTCATTTGATGCCTCACAACACACTCATATACAGGGGCAGGGCAGAAATTAGCCCCATTTGACAGACTGGGAAACTGAATCCTAGAAAGGAAAGGTAATTTGTCTGAAGGGTTCATTAGTGATAAAGCTGGGACTAGAATCAGAGCTGGGAGGGCCCTTAGAACACAGGATGTCAGAGCTGGGAGCGCTCTTAGAACACAGGATGTCAGAGCTGGGAGGGCCCTTAGAACACAGGATATCAGAGCCGGGAAGAATCATGAAACATGAAGTGTCAGGGATGTTATGGTTAACATAATCCCTCTTTTTACAAAAGGGGAGCTGAGCCTCAGAGTGAGGAAGACAGCTCATAAAACTAATTAATGGGAGAGGTGAGGCTAGAACTCAGGTCTCTTGTTTCTCAAAGTGTCCTTTTCACCCAAGCATACCATCTAAGGCTAGAGAGTATAAGATTCCCTCTGAGATACAGAACCAGGGCTACATTAGACAACATATCTAAGCACTTCCCTCCTGGGAACACTGACCTCTCTCTTCCACTTTCCCCATCCCCATCCTAACCTAATTCTTGCTTTACTAATTCTCTGAACGTCATAGTGGGAAGGGACCTCAGAGGACATGGAGTCCAACCATACCTAAACATGTATCCCTTCCATATCCTACCTGACTAGTGGTCATCCAAGTTTTGCCTGAAGCAAAGCCTCCAGTGAGGGGAAAACTACCATCCAGGGGCATGCCACACCATTTTTGGATAGGCCAAATTGTTAGGAAGATTTTCCTTGATATTAAGTCTAAATATTCATCCTCTCTACTTCAGTAGCTAGAGGCTCCTGAAAACTAGTTAGCTGTGAATCCAGAAAGAGTGTTTCTGTGTCCTGCAACCCTGGGATGGTTATCTTCACAAACATTGAAACTCTGACTGTAGCCATACCAACTGTACCCTGAACATAGTCCAGCCTGCTGGGTTCTAGATATGAGCAGAGTCTGTGAGTGCCCAGTAGGTGTCCCAAAACCCAACTCCAAGATGGCACACCATCAACCATCCCCCTTCTTGCTTAGAGCTTAAAGTAAAGGGAAGGAAAAGCTCAGAAGCCCTTTTTGAGTCCAACCTCAGTTGTGTGTGAGGTTAAAATCAACCACAAGGTATAAATTCTTTATCTATACTGCTTCCCTCTTGCTGGAAGGTAGCTCTATAAGAGAGACTCTGCCTATATCACTCTTTGACTGCAGCTTTCCAGTTTTGTGTCATTTGCACAACTGGAGTTCTGATCTGGAGAAATGAAATGGGAGAAGACTCAAAGAGACAGCACAGGAGAAGGGAAAGGTGGGGAAGGAGGGGCAGAAGAAAGTGGAAGAGAAGGATCCTGGGGAAGGGGAGGAAGGAGAAGGAGAAAGAAGAAGCAACAGCTCTTGGTTGGCAGCCAGTCTCCAGAGTCTGCCAGCCCTGGGATCAGGTGAGCCCCATTGTGGGCCAGAAAGCTGATCTTTCCCGTTGGGGAGGGTGGAGTCACCCAGATGGGAGGGAGACCAGGCTAGGCAAAGGACAGAGTCTCCTTTTTCTCTGTCTTGCCCTCCATTCTCAGGCAGTATGGATTAAGGCCCCATGGACCAGCAGGAGCCCCCTCCCCTAGGGGGCCAAAGATCTAGCACCAGGGGGCAGCTGGATGGAACTGCTTCCTCCCATGTAACCTGGGTTGTGCCTTCCAGAACTTCTGCAGTGAAGTCTCCACCAAGACTCCCCCAGGGAGTAAGAAAGGAGGGTCACATCTGTATCCTTTTCACCTACTTACATATAATTTGCATATAGCTGACAGAATTTGTCCTGAGTCCCTCTTTTGTTCTCTCTCTCTCTCTCTGTCTCTCTCTCTCTCTCTCTCTCTCTCTCTCTCTCTCTCTCTCTCTCTCTCTCCTATAACATCAACACCCTATGAATTTCTGACCATCTTCAATTTGAGGAGTCCAGTAGTCTCTTGGCCAAGTTACTTCCCTTCTGTGAGACTCAAATTTTCTCAACTCTAAAATTAGGGGATTAGATGCTCTTTTCTAGGAACTCCCACCCCAGGGCCCAGCTGGCCAGATAAGTGAGTCAGTGAGAGCAACCTTGAAGCATATGTAGGGTAATAGACATCCTACCTGACTTCCTGCTATCCACCTGGCCATCTTCTTGCCATATACTCTGTTGCCAAGTACGTTGCCCCTTCTCCTCTTTCTCTGAGAACTAATTCAAATCACCATTGCTTCTAGAAGGGTGTACAAATGGACTTCCCTGTGGCTCTGCTCCCTGTCCCTGTGACTTCCTAGACCAAAGCACTTCCCCATTCACTACAACCCACTGTGTTCTTTATCTGCCAGTCAGATTATGAGCTCTTTGAGAGCAGGGACTATCAGTTTTACATTTGTATTCCCAGCCTTTGGCACAGAGCCTACAAAATCCTTTTTATTTGTTTGTTCATTTTCATTCCATTTATCTGTGATCCTGTGCTCAAAGGTCCTTCCCTGCCCCAATATTATCTCGTCTAAGGCCACTCCCAGCTCTGACACCCTGTGTTCTAAGGGCCCTCCCAGCTCTGACATCCAGTGTTCTAAGGGCCCTCCTAGCCCTGACATCCAGTGTTCTAAGGGCCCTCCCAGCTCTGACATCCAGTGTTCTAAGGGCCCTCCCAGCTCTGACATCCAGTGTTCTAAGGGCCCTCCCAGCTCTGACATCCAATGTTCTAAGGGCCCTCCCAGCTCTGACATCCAGTGTTCTACCCTCCCAGCTCTGACATTCTCTGTTCTAAGGGCCCTCCCAGCCCTGACATCCTGTATTCTCAGGGCCCTCCCAGCTCTGACACTCTATGTTCTGGGAGCTCCCTCCCGGCTCTGGGCTACATGAGGGCTCTTCTAATTCTGACCTTGTGTGGGCCATTTACTGGTTATGACGTAAAGGAAATTGTTCTCCCAGCATGGGTAGGATTAGACAGCCTCCAAGGCTCCTTCCACCTCTGACACTGTAGCTCAGTGATCTGGGTTCCAATCCCAGTTCTACTATTAATGTATTGTGTGACCTTGGGGAAGGAATGGCACTTCTCGGGGTCTCACTTTACTGTTCTGTAAAAACAAAGGGTTCAGACTCATCACCCTCTGATGGTCCCTGCTAGCTCTAAATCCTAGGATGCTTCCAACCCTGGGTTATGAAATGGGAATATGGGCACAGTGGGCCTCAAGGGGCCCTCTTGCAATCAGTCAGTGTTAGCCATGTTATCCACAATGTGGTCATGGGATAAGGTTCAGGTCTCCCTCATGACTGCTTGGCATGAACAGAGCACAGAAGGCCTGCAGCCCCTTTGCCACTGTCCCTGATCTCTCCCTCTGACCAGGGGCCTGAGCAGCCGCTGGTTTTAAACAACTGGAGTCCCAATCTGGAGAAAGGGAGTAGGGGGTATACCTTTGACGGAAAGGGAAGGAGAATGGAAAGAGGGTGAGCCAGCTGGAAAGCCTGATGAGAAAATTCAGACAGAGAGCTGGGATTATTTCTCAGTTTGCTTCCTGGGTTTTCATTCCAGGAAGTTTGCTACTGATGACAACGCTGGTAATGAAGGAGAGATGTTTGCAGCCATGACCCTGATGGGACCAAGTCAGCTCCAATAAATGGAGAAGGAAATGAGGAGCAGAAGAGGGGCTGATACTAGGATAGGGACAGTGAGAGGACCGAAGTCAGGGCTCCTAGGACATGAGGGACAGAAGAGACCTTCTTCCCCTGATTCTGTCTCACTTTTATAGAGAGCCATCCATACCCTGTGGGAAAACCATAGTCTAGGGAATTTTATGATCCTGGCTGATTGGGCACTTGGGAGGTCTATAACCTATGTGTTATAGGACCACCAGATGACAGGATCACAGACTTCATGCTGAAATGAACTTCAGAGGTGATTGAAACTAACCTCCTCCTGTTTACAGATGAGAAAATTGAGTCCCACAGAACTGAAGTGACTAAGGTCCCATCATTAGTAAATGTTTGAGACTCGATTCAAATTCAGGTCTTCCTGACTACATCCAACTCTCTGTCCTCCTTAGAGATAATCTAGCTCTAATGAGGCGCAGCTAGGTGGTGTGGTGGTTAGAGCACTGGACTGGGAATCAGGATGACTCACCTTCCAGAGTTCAAATCAGGCCTCAGACACTCACTAGTTGTGTGACCCTGGGTAAGTCACTTAACTCTGTTTTGCCTCAGTTTCCTCATTTGTAAAATGAATTGGAAAAGGAAATGGCAAACCACTCCAGCTTCTTTACCAAGAAAACCCCAAATGGGATCACAAAGAGTCAGACATGACCAAACGACAATAAAGACCTGATGAACTAAGTATTTTGTGTGTGTCTTGGATTGCTTGGGCAGCATCTGGTGAAGCCTATGGATCCCTTTTCAGACTGTTTCTAAATGCATAAGGTAAAATACATAGAATTACAAAGGAATCCAACTCTATTGAAGTATAATTATCAAAATATGTATTTTTTAAAAATGCTAAAATTCATGGACACCCAGATCAAGAACTCTTGATCTAATCTATCCCATTCATTTTACTGGGGAGAAAACAGAATTGTTGGGTTCTTAAGGGTTGGCACATTAGTCTGGAGGGTCCACAGGAAACATCTGTAGATCATGGGAGACCCAATTTTGACTTCCAGCTCTAACTCTCCATAATGCCAGACAAGTATCACTCAAACCCTCTCACTGCCTCAGTATTCTCCTCTGAAAATGGGGATAACAATCCCTGTAATTTCCTTATCCTGTTCATGAAATTGGCTGACTGGGTAGATGTACCATGACTTGTCAAAAATGGAAAACTTGTAGACTTTGGGAAATTTGGGGAGAAAACAGAGACCCAACGTGAAGGTTTTGTAGAATGGATTTTGAAAGTCGGGCAAAGAGAAGGAAGTATAGGAGATGAGGAGTAGAAGGTGGACCCCTTTGACAGATTGACAACAGTCAATCAGCAAATGTTTATTAAATGCTTACTGTATACCAGGCACTGTGTTGAATCCTAGGGAGACAAAAAAGGGCAAAACAGGGCTTCCTGTCAAGAAGCTTACAGTGTAATAGAGAGACAACCTGCAAATAGGTACACATAAGAGACAGATGGGGAGAAGATGGAAGCCAGTGGGTTATCTGGGCTCATTTCAGTTCAATTCAACAATCATTTATGAAGCATTATGTGCCAGGCACTGAGCTCTGAAGATATAAAGACAAAATGAAAGAGTCCCTGCCTGCCCTTAAGATATATCCTTGTACTGGGGAGACTAGATGTATGCAGATAAATAAAGTTCCAAACCTTGGATTTATGCATGAGTAGTTTTGTGCTGGAATTTTCCTGCTACACATGAAGCGTGGGGTTCAGTTCCTGGTCCATGTCTGGTCCATGTCTTTTTAATGAGGAGAGGGGGAGGGACAGTGTGATAGCATGGAAAAAGCACTGATTTTGGAGTAAGGAAACCTGGATTGAAAACCTGCATCTGACAACTATGAAACTAGAATGATGTGAGTTTCCTCCTCTGTAAAAATAGACATTTGGACCAGATAGCCTCTAAGGTCCCTTTGAGTTGCAGATCTCCAGCCCTCAGGACTGAGGGAGTCTGGAAAGGGCATCCCTCAGAAGGAATGGGCAATCAGAAAGGTCTCCCAAGTCTAGGGTGATTTTAAGGGTCTTGATTCACTTGGGGGTGTGTGTCTCTCAGTGTGGGGGGATGTCCCCTTGGCTAACTCCCAGGCAGCTGATCAGTGGAGGGGGCTCCTGTGATGGGTGAGGGCAGTTTCACCAGTAGCTGCAGCTATGTGGTTTTAATCTGGGAGCACCAAGGCGGAAGTTATTGTTTACATCTAAATTGGACTCAGACTTATTCCAGCTGCTTTGCTCAGGGCTCACAAGGCCTCTGGAGAAGAGGTGTCCCTTGTCCCTTGCTCGGGCCCCACACAGTCCTTAGCCTGTGGCCCCATGAGGCCTTCAGGGGACCATCTCTCTCCACAGCCTGAAACAGGCCCCCATTCTCTTTCTCTGCCAGGGCTAGGGAGATCCGGGGAGCATGTTAGCCCCCTTTACAGGTCATTCATGGGGGTAAATCGGGTGTGATGGCAGGGCAGGAGGATTCAGAGAAAACTCAGGAAGGTAGAAAACCCAGGCGACCTGATTCCCAGCCTTGGGCTCAGCCTGCTGGCTCTCACCCAGATCCTTTCTCCAGGGGAAGGGAAATCACACCTTCGGGCGGACAATAGGGACAGGGACTCTTGGGACAGTCAGCAGCTGGGAAGGGGATCAGCGTGGAACTCGGCAGTCATCCGAGGGGCAGGACAGCAATAGGGGTGGGGTAGAACTTCTCCACCCTACCTGCCCCTGGCCAATCAACCGAAGAAGGGGAGCGGGGGAAGACAGTCCAAGGAAAGGGAGAGGGGGATGGGACAAAGGGAAAGGAGTCTAGAGAAATTTCTGAGCAGTCAGAGTAGGGGAGGGGGGGTAGTGTTGGGGCAGAGGGAGCGGGGCGCTGAGCCCCGGGACAGGTAAAGAAGTTGTTTCCTGTGAGAGGTTCCCCCTAGAAGCCTTTCACCTTTTATGGTAAAGAGATTGCTGTGGGACAGGCTGGGAAAGAGGGAGGAAGAGAAAGGAGTGGGGGAGGGAGAGAGGGAGGAAAGAAGAGGAGGAGGAGGAGGGGAGGGAGGGAGGGAGGGAGAGAGGGGAGGAGAGGAGAGGGAGGGAGGGAGGCTGGCAGGCTGGGGCCGGGAGAAAGGAAAGGGCTGTGATGTCAGCGGGGAGGCTCGCTTACCTCCCTGACCCGGGCAGAAGGCACTGCGGGGCTGCCGAGAAGGCGTCCGGGACTGGCTGCGCCCGGAGCTCAGGTGAGCCGAACAATGGGGACTCCGCGGCAATGAGGGAACGGTTAGGAAGGTCCGGGCGGCCGCGGGGACAGTTCGAGCCCCAGCTCCCCTCGGGATCGGGGGAGGGGTGAGGAAGAAGTCTGGGGGAGACCCTCTGAATGACAGAGACGGACAAAGCCAGAGGATCTGTCCCGAGTGGTGCCCGGGACCGGGGGTGGGATGGGGGACATCGAGGAGGTAGGGGATAATGCTCACCCCAAAGGCAGGAAGGGAAGTGAATGGCAGCACCAGTGCCCTACAGACCTCAGCTTCCCGAGCATCAGCAGACACCCTACCCAGCTTCTTACCGATGGTAGAGGAATTGTCCTTGTCTCTGTACAGAGACATCCCCCACCCCAACCCAACAATCCAACAAGATTTCGAGCTAAAAGAGCGCTTCGAAGTCTTCTAGGCTAACCCCTTCACTCCACAGACAAGGAAACTGAGACACAGAGGGGTTTAGTGACATGCCCAATGGAGATTCGAACCCACGTCGTCTATTGTAAATCCAGAGCTCTCCCACTATATTAAGTCGAAGCATCTGCATCTAAATCCAGACCCTGGGACTCTGCCTGGTTCCAATCTCTACACTCATGCAGGGGGAGGGGAAGAGGGAAAGGGAGAGGGAGGGGAATGAAGGGAAGGGGTAGGTGGGGGGATGGGGATTCATAGCTTCACTAGTCCCTTCAAAGGATAACCTGCAGTTCCCCTTGTCCACTGGACAAGGACTGGACGCTGCCCATCCCTGGGACACCTCCCTGTCTGGGAGTGGAGAGTTTGTGGAAAGGCAGAAGAGAAGGTCAGCTCACAGCAGAGGACCTTCAGAAAAGGTTGGGGTCTGAATCAACCCTCAAGGAGCTAGGGGACAGATGCCTTCCAGAGAGCTCCCGGTCCTCCTTGTAGATAGTAGAATTTTAAGTTGGTTCAATTGCAGAGGACATTGATATAACCCCTTTATTTTATGGGTGAGGAAACTGAGACCCAGAGAAGGCATACATACCTAAGAGGCACAAAGCAGTAGAGCTAGAACTCCTTCAAATTCAGGACTTTTCCCCCTACAACAGTCAGGCAGGGGTTCCCCTCTCCCTGCCCCTCACTCCATCATCTCTGTGCCCACCCTCCCCCTGAATAGGGCAAGACATGGAACAGTCAGTGAACGTTGCCCAGCTGCTTGGGGCCTCCTATCCACCCCCAGGCTCTGCTGAGTGGAAGGAGAGGCCAGAGGAAAGCTATTTTTGTGACTCCTAATTATCACAGAAGATTAAAGCCCAGTCTATCCCCTGGGACAGGACCTGAGCAGCCTGAAGTACTGGGTATGTGCCCCTTCTGGAGTACCACCCAAGCTCTGCGGCCCTCCCCAACCCCCACTCCACCAACTCTGTGTATGTGTGTTTGATATCTTTTGTTCTGACATCACTTTCATTTCCAAATAGAATCATTCCTCCTTGTAGCAAAGAAGAAAAAGGAGAAAAAAAGGAATTTGTCAAAACTCACCAAAACATCAACCAAGTCTGACAGTCTATAAAATGTCCTCACACGTAGTCTTTCACTTCTGTAAAGAAACACCCACCTCCCTCCCAGGGATTAGATTAAAGCATTTATCAATCACTTACTAGGTACCAGGCACAGTGTTGACTATTCCATACCTCTCCCCTTCTCAGACCTTCCTGGCTATCCTTTCTAGAACCTGTCAATCAGTTATCAGGCATTTAAATGGTATTTTCCCTCATTGCAGTCTATCATTCTTCCCATTTTACAGAGAAGTAGACTGGAGTCTGGGAGCTGAAGTGACTTAGCCAAGGTTCTACAGCTATTAATTGTAGAGGTATACTACCTGGATTCAATTACTTGCCATTAGTGAGAATCCAGGCAAGTCCCTTTGCTTCTCTGAACCTCAGTTGTCCACATCTGGAAAATGGGAATAATTCCATGCTTGGACTACATCCATCAGAAAACCTTTGTGAGAAAGAATTTTGTAAAAGCCAGAACTGGTTTTTTTTTTCAGCACAATTGAAATGGGCGTGAGTGGCAGAATGGAAGACTTGAACCCAGGGCTTGTGACTGGCAGATGGGAAGGGGAAACTTTCCCCCACTTGATTTCTCTAGACTAATTCTCAGTCACTGTGTGGGTAGCTGGTTCCTCTGCTCCTTGTCTATTCCGATGGGAATGAATGCCTGACTTGGCTTATGCATGGATGTGTTTGTATGTTGGGGCAAGACCAGTCCTAACATAAATAAGAGAGGGCAGAAATGGTGAAAGAGAGAGAGGGAAGGGAATAAGCATTTATATAAGTGCCTACTGTGTGCTGGGCATTGTCTCTTTTAAAAGGAGGTGGGGGCGGGCAGAGTGGTTCATTTATGCCAACTCCATGACCCAGTCTGGGCTCAAACCAAAATGCTTTTTAAGCCACTAAAACATACAGACTGCATCCAGCTACAGACTTTCTGTGTGACTTGAAACACCCCCATACTATTAGGCATTGGCAAAGCAAAGGACCAGGACTCCCTCCAGTCTGTCTGGATGCTTTGGGGATTCTGCTTCCTTTGCGAGTCCGGGTGGGGGCACGGGTCGAGGACACAATGCCTCTGCTGCCTGCTCCTGCTGGCACCGACTCCTCCCTCAGCCCTGGACGGAGCCCTGACGCTCAAACGAGAGCTGCGTCCCAGCTGGTCGGGTCTCTCCCTTCCTCTGGGCAGGAAATGACTTTTCTTTCCTTTGTTCTTACTTTCTCCTTCTCCACCCCCAAACTGGATATCCGCTTCGTCCATCGAAGGAGGAGCTGAGTGGGGGACGTGAACAGTCCCAGGTTGAGGTGGGGTCCGTTCAGATCCCAGCCACGGGGTGAGATACTCCCTAGTGGGGAGGCTAGCTGTTCTCCAGAGAGATCTGGCCCTTTAAGGGAGGGAGAGGCTAGGGTCTGACTACACCACCACCACTCCCCTCCCACAGTATTTAGGGGATGACCATCGAGGGAGGCAGGGTTCTCCCCACCCCCCAGTCCTTGAATGGGGTCAGGCCTCTAGCTCTGCAGAAGGGTCTGGGGCTTTGAAAATTCCAAGCTCATCGTTCCCATGGGGATTGTCTGCTCCACCAGTAACCACAAGCAAGACTGAGGGAGAGGGGGAGGCAGGAGAAGGGGGAGTAGGTTCGCACAGCTGTCAGCATCTGGTTTGCAGGGCTGAATTTCTCTGCTCCAGGCTGCTGTGCAGTTTTTGTAAAGAAATCCAGTAAGAATGACTTTCCCAGAGAAAATGTGCTCTGTGTGTGTGTGTGTGTGTGTGTGTGTGTGTGTGTGTGTGTGTGTGTATGTGTGTATGCCCATTGGATTTGGATGGATGAGGATCTGTCTGGACCTTGCTTGGAGGTAGTGAAGGAGTCCAGAAGGAAGGCTTAGGGTAAGACTGTTAAGGAGTTTACATAACCACCAGAACTGGAAAAAGGATCCTCTTTTTCATATGAGGAAACAGGCTTAGAGAGGGAGAGGGTCCCACAGCTAAGTAGCACACTGGGAGATTTGAACCCGGGTCTTTTGACTCTGAAGCCTTTTCCAACTCCTCAGAACTGACCTGTTTGACCATCACCTCCTCAGGGGAAGAGCTCATTCTCAATGACTATAACAGTTCTCTTGGGCCTCACTGTAGCTTTTCCAGTGGGTACAGTTACATTGAGTGATTTTCAGGCCTGAGGTATTTAGAATTCGGGGTCTTTATATCATCCAGTAAAAACACAGAGTCTTAATTAAAACCCCCTACACTGAATGTCACCCTGCAGACACCTGGAGTTCTAAGCTCAGATTCATAGGGTCATAGCCTCATAGATTTAGAGCAGGACAAGACTTTGGACTGAATTCAACCCCCCTCTCATTTTTAGGAAAGTAAGAACCAGAGACCTTGGGTGGTTTATTTGCCCAAGGTCACCTTGGTAGTAGTTGGGAGGCAATCCCTGGTCTTCAAATCCCAGTTCTGATGCTATTTGAATTAATTTGGAAACCCATGAACAATCCGAGCCTCAGTTTCTTTATAACCATATAGAACAGTCTGGAAATCACATTTTGGGCCTTTTCCCCAGGCCAATAGTCTAGGATGCGCTGGTCAATGTTTAACAACCAGCTCTCCAGGGAGAGAAAAGTAGATGAGAGAAGGAGAGAGAGAGAGAGAAAGGAAGAGGGAGAGAGAGGGAGAGGGAAGGAGGAGAGAGAGAAAAGGAAAAAGACACACACTGCTTAATTTCTCTCTGACTCAGTTTCTTCAACTATAGGTTGGGATAACTCCTTCACCAGATTATTGTAAAGATCCAATGAGATGATGTAAAGTGCTTTGAAGACCTTGAAGGGCTCTTCATCAACGCTCTTTATTATTATGTCTATTACACCCTGTGCCCCTACTAGGGAGGGAGGTTAAGCGCTGAAGCGGGCTGGGTGGGACCACAGAATGCCTATGTTCCTATTCTGATTTCCTGAGTTCCTTCCCCTAAACACTCCATATGAGGGATCAGGACTCATTTTCTGTCTCCCCACTTCTAGAGACCCTAAGTGGACAATTCCAGGGGACTTTGATCACTGACTTCAAATAGTTCAAGGGTTGTTAGATGGAAGATTGTTCTATGGAAATTTATTTGATCCATTGGTCTCTCAGGGGCAGAACAGGGAACAATGAGAGGAAGTTATATCAACTCCACATGAGGAAAAGAACTCCTAACACTTAGAGCTGAGCACACTTACTAGCTATGTGAACCTGGGTAAATCACTTCACTCTGTTTGCCTCAGTTTCCTCATCTGTAAAATGAGCTGGAGAAGGAAATGGCGAACCACTCCAGGATCTTTGCCAAGAAAATCCCAAATGGGATCACAGAGAGTAAGACATGACTGAAAAATAACTTAGCAACAAAAATACCTGGGCAGAAGTGAAAATCCACTGCTTTAGGGAGTAGTGAGTCCTGTCAATAGAAGGCTAGAAGCCATAGAATCTGATCTAAATATATAGATCATATATAGAGAGATAAATATAAATATATATATATATACATAGATCTAAATCTGAAAGGGATGTTAAAGACCAGCTAGTCCGACCCCCTCACTTTACAGGTGAGAAAACTAAGGCTCAGGGAGGTGGTGACTGGCCCAAGGTCACACAGGTAGTATCAGAAGTGGAATCAGCATCCAGGTCCTTTGATTTGTCAGGGATGTTTTAGGAGGAATTTTTGTTTAAGGGGACCAAGCAGTCTCCAAGGTCCAAGCACTCTACTGTTCTGCCATTCAAAGACTTCTTATAATTCCTAGCCCTTGGGGTTCCTGGGGCCTGGGTCAATGACTGTAAGGCCCTAGATATAAGAGATTCTGGGAACACTCTCCTACAACTAGGTAACCTGCTCATCCTTTTCCCTAGAATGTCTTCCTGAACCCTGATTACCAACTCCAACTACTCTTGGACCAGGGAGACCAAGAGCTAAGTCACTGAGCCCAGGAAAAGTTGGTAAGTCCAGGGTGGGGATCCTTAGGCAGGGACTGGGTTAAGCAGGCATCTGTTCTTGGGTGTGTGTGTGTTAGGTTGTGCTGGGAGGCTGGGGAAAGCCTGGGACTCTTGCCTCCAGCCAGCAGAGCCTTTCCTTCTCCTGAGATCCTTGATGGAAGAGAGATCAATCATTAATGTGACAAGTAGGGAGCGGCTGCCCTTTGCTCCATCTGACAGGGCAGGTAGAATGGGCAGGGGCCAGGATTCCTTCGTTCCATTCCCATATCCTGGTGCCCTGAGGCCTTCTGAGAACCTCAGTGGATCAGTTTACAAAATGGAGCTCCTGGTTCCTGTTTCGTTCTTTGGAAAGACAAAGAGAAGAAGGCAAGAACAGAGGTATTTGAGAAAATCTGCCCCTTAGGAGGGGAATGAATAAATCAAAGGAAATAATAATTTCTTGCCTATGTGCATCTTCCCTTGCCCCATGCCATTGGAGGCAACTGTGATCTGATAGCAGAACCTTCTTTTCAATTGGGGCAGTTGGGTTAAGTGACCTGCCCAGGGTCACACGGCTAGCAAGTATCTGAGGCCAGATTTGAATTGAGGTCCCCCTGACTCCAGGGGTGGTGCTCTATCCACTGCAACACCTAGCTGCCCTGATAATAAAGTCTTGGGGGTTTAGAGCAATGAAGATGACCTGACTTCAGACCTGCCTCTGATCTTTACTTAGCTGTTTGACCCTAGGGGAAGTCATCTAACTTCTACCTGTCTAGGTCACTGCCTTATCTATAAAGTGAGAGATGATTCGTAATCTGAATTGGGAATTTCCACCCTGGATTTCCTTTTAATTTTAACAATGACAAACTAAGTACCTCCCCACCACCACCCCATACCCCCTATCTTTATGATCACAGTTGATTTAGGGCTGGAAAGAATCTCAGAATATAGAACATTAGAGCTGGGAGGAGCCTGAAAATACTGGAAATCAGAATTAGAAGGAACTTATAATATAGACCAGGGCTGGGGAGCCTAGTTTGGTTCAGTCAAAGGGCCACTAACTTCTAACCAAAATTTAGCATGTTTTTCAATAATGAACTTTTTTTAAAAAAGCTATTCCAGGAATAATAAGAGTTAGCACTTACATAAAGGTTTAACCATTGGGAAGCACTTTATAATTATATTTCATGTGAGTTTCACAACAACTTTGGGAGGTAGGTATATTATCCCCACTATACAGATGAGGAAACCAAGGCAGATAGAGGTTAAGTGACTTTCCCAGGATAAATACCTGAGGCTGAATTTAAACTCAAGTCTTTCTGATTCCAAGTCTAACCCTTTATCTTTAGTACCACTGAGCAGCCAGACTGCCCTCCCCCAAAAAAGTCCAACACCCTCATTTTACAAATGAGGAAAATGAGACCCAGGAGGAGAAACTAAGGTTATTTGTTATTCTTCAGTCATTTCAGTCATGCCTGACTCTTCATGACCCCATTTGGAGTTTTCTTGGCAAAGATACTAGAGTGGTTTGCCATTTCCTTCTCCAGCTCATTTTACAGATGAGGAAACTGAGGCACAGAGGATTAAGTGACTTGCCCAGGTTCACACAGTTTATAAGTGTCTGAGGCTGGACTTAAATTTTGGAAGATGAGTCTTTTTGATTCCAGGCTAGGTTCTATTCACTATGGTGCCCCAAATAAAGACATAGATCTAGTAAATGTCTAGATCTGGGGTTTGAACCCAGGTTTTTTGACTCTAAATTCAGTGTTTATTTGATTTGGTGTTTTTTTAACTACATGACATCACCCCCAAGTTTTTTGAGAGAAGGAACTGTACTAATCAGTCCTAGCCTCAAGCACAGTACAATGCACACAGTACGGTATTTCACTGTTTATTGTATTTGAACTGCCTGGCTCACATTTAAATTTGACTTTCTGCAGTTTATCCAGTGCTTGCAAGTCATAGCCACCCTGTAAGACAGACAGTACAGGTAGTTATGCCCATTTTACAGATGAGAAAACCAAGGGTCTGATAGGAGTGATTTGCCCAGGACTGAGCAGCTGTGCATCAGAAGCAGCAGTTTTGGAGGAGCGATGCTTCTGTCTTCCTCAAGGGAGGAGCCCTCCAATTCATCAGAGCTGGCATGTGACTGAATCTGCACATATGTGTGCTAGCATGTAGGAACTTTTATGTGTATCCTTGCAGCTTGGGCTCTTCTGGAGCAAGACTGCTAGCAGCCTGAGAGCGGGAGAAGTGAAATCAAATCACTAAATGTTGACTAAGCCCAGATTAGACCCTGAGTTATAGATAGAGAAGGGGCTGACGTGCATCAGGAGAAGGAGCTTCCTCACTGGGGAGGGAATCATGGGCTACGCTCTATCTTCAAAGTACAAAGCACTGTGCTTTGTGCTGGGGTTTGTTGTTGTTTTTAAAGGGCAAAAACAACAACAAAGTTCTTGCTCTCAGAAGCAGTTTGTTAGAAGGAACAATGTGAGAAGGGATGTGGGAAATCAGGGAAGACTGCCTGGAGGAGGCAACTTCTCCAGCTTTGGGCCTTGAGAGAAGGGAAGGAATTCAACAGATAGGAAGAAGGAGGCACTGAAAGGTGGAAGAGGGCAGGACAAGAGTAGGGGATAGAAAATATTACTGTTTGTCTGGAACATAGAATATGTGAGAGGTTGTACTATGAGATAGGGGTGGACAGGTAGATCAGAGCCAGATTGTGGAAGGATAGAGAGAAGGAAGGATAGAGGGAAGGAAGGAAGAAAGGAAGGAAGGAAAGAAGGAAGGAAGGAAGGAAGGAAGGAAAGAAGGAAGGAGGAGAGGCAGGTAGGAAGGGAGGGAAGAAGGAAAGAAGAAAAGAAAAAAGAGGGAAATAAGGAGAAAAAAGGAAGGAAGGAAGGATGGAATGAGGAAAAGTAGGTAGGAAGTGAGGGAAGGAAGGGAACAGAGAGAGGAGTAAGAAAAGAAAGAAGGTGGGAAGGAAGGAGAATTAAGGTAGTTCCAAGGGAAGGAAAGAAGGAGGGAAGGAAAGAAAGGAAGCAGGGAGGGAGGATGCATTTAGTAAGCCTCTTCTCTGTGCCAGGCATTCTGCTAGGTGCTTTCCAAATACTCTCTCATTTGGTCCTCACAACCACCCTGATCATTCAAGGTAGCTGCTTGAATTCAATGCCAGAGTCAGGAGTTTCTTCTCTATCCCCTTGGCAAGAGGGAGCCAAAGAAGGTTTCTGAGCAGAGGAGTCTCATGATCCCATAGATACGCCAGGCAGATCTGGGCAGTGGGAAGGAGCGAGAGCAGGGGAGGCTCATTCCCTGAGTTCCAGGCCATTACCTCTCCTCTTTGTTTCAGCTGAGCTCCGAAAAGAAAAGCTGGAGGGAGATGATGGCCGCAAAGCCAGAGAAGAGGATGGCATCCTCCATCTTCATCACCCTGACTCCCCCTCGCCGGGACACAGCCGTGGTGGATGAGGTGAGGCAGGTGGCCTGCTCAAGTCGGGCCAGTCGGATTCGGGAGCCTGCCTCGGGCAAGACACCCCCCAGTGACTTCCTAGTGAGCAGACAGGACTCGAGGGTTCCCAGCATTCCGACAGCACGAGCTCCACCAGTTCTTCTACCTAATGGAGGTAAGACAGACATGAGGCTAGGAAAACCTGGAACAAAGAAGCGGATGAACATGGTGAAGAGAAACTGTGGGACCCAGAGCTAGCCAGTATCTGAGAGCTCCTCAGTGCATCTAGCCACCAGCCAGCATCCACCAGATGCTATGGGAGGGGAGAATAAGCATTTGCATAGCACCTACTATGTATGTACTGTTTCTAGTTCTGCTTGCTACAGTTTTATAAGCCTTTCCAAGTCCTTGAATGCTTTCCATTTGCGGGGTGCTCATGGCCCACTACTCTTCCATTACCTTCACGCATCGCTGTGTTGTGTTCAATCAGGCCTCAGTGGGTGGGCTCTCTCTTCTTTTCTAGTTTTCATACAATTCAGTGAAATTCAGCAAGCATTCTCTAAATGGCCACCACATGTACTAGGTGCTGGCCTTCAAAGACAGAGACAAAAAGTACCTTCCCTCAGGAAGCTTTCTATTGAGAGGAAACAACTTTTAGGTAGAAAATTAAATGCACATACAAAGTCATTTCTGGGGAAAAGGAATGAATGGCCCCTCCAGGACCATGGTGTCTCCCAAACTTTTCTCCCAACCCAGTCCTCTGTACGAATCATCATTTACAGATAAAAATATTAAAGGTTTTTCAAAGCACTCTATAAAGTTATCTTATTGGATCTCCACAACAGCCTTATGAGGGAGGGAGTAAACTATTCTTCCCCTGGTTTTACAACTTTTCTGAACCCCTATCTTCCTGACTTCAAGTTTACAGTAACTCATGAAAGGCAAAGTAGAAAAGGTCTTCGGAAATCATTGAACACCTTAATTTTACAGATCAGGAGCCCGAGGCCCCAAAAGGTCAAGTTATTGACATGAAGTTACACAGTTAGTGGTTATTTGGTGAATGTGGCCCTCCCTTGTATGAATCTAAAAGATGAAATTTAATAGAGTTAAATGTAAAGTCTTTCGTTGTTTCTCAGTTGTTTCAGTCATGTCTACCTCTTTGTGACTCCATTTGGAGTTTTCTTGGCAGAGATACTGGAGTGGTTTGCTGTTTCCCTTTTCAGCTCATTTTACAGAGGAGGAAACTGAGGTAAACAGATTGAAGTGACCTGCCCAGGGTCATATACTACTAAGTGTCTGAGATGGTATTTGAACTCCTGAAGATTTGCTCAGGAGTACTCCTGAAGTATTTGACTGAAGGCCCAGTGATCTGTGCACTGTAATGCCACTTGACTGCATGTAAAGTCTTAGAGCTGAATTAAAGAAATTCACTTCTCAAGATAAGATGGGGGAGGCATGGGCACAGGAGTGTTCTAGTTAATATTTAACAATTGACTCCCTCCCCAAAGAAATGTATGCAGGACCCACTCTTAAATTTAACCTACATCATTAATATTTTCTCCATTAGTTCCTTAAGTCTAGGTAATCAACAAAACATGTTAAGTCCTGGTTTGTAGCATTTTCAGATTTCTGAGACTAAAATGCTTACAATGAACACTTAGCAATCAGGGGCTAGGTAGGTGGCACAGCAGATGGAGCTCTGACCCTGGAGTCAGAAGGACCTGAGTTCAAATTCGGCCTCAGACATTTGCTAGCTGTGTGACCCTGGGCAGGTCCCTTAATTCTACTGCCTCCAAAAAATAAAATAAAATTTAACAATCAGTTTTCCCAAGTTAGTTCAGCTGACTCTAGCATACCCTTACATGAACAATAGTTTTCTGAAGAAATTTAGGGAGTTTTGTGAGGGGTAAACTCAACAAAAGTCATCAGGGCAACAAAAACCCTAATGTGATTTGGGGCTTTAATAAGAGAGGCTGAGCTCTGAGAAATAAAGTAGAGATGGTCCCACTGTCCTCTGCCAGAGTCAGGTCACATTTGGATAGCTGTAGCCTGTCATGGGCATCAGGGTTTAGGAAGGACATTGCTAAGCTGGGGAGGGTCCAGTGGAGGCAACTAGGGGAGTGAAGGCCCTTTCCATAATATATCGAAGATGGGTGGAAGGAATCAGGGGGCTTAGCGTGGAGAAGAGGACAGGAGAGCTGGGTTCCAGTGTCTGAAGACTGTTCATGTAAATGAGTGATTAGGTATATTCTGAATCCAGAGAACCACCAAGAGCAGTGTGGAGAAACTGCAAGACAGATATAAGCCTATTGTCAGAAAATTCTCCTAAAAAAGAGCTGTCTGGAGAGCGGAGTCTGAATGGCCACATGGTGGAGATGCATTCCAGGATGGGGGGCCTCCATGTCTCCCCACCTACCCTCCAATTCCATCATTCTGTGTTTCCTCGGCGCTCCCACCCTCCCGGAGCAATGGGGAGACATCCTTCAGAAGCTTGCTCCCTCTCTGTTCTGTAAAAGGCTAAGTTGAGGTGAAGTGTCGGAGGGAAGACAACCCAGTATGGGAGAACCAGGGAGAGAAATAGCCTGGGACAGAGAGGGTATGCAATGTGATGGGAACAGGGTACAGCAGCTGGGAGCATGCATGACTCAGAGAACTGTTTAGCCAGGACTTTCTGGAGACAGTAGCTGCTCCCTGGCTTTCCTCAGACCGCCTGGGCAGGCCAGACTCTTCTCCCTCCCTGGCGGGGTCTCTGGGCCCAGCCTGAGCAGCTGCCTAAACCCACAGACACTAGAGCGGAAAATACTGGTGACTGGAGCCAGGGGCTGCAGCTGGGGGAGGCCCAGGGGACAGATTCTGCTGTCCTCAGAATCCCAGCTGGGAGGGATCCTTGGGGAATGTGCTAAAGTGCGTATGTGTGCATGCGTGTGTGTGTGTGCGTGTGCATGCGTGTGTGTGACTAGGTGGGCCCATGTGTGGGGTGTCCTGACCAGACTGCCCCCAGCCCCCAGCTGTCCCAAGAAGGCCTCCCTGTGTGTCTCAGCCCCTCCCCATAATCAGCACCTATGGGAATCTAGACAGGGCCTTCTCCCAATCACAGCCTCAGTCCAAACTTCTTCTAAGAATAGTTTTCAGTAGACAGCTTTGTGTTGCTATCTTGCCAATTCTCACAAAGACATTATGAGATAAGGAGGAAATCTTTTTATCCCCATTTGACAAACAAAGCAGATGAGGCTTCAACCCTAAAGGACATGGTTGTAAGTCACAGTAAATAGTGAGAACCTCACACGTAAAATTTGAAGCTGAGTCTCCCAATTCCAAATCAAGTTCTCTTTCTCTGTAATACATTCATTTTAGCCATTTAGTTCTTGAAACTATTTTCAGTCAGTCGATTTTTAGGCATGTCTGCCTCTCATGACCCCGCTTAAGGTTTTCTTGACAGAGATCCTGCAGGACTTTGCCATTTCCTTCTCCAACTAATTGTACAGGTGATGAAACTGAAGCAAACAGGGTGCAGTGACTCACCCAGGGTCACACAGTAGAAAGTGTCTGAGGCTAGATTTGCACTCTGGAAGATGAGTCTATGCTCTGTGGCACCAGCTAGCCACCTAGACACCTGAGAGGGAGATTAGTTCAGAAGCTATTAAAATAGTTTGAAATTCCTTTCCCTGCCCTTCAGCCAGTGCCAGATTATTTTGCCTAGAAGGCTGAGCAATTTAGCAGGGTGAGCCTGGCCTTCAAATCCCTTCCCATTTCTGGACCTCAGTTTTTTCATCTATAAGGTGAGTAGGTGATTTCTTCTAGCTCTAAACCCAGTGATACTCTATAGTAAAAACAGTCATAGCTCTCAAGTTGGAGAAACCTAGGTTTAAACCCACCTGTAATGCTTACTCCATATGTGACCTTGAGTAAACCCCTCACATGTCCCTGGACCTCAGTTTCCCCATCTGTAAAATAAGAGGGATGACCCAGATGGCCTCAGAGGTCCCCCCCTCCCCCAGATCTAGATGTGTGATCCTATAAACTGGGAGGGGATGCTAGGGGGAGGGATTTGGGGGAGGGACTGGACCTGTGGTGGTGACATTCTTGGTGACATCATAAAGACAGAGGTAGACCTCAGCAGCAGTCTCTGCCCCCATCCTGCCCTCTTAGGCTCCTAAATTGATGCTATTAGTGATGCCCAATGCCCCATGCCCCCTTGGGGCAGCCTGGCCCTGCTTCAGGATTGGCACTAGCCCAAGTCTCAGGGTTACCAGCAGCAGGCGGCCTGGGTGGCTCCCTCCTTGCCAGCTCTTTCACTGGACTGAGATTTCCCATCCCTCCCATCTGTCTGGCTCAGGAGGTAAAGCCAGTGATCCATTCAGCCACTGGCATTTGTTCCCACAGCAATTATCCACCATTGTTGCGGCAACCTGGCAGATGCTGGGCGTGGGGCTGGGAGGAAGGCTCCCTGGTGTTAATTACACCCCGGGTAATTGTTAGGAAACAAAAGGAGGAGGTTCAGAATTGCTGGGTGACCACTAACTTAATCCTGCTCATCACTCTCCATGCCCCATCCCTGGAGCTTCAGAGAGTCTGCAGAAGCAGAACATTGAGGGACAGGCAGGATTTCTGGGGCCTTTGCCCCAAGCCCCAACCCCTTCCTGTGCTGGCTCAGCTTGGGCAAGGCCTTCCAACTTAGCTCTCTCTGCTTCTAGGTTTGTTCTTCAGTAAAATGACCTCCACAAGCCCTCCTAATTCTAACATTCTGTGTCCCACCCAGCTCTGACATCCTGGGTTCTAAGGATTCTCCTAGCTCTGCCATCCTGGGTTCTAAGGCCCTCCCAGCTCTGACATCCTGGGTTCTAAGGTCCTCTCGACTCTGACCTTCTGCAATCTTAGCTTCCTCCCAGCTCTGACATCCTGTGCTCTGATGCCTTTTCTAGTTCTTATATTCTATGTTCTAAAGTGCATTATCTCTTCAGATTAGCTGTTCAGAGCACAGGACACCCTGAGAAGATTGGATTTGGGGACTGGGATTTGATGGGGAAGAGAAAGAGACCTGAGGGTCGATGCTGCCAGTGCCAGGGAAGGCCTTAGTGGCATGAGATGCCTCCTGGGGGTAGGGAGTATCCAAGATAACATACACCTCATTTCACCAGGAGTCAGCCCCTTCCCATGAGGGTCTGATCTCCATCTCATGCTTCCTTACACTTATTCTTGCAGGCTCATCCCTCCCTCGGCAGGTCCCGGATGTTGAGGACACCTTTCCTGACCTGGATCTCCTCCCTCCTCCCCCTCCCCCTCCAGCCTTCCTGCTCCCACCAGATGAGGAAGGCCTCACCCATGCTGGGGATTCCCTCTCAGAAGACCTACAGCAGCTGCATGTGGTCCCTCCACCTCCTCCCCTACAGGTACCACAGCCCTGGGAAGCTCAGCAGCCTCCCTGGAAGCCTTGTTGGATGGGCAAAGACAGAGGCTGAGAAGGAGAGGGGGGATCTTGGGCCCTGGAGACTGTTGGACCCACTCCTTAACCTCCATGGAGCTCCTAATGCCTTATCAGTGGAAGAAGATGTACTGTGCTTGTAAAGGCCCCAGAGAAGGGGAGCCCCAGCCCTTCCTAGCATCCTTCCCAACATCCAATAGTAACAGCAATGGTGGTAACAGTAGTAGTAGCCAGGATGACGATGATGATGAGTCACTCACATCCCTTCCTTATCAAGCAGTTTATCTTCTTCCCTCATTTTATACTCGCAATGTCCCAGGGAAGTTTGTAGTGGAACAAATATAGATAAAGAAACAGAGGCCAAGAGACATGAAGTTACGTACCCAAAGTCACGTAGCTTGTAGTGTGGGGCTCAAACCCATTCTTGATTCTTTGGTTCAAGCATCTTTCCCCTATACTACAGTCCGCACTATTTGGAGGACTTTCCTCATGTCTGTCCAGAGCCTCCTATACAAAAGAAGATCCTTTGTTTCTTAATCTGCAAATGAGGCATTAAATGATTTCTAAAGTTCCTCCCAGTTCTGACATTCTGTGTTCTAAGATCCCTCCCAGTTCTGACATCCTGTGTTCTAAGACCCCTCCCAGCTCTGACATTTTCTATTCAAAGGCCCTCCAAGCTCTGATATTTTATGTAATCTTTTTTGTCATAGATCCCTTTACCATAGATCTGGTAAAACCTATGTACTCTTTTCAGAATAATGTTTTAGATGTTTGTTTCAAATTCATTATTGAAGAAAATAATAACTTTCACAAGAAAAAGAAAAAGATGGGATATTTTCCCATCCCAATTCATGCACCCCTTTGAGGTCTGTAGACCCAGGCTTAGAACCCCTATTCTAAGGTCTCTCCCAGCTCTGATATTGTGTTCAGAGATCAGTTCCAACTCTCATCAAGTATCTGAAAAAAGATGAGCCTTGTTCCTGGCCCCAGAGAGCGTAACTGAGAGCCATGGGAAGATGAAGCTGGAAGGAGACAAACTGAGGCCTGAAGTCAGGGAATACTTCCTGTTAGAGCTGCCCTAGAGTGGAATTAGCTTCCCCACAGAGAGTAGGATCCCCCTCACTGAACATCTGTAGGCCAAGCTCAGATGTCTTCTTGTCTGCTACAGCTGGCTGCTGAGTCCTTTCCAGCTGTGAAATTCTGTGACTTGAACATGGATGTCCCCAGCTCCCTTGTAGCTCTGACATTCCATGTTCTATGATACTACAAAATCTATTTCTCTTGCTTTTGCCTTCAGTGGAGAGAGGAACCAGCTGGTTTCCCAGCCATCCTGTGATAACCAGACACTTTGGCTTGTTCATAGGCCAGTGGGAGCAGAGGGGAAGGGTTGGAGAATGAAAGATCGAGAAGTGCCCACTTGTCTACTGAGACAAGCTCAGGCCAAAGGCCAAAGGGCTCAGGGAAAGGCTGGGTCTTAAGCAATTTCTTGGGAACTAGGAGTCATAAGCTGTGGTGTTATGGGACGGGCTTGGGGCTGAGAGCAGGGAGAACTGAGTTCTAGTCCTAATTCTGCCACTACTTTGTCCTAAGACCTTGAGGATGTTGCTTCCCCCTACCCCAGGACTGTTTCCTTATCTGTAAAATGATGATGAAAATAGCCACACAGCCAGGGCGAGAATCCCATTGTAATAAATGTGCTTTGTCACTGCAGAGATGCCAAGGCCATTAATGCAAGGCATTAATGATAACAGCGTGTCTCTGCCCTTCCTGGGACCCGTGGGCATGGTTTTTTTTCCCTTTTTGTGTCCATCACAGGCCCTACCTGAGTCCCGACAATTCAAGCCTCGGCCCAATCACCTCAAGGGAGTAGAGGAAGAATTGCCGCCACCTCCTGAAGAGCCAGACTGTGTCCCAGACAGGGAAGAGTCTACAGGTATCCCTATGGGTGGCGGGCAGGCGCAAGAGGCTTCTCAGGCAGTCAGGTCCTGGAAGCTTGCCTGCTCTGTTCTGGGACAGCTAGAGATATTAGGAACAAGGAGGAGAGAAGGGTCCTTGTCACTCTCCATGCAGGCAAAGCCTCATAGGGCCCAGGCTTTAGTTTTCCCTCTCAAAAATGAGTGTTGGACTATGCAGTTCCTAAGGTCCTTTCTATCCGTGATTTTCTGTGTTCTAAGGCCCCTCCCAGCTCTGACATTCTGTGTTCTAAGACTCCTCCTACCTCTGACATTCTGTGTTCTAAAGACCCTCCCAGCTCTGACATTCCATGTTCTAAGGCACTTCTCAACTCTGCTATTCTGTGCTCTAAGGGTCCTCCTAACTTAGATGTCCTCTGTTCCAAGGCCCCTCCAGCTCAATAGTGCCTCTACATTCTCTGTTTTTCCAACAATTCAAACCTGACAGGCCACACAGTGTCCTCTGTCTGTCCACAGACAGGTTCTCTCTTAACGGTAATTAATCCTTCATACCCACAAGGCACCACTACAAAGGGAATTGTTATTATTTTCAGAGAGCTGACCTAGAACCATGCCAAGTTCTTTGCACCAGCTTTAGTTAAGGGCGCTCTGGTGCTTTGGGAAAGGTTGTGTGTTCACTCGGGATGAACGCCTGACTCTCCCTCTGTGCCATCCCACAGACATCTGTGCTTTCTGCCACAAAGCAGTGTCCCCCCGGGAGCTGGCTGTGGAGGCCATGAAGAGGCAATACCATGCCCAGTGCTTCACATGCCGAGCCTGCCACCGACAACTGGCAGGCAAGCGCTTCTACCAGAAAGATGGACGGCCCCTCTGTGAGTCCTGTTATCAAGTAAGTACCCCCTGGTTGGCCCTTGGGAGGTGCTGCTGCAGAAAGACAGAAGGAAAAAAAAGGTAGAGGAGCCATGGGATCATTGCTTTAGAACTGTAAGAGACCTTTGAGGCCACTCTAAGAGTCCTACTCCCTCCTTTTACAGATGACTGAGGTCCAGAGAAGTTAAGTAGCAAGAGCCAGTCCAACCCAGGTCCTCCAGTTTTGAATCCAATATTCTTGCCCTTGCACCATGACTGGATGGAGGATGGTTGGGGTGGGGGGGTGAGGGGAGAGGGATGGAGCTCCAGAGGAGCTCACAGTGAGATAGTGGAAAGGGCCTGGAGGGGCTCTGAGAGGGGATCCCGTTTCGAAGAAATTTAAGTCTATATTGGCCCAAAGGGTGTTCACTGCACCTGGAGGCCTTCCAGAAGAGGTTACAGAACCACTTTTCAGTCATATTGTAGACAAGGATTCTTACTGCACACCTAGATTTAATTAGAAGACTCCTGAGGTGTCTTCCCAGCTGGAAATGCTCTGATTCTTTAGGAAAGCAGAAAGGCTAAAATCAAATAAATGGAAGAAAGGGAGGAAAGAAGGAAAGAAAGAAGGAAGGAAGGAGCAAACGAAGGAAGGAACGAAGGAAGGTAGGAAAGACATAAAGAAAGAAAGAAATCTGGCCCATAAATCTCATGTTAACTGGGTATCCTCTGGTCATCCAAGGAGGAAGGAAAGGAGGAAGGGAAAGAAAGAAAGAAGAAAGGATGTAAAGAAGGGAGAGAAGAAGAGAGGAGGAAGAAAGAAAGGAAGAAAGGAAAGAAGAAAGAGAGAAAGAATGAAAGGAAGGAAGAGAGGGAGGAAAAAATAGAAGAAAAAAGACAGAAAGTGGGGGAGAAAGAGAGAGGAGTGGGGAGGGAGGGAGAGAGAGAAAGACTTTGAGGGATTTGGGTTCTTTGCCTTCACTAAAACCTACAGACAAGATTCAATCCTTTCCCTTGGTCTCTTCCACTATACTTTGGTGGATAGTTTGTAGGACTTGTAATCAGGAAAACCTGAGTTCAAGTCTTTCCTCAGCCCCTCACTAACAATGCAACCATGGTTACCTCTTTCAGCTTCAGTTTCCTCCTCTATAAAATGGGTTTAATAATAGTACCTCCTTTGCAGGGTTGTTAGAGGATCAAATGATTTGAAATTTGTAAAGTGCTTTGTAAGGCCGGGGCATGGTTTTGTTATGGTTTGGTGAGAAGAAAGGAAAAAGAGGGGAAGAAGGATATGCTTGAGGGAGAGGAAAGGAAAAGAAAGATTAGGGGAAATTATCTCATAATGGTTGTGTACTAGTAGATACCTACATATATAAAGAAAAAGGAAAGGGAGGAGCAGCTGACACAACCTCCCTCTCAACTGAACTGGTTAAAGGAAGAATACACACACACACACACACACACACACGCACACACGCACGCACGCACATACACAAATACACACATACATGCATGTACACACATATGCATACACACAAACACACAGAGAGAACCATACACACATGCACACACACACACACATACACAAATATACACACACAATCACACATACAGGGTCAAGTAATACATTTCACTCAGAAACACACTTTATTCCACAGAAAAGTAAGAGGGAAAAGGGAAAAGTGTGGGCAGGAATTAGAGAAAGGGCAGACCCAGGGAGAGATTAGTCCGAGGCAAAACAAAGAATGTACAAAATATATTTATAGCTTCTTTGAGGCAGCAAAGAATGACAATTTGAGAGGGTGCCCATCAGTTGGGAAATGGCTGAAGGAGTTATGGTTTATAAATATGATGGAATAGTATGTGCCAGAAGGAATGATGAAGGGGATGGTTTCAGAGAAACCTGGGAAGACTTGTATGAACGGATGCAGGGTAAAAGAAATGAGCAGAACCAGGAGCACAGATTTGACAACAGCTATATTGTAAAGGCAAACAACTTTGAAAGACTTAAGAACTCAGATCAATATAATGACCCATCAAAATTCTACAGCGCTCATGATGAAACATGCTATTTCATCTTGATGGACTCAGAATGCAAAATGTGTTGGGTTTTTTTTTTCAGACATGTCCAATGTGGAAATTTGTTTGCATTGACTGTACATGTTTATAATTGTGATGGGGTTTATTTTTCTTTAGTTCTCAAGTGGGACAGAGGGCAGGGATTGGGTGGGAAAGTGAAAAGGCAGATGTTTGTTCATTGAAAAAAATAGGAAAAAAAGTGCTTTGTAAATCTTGAAGTATGTTAGCTATTATATTTGACTTTTATGTAGAAAGTAAAATTTTGTAATAATCTCACCTTTCCTTTTCAGCATCCAGGAAACCCCCAAGGATCAGCCCAAATAGTAGTATGGTGGAAAGAGGACAAGATTTATAGTCAGAGCCTGGGTCTTTTCTGGACCTCAGTTTCCCAATGTGTTAAATGATAGGATCAGTCAAGGTCCCTTACAGCTCTAAATCTGATGACTCCCAGAGTTCTCTTTCTCTGTCCTCTGTCTTTTCAGGGGCAGCCCCCAGTGGGTAGCCCCTTCTTCAACTGTGGCCTCTTCCCCCAGGACACTCTAGAGAAGTGTGGCCGGTGCCAGGCAGTGGTCCTAGATCATGTCATCCGAGCTCTGGGCCAGACCTACCACCCAGAATGCTTCACCTGCGTAGCATGCTCCCGGTGCATTGGGGACGAGAGCTTTGCCTTGGATGAGCAGAATGAAGTCTATTGTTTGGATGACTTCTATAGGTACATGTCCATCAGGAGGTGGGATGGTGGGAGGGACGACCACTAGAGTGAGAAAAGGCAGAAGGAACCAAAGAAGAGGAGGTGGGGAGGGGAGAAAATGGTGAAGCAGGGAAGGAAAAGATATGACCACTCACTTCAAGTATTTGAAGGACTGTCATTCCACTGGTCTCCCAGGACAAAACAATGGGAAAAAAAACATGAAGGGTTTGTCAAATGGATTCATGATTTCATTGATTTAGAAGTTCTCTCCTGGGAGTTGGGAAATTCAGGGCTTTCCCATTGTACTAGTCAACAGTCAATCAATCAACATTGATTAAGCACCTACTATGTGCCAGGCACTGTCTTAAGTGCTATTTATTAAAGTCTTACTAGGTGACATCATAGTGCATATAGCATTGAGCTTGGAATCAGGAAGACTCATCTTTTTGAGATCAAATCTGGCCTCACACTACCTATGTGACCCTGGGCAAGTCTGTTTGCCTCAGTTTATTCCTATGTAAAATGAACTAGAGAAGGAAATGGCAAACTATTCCAGTATCTTTGCCAAGAAAACCCAAAATGAGGTCACAGAGTCAGACACAACTGAATAACTGAAGATATCAGATACCATATTATTAGCAGGATTGATGAAGAAAGACAAAAATGGCTCCTGTTCTGAAGGGGCTAACATTCTAATAGTGGAGAAAATATGCAAATAACTACATATATTCTAGTTATTTGGAGTAGATGGCTGGTAATCTCATAGGGAAGCCACTAGCTACTGAGGGGACTGAGAAAAGCCTTCTGAAGAAAGTGATCTTTGAGCTGCATCTTAAAGGAAGCCAGAGATTTCTCACAGTCAGAGATGGAGAAGGGGGAATGGAGTGTCATGTGATAAGGAGGCCAGGGCAACAGGGATTGGAGAATACCTGGAAGGAAGGAAGGAAAGAAGACTGGGGAGGTGGGGGTGGGGGGTAGGTTATGATGAGCTTTAAATACCAAAGAGGATTTTATATTTGATCCTGGAGATAAGAGAGAGCCATTGGGGCTTACTGGGGGTTAAGGGAATGTGGTTAGACCAGTACCTTATGAAAATCATTTTGGCAGATGAATGGAGGATGGGTTGGAGTGGAGAAAGATTCAAGTCGGAGAGACCCAGCTATTGCGGTGGTTTAGGTGTGAGATGATGATGGATGCCACCAGAATGTTGGCCATATCAAAGGGGAAAATGAGAGCAGTGAGGGTATATAGATGTTTGTTGGGAAAATAGGTGTGACAAGATTTAACAGAATGGAATGAGTAAAAGGAAACAGAGAAGGTGACACCAGAGTTGCAAGGCTAAGTGAGTCAGAGCCCTTGAGTAATAAGGAAGTGTAAAAAGGGTTTGGGGGAAAAGATAGTGAGTTCCATTTGGGACATGTTGGGGACATCCAGTTCAAGATGTCCAAGAAGCAGGTAGTGATACAGAATTGGAGCTCTGGATGGATCCTAGAGCTAGATTTATTGATTTGGGAACATGTACAGAGTCAGGGGTCACAAAGTAAAAAGGAGAAGAGGGCCCAGAGCAGAACCTTGGGGGACACTCATGGTTAGGAGGGATGCCATAGATAGAGAGTCAGCAAAAGAGACTGAGGACTTTCCTTAATCCATCCAATTAAAACCCATTATTTTTACTTTAGTGGAGAGGGAACAGAGGCACAGCACTTAGCATGGAACTTAGCACATAGTAGGTGCTTAATAAATGTCTCTTGATTATTGATTGAGATAAGTTTTGGTGGGAGAAAATACCTCAGTGAGAAAAACCTGAACTAGACAGTGGTATCAAGCTCAAATAGAAACTCATTCCTGCAGACTGCAGTGATTTAGAAAACCGCAAATTAACATCATCTATATCCTATGTATTTATATTTTGTTAAACAATTCTCAATTGAATTTTAATCTAGTACCGGCCTTGTTGGGGAATCCTGTGGGCCTCTTGCGGCCTGCTGCCCACCAATTTGATTCTTCTGGTCTCAGGAATGGAACCCTGCCCAGGCTCTCAGTTTTTTCATCTGTAATACAAGGAGATTGGGCCAGATCAGATGTTCCTAGTTTTTTTTGTGTGTCCTGGGCCCTTTTGGCAGTCCGGTGAAGCCTGTGGACCCTTTCTCAGAATTGTGTTTTTAAATGCATAAAATAAAATACGTAACATTACTAAGGAAACCATGTATACTGAAAAATGATTACCAAAATAAATAAAACACTAAGTTCATGAAGCCCAGGTGAAAAGCTCCTGGACTAGATGGTTTCTAAGGTCCCTGAGGACTATGAGACTCATCCTTCTGATTTGCAACCAAAACTTCTTTTAGGTGGTATCTCCCCCTATTAGAATATAAACTCCTTGAGACCAAAGACAATATTTTTTAATGTGTATCTTCAGTACTTTACATACAGTAGGCACTTAATAAAAGCTCATTAATTCACTCTTATTCTCAAGTCCTCTGATCTCAAGTCCCTAGGTCCTAGCAGTTTCCCTTTCCTCTTGGGGAGGCGTGAGATTCTGAGGTCTCAGGGGTCTTTGGTTCTGAGGTCTTGGGTCCCACCATCAGGAAACCAGGTCCCTTCCCACTCTAAAATGTGATTTTCCTATTAGGGTAATAAAGGATTGGTGCCCTCATAGGAGGCAGGGAGAAGGACTGAACAGGGCTGAGTCTAAGAACAGTGATGATGGCTATTAACTAGCCATATGGCTGTATTTAAATCACTTTTCCTCTCTGGGTCTCAGTATTCTTCTCTGTAAAATGGGGATAATATTTGTACTGGATTGTGTTTGGAAAAATCATGTAGTACTTTTAATGATGTCCCAAACTTCTTCATGAAAGACAGTTCCATCATTCTCTTCCTGTAATATAGCCACAAGTCATGGAATACCACAATCTGAAGAATTATGGGCTGCTCAAAAAAGTAATAGAGAGGTGAAAGTTGGGCATGTGTGGGCTATTTCATGTTACCAATGAAGATCCATTCAGGAGAAATGCTGTAAAAAATTATGAATCTAGAAAGTGTCTCAGAGGTCATCTTGTCCAAACCCTTTACAGATAACAAAACTGAGGCCCAGGGAGGCTATGATGTGATTTGTCCATAGTTATACTGGTAATAAAGAGCAGAGGTATCATTTGAAGCCAGGTCTCCTGATTTCAAAGCCAGTATTCTTTCTACTGTCCTATGCTGTCCTCCAGTAGAATCAGCTAGATATGTGACTAGAAGAGGTGGGCCAGGTAAGGAGTCGATGGGATGAATGACCAATGGGATATCTGCATTCTGAGACAGAGCAGGCACCATGTCAAGAGATTCAGAGGAAGGCCCTTCCTCATTCATCCTGCACTAATCTTTCCAAAGTTACCAGTGATCTCTTCATTGCCAAATCCAATGGACTTTTCTCTCTCCTCCTTCTCCTTGATCTCTCTGTGATCTTTGATGCTGTGGATCCCTCTCTTCTCCCTGATAATCTCTTCTCCCTAGCTTTTCAGGCTACTTCAGCCTCCTGGTTCTCCTGCCTATCTTACTGTTGCTTCTCAGTCCCCTTTGCTGGATCCAGATCATGCTCTCTAGTCGGAGGTGACCCTCAAGGTTCTGTCCCAGACTCTCTTCTCTTCTCTCTCTTTACTACTCCGCTTAGAAAATCCACCCCAAATATTCACATGGACTATTTGTGCCTGATCTGTGGTAGAGCATTCCAAGCCCTGATCTGATCAGCCATAGTCAGACACATTATAACTTGAATCTAACATAGTGATGCCATTTTGGTCCTCTCCAAGAATGAAGGACATCAACCAAACAACCAACGTCACTTGGAGATCTCATCAGCTCCCATGAATTTAATTACCAGCTCTATGCTGATGATTGTCAAATCTACCTGTTCTTCCCCAGCTTCTCTACTGCCCTCCAATCTGGCATCTCCAATTGCCTTTTAGACATCTCGAACTGAATGTCTGGTAGACATCTTAAACTCAATGTGTTCAAAATTGAATTTATTCTCTTTCTCCCTAAACTATCCCACACTCCCACCTTCCCTATTACTGTAGAGTGCATCACCATCCTCCCAATTCCTCAGGCTCATAACATAGGAGTTATCCTATATTCACTCTTTCACCCTGTCTCCCAAGGGTCTATTGCCAAGGCCTGTTGATTTCACCTTTGTAACATCCCTCAAATCTGCCCCTTTCTCTCCTCTAACATGGTTACCACTCTGAGGCAGGTCCTGATCACCTCACCCCTGGATTATTTCTGGTGCATCTGCCTGCCTCAAGTCTCTCCCCTCTCTTCCCTTACACCTATCAGGTTGGCTAATATAACAAAAAAGGAAAATGATAAATGTTGGAGTGGATGTGGGAAAATTGAGACACTAATGCATTGTTAGTTGAGTTATGAATTGATCCAACCATTCTGGAGAGAACAGGGAACTATAAGATAGGGAACTATACCCAAAGGGTTCTAAAACTCTTTGACCCAGCAATAATACTACTAGTTCTATAACCCAAAGAGATTTTTTTAAGAAGGGAAAAAGGATCTATTTGTACAAAAATATTTTTTTTTGGCAGCAAAGAATTAGAAATTAAGGGGATGCCCATTAATTGGGGAATAGTTGAACAAGTTGTAGTATATGATTGTAATGGAATGCTATTGTGTTATAAAAAATGATGAGGAGGATAATTTCAGGAAAAAACCTAGAAAGACTTACATGAACTAATGCAAAGTGAAATGAATAGAACCAAGAGATCATTGTACACAACGCAGAGTCTGAATGTAGATCCAAGAATACTATTTTTCATTTTCTTAATTTTTCTATGAGGTATTTTTGTTCTGTATTTTCTTTCGCAATATGACTAATATGGAAATATGTTTTGCATGGTTAGACAGGTATAGCCTACTTCAAATTTCTTGCTCTCTCGAGGAGGGAGAGACTTTGGAACTCAAAATTTTTTTAATGTTAAAAATTGTTCTTATATGTAATTGGGGAAAAATAAAATATTATTCAAAATAAAAAAGTCTCTCCCTATTCCAGTCCATCCTCCATTCAGGCACTGAAGTGATTTTCCTGAAATGTAGATATGTTACCCCCTACTCAATAAACTTCACTGGATGCCTATCCCCTCCAGGAACAAATACAAAATGCTGTTTGGTATTCAAAGCCCTTTCTAACCCAGCCTCTTCCTACCTTTCCAGTCTTCTTATACCTTATCCCCCAATAAGTATTCTTCTATCCAATGACACTAGCTTCCTGGCTATTCCACGAAGACTCCACCTCTTTGCTCTGGGTATTTTTTCTGGCTTTTCCTCCATCCTAGATTGCTCTCTCTCCTCAGCCCGAACTATGACCTCCCTGACTTCTTTTTAAAAAATAACTTCTTTATTTATTTACTTTAACATTCATTTTAATAAGATTTTGAGTTTCACATTTTCTCCCTCCAGTCCTCTCCCACCTTTGAGAAGACTAGCTATATATCAATCACACATGTGAAATCATGCAAAACTTATTTCCATATTAGTCATATTGCAAAAAAAAAAAGGAAGAAAAATAAAATGAAAAAACTACACTTGAATCTTCACTCAGAGCTCATCAGTTCTCTCTGGAGGTGGGTAGCATTTTTCATCATAAGTTCTTTTGGAATTTTCTTACATCACTGTATTGATAGAGTAGCAAAGACTTTCACGGTTCATCATTGTTACATTATTACAAAGTTCTCTTGCTTCTGTTCAATTCACTTTGTATCAGTTCATATAAGCTTAACTTCCTTTAAACCCCAAGTAAAATCCCATCTTCTACAAAATGTCATTCCTAATCCCTCTTAATTCTAGGGGGGCAGCTAGATGGTGAAGTGAATAGAATGCTGAGCCTGCAGTCAGGAAGAGACTCATCTTCCTGAGTTCGAATCCAGCCTCAGACACTTACCAGCTGTGTGATCCTGGTCAAGTCATTTCACCCTGTTTGCCTCAGTTTCCTCATATGTAAAATGAGCAGGAGAAGGAAATGGCAAACACCTCGAGTATCTTTATCAAGAAAATCCCAAACAGGGTCAGGAAGATTCCAACAGGTCTGAACAAGAATAAACTTAATCCTCTCTTTCCCTCTTTAATATTTCCTATTTATCCTTTATATATCTTATTTGTGTATATTTGTTTGTTGTCTCCCCAATTAGATTGAGAGCTCCTTGAGGACAGAGACTGTCTTTTGTCTCTTTTTATATCCTCAGAGCTTAGCACAGTGCCTGGCATATAGTAAACATTTAATAAATATTTATTGACTGACTTGACTGAGGAAACTCACAGAGGACATCCCTTTGTTCTATGGAGAATAGTGTTTTCTGGCATTTAAAATATATGCAGTTTAAAAAAGTCACATTTATTATTTTCCGTTGTTGACTTTACAGCCCTGTTTTTAAGTGGGAAGGGGGAGGGCATGTTGTGATTTGGCAGGATGAAGGGGGCTAGCTAGCATTACTAATGCCATTAAAATAAGCCTATTGAATTGGACCACTAGGGGACACAGTGGATTGAGCACTGAACCTGGTGTTAGAAAGACCTGAGTTCAAATTCTGCATGAATTAGCTCACCTGTTCATTAGAACTCATAAGAACACCTCCTGGGTTTTTTCTTTTTAAAGCGCTTTGTAAATCTAAAAGTACTATATAAATGCTAACTATTAAAAACACGCAGTAAGAAGCAAAAATAAGTTGTACCGTTTTAAAAGTAACATAAAAATTTGTCATTTCCTTTCTTTTTCCCTCTAAAGTAAGCAGTATAGAATAGAATTCAGAGTTTCTTATACAATCCTCTTTATGGCCTATTTTTTTTTAATGAAAATGGTCATCTTTTGGGGGGGTATTAAATTCAGAATTTTTAGAAAAGAAAACAGTTTTATTATATATTTATTAAAATGATAATGCTTATAAAAGGGGAAAATTGACCCTTGTGGTCTCTCTAATTTGTATTGCACCCTAGGAAGCAGCCCACGTGGCCTTTCCCTGGTTTTCTTTGTCCCAACTTCACTGTGACTCTAGAACATGTAATATTTCTCTTCTTCTTCCTTCAAGGCAAATGGACCCTCTAGCCATTTCCTCATACCCAGGGAAATGATATCCTGAGAAACTAATTATACATGTCCCTCCCCTCAGCTCCAGAGAGAGACCGCAGGGATGTCAGTGGTCAGAGTTCCATGAGCATCCTTAGAGACAACCACATGGAAGCAGGGTATAATTGAACTACGAATTCCAAATGCTAATTGCTGTGATTGCCCATTTCCTTTCCTTTCTTCCTTTAGGAAATTTGCACCGGTGTGCAGCATTTGTGAGAAGCCAATCATCCCCAGAGACGGGAAGGATGTGTTCAAAATCGAATGCATGGGACGGAATTTCCATGAAAACTGCTACAGGTGTGAGGTAGGTCTGAGAGCTCAGTAACCTGCTGGGTATGAAATGAGGTTGCCCATTTCTCCATTCATTATTCACTAAGTGCTGACCACAGGTGCCCAGGAAAGGCAGGAAGTTGGGGCAACTGGGTGATCTCTGCCTTAGAATTGCAAATTTAGAGCCAGAAGGGACCTCAGTGGTCCAAAGCTGCTCCTTTAACATATAAAGGAACTCTGGAGTTCAGAGAAGGGAAGTTGTTTCCCCGTTGTCCAGGAAATGAATGGCACAATCAGGATTTGAACCCAGGTCCTGGGACTCCAAAGTTACCATTCTTTCTTCTCTTTCACATGTGTTCTTTTCCTTGGGCTTCCAATCTAGCAAGGAGATAAGATAAAAGCAGAAATCATTTTCATTCTATTCAAGATCCATTTACTACTTTGTGTGATGCATTATGTGGTCTCCTTAGTTAAATATTTTCATGTATATGTGTACACACACATATGTATATATTGTGTGTATATATGTACACACACATATGTATATATTGTGTGTATATGTGTATACCTACACATATACAAGAATATGTGTGTAGGTGTGTATATACATACAAATACACACATATGGGTGTGTGCATATGTGTATATTCATATACACATGTATGCATGCATTCATGCACATCACACACACATATAATGGAGCACTGGACTTGGAACCAGAAAGACTCATTTTCATGCACTCAAATCTGGCCTCAGACTCTTACTAGCTGTGTGACCTTGGGCAAGTCACTTCACCCTGTTTGCCTCAGTTTTCTCATCTGTAAAATTTGCTGGAAAAGGAAATGGCAAACCACTCCAGTATCTTTGTCAAGAAAACCCCAAAACAGGGTCATGGAGAGTCAGTCACAATGGAAAAATGATTTAACAACAAGATTTATAAATATATGTACAGATATTAAAACTATAGACACATATATACACACAATATTACATAAAAACTACATTTGAATGTGGTTTTTTTTTAAATGCCATGTGAATACCTGGGGACAATATTGTTATAGGTAAGAAGGATTAGGGAAGGCTTTCTGGAGGAAGTGGGACTTGATTTGGCCATTAAAGAATGGGTAGGAATTCAACAGGCCAAGAGGAAAAAGGAGAGTGTGGTTGGCATAGGAGACAACTGGAGCAAAGGCTTGAGGCATTTGGGGGAGGGTAGGAAGTTTACTATTAGAGTAGGATCAATCCCTAGTAAGAAAGTGAGATCCTTTTGTTTTGCTTTGTTTTTGTTTTGCACACCAAGTGACTGGAGCTCATGGACACAGAATCAATGCTTATTGAACATATGGTTTTCTGGGTCCCCCAGGAGGAAGTATCCACAGCTTCACATCCTCCTCTATCCCAGTTGGAACTAAGAGCCTACCCTTGTGAAATGGTGAACCCCAATTAGGTTTTGTCTTGGAGAGACTAAAATTAAGATTCTGCTGTTCATACTAGGTTATACTATGGGCTGGAACAGTCACGGATGGGTAGGTAATATTCTCACATTTGGGATTCTCTCTCCTCTAGCAGGAACAGGTCAACACTCTTACTTAGAACCTCTCTGATCAGTCACCGATACTTGCAAGGATTCTGGCTGGGGTTGGGTTGGGGAGAACCAATCTGTGTGGTTGAGGAGTTTCTCTTTTTCAAAGCTAAGGTAATTCTATGACCCTGGGTTTGCAACCCAATCTTTGAAGTAAGTGCGAAGAAGGAAAAGAGAAGGAAGAACTTCCTAAAAACTAGATTAAAAGTAAAATATACTGCCTTGTAAGGTAGTGAGATCCCTGTTACTAGGGTACCATATGTTTTAGATCAAGAAGGTTCCTCAGAGATCACTTAGCTGATATCCCTCATTTTGCAAACAAGAAAAAAAGAGATTTGTCCCAGAAGCCTAGCTCAGAGTGAAGAAATTTAGACCCTGGGGTCTAGAGTTGATGATACACTATACTTGCCCCAGGAGCCAGAAAGGCAGAGCTGGGCTTTGAATTCTGGTCTTCTGAATTTAAGTTCTGTGTTCTTTTTACTGTACCACAACGAAGCCTGGATGGAGTTTTTTGGACAATTTTAGAGTTGATTTGTGTGAAAAATGGTGTGTGACTTGAGGAGGCTGAATTATAACCAATGAGATTCACATTTCTGTTAAGTGTTGAAAGAGATGACTTTAGAGGTGCCTTCCAAGATTTAATAATCCTTGCCATGACAAATTGTGTTAATATTGTGAATGTAAACAGATGATAAATTCAATAGAATGTAAGCTATTGGAGAACAGGAACAGTGTCAATTTTTTTCTTTGTGTACTCAGGGACCAACTTAGTGACTGGCATATAAAAGGCCCTTAATAAATGTTTGTTGGATTGAATTGAATTGGGATTCAGAGGAATATTGTATCCTTATTCAAGACCCAAAATGATATTACGCTATATGTCCACAAGAGGGTGCTCTAACCAACCAGGAATGGGACAGTTACAAAAGTTCATCACTATAACGCATTTCTAAAGCTCTTTAGAGCTTGCATCACGATGATTCGAAAGTAGTACAAAGGACAGAGCAATGGATTTGAGGTCCTGGGTCCCTCTGCCACTCACTACTTGTGTGGCTTTAGGGTGGTGTGCTGGTAAATGTTTGTTTTGGGTTTTTTTGTTGATCAACCAGGGGAAGTGTAATCTCCATTTTTAACATTTTCCCCAATCACTTTCTTAAGTCTACACAGTCAACAGAACAACAAACCAAGCCCTGATTTGAAACATTTGCCCGTTCCTTAGTTGTAAATGTTCACGCTGAAAATTTAACAATTGTCTCTAGGAAAACCTATAGGAGCCAACCTCTGGCATATTACTCAAGGGACTAAATCTTTATGGTCTTTTCATTTCCTACTCGGTAAAATGAGAGGGTTGGATTAGATGGCCTCTAAGTCCTGACCAGCTTTAAATTCTATGAATAAATGTTCCCCGGCTTCAACAACTCATAGACATCACTACTTGGTCTGTGTGTGATCGTCTTGGCTAGTTTATAAGGGGTTAAACCAGATGGCCCATAAGGTCCCTTCTATCTCTATAGGAATCTAAGGTTGATGATGTGAGTCTTAACCTCTCCATTTTACAGATGTGGAAACTGAAGCTCTGACAGCCCCTGTGATTTGTGCACAAATCTAGCTAATGGAAGCTACACATCCAATCAGGAAATACTAGAAATCAGGGCTTAGTGTTATTGTTTTGTTATTTTCTATATTTAAGAAAGTGATATCGAAAATGTTAATAACTTAGATTAAACTTAAAAGTGTGTCCTAGTCATGTTTTTTTTTTTCAAAGAGCCAGTTGTTACACATTCACCTGCCTATCATTGGCTGAATCTATATTAAGTTGGGAGTGAAGGAGGAAGGTTTATAGACCGGACTTTGAAGACCATAGTGTTTAATCTCCTCATTTTACTGAAAGGAAAACTGAGCTCCAGAGAAGTGAAATAATTTGCTCAACATCTCATAGCTAATAAATGCTAGTGTATAGGAAATAGGGAGGGAGTGTTTGAAAGACCATTGATTCTGGAGACTTAGGTTCAAATTCTGCTTCTGCTACTCACTAGCTGAGCAAGTCATTCTCCATCATTGAGCTTTAATGTCCTTGCCTGGAAAATATGAGTAATAACGCATCACACCTGACCGTTGGGAGGAAAGCACTCTACAAACCCTAATGACCTGCAAGAAGCTGAGCTTTTATCTAGTAGATTAATAAACTCCTTGAGCACAGCCCCTGTCTTTTTCATGTGTATATATTCCCATCTTCTAGCCCAGAGCCTTGCATGGAGTCAGTAAGTACATTAATGCTTTGTGAAGTTGCTACTGGAAGACTTTCCCAAGCTTGGCTGATATCTTCCCTAGAATCAAAACTATACTAGTGGGGGATCTCAACCTCCCTCTCACTGAACTTGATAAATCTAACCTCAAAATAAACAAGAAAGAAGTTAAGGAGGAATATAGAACTCTGGATAAAGAAGATATGATAGACCTCTGGAATCTATCTCTTTTTCAGGATTGCAGGATCCTACTGTCTGTTGAGCCCACAGACCAAGGCTGCTATCCGCTGAATGACCGTCTCTTCTGCAAGCCATGTCACATCAAGCGCAGTGCAGCAGGATGTTGCTGAAGGTGCTACATGGGCACCTGGCCCCAATCTCATCGAAAGGAGCATTTATGATGGCTCCTGCCCTGGAGCCCTTCCTATGACCTTGACAACCTCAGTTTCCCTTCTTCACGTACTGTTGCAGAAGATTTCCTAAGCCGTAGGGAGATGCCCACCTGTAGGAACACCAGAGATATCTGAACAGAGTGATGGCAACTCCCCTCTACCCCCAAACTTATGTTTCCAGCTTGAGAGAAAGCAGCATGGTATCAGTGAAAATGTGTTAAGCACCTGCTATGTGCCAGGTATTGTGCTAAACCCTGGGGATACAAAAAGAGACAAAAGACAGGCCCTGCCCTTGAGGACTCACAATCTAATTTGAAGAACCCTGGATTTGGAGATCAGGAATCTGGGTTCAAACTCCAGTTCTACCACTCAGCTGTGTGACCATGGACAAATCCCTTCATCTCTCTGGCCCTTAGCTTCCTCTGTCAGATTAAGACTTTGGAAGAGATTCTATCTAAGGTTCCTCCTGGGTTTAAAAAAAAGTCCTTTCCTGTTCCTCAGGGCAATGCTACTTGAGGCATGAAGAGGACCATGTATTCACATCCCCTACAGATTTTTGGTTATTCTATGCCTCCCTCCTCTCTCTCCCATCCAAAGGGATCCTTTCTCCATAAGAGCTTAGTTGCCTGAATCAATTGTGGAAGGAAAAAAAGAAGGAAGGAAGGAGGGAGGGAGGAAAGGAGGAAGGAAAAGAGGGAAGGAAGGAGAGAGGGAGGGAAGGAAGGAAAGGAGGGAAGGAAGGAAGGAAGGAAAGAAGAAAGAAAGGAAGTAAGGGAGAGAAGGAGGAAGGGAGAGAGGGAAGATGGCTTGGAGGAAAGGAGGAAGGAAAAGAAGGAGGAGAAGAGAGAAGAAAGGAAAAGATTTATTAGGGGCCCAGAGGAAAGAGTCTGGGACTTGAGAAACCTGGGTTCGAGTTTTGCTTTTGCCATTTACCTTGCTTTGTTACCTTGGACAAGCCTTTTACTTCTCTAGTGCCCAGTTTCTTCATGTACAAAATGAGAATGTTAACGAGAAGCCAAAGCCCATGATCTCATGACTCTGAAAGCCCCTGACATTTTGTGCTGTCATGGCTGGGTAGCCTAAGCAATATCTTGGTTTCCCCTGGGGAAGCCCTTTGTCTTTGCCAGATACCATGAGGTAGAGAAGGGAAACTTGCTAGTGGAAGGATCCAGGAAAGTCAGAAGACCTTGAGCTCTTCACAGGTTGTTGTTGTTGTGTTCATCCTTCGTTGCCGAAGAAGACCATGCCATCAGAGAAATGATGACATGACTTGCACTTGACTTTGTTTTGAGTGAGGGAGGGCTGCGCAGGTCACCAGCCTCACTTCTCCTCCAGAGCCATCTGAATCCAGTGGCCAGATAGTCATCAGGATGACTGGAGATGACCCAGGATGAGGCAATTGGGCTTAAGTGACTTGCCCAAGGTCACACAGCTAGTAAGTGTCAAATGTCTGAGGTGACATTTGAACTCAGGTCCTCCTGACTCCTGCACTGTCCACTGCACCACCTAGCTGCCCCTCTTCACAGGTAACTGCAGGTATGCACGTACCCCCATGTACATGGAAACCCCAAGGCAAAGAGAGCCAATATCTCCCTGCTCCCTTACATGTCAGTGCCTCAGGGCAAGTCTGCTGTTGAGGGTGTCCTAGAGGAAAGACCTCAGGAGCTGTCTATAGGGTGTTTCCCATGATTCCCTTCCTGCTTACCCCAACCCCTTCCATCCTAACACTCTTCTGAGAGCTTCTTGAGAGACCCACGCTCTAGCCTAACCCTCAGCCCTTCATTAGAGGTTAGGTAGATGGATAGCTTTTCTCACTCCTCCACCATAGACCCCAGAAGCTCAGTACTGGGAAAACCTCATCATCAGGTCAGATCCAGTTAGCCTTGGGACTCCACCTGATCACTACCTCTCCTCTCCCATTGAAGGTGGGGCATGAACTCCAAACCCTCCACCACACCTCACCCTACCCCTTTCCAGCTTCCTTAAGTGCATTATCTTTCCCTAGAGATTGTAAACTCCTTGAGGGCAGGGATGGTATTTTTGTCTTTCTTTGTGTCCCCAAGAGTTTAGCACTATGCCTGGTACCTGGTAGATCTTAATAAATATTTATTGACCAACTGCCTGATAGGAGGGTAGGGTTGTGGTAAGCTTTGCCATGAGTCCCTAGCATTGACAAGTCCTAGACTATGCACAAAGCTTTTTTAGGGTCCAGAAATACTAGTTTGAGAGCCAGAAGCATCTAAGGAAATCAAAATAACAATAAGCCTCAAAATACCTATGGCTTATGTCAGCATCATTCAGAATTAATTACACTTAATTCAGAATAATAAAATTCAATTCACCAACATTTATTCCCTGTGTGACCTTAGGCAAAGCACCTCCTCTCCCTAGGCCTCCCTTTCCTCTGTAGAATTAGGGATTTGGATTTGATGGTCTCAGAGACCCCTTCCAGGTTGGCATCTATAACCCTCTGTGCCAGGTATTGTGACCAGCCTGGGTGATGCAAAAGCAAAAAATGGGAAATCGGTCATCATGAGCCATTTCTCTCCTTGTCTCTCGACCAGTCCTCCACAAAGGATCTGTCCCATTCACTGGAGGCTTTCCTTTGGTTCCCTGCTCACTTCTTGGATGCCAGAGATACATTGGGAGCTGTGCATCTGTCAACCTCATGCATGTGACTACTGCTTCCCAGCTACACGACTGGCCCAATCCTTATAGTAGGAACAAGGCATTCTTAGGATTTCCTTGGGGGGGGGGAACTCTTTCCCCCCCGACATAAGGAAGATGGTTTCCAAATCCTGACAATGGCATTATCTGACATGATATGACCATATCCACAGTGCTTTTCAAAGGGAGGATTGTGCAGTTGGGTTGTGGAATGAATCTTGGACAGTTTAGATAGAGTTGGGACACTTGTTGCCTGCACTTCTCAGCCTCCCATCCCTGCCCCTTCCTGGCCCTCTCTCTGGGGTCTGTATATACTCACCTGTGAAATGATGTCATATTCCAAAGGGTAGTAGGGGCATGTACTTAAAGTGCTATTCAAATGTCAGTAATTATGACTGTGGTTACTGTTGTTACACCGAAGCCTATGTGACTGATGACTTTGCCATGTGTTAGAAAACTGGGGAACTCTAGTGCTGTTCCATGCCCCGGCCTTCTGCCAGTTTTATCTCCCCTGGGGCAGCAATATGTAGCTGAGAGCCTGCTTGCCTCCTGGACAGAGTTTAAGGGATCACAAGGTACAGCAGAAAGAACACCAGGTGTGGAGACCGAGGACCTGCGTTCAAATTCTGCCTCTGCTGATTAGTCAGTTAACAGTGTTTATTAAGACTCATGGTATGCCCAGCACTGGGCTGAGTGCTCTGGATACAAAGAGGCAAAAAACCTGGTCCCTTCTCTCAAGGAACTTACATTCTTTGGAGGAGGGGTAGGGGGAGAGAGGAAGGACAGGTAACATTGGAACTAGCTATGTGCGTGTAAAACGTACAATGAAGATGTGACTGACAATTACGTAGCTTCAATTTATCAGTAAAATGAAGACAGTTGAACTGAGGACCCCTGTTACTCCAAATCTCTTCTGTGATGCTTTGAACTTCCACACTGAATCATGCAGGAAATGTCACTCCCCCTCTCCTATTCACCATCCTGGTTTCCACATCTAAGAAATCATTCATTAGACAAAATTGTAATAAGTGACTCCTTGTCTCATTTGCAGAGCCCTGTTCTGGGCACTGAGGGAGCTACCAAACCAGTCTAGTGAAGTGGGTGGTGAGGTTAAGATGCAAACCCACATAGCTCTGCTCCTTGACTACACAATAAACCCATCATAGAGGTCCTGATCAAAGGGAGGTCCCAGGGGCAATATTCATTTCCAAAGAGGGGAGGCTTTCTGGGGGAGATGGCACTTGGATTAGGCCTTCAAGGATGAGCAGGGACTGAACAAGCAGAAAGTAGGAGATGACCATGATCTTGCCTGCAAAGTTGTCCGGTTTGGCTAGAGAGAGTCAGGGCTGGAAGGGAGGGCCCTTAATGCCAGGCACAGGGATGGGGAGACACTGAAGACTTGAGAAGTGCATTAAGAAACCCCTCCATGGTCCTTCTGATCTTGGAAGACAGCATGGTGGAAATGCCTTTGGCCTCACAGAGTATGATTTATTCATTGACTTCCAGCTTGCTATTTGTGTCTCAGTACGAATCCCCAGTGACCTTTCTGCCCCAGGAATCCCAGCCCTAGGCAGCGCCTTCCTCCCTCTCATAGAAAGTCATTGTTTCTAGGGGACTTCCAGCCAGTGCTGGTGTGGAATGAGTTCAGTGTGGGCTGGCTGTTTTTCATTTTGCTTTTGGTTTTAAATAAAGTGGACTTTCCCTTTTTGGAATGAGTTCCCCAGTATCACATGTGTCTGGCCAGAGAACTCAGTAAAGATGACTTGGATTCTCTATGCCTGTGAAGTGTCTCCTTTCAATCTGAAATTCTGGGTCTGGGGATTAAGCCTCAGAAAGGGAGTTGGGCCAACTCACTTCAAAGAAGACCAAAAAAAATGGTGAGTATGTGTGCATTTTGGTAATGGGTGGGTGGAGTTGGAGAGCTTGCTTCAGTAGGCTTTAGTCCCGGCTGAAATCCCACCTGCTTCAAGAAGCCTTTCTGATCCCCTTCATGCTGGTGCCTCCCCTCTTTAATTGACTCTTTATGTGTCCTGTGTGCTTGGGGTCTCCCCCATTAGAGAGTAAGTTCCCTAAGGGCAAGAACTCATTTTTTTGTTTGTTTTGTCTTACAGTTCTTAACATCTCCAAATCCCTATTGTTTAGCACAAAGTCTGGCACTCAGTAGGTACTAAATAAATGTTTATTGGCTCCACTTTCAGAGAAAGTCCCTTCACACATTCCCTTTTCAAGCTATTTCAATTTGGGCCTTCATGGGATACCTATCCTTCTGTGAGTTCACCAGAGGCCACCCAAAGTCTGGTCCTGAGCTTTCTATTGGCCAATCTGCCTGGGGTTTCAAAGGAAAGCCCTTAGTAAACCTTCACGTTCCATAAAAATGTAAATTTTTATGACTACTGGGTCCCAAACTAGATTTTTATCAGTTCATAAAGGGGCCTCAGGAGTCTTGTTTCTAACTGGACCACCAATGTATTTGTTTACCATGGGAATATGAGAGTGTGGTGTGGCAGACTGAGTGCTGGGTGTAGACTGGGGTAGAGGAAGAACAACCTGGATTGAAATCCCAGCTCTGATGCTGACTTCCTGTGGGGTCTGAAGCAAAACATTTTATTTCTTCATTGGCTTCTTTGTGTGTAAGATGGGGCAAAGTGACTGCTCATCATCTGCCTCCCACGGTGGTTCTGTGTTTTGTCCACCTTAAGAACTGTAGAAATTGAAGTTATTATTGAGAGTCACATTGTAGTAGTGGTATTGGTAAGACTATTTCTACCAAGCCATAATAGTCTGATAAATTGACTTCTCAAGCAATACATCTATTAATTAGTGAACTAAGATGGTCCAGAACCTAAGCACCCTCCCCAACAGATGCCAGTGACACAATGGCAAAAATTCATGACCCTATAGTTCCCTTTTTTCCTGTTCCTTATCAGTTGCTGAAAGTATATGACTCATCCTATCCACTATTTGTGTGAATACTTTTCTGCCAGCTAGTGAGTGGATACTTCCTGACTTTGACCCCAAAACTATGCTTGGGAGCCCCATTGCCTTTTATGTGGCATTTATAAGCTGCCTGCCATGGGCACAAGGGTGCAATAGATGAGAATGAAAGAGGCAGAGAGAGGGAGAGGGAAAGGGAAAGAGAAAGGAAGAAGAAGAAGAAGAAGAAGAAGAAGAAGAAGAAGAAAGAGGAGAAGAAGAAGGAGGAGAAGAGGAGAAGAAGAAGGAGGAGAAGAGGAGGAGGAGGGGAAGGAGGACAATAAGAGGGGGAAGGGGAGGAGGAGGCGGGAGAGAGGACATGGATAGATACTGTATTTCAATGAAAGCAGTTATCTATATGTCTGGAGTTATAGGAGTCTAGGTCCAGAGCTAGAAGGGAATTCAGTCCATTGAGTCCAAACCCCTCACTTTACAGATGAAGAAACTAACTTGCCCATGGTCAGCATCAAAGGTGGCATTTGAACCCAGGTCCTCTGACTCCAGAACCAGACTTTTCTCCTGGACTGCTCTGCCCCTTCGTCTCGGGTCTCTGTAAAATGAAGTAATATTTGCTACAGAAGGAGGCTTTTGTGATAATGTACTTAAAGGACAATGCAAATGTCAGTTATTGTGATATTACATGAATGGCTGATTGCTAGATGAAAAGCTGGGCTTGGTGAGCTCATGTGAGGGAGATCATAGGATGTCAGAAGGGTCTCAGAACACAGGATGTCCGAGCAGGAAGGGCCCTTAGAACACAGACTGTCAGAGCTGAGAGGGCCCTTAGAACCCATGGTGTCAGAGCTGAGAGGGCCCTTGGAACTTAGTGTGTCAGAGCTGGGAGGGCCCTTAGAACACAGGATGTCAGAACTGAGAGGACCCTTAGAACCCATGGTGTCAGAGCTGGGAGGGCCCTTAGAACTTAGTGTGTCAGAGCTGGGAGGGCCCTTAGAACACAGGATGTCAGAACTGAGAGGACCCTTAGAACCCATGGTGTCAGAGCTGGGAGGGCCCTTAGAACCCAGGGTGTCCGAGCTGGGAGGGCCCTTAGAACCCAGGGTGTCAGAGCTGGGAAGTTATCTAGTACTTCATTTTACAGAGAGGGAAGTTAGTTGGATAGAGTATATATTGATATGAGAGGCCTGTATTTCCGTCTTATCCTAACTTCATTTCTTAGTTGCCTGCTTCTCCCCTTGGGAAGACAGAAGCAGTGTAGTTTATTGGAAAGAGTCCTAAATTTGGAGCCAGGGTGGGTCTAGCATTCAGCACCTGTGCTACCTTGAGCAAGCCTCTTTGGGCCTCAAAGGAAGGAGCTGTTCCTCCTGACTCCCAGATAAATAGTCTTCATCCTTCATTCTTTTCTTGTTTTTAACACTTTCCCCTAAAAGTGTTTTGTTGAAGTATTTGTTTCTGTTTGTATGTTTTGTTTAAAAAAAAAAGCATTTCAACAAAACACTTTCTCCATTGCAACCTGGGAAATCCCCTTTCTCTTTTAGAAGTCTAGGTTTAATCTACCCAAGAACTTGACATTGCCAGGAAATCCCCCCTCATTTAGCCTGGGGGCGGGGTTCCATCTCTTCTCAGCACTGGCATCCAGCTAGCTCCGACAAGCCTTTGCCCCAAGGCAGCCATAATCGGCTGTCGATAGAGGAGATAGTGAGAAATGGGAGGGGATGCTTCCCTTAGCTCTGAAATTCCCCCCATGAGAAGGGAAAAGGCTGGATCATATGCTGAGCATTCCCCCTTATAGGCCATCACAAAGTGGGTAGCTCTGATATAAACCAATCAAATCATCCGTAATGCCCAGGGGCTATTCATAATCTCTGAGGTTGCCAACCCTTATGCCGTTCACCCTCCTGGGAGATGCTTCAAAACCCCAAACAAATGTTCAGCATCCACTTCAATTAATTTGGGACTCCCCAAATTAACCCTTTACATGCAAAATAAAATAAAGAACATAAAACAAAAATCTTCCCCCTGCCAAAAAAAAAGAAACTCCAACCAACCCAGATTTCTTTCTACCTGCCCAACCAATACCAGTATAAACAAATGCACCTCTCCATTGCCACCTGAAGACAGACAGGAAAAGACTCTGCTCTTTGTTGCTAAGTCCATTTTGGCCTCCTTGCTAGGGGGACCAGAGAAGGGCTTCAGTTCCATTAAAAAAAAATCACCTTCATTTTACAACTCCCCCCTCCCTCCTCTCCAACCCAAAGGAACGTGGAGGAAAAAGCAGTTCACCAAAACTAATCAACCAATAAACTAAGCCTGGCCTTGGATTGTTGAGTTCCAGACCTTTAGTCTTCAAAGTTACTAGGCTGGGCAGCAGATGGAGTGTGAAGCCTGCAGTCAGGACACCAGAGTTCGAATCTGGCCTCAGGTACTTCTTATGGTGTGACTGTGGGCAGATCACTGGCCTTTTTCCTACCTCACTTTCCTCCACTGTTAAATAGGAATGATAACAGCCCTGAATTCCAGGAGGATGAAATGAGACCACCAGCCAAGTGTTAGGCAAACCTTAACGTGCCATGTAATTGCTAACTTTTATTACTTTTCAGGAACTAGGTGTTGTCTCAATGACCCTTCTTCTGAGTCAAGTTTGGTCATTGTAATTACGCTGTGTTCCTTTCAATTTCCATTTTTTTGTTCTTTCCATTTACATTGTCTTGATGGAAGTGGTTTTCCTTATCTTCTGAATTCATTCTGCATTCACCCAAACGCTTTCCATTTCCCATAACAAAGCTCCATCAACTAAGCCAGGTGGGTCTTACCCAGGGGGCTGCCTGCATATTACAATTTAAGGGGTTTCCATAGCACTTCCACCAAAATACTATTCCCTTCAGAAGATGCAAATTTCTTTCACAGAGAACAAAGTCCTTTAATTTCTACCACTAAAAATCAGATTTGAAACACAAATGACTCTAAACTAGCTTCCATTCACGTGGAGCTAAGTGGCTAAGTGTCACAGGAGAAAGAACACTGAATCCGGAGTCTGAGGATTTGGTTTTGAATATTCTCTGCCAGTCAAGAATGCAAAGAACTAGGTGTGTGACCTTGGACAAATTATTTTAGCCTATAAACCTCAGGATAGATAGATAGATAGACAGATAGATATAGATAGCTATACACACATATAGATATACATGCACATATATATGTATACATATATTTTTATATATCCTGTTTTATAAAACGGTAAAGAAGTTAGACTAGACAACCTTTAGGGTACCTTCCATCTATGATTCTGTGAATGTAAATATAACACTAGATCCTTTTCTGAGAACAGGTCTTTGTGGTACATTGGCCAGTAGAACCTAAAGGAAAGGAAAAAACCATTGGGAGGAAATGAATGAAGTGGAGCATTTATTAAGTACTTTCTATGTGCTAAGAGCTAGGGATCAAAAGAAAGGCAAAAACTGAACCTGCTCACAAGAAGCTCACATAACCAATAAAGAAGACAACAAGTAAATAGTGTGTACATACAAGATACATTCAGAATAGGTGGTAGGTAATCTCAGGTTCTGGAGGGTGGGGCAGAGGTGCAGGGAACCAGGAAAGGTCCTCTGCAGAAAGTAGAATTTGAGCTAAGTCTTGAAGAAAGCCAGAAAGACAAAGTGCTAGAGTTGAGGATGGAAGGCTTTCCAGTAATGGGGAGACCCTATGCAAAGGCAAACCCAAATGTAAAGCTGGGAAGATGGAGTAGGCCACTGTGGATGAATTATTGAGAGGGGTACAATATCTCTAGGCTGGAAAGGTAAGAAGGGGCCAGGCCCTAAAGAGCATTAAATGCCAAACAGTATTTTATCTTTCAGTCTTGAGGTAATAGGGATCTACTAGAGTTTATTGAGTAGGGAAATGAAAGGTCTGTGCTCTAGAAGAATCACTTGGGTAGCTGAATGGAAGACCTGAGGAGTTCAATTTGAAGGCTGTTGTAATTGCCTTGGCAAAAAGGTGATGTACCAGATGGTGGCTGTGTGAGTGAAGGGAATGAAATCTAAATGCCTTGTTGTGAAGCTGGAAAGAACAAATCTCACAAATGACTGGACACATTGAGTGAGAGAGAAAAGTCATTGAAAACTCTGAAGTTATCAACCCAGATTATGGGTTATAGGGAGAATGATGATGCCCTAGAAAGGAATAGCAAAGTTTGGAAAAGAGATTGGTTTTGAAGGAAAGATGGCAAGTTCTATTTTGCCCTTATGTCTGAAATGTCCACCAGGCCTGGAGGAGGAGAGGGAGATGGCAGATGGATTTGTTCCTGCAGGCACAGATGGCTTTAGGAATGGTTTATCATCTCTAGATAGAAGGAAATCGGAACGGAGTTTAGAAGGATGGTTTAGGGGCAACTAGGTGGTACCATAGTGCACAGAGCACTGGTCCTGAAATCAGGAAGACCTGAATTCAAATCCAGTCCCAGATACTTATTAACTGGATAACCCTTGGCAAGTCATTTAACTTCTGCCTTCTTCAATAGCCCCTAAAAATCATAGCCCCTACCTTGCAGGGTTGTTGTCCGAGGATAAAATATAGAATAAAATGATAGAATATTTATAAAGCACTTTGCAAGCCTTAAATTGATAAATAACTAAAAGTTTAGAACTCAAAACCTTTTAAAAGTTAATGTTGAAAACTAAAGATAAAGGAATTATTTTTTAATTGATGTATAAATGATAGCTTTTTTTATTATTATTTTTTAAAGTCTAGGAGTCATTACATAGAGATGATCATTGAATTTATAAGAACTGATGAGGTCACTGAGTCTTGGGGGAAGAAGGCCCAGAGTCTTGGGAAACCCCTAAGTTTGTGGGCATGTGATCCAGCAAAGACTGAGAAGAAGCACTCATATGTGTAGGAGGAGACCCCAGTAATCAATGTTGTAAATACCCTGAGAAGAAGGTGAATCACCTTCTGAGTAAAAGCTGCAGAAGATCAAGAAGGGTGAGGACTGAGAGAAGGCCATTTGATTTGACAATTAAGAGATCATTCAGTAACTTTGGAAAGAGTATCCAATGAATGAAGTCAGAAGTCACATCTCAGACAGCTTTATCTTCCAAAGGGGTGAACTGACAAAAGGTAGGGAAGGATAAAGGATATTTGCTGGTAGGGATGCTGGGATAAAATGAGGACTCTTTAAGGATGGGGAAGACATGGGAATATATGAAGATAGCAGGGAAAGAGCCATCAGGCTGGGAGAGATTGAAGATTATTAACTATATCTATTAAGGTCATCCTATGTACCAGCTAGTATGCTCTGCTTAGAGATCAAATCCAGCTCCTCCATTTTAAAAATGAAAAAACAGTGGTCCCAAATGGGAAGGGACTTGTCCAACATCACATAGGGTAGTAAAGACATTTGAACTCAGGCCCTCTGAACCCAAATACAGTGTTCCTTCCAGTAAAACTGAGGTCTATTTTCGGTTGTTGTTCAATAAAATTTTTATTACTTTTCAATTATTCTATTTAAAAACAACATGGAAATTCTTGGCTTTGTGATGCAAAATAGTACTGAACTATAGTCTAGCAGTGTAGCCATCATCTTGGGAACCTGGGAAAGGTCAAGGCTTGTGTGATTGAAGTCTTTCTTTAAGCTCTAAAAAACCTATGATCCCTTCCTAGGGGAGAGAAGAACAGTGAAAGGGGAGAAGTACTGGAAATGCCAAGAAAAACTTTCCAGTTATTCCCTGGGCTCTTACACAGGCAGAGTCATGTCCAAATTAAGCCAGCATTACCCTGCCCACACAGGAGCAGGCTGACAGAAGAAGAAAGGGACTGACTAAATTATTGCCCTCCAAGGTATGCTAGGATGTTATCATCTTAAAGCTTTACCTCTGTCCACCAGAGGTCAGGTGTGCAGTTCCTTAACCAAGAGACTGACTTGGTTCATTTTCCTGAAGGGTGCAGCTGTCTGTCCACCTGGAGCAAATTCCATTTGAGGTCACCGGAAAGTAGATGAGATCTCTCTTAAAGCAAGACTCCACTAAAGCAAGACCAGGGGCCCAGACAAGGACAAGACTTTTCAGTCCTGTAAACAAAGCAAGCAAGGCTTCCAAAGAAAGCACAATGGGGCTGAGAAATATGTGTGTTGTGGTCTTTTGACCAAAAGAAATTTTACAAAGCAATTTTTAGCCTGGAGGGATGGGAAGGCCTGGAAAGATCAGTTTTGGGGGGCTGGATGAGAAGAAAAGGAAAGTAGGAAAAACCCATCAAGGCGCAGGGTTGAGGAAATCCAGGTTGGTCAAGGTCAGGGTGGGCTAGACCTAGCCAGGGGAGATGAAACAGGGCTCCCGAAGGACTGACCAGTTTATCACTCAAATGAATCATCTTCTCCGTTGGCCAGACTACCCCACTCTGGCGGCTTTTGGAATGATCCTGACCTTGGAGTACTGCCTTCTGCCAAGAGATAAAGATGACAAACACCATTCCTAAGGCAGGCTGGGCCTTCTCTAACAAATCACTTTGATCACCTCCCTCTCTCCCTCATCAGATCTTTAGTTCCCAGACCAAGGACAGCTTGGTCTAGACTAGACTAGACTAGAAAAGCATGTCTCTCCTTGCTTGAGTTTTTCAACTGTTCAAGGAGAAGAGGTAGAGAGGTACGCGTTGAGAAAGAATGGTAAAAGAAGAAAACAAGCATTTCCTAAGCATTTGATAGATATCATCTCATTTTATTCTCACAACAACCCGGATGGTAGATACTGTTTATTATTCCCGTTTTACAGATGAGGAAACTGAGTCAAACAAAGGTTAAATGACTTGCCCAGCTAGTGAGTCCATATTTGAACTAAGGTCTCCCTGATTCACAGTCCAGCACCATCCACCTGACAATATTATAAGGTCCTCTTTAAGTCATGACATACTGTATTCTCAGTTCCCTCTCAGCTTTGATATTCTGCAATCTAAGGTCCCTTCCTGCTCTAACTTTCTATGATTGAACAATTGTTGTATTAGGACACCTATGAGAGGCTTATATACCACCCCAAATATTCACGCAGACTATCTGTGCCCAACCGGTGGTAGATCATTCCGAGCTTGTATTGGTCTGATCAGCCACAGTCAGACACAATGAAACTTCACTTTATCATGGTGATGTCATTTTGGTCCTCTCTGGGACCAAAGGACAACCACCAACCAACCAAACATATAATTTGGTGGGGCAGTGGATAGTGTGTTGGGCCTACAGCAGAAAGACTTATCTTCCTGAGTTCAAATGCAGCCTCAAACACTTAGCATCTGTGTGACCTGGGGCAAATCACTTAATCCTGTTTGCCTCAACTCCTCATCTGCAAAGTGAGCTAGAGAAGGAAATAGCAAACCACTTTAGGGTCTCTGCCAATAAAATTCCAACAGGGGTGACAAAGAATTGGTCACAGCTGAACAATAACTTGGAAATGGACCTGTCTCTGCCCTCAGGGCATTTATATCATAGATGGCAAAGTGAAACAGACCAGTCAGTCAATAAATATTTATTAAATTCCTACTATGTGCTAAGAATTGTAAATGCAAAGGAAGGTTAAAAGAAAATCCCTAGACTTGAGGAGCTCACAATCTAATGAGAAAAGTCACATGTAAATAACTATATACAAACAAGACATATTATAGTATAAACAACCATGAGAGGGAAGGCATTAGAATTTATGAGATTTTAACTGGGTCTTGAAGGAAGCTAGGGATGAGGGGGGAGTACATTTCAGGCATGGGGGACAGACAGGGGAAATGTCCTGCCAAAAGATGGAGTTTCTTGTTTGTGGAACAGCCTGGAGGTCAATGTCACTGGATCAAAGACTATCTGGTGGATATAAGATACAAGAAGACTGGAAAGGTGGAAGGGGAGTCTTTGCACATAGCAAATTTTATATTTGTCTCTGGAGGTGATATGGAGCCATGGAAGTTTATGGAGAATGAGACATATGTCATGTTTACACTTTAGAAGGATTATTTTGTTTTTTTTGTTGTTTTTTAAATAAATTTATTTAACTTTTTACATTCATTTTCACAAGATTTTGGGTTCCAAAATTTTCTCCCCATTTGT